>OY776306.1:18694278-19294278 GCA_963675345.1 Trididemnum clinides
CTCCTCTGTAACTGCATCCGAGTAAACGACATCCGTTAATTTGCCGAAACTGGAAAAACAAAATAGTGAGATTTAATGGTGGTTTAACATGAGACTCCAAATATTTACAGTAAAATGCTTAAACATAATACATTTCATGATGTTGCGGTTATGAAACACAATTCTTTTTATTTGCTATTTATTTATCTTCCTGACTCGCAGAAGGGCAACAGAGACGATAACCGTAGAAAAATTGTGAGACTTGCTTTGTATTCTGCAAGTTTCAAAGTTCGGCTTGATTTGCTTGGTAATACTTTTATTAAATTTAATATTTGCTAGAATCCTCCAAGCAGAAGAAATAGCCGTAAAGAGCCTCTTCCAAAAGCACTACAGATCAGACATTATAAGATTTGAAGGCATGCCCTTTCGATCACAGCCGCCATAAAACGGAGCTTCAACCTGCTCGAACACGCCAACAGCAATAGAATCGTCTAGTTTAGTGCTCTTCAACAGGAGTTCCGTAAAACATGTAATTGTGTTCCATAAGTTTTAAGGGCTCCTTGAGGGGACTGCGAAGGCTCTTCGTGTATTACCAGTATTTATTTCTTATTTCAGTATATTGATTTCTTATAAGTAGTGGTGTTCCGTGTATATAAATAGCTACTAATGGAATCTTGTGATAGCAAATAGCAGATTGTGACGTACAATCCTGTTCACTTAAGAGGTAAAGACCTTTTTTTTGGAGATCAAGATCAATTTCGGGTCCCTGCGGGTCCATGTCGGGCACCTAACATTTTTCTCAAAAAATCCCTGGTTGAAGTATTTGATTATTTTTTGAAGTGTAGTACCGAAATACATGATTTCTCTAGAAGCAATTTATGATTTCTAAATTTTTGTTAGTGGGGGGTTCCGTGACGAACGGGAAAGTACCTCAGGGGCTCCGCGATGACAAAAAGGTTGAAGAGCACTGGTCTAGTTTCACTGAAAAGTAGTTCTGCATGTCTGCAACTACAGCCAAACTAATTGCATTATAGTCAAGCGACCACAAGCGGTATTTAGACATTATTTCTGGAGTAAAATTAATTACACAACGAATTTCTCCCCGTCTGTGCTATCTTAAGCAACTACTATAGTTATACTTCTCTTTGGTGACAGTGTCTCCATTTAATGTTCGTTTACGGAGCGTATCATTGCCGCTGCTTTCCGAAGTTTTTCGACTAAAAACGTGATGCATAAATAAATTTTCAATTATTTAAATATATCTATTTATATTTTTATTCATCAGTTTTCAGATTTAATAAATCAACCAATCAATAATTCAACCAACCAATCCCTTTTGTGCTACCTTAAACAAATAATGTAGTTACCTCTTATTTTTACCAATGTCTTCATATAATGTTCGTCTACGGAGCGTGCCATCGCCGCTGGTTTCCGAAGCTTTTCGACTAAAAATAGGCATTAGTTGATTTACAACTACAGTATTTAGATATGACGTTAATCAACATTCGGCCGCATTTGAAGCGTTCCGACACATCAAAGAGTTCACTACTCGGTCAAAATTCCTTTAAACATAAGCATGGGATAATGCTTTGTTTGGTAAAAAAGGGCTGACAGAATATTTGTCTCAAGACATATATGAAGACTTTTTTTGGAGTTTGACATTTTGAAAGCGACTATTTTCCAAGCTTTGGCCCCAAATAAAGCTGAACACTTTGTTAGAGATCAACTTATTGAAAGCGACTATTTTGGCTCAAACCAAGCTGGAAGACTTTTTGAAAACGAATTATTTGCCCATTTCAAAAATTAATTAGGTGTTTAACAACATTTTCCTTAGGGCTGAAAACAGTTTGAGGGAACGCTGTAGCCACCCAGCCTCTACTTTTATGCCAATGCCTGCAAGCGTCATTCCGTCATAGCTATTGGCCAAAAAATGTATACAAAAACAAATTCTACTAAAATTTTGGTGCAACATCTCTCTGTCTGTAAAAACATTAAGGTTTATTTGTAGAGTACGTCAGTAAGAAATTGTATACCGCAAATAACAGATCTATAAGCAAGCCAATATTGGCTGCAAGACGCAATTAATCATTTCCAAAACACTTAAGTTAAAAGAAAATTCAAACGTTTTTGGTTCAATATCAGTTTCTTATTAGGAATCTACTTTTAATTTTTACAATTCTCGTACGATTCCTAATAACGACTTGATGTTAAGCCAAAAGTATTTAAAGTTTTGCGTTATTTTTGTTTTAATTAAATTGTTTTAAAATTATTAATTGTCTAAATGGTTAGTAGCATTGGCTTGCTCAGGGATAAAAAAATTGAATTCTTTGTTTAAGTATTATCAAACTGTTTATTGTACGCCAAAAGCCAATATGCATGCTCTTACTTTTTTTGGGAAGCAGTCACTGCACTAAGAGCTTTTCGTCTCACAGATTTCGTAACGCCTTTAAAAGAAATCAATTGCGCATTAGTTATTGATCAGTATATATCTAAATAGCAATACAAAATTATTACAACATAGGAGTTTTGATAATATGTTCACTTAGCTGCTTGCATAAGAAGTACTAAACAAAACGAAACTTACATTTAGACACTCAATGCAGGATATTACTTGTAGACGCTTATCTCTTTGAGTATGCAATGTTTGGCCCAAATTTAATTTGCCGATAAGTCTAAGGAATAACTAAAATGAATGAGAATCAAACAACTAGTTGCTGATGCTTAGTAAGATGTTGCAGGTGGAACTAATGGTTAAAGTTTATAAAATGTACCTAGAAAAGTCTTTGTGAAACACTTTTAGCCAAGTTCTTAAACTTTGACTCAAGGATAGGTCATCGTATGAAAAACGCGTTTAACCCACAAGAATCGTCGTTTATTCTCTGACTTCTAATTGGGAGAGCTTACCTGGCAGAGAAAGCTGGGCTTTAGCAAATGAATCCCTATGTTCCTTCAGCATGACATATTGGAAGTCTTCTAAAGTAATTGATTGCTTGTTTTCAATTCCTGTTTCACGGAAGATTGTCTCAACAGCAGTACTTATTTCTTCCGCTTTTAATTTGATTCCAGCCAATTCTAAAAAGGATCTGAAAACAAAATTTGTTGATTGTCTTAGTTTTCTTTTTTTGTTAATAATTACACTCTTCTTATTCTTTGGGAAGGAGACAAAAAGTAAACAAACATCAAACGCTAATGACATCAATTTGATTTGTCACTGCAACTGATATGGCGATACAAAGCAATTGCCTCTTGGGCGGCGACGTTTTCTTCGCGCTCAGAATCTACCGGCAAAACCACTCGTCTTAAAACCTGCTCTGCATATCGGTAAAAAGTTTTTCCTGATTGTAAAAATTGCTATGCACAAACGCAGGCACATAATGCTCTTATCAAAACAAGACGTTTCTTTGGAAACACCACCAGAATTTAAATCCAGCAAAGCTTTCATTTTCAAGAAACAAAGCGTTTGCCAGCCTACTGGGAGCGTAAGTGGGACCCTGAAAAAAAATGAACTCACCGGATCATTACACTTGCTTCGTCTCTGTTTATTTCTCCGCTTTTATTGGTGTCGTACATATCAAACAGCATCTTGGCTTTCTGCTCCGGAGAACCTGTAATGAGCAACTGGTGTTAATCATTGTCTAAGTTTCAAAAATTACGGCGTTCTAATGAATATGCAACTATGCATTTGTATCTACTTGTGGCAAAGAAGTACCAAAAGACACCATACAATTATTTATTGTAATGGCATTACTAGGCCATAATCATTTTCTGCAGCACCCTATAAAAAATTTATTTATAAAGAACTATGTTTTTTCATATGTTTTGAATGAAATTTTTAGTGTGCCATTGTGGTACTTACCATTCATCAGTAGAATAATTAGATCTGCAAATTCACGAAACGATAAATATCCACTGTTATCAACATCAGCAAGCTGAAAGATTTGTTGAACAAAAAGAGAATCCGCTTTCATTCCTAAAGTTTCTGCAACCTCGACCTAGTAAATAATCATATGACAATCAAAGCAAAACCTTTCACAATGTAGTTTACATTTATAAAAATGGAAGACAGGGAATTGTATTTTGGGAATTTCTATAAGTAAATTATTAAATAGAAAAACGTTCTAAAATAAAATATTAACGTATTTACAGTACAAAAAGGTATTTATGCAAAAAGATTAATTAGATCTATATGTTATTTATTTCAAGAAAAGACTGGAAAATATTTGACCCTCTATTAGCCTACATACTACTGCATTTTGATGAGACAAGCATACGCTAAGTTATACTCACCTGAGTTAACTCGCAGTCTACTACATCCATTACCCTTGATTTCTTCTTCTCAATAGTAGTTTCTTTCAATTGCAAAACCTAAGAATGCAGTTGCTGTATTGAATAAAGTGTGGTACCAGCCAGACTTGGGTAGTATTTTGTATTTTAAAATACAAATACATACTTTAAAATGCAAAATAGAGTATTTTGTATCGCATTTAAATACTTTTTTGATTACGTGTTTTGTATGCTGAAAGATTTAAAATAAGAAATACTCTACTTCGATTTTTTTGAATCTGATGATTATTTTGGTTCTTCGATTTGTTTTGTTTGCTGCATAACAATCTTTTGTCTAAATGTTCAAAATCCAACACGGCATGATTGTTCAGTAATGAGCAAAGCACCTGCTTTTATTTGACCAGCGACACTAAGCAGTTGACTGCTACATTTATTAGAAATGGATAACTTGAAGGTATTTTTGTTATTTGACTGCACTTTGCGGCTAATATTGGCGGTCAAGTGGTAAAATTGGAGTTACAAAGAGTATAAACTGAAGTACAGCACTATCTGGAAGATCTGAATTCAAAGCTTGAATTGCTTCACCGTTTGCGGAAATTCAAAAAGGTCTTTATAAAATTCAATGCAGCGATAACTTCTTCTGTACCAGTGAAACGTCTTTTCCAAGGTCGCAGAGGAAAGTTGACGGAAAAAATTTTTTAAAAATTGACATTACAAAAAGAAAACAAGTGCGACATGGACTAAAGACAAATGTGTTTGAAAATCTTAACAATTTGAGAAGAAGCAGTATTTTAAATTTTGAGCTTTTGGCAAAAAGTATTTTGTATTTGTATTTTATTGCTTTTTTGAAATGCATTTTGTTTTTGATTTAAATACAATTTTAAAGTATTTTTCCAAAATTTGGAACCAGCTGTTAGGCAGTTATAAGGTCAAAAACTAATCTAAAAGTAGTATAAAGCAATAATACTCGAGTTAAAGGCTTGAAAAACCTGATCCAAAAATATACCTCTGCAAAAACTCTACGGAAGAAAGCTTCCAGGAGTTCTTGTCGGACTTCTTTAGTGACCGCTTCCATTTTTAACGACGACTCATCTATTTCAAATGTTTCAATTTGAACTTCATTGAAAGCCATGAAGTCTTTGATTCGGGCCAAAAACGATACTCTAAATTAACACAAATTTACATTATTGCCGAATTAAAGCCGTTTTACAAGTTTTCAGGAGTGGGAATCTGGGATTAAATTATTTTTGGGGTTAAAACCGTTCACAAAAAGCTTCGAAAACGTGTTTTTCATTAAATAGCTTCCTCTTTTAATACGTACAGTATTGACAACTGAACCCAGAGAGTTTTTGCAGCATTTGACGCCCCAGTGCACGTTTTTTACCAGTGCAGGAGTGATCAGTTCTGGCCGCTACTTCCATATCAGCATGTTTCAGTCAGAAAATAAACACTATGAATTTGACTGAAGTTGTAAAAACCTGAGCAGTTTCTTCATACAAGAGGTTTGAGATTTCAATCAAAATGTTTGACATTAACAAAAACACTCATTCCAGGAACTCTTGTTTACGTAATTTTTATTACATGTATTAACCATTTAATCTGTTCCTGAAGGCGTTAATTTATAAACAAGTCACAATTGGCAATGCATCAAAATCAGCACCTCTCATCAAAAGTTTGAAACCGTAACACGATATCATATTCTTTTGGAATTCGTATCACCATTAAATCTCTTTTTTTGTTTGTGGATAGAAAGAGATAAGACTTCTACAAAATACATTGCATGAGTTACAAGATATTAGATAATTGATCACAAGATACTGCGTAGCCATTTGAACTTCGGCAGTACTGTAGCACATTCCAAAAAGCATTAAATCTCAAAATTTTGTGAAAAAAAGAATATATACGTTTAGTTAATCAATATTGTATGTATTGCACTTTCGGCCTACGGTTTGAATAAGTCCTTAAGGTAAATTTTGAATTACCGCTTTGGTCGAGTTTTCTTGATATCTGTTTTGCAAAAAAAGTATAAAAACGCCCACAGATGTCGTTTTTTGGCTACCGTGCCCGATTTCAAAGCGTTTTAGGAGCGTGCATTCAAGTAGGCTACGGATAGATAAATGACAAATCAATTTGCACAAAAAACTACATAGTTTTGAACCGACACGAGACTTTTTATAAAACATTTAACGGCTGATTCAATAAATAAGCCAGGGCACTTGGTAGTCTCAAACGACCTCGTTTGTCACCACGTGATACACGATACGAATCTTGCAGATACCTCTAATGGTAGCTTGCAACCCACAGCAGCTTGCAGATATTGACGAAGTTATTTACCTTAAATTGTTTGACACAGACTGCTCTTAGCAATGAACCGGTAACAGATAAAAGTTGGATACATGTTCCGTCTAAAGCTACAACCACCCTGCGGGATTTGTCCTTGCCTTCAACTTCAAACGCTAAAAAGTACAAACAGACAATAGGTTTAACTCAAGCATTTTCAATGAAAAAAACTTAAGCTTGATTGCAAGCATTGAATGTAAACGAAAGATTGGTGAAGTTACTTTTTTCTTTCATTTTGAGAGAAAGCGTGAAACAATTGAAAAATATTATAAATTTTCTGGAAAATCATCTTGCTTCCATACCTATTACAAAAGAAAACCTTTTGCTAAGTTTTCTAAAAATATTGTTCGACTAAGTATTAAATGTAAGCAATGGTAGCCAGAAGATGATTTTCATGTTAAGGGAGAGGGTTCGATTTTCAATCAGGTCACAGTTTTTAAAAAGAAAATTTTTTATAGTGTTCTGTCTTTTTGTCTTGCCAATGCATTTATTGAGATACATAGCGTTGTCATTGCCTCTATCAATCTTTAAGACTAATCGAAATTCCAAGCAAATGTCTTCCGAGAGATTTTGATTCTTTTCCCCAATTTTTCTCCTACCTAAAGCAATCATAGCATACTTTGATTAAAAAGGCCATACTTCAGCTGTAGCTATGTATCACCTGAGAAAACTTGGCCTCTTGAATTTCTGTCGAATCTCCTGACCCGACTGGATGTTTTTCTTGTGACTCGATCAGCTGCCTTCTTTTTGATCAACGCCGTGTGATATTGCCATCTCCACGCAATAACACACATAACAAAAAACGAAACTAAGAAAAATAAGAGTGAGCAGCTTGTCTTGAAACGTCATTTAGTAGAACAAAACCTTTTGCAAAATTGATTGGAAATAACAAGTTTTTGTAGAAGGCGCCACAGTGCCACTAAATGAATAGCCTAATTTGACTCCGGTTCCAGTCAAAATAAGCTGACTCATGCAAGACCACATTCATCCAAACGTAGAGTAAAAAAATGGTTATATCTAATTTGGTAGAAGAGAATCCATTTCCAATCAGCACTGTTCAAATTGCCAGTCTACAGAATTTACTTTGTAATACAAAGGCTGGCAGTATTACTCTCAACAAAGTCGATTGCCTTTAACAGGTACCGATATGAATGCGTCTCTTAAGACGACCGAACAATAAGGGCTAAGGAAGCATAGCAGTGAATTATAATATTAGTAAATCAAAACTAATATGAACCCGCTAGTTTAAGTGTTTCTTCATCAAATCAACAAACTAGTAGTATACCTGCAGGACATAGCAAAAGCAAAATAATAATGCCAGCGAATCTTCCCCAGTAATCGCTAAAGAAGTCAATTCCAGTGTTAGGCGAACATGGTTTATTGAAACGGATAGGTGCTTCGTTTGGTTCGCATACAGATCCTATAAAAAAAGAAATAATTTACAATTTTTGAAGGCATAAAAAAGACAATTTTCACAACAATTACCTGCAACGCTGAAAACGTTTTCTTGCAAATTATTTGCTTGCAATGACGTGACAGCGGCTATGACATCACGCATTGTGGTATTACGGATTTCTTCTATTTCAGTTTGGTTAAAAATCCTGAAATATTGAATAAACAAAGAGGTAATTATTTCAAGTTAATGAACAGAAGGCAATTTTCGTTTAACCAAGATTTCTAGTACTTAGTGGACACCAGAAATAATAAAAAGTATGTAACAACAAATAATGTTTTTTTATGTAACAAAAAAATATTTCAAATGCTTTTTTACTTATTTTCATCGTTCTCGAACCAAAATCGATCGCTATCACGTGTTCTTGAAAACTGATCCATTATGATTCTCGTAAACAGTGGTCCAGTGGTGTCGTTTCTTCCCTCCAGCATACCCCCAACATACATTTCAATAAGATCTGTATCATTCTTGTACACTTCCCTCAACTTTAAAACAAGCTGAAAAAGTCGATCGAAAGATATGTTTAAAAATCACTTTCCAAATTGGCTGCATACTTTTAGCAAAAAATCCATGCAGTACTTATTTCTGTTCGCACAAAATCTCTGAAGTTGCTACACGGGTATTTATGTAATGGCTTAAAAAAAGGCAAACCTGTAACAACACCGTGTAATGTTGTCGCTGGTTGGCGTACTGACCCAAATACCATTATTTTTAAAGGGTGACAATTTTTCTAAAGAACACACCAGAAATGGCGAAAACAAGCTGCTGAAGGTATTTTTCGATTATCTGTGTAGTTAAAATGCTTACATAGTGCTCAGTGCTTTCAACATCAAAAAAAAAATTTAAGCTGCTGAACCATAAGGATATATCTCGCAATAGTGTCGGCCTACGTAAAGTTCTCGCCTTTCTGCTTATTCCAAAATTGTACCCGCGCACATACTTTCTTTGAAACACACTTCCAGTCAAAAAAATGTACCCTTGCCTAAAATGTTTTAAAACCACTTCCTTTTCTTTTCGGTGCCCCATAACCTACAAAAAAGCAGATCTACTCATACATGATATGATTAACGTAAATAAAATTGATTTTTTGAAATATTATAACAAAATGATAATTACCTTGAATAAAATGTGATAAAATCGTTATCACCATTTATTTTACTTACGTCCATTGGAAGGTCTGGATTTAGCTCCGAAAAGTCGCTAATTGGTTGAAGCCCATAGGCGACTCTGGCATTGTTAAATGAAGACAATCCAGCATCCCTGCCCCTTTCAATTGTTACCGTTTCAAGGTCCATGCGTGACCTTTTTAAAGGACCATACAAAAATTCTGCACAAAATGCAATGTCTTATTTTATTTTTTGTAGTACGTGTGGCCAAGATTTTTCTTTTTTGGAGAAGCTTTTCAGATTATGAACCTATCGTTAGCCCTTTTTTCTAGTCTTTAGCTAGACAGGGCCACCAAGACTGATAGACTGCTTGGTCCCGCCACCTGTCTGTGACACAAAAATGAAGGTCTTTTCGTCACATAAAGATATCCATTAAGTTCTTTGCCCAAAGACACAACAAGCGATTTTGCCGGCTTATTCTTCACACTATTCCTTTTGTGCTGAGCGCCGGGCAAGGAAGTTGTGAATACCACTTTTCACAGACTCGCCTACGAAAATAAACCCTGGTTTTCCGACTGCGAAGCAGACGCTCCAATCATTACGTCATCGCGCCATTAATAAAGTATAATATGAGAAGTCGTAACGTAACCATGCCGTTTGCGTAATCGCTCGCTGACGTTGCAGTACGTGCAGTCTATCCAACGCCACGACCATATTTAGCGGTACAATAGTAGCTTATTTTTTTTTTGCTCAAGTGCAAACCTTGAAGTATGCATACCAAGGAAACCCAAATACGCATATTTCACAGTTCGTTTTGCATCAGTTTACAATTTAACTTTAGTTACCACAACTTTACAAAAATCAAGTTGTAAATATATTTGCCTGCCAAATCATCCACGACGACGTTGTCTGCTTTTTCTGCTCTCTGTGACGTCATGCCAAGCAAAACTGGTTCAATTCCTTCCCGCTCTATTGCTTCCTGTAGAAGTAATGACAATTATGCTAAACTTCAAAGTCTTTGAGATGTTTAAATCAAGTACGGCGTTGCCATTTTTGCACAGAGTAAGGATAGCTTCACCAGCAACTTGTACCCAACCGGACAAAAAAAGAGTCTAATTTACTAATAAAGTCAGACAGAAATTTAATTGATATGAAGTCTACTAATAGTTTATTACTATGCAGTAAAAATGTACCATTTTTAGTTTCGTGCAGTTTTGGTTTTAAATGCAAAAAGATTATAATAAAAATATGATATAGTTTATTAAGTTGGCATTTTTATTATACTAAAAGCTAAACATAAAGAAAATCGAAAAGCTGTGCGTAAAAACGCCAACATTGTACTGCAGAACTGTGTATACGTCTATATACGTCATTCACTCAATTATGCGTTTTAGCTGATAGCTGTTTGTCTAGTCTTTTGTAAGACTGAGTCTCTGCAAAGGTCAGACTAATGGCCCCACTACCTGTCTTTCACGTATCCGTTATGTTTTCCAAAGACACAATCATCAATTGTTGTTTTTTCCACGAATTTACTTTCGCGACAAGTAGCACATAGAAAAGCTGTGAGAACCCCTTTTAAGCATAAACGGATTAAAGCTTGAACTAACAATCTACTATATTCTATTGGGACCCTCTAATTAGTACACTTGTAAGCAGTTTTTCTCATTGTGGGTGACACTCTTCCCTAAAAGTTACAAACGAAATCTTAAGCTGACAAGTACACCTACCTGAAGTTGCCAGTAACTGTTGCATAATCTCAAAGCTGGTTCTCCTCCGGAAGCTCCAAATATTTCTGGAAGCGGATCAATTGCAGAGCAGTTGTTGTGGCGGAGTATAACTCCGTTCGGAACAAGACTGTGGCCCAACCGCATGGCGGCAACAGAGAACTCAACGGCAATGCTAGGATCCAAGTGAGAGTGATATCCTAAAAGCGACGCAAAATTACGAAACTGGTTAAGGACGTACTCAAAAATTTATTTAAAAGGGTTTAATAAAAAATTATTTTTCGTGACCCTAGAAAACACAATTCTATACAGCAGCGCAGTATTTTCCCATAAAACTGTATGTAAAAAAAATATGTTAGTTTTATCAAATTAATTGAAAGAACAATACGTCTCTTTATGATCTTGTTCATAGCATACTGCTGCAAAGGGAAACCTTTTCTCAACGGCAGCAGTTGCTACAGAACTGTCAGTATCTGCGGTCTCAAAAATTTTACATGAGCCATATTTACGAAATATCTTTTTATTTCATAAGCACGGTTTTGAGTCTGAAATATCATTCAGTTCTTTTTAACCGCAACAATTTTTAAACGACAGGACATATTTAATTTAAAATCTAATTAAAGGCTGGTTTCCATTAGGCGTAGACTGCAGGTGTAGCGTGAAAAATTCTTTGTTTCTCTATTTAGTTTTATGCACGCGCACAAAACTAAACAGAGAAACGAAGAACATTTTACGCTACGCCTACAATTTACACTTTATTGAAAACTAGCCTTTAAGTCTGCGCGGTTTTATATTTTATTCTTTACATTATTTCCATTACTGAGCGCATAGTAGAAGATCAGTATATACCATTTTTAAAGTCTTTAAGTGTCTTTGGCATCACTTGATAAGGGAATTAAACTACAGCCTTTTAATTGGAAAGTGAACGCTTTCACCTCTACCCTACCTCGAAGGCATTGAGTCTAAATGTTTTCAAATATGGCATCAAATTTTCGGTACTTACGTATTAACGGGAGGACCTTTAAAAACACGACTCAAAAATTGAAGTAAATTATTTATTGAAACGGTTAAAACAATAAACCCTAACCCTAACCCTAACCCTAACCCTAACCCTAACCCTAACCTAACCCTAACCCTAACCCTAACCCTAACCCTAAAAATCAAAGGTCCTCCCGATAATACGTAAGGACCAAATTTTCTTTGTCGACTTTATCGCCCAAGCAAAGATAGCTCAGCAGTATAACAAGTCTCGTTACCTAAAGACTATGCATAATTACCAGTTGGAGTCACTTATACGTACATCGAGCAGTGTGAAAGACTGAAAACGATTCGGGTAGATTTTGAACCTTCAACCTCTTGATTACCCATTTGATGCTCTATCAGCGGTCAAGTGCTACACATATCTGAAGATTGTTGGTTTAATGCAAGCATGAGATTTATTTTTTGTTGAGTTTAAAAAGGTGTCTGTCTTTTTACCATGCTCATTTTATTTTATGTTCTTACTTTTAGTGTTTGTGAATACGTCTTAACGTCTACATTGGATTAAACTATCTTTTTCTTAAGTTTTCAATTAAGATTAAATCATCTTTCGATTTGTTTGCTATGGCGTTGTGTTTAGGAAAAATTAATTAATTCATGAAGATGGTGTTTAAGCCAGAACAACTTCAAATGTTGTTGAGATGTTAGCGTTGTTGTGTACACTAAAAGAAAGTCATACTGTTTCTTTCCTTTAATTAGATAATCATGTACCTTGCGGACGGCATAAAACGTTATTGCCCAATAAACTTGTGATTTAGTGAGATTTTTTTCAGAGAAAATGCTATTTGCTAGATTTTTATATTAAAATGTGATTGTACTTATAGTCTGCATAAATGTAATAATCGAAAGCAAACAACTATAAACCTAAATATTTCCATAAATCGTAAAATTGATGTTCAATATCTATAAAATTGTCAATAAAGTTTCACTTCCGTGTAGCCTTCAAAAGTCACGAGCACAAGTCTTCACAATGGAATTTACTCGTGCTGTCTACAATCGAAAAATTTTTGGTGCTAAAAAGCAGTTGCTGCTTTAAAGTTCTCTAACCACATTTCGTCTTGCAAGTGTACGATTTGGCTTGAGCAATCGCTTGCATCAATCACAGCCACATGTACGAGTGGCCGCCATCCGCCAGATCGCAAGGCAAAAAAACAAGTAATAGTTTTCTCCTGTAAACCTGACCAAAGGGCTCTATTGTTGTTTTCAAGTTTTTTGTGGCTGTACAAGGTAAAGCAGATGTTGTTAGGAGAAATTTGGTAAAACAAAGCTATTCCAATGTTTTTCGATGCAAAACCAGGATAATGAAAGTGTAAAAACCTATACGGTGTGCAGGCATCTTTACCTCGCATGCGTAGAAGCGGTGCAAGCCTACTTTTGTCTGATTGTCAGGCTTGGTAAATATAAAAATTAAATACATCTCCAAACCAAAAACTGCTTGTCTACAGCCAAGAGGCAAAACAAAGCTTAGTTGTTGTTTGTGGCTTCGTGTTCAGGCTATTTAAGATCTGAAGCACTTATTCTAATGGTGACACTCACCAAATTATTTCTTTTGCTGAGCGCCAAACATGAAATCTGCGAAAATGATTTTTATAGTCTTTGACTTTAAAAAAGTCAAGGACTTTGATGTAACTCGACCAGGAAATTAAACCCAGGCTTACCAACTGCACGCTCTAACCACTACGCCATCGAGCGAGTACTGAAGCCAATAACAAAGTACTGATACACTCGAATTGAAGCCAAGCAAGCCCTAACTCTCTAACATTTTGACTGATGGGCTAGTGTCTTAATATGTTAAAATGTTAAATCTGACTAAATTGCGAAGTCTTACGCAACACTCATTTTTACCTGGGTATGGCGGTAAGTTTTCACCAGTTAACATTGGCAACCATTCGTAAGCAACAATGTTTTGATAAATACCAACAGTCCATCGTCTTGCGGTCTTAAATATCTGAAATGCAAAAAACGACAACATTTATTTCGGGAGCGGCTACATTCTTCTCAATTATCGCAATATCAGCAAAGCGATTCTCCCCTTTATTCTGCCAACAAAGTTCTGACATCTAGTTCCTCAGCTACAAAATTACTGATGCAATTATAATATTAGTTACAACTCTTAAATTGAAAAAAAAAGAATGCTTATTGGATCAATAAACGATTAAGATTCAAAAAGTGACTCTCGGCAGCAATTGACCGCTTAAGTGTATATAATGAGATACCGGTATCTCTCTTTTGGAAATTGTTTCATCGTACGAGCAGCAATACGTCTTTAAATTAAGGCAAAAAATGATTGTTGGATCAATTAACAATGAAGATGCAAAGAATGATTTTCAGTAGCCTTTGGCCAGCTAAGTGTGTGTGTATAAAGAAATAACTCTTTTTCAAAGCAAGCTTTAATTGTGTGAGCAATAATAACTTTTTAAATTGAGATGAAAAAGAATGCCTATTGGATCAGTTGGCAATGAAGACTTACAGAGTGGTGCTCTATGGCAATCAACCACTTATAGGGCGTGTGACAAAAAATCTCCTTTGGGGAAATTTTCTTAACGCGTATGACAAGACATTTCGTCATAGTGTGATCGAGCTACAAAAAGTCGCATAGATGTGTGTCTTGGTATTCGCGTTTGACGAGTTTTATCTGTTATCACGTTAAAGGTTAAAACTAGATCTGCGCATCTTTTAAATTAGTGTATTCATAATTGTATTGTAATGTTGGAGTAAAAATCCAAGCAGAAGCAATGCACCTGGCTGATAATCACTACGCAGGACCCGAAATTCTTTCCTTATGTAACTCAATGCGATTAATCCGCCGATAAAACGCGGCTGGTTGGTTGCTTGGAGCTATGCAAGGAAAAAATGTATTTGAAGATTTAAAATGATTAATTCAACATTTAATCCCTCCATTCTTCTCACGCCTCGTAATATACATTTTGTAAATAAGTCAGGCTACTTCAGCTTTTTTATTTCTTTCCTGAATAAAGAAATGTGATTTTTTATGCTTTGAGTATTACAGTTAGGCCGATTGCAGCTTCTTTTTGTTAGCAAGAGCTTGTCTCATTGAGCTTGCAAAGATTGAGTATCGGAAATTTGACTCAATCATGATATTATCTTAAACATCAACACATTACCTCAGCACAGTCATGACATCAGTAAGTTGCAGCCATTTCTGGAAACTAAATTTCTTACAGAACAAAGGTGGAAAAATTAGTTATAGTGGCTCCTACAGACAAAAAGTCGGAGTCGATAGTAAAATCACACTCAAAACTGCGAAAAAAATGCTCATTGTGTAACTGACGAAAAAAATGAAATGACACATTCAACTAGAAATAAAGATCAAATAAGGATGCCACCAAACAGTATCTTGAAATTTAGTGAATTAAGCAAAGAGAAGGGTAAACAACATTTAAAACTTTAATAAGTTCCGGTTCTCATACAATTTTAAGAACAGCTGCATATACCTTCTTTTCATGTAGTATGCTACGTTTATTTTCTGTGCTTTTTTAAGACATTTGATGAAACATCACAACAACTTAATCTATAGTCTTATTTTATGTGATAGCTCACTTAAATAACTTTGCTTACCTCTTCATCGGACCAATCAGGATGTTTTGATTGAAATTGAGAAGCAAGATAGTTGTGGTAACGGAACCATAGAATACCGATTGTCATTAAAAACGGATTTTCGTTTCCTCTTGGATTGCCAAAACCTTAAATGAAGCCAATTTAATATCTTGGAACAACTAAATTTTTCTTCAAAATAACTTAAAGTTTAAATGATTACTAGCAATGTTTGATATATCTACATAATTTCTAATTTGAAAGCACCGAAAAACAAAAACTAATTTTCGCAAAGCTTTAGTGTTTGTTTTTGTTTTTGCTCAATAAATTTTTTTCATCATAAAAAACAAGTTTAGCTCTTGATAACCATTTAATTTTTTAAGTTAAAAACAATTTCATTTTCAAAGATGAATTGTCTAAATTTCCTGAAACTAACAAATATACTCTGAAAATACAGCAATTTTTACTGTATTGAGCAATTTTTACTAACTCTTCAGGTTAAAATGTTTGCGAATCTTTCTAAGCAATTACTATTGACAGCATTGATTTTTTCTTTGAAGTAGGCTAATTGTCAGAGAAGTAGAAGAAATATAATAAAATAAAATATAGGTCGAGTGAAAAATGATTTAAATCCCAGTAACGTACTAAAAATTTCAGTCGGTTTTCTTTGTTTTAAAGGTCGGGTTGAGGATACAATGGGGTTATACAAGGGTAGTTCGTGATAATTTCGTGATGGAAAGCCAATCTTTTCTTTTTCATCTTGCAGTTTTCCGCCAGAAAACGATCGCAGGTTTTCGGCCCATGAAACACTGTTTCCATATATGACACTTCCGTCTAACCATGACGTGGCTTCGTTGATCTAAACAAAAGAGTAGCACTGATTCTTGTCACCGAAAACCACTAACGCTCCACAAAACAAAATACAATCTCTCAATTAAGAGGTCTTGCTTTCAAAGGTAGGATTGATCCTAAAGCGAGTCTTAAAACAGCACCGTTTATGGCAGTTTTTATTGCGATAACTCGATACAAAAGTAACTATGAAAAACAATAAAATTTCTGCAACTTGAAGAAAATCATATTACTAACTGTCCGGCACTTCAGGCGTCTCCTGGTGGTTTGAATATTTTTATATTTAAAGCATAGCCTACTTTAAAACTGGCAGGGCTGCCAGTCAGTTACGTGAGATTAGAAATAATGATTCAGCAGGTCTTGCAGTCTTTACCAAATAACATACCAGAGAGCGGTAAAAAAAGTTAGTGTAAATAAGAAATATCCTCTTTAAGCATACTATCTGAATCATCATACTTTCAATTTAGTCTATACTCACAAACTTGCTATTATTTCACAGATTCTATCCGTTTCTTTTGGTAAGTATGAAGCCACAAAAACATATTTGGGGGTAGGCGACGTAACCGCTTTTGTTTTACAATTACAGAAATAATTTATTTGGTGGGAGGCTTACTTCAAAATTTGCCCTTACCATTTTGATATTTGTGGCACCCAGTTTCTTGGTTGCTTTGATGTGCTTTGCTCAAGCAATAATTCAAAAGAATTTCTGTCTCCACTAAATGTCTTGCATTTGATTACCCGGTCTGCCTAATTACTCATATTCAATAAAAAAATTTCCCTTCACAGTGACCATTGTTTATTTGGTAACTATATTTTGTCACAGTAGTGTGGACCAACTAAACTATTTCTTTTCTATTAATTTCCTCCTCAAACTTTTAATTTCATATACTGTGCTCACAATACCGACGTTCCTACTAATAACTTGATCCTGGGCTTACCTGCGAACAGCAAATAATTTGCTAGCTTTCATGGGTTCATTCAATTAAGTACGTAGAGCATAAACTCAATGCTGTGAAAGATCGTTGAAGTGATTGATATGCTTACAGAAATTAAGCTGCGAAGTAACAAGCATGCTACTTACAATTTTTTTATAATTGTAGGCTTGTTATAAAACTTAAAACCTCTGGCTGTGCCTAAGTTTCTTGCATCCGGAATAAACGCAGCCAATGTACGGCAAATGGACCTGGAAACCAGAGTCCAGCATTTAAGGTAACTCGAGCTAAAAGAGGCCGCTAAGTTTTAAATTCGCATGTCTTAAATAATCAATCAAGGTATTCAAACTTTATGTGGCTGTTCTGCAGAGTATAGTCATAGCTACAATCCAACTTAATTCCTGCTACTTTAGTAAAAATAACTTAAAAGAATAAATGAAAAATTTCTTGTGAACCTTACTACTATCATATGTAACAAATAAGGTCCTATGTAGTATTGCATAAAAAAGATTTAGATTGTTAAATTTTGAAGGATTACTACAAAACATCACAGAAATCTATACTTAAGTAACATATCTGGTAAAATGCTTTTAAATTTTCCCCAAGTTTTGATGCTCCGAGAATAACTTTTATTCAAAAGAGCATCTCTCTATTTTCCAGCATTTTAGATAACTTTATTTGACTTCAAAAAAGAAAGCAATACTCAGCTTACCCCTGCTGTTGTTCTTTTTTAACAAAATGACATTCTTTCTCTCGTAAAAGAAAAACAACATGAATACTGCAAGTCTGTGAATGTTTTAAAACCGTTTTTCCGTCTACAAGGGCTTGATCCGTTGCTGCTTCATAGCTCAATCAAAGCAATGGAATTAAACGAGGACCTTACTATCAGCATTACCAGCCTCAAACATTTCATCAATTACCGCCAAGGCAATAAAACTTTTTTGAAAAGATTTGGTTTAGTTCTACAATGCTTTCACTTTCTTACATCATTAAAAGTGCTAACACAGAACAGTGATAAATAAAAACTCATGGTTAACAAAATGTTTCTTACATAACAAAAAACTCAATTTGCAAGAGACATAAACTTCACCCGCTCTTATCTTTCTTGATCCGGAAAATAACTTGACATGACTGTTTCAGCATTTTAATTATGACGATAGGTTTTGATAGCAAACGGGTTGGGGTTTTTAACTTTTATCCATCTAGGACAGTGGTTTCCAACCTTTGTAATGGCCCGCACCTCTAAAATATCTTGATATCTTCTCGCACCCCAATAATATTTTATCATGTGACGAATTCACAACATGTCCCGGGCCAATTTTGAAGTCTCGGCTGAAATTGCATGTGTTGACCTTTTTTGGAGATCAACACAAAAATCTGAATGACCATTTCGCACCCCCTAAGATGCTGCCTTGCACTTTTGGTTGGGAACCCCTGATCTAGGAGATCCGACTTCTGGGGTCTTATTACATGCAGCACCTTATTTGCTGCATATACCTTACAGTTCAGTTCTAACAATGAGTTTGATCATGACTCAAGCGGATAACCAACTGACTGGCTTCTTGTGCTAAAAAAGAAGATAATTTTTCTAAATTCCGCAAGATTTCACGTTAAAACTCAGCATTTTGTTCCACTTTGCTATACATAATGAAAATGTCTTAGGAGCTAAAGAGTACTTAGCCGCGCGACAAGACTGTTCCAGAAAAATATTCTTTAGTGGAGTCCATTTGCAGTTCATTTATAGTAATTTTCGCTCTTGCCATTGCATTATTGAACAACTAGATTTATGCAGATACGCTCGTGCTGTAATATTACTTTCTACTTTACTATTTACGTTTGCTTTCGAAATGACAGTGGTTCAACAGTGGATTATAAGTACAGCTGCTGCCTGCTGTTTTCACTTGAGCGGCACCAGAGAGCATTATGAAGTCACAAACCAGTATAACGAAAAAATGCTTTTTTGAAGCAATGAAGAAAAAAAGAAAGAGCTTGCTTAAAAAACGCCTAAATAGTTGATGGCTTGCTGCATCGTCGATAAAGCTTAAATTGCTAAATAATAATATGAGGTCTATGCAGTAATGCAGCAATGGATCGATGGCATGATCTGAAATTGCCCAGAGGGGCATATTTGAATTTTATGCCGGAAACACTGTTGGATGGACTAGCCTACAATAGGCTAGTACAGATTTAGTTTTGTGTGAAAGATCATGAATAGCTGGCATGTGAGATGCTGGTGTGGATTAAGGTAAATTGAGAATGCTGGTGAGGCATCACCATATTTAGACATTTGAAGTTTTGGCATTCTATTGAATTGCATGAACTTGTTAGTATCTCCAGAAAAGGCATCAAGCGCGTTTCCACGATCCGTGCTGCAGCAGATAAGGAAGAAAACAAACTTTGCAATTAATCGTTAGTTATGGCGTCATGTTATTTAATAAAAAGATGAAAATTTTTGAATTTGGTTAGTTGACGGTTGGCTTTCGTTCAAAGCAGGCATGTGCAACCTTTTCTACCCACAGACCAAATAATAAATTTTAAATGAAAAGGCGGGCTGCATCAATTCTATAGAACAAAATATACACTTAGTATCATTTACTTAGATGGAATCCATGACATATTTGTTCGACATTTTATTGAAAATCTAAGGATAAGTCGTTGGAAAATGAAGAAAAAATAATTCAGCCCCGCAAATTTAATTACCGGTTACTATGATTTTTGCTGTTACAAGTCTTTGCAATTTGCTTTCACAAAACTGCAAGCAATTCGAATATGACTTTTCAAGTATTGGTCTCTGCTTTCCTTTGCAATACTTCATCTTTGAAAAAAATCGCTCGTAGTAATATGTGCTTCCGAAAAGTAAAATTGTTTTCAAATCATGTGCTGTAAGATTTTAATCCTTGACTCGAACATAGCTTTTGCATAAGTTCAGGAAATTGTTTTCATTAAAGATTTTTTTCATGTCATTGTTGGACTGCAAATCATTCAGTTCAAATAGCCGTTCAGAACTTTGATCTACAGCTGCGTAAAATCGGTTTAAAAAAAAAACAAAATCACTTTCAAGTAATCAAAAATCACAAAGCGAACGTCGAAAATTGCAAAAATTTTTCTACCATAGTGCCCTACGCATATAACCCTTCGTCGTGTTGCATTTTCAAACATTGAAAGTGAGTTTGCACAAAGTTGCTAAATTGACCTTTGAAAAGATTCAGTTTTATTTGAAATGGTGTACTGTGTTCAAACATATTATTTGCCGGTTGATTTTTTCCTTGCAGTGGCAAATTTAATATTTATAGGATGTTTTGTTACATCAGTAAGAAATGTCTAGTTATTCAAACACTTTACATCTTTTAAGAAAGAGACTTTTGATTTTGGTTTCCATGAAAAATTTGATCTTTTAACCCATAAAAAGTTTAAAATGATTGCTTTTTCCTACTGCAAAGAGATCGAAATTAACACTTGCAACCAACAAAATAGCATGAGTAAAAGAACTACCTAATGATATCAACTACTCTACATTACAATCAAATGCGAGAGAGCTTATTTGGCACCAACAGCTCTCTATCTGGCGCGATGGTGTAGTGGTTGGAGCGTCCGCTTCGCAGCCGGTAGACCTGGGGTTCATTCCCCTTGTCGAGTCATACCAAACGACTTTTAAAAATGATATTCACAGCTTCCTTGATTGGTGCTCAGTACAAAAGGGACAGTGTGGACAACAAGCCGGCAAGCTCTCTTGTTGTGTCCTTGGGCAAGGCACTTAACGGGACGCCCCCACCTTTATGTGGAAGACAGGTGGCCCACTTTCCCTCCGAAAAGAGGGTTGGTGGCAGGAAGGGTATCCGACCGTAAAACAAATTCCATGTTATACAAATGTAGATATCTGCTGTGGCGACCCCTACTCGGGAAAAGTCGAAAGAAATAGAAGAAGAAAAAGCTCTCTATCATCTACCGACGACGTAGTTGTAAGGCTTACAATTCCACACGGCTTGTACTAGATTGCTAATCTCACTTGTAAAATCGCAAAGTAACAACATTAAAGCTTCAAATCATCGTTATAGAGCGCGCGAAAGTTTACACTTGCTTTGATATGGATTTGTGGACCACAAGAGTGGGTTTAGTTATTCTAAAATTCTTTGCGATTTACTGTGGTAATGAGTACCACGCTGGCCGCACTAAACGACATGGCGGGCAGCTGGTCGCACTTGCATAGATTAGGCAAGCAATTGCTTTCCTCCGTTAAAAATGCAAACTTTTAAAAATTGTGACCTCGTCATGACTTCACGAACCTCTTCATAACATTCACCCTATGATGGTGATTGTTCGAGGCAAGTTTCATGTTCGTAAGCCCAGTCATTTAGACTTAGTAAAACCAGACACATTACGCACACACGCAAAACTGCGCTTCGTGAATATAGATTTCAGGAAATATTCTTTGGAGATTTGTTTTGAATCAAATATATATTACTGAATATAATTTCCTAAAAATGTTAATTATCTTCGGAAACAGCTAATATGTTTGCAATGACATCGTGGACCAACAATTCTACACTTTACCATCTAGGGTAATTAAATATTGTCGCTTCAGATGTTGGACAACTAATAGAAATTATTACCAACAGCAATTTGACATTGTAAATAAGCTATAATTGCACTGTACGTTTAGCTTAATCACAAAAATTAGGTTCTCCAGTAACGTTTTTTCGATAAATAGTTGAAAGATGGGATAGTTACTACTTAAAGTACTGTTAGAGTAACTAATTTTTTAATCTAATTGGGGAAAAGCATATGTATTTTTGGCACGCAAAGCAGTGTGGGTGTAAAATTACAAGATGATATCGCTTGTTTTAAAATCATTTTTAACTGTAATTTCAAAAGCTGTGTATCAAGTACCACTTTGCGAAGACTTACGTAAAATACATTTGATGCTATTCTCAAATCGCATAGTTGATCTCTTCTATTTTTATAGAACAACCCAAAAATCAATAAGTGTAAATTATAGTTTTCGTTCAAAAATTTAAAAAATGAAAGAAAATTGATCTAATTTCGCCGGCCAGTAAAGCAAGATGTGGCCAGCCATATCGGTTCAGCAGGCTGCAGCGAACCATTGATACATAGCCAAATTTCACAAAATAGAGTATCAGTCACAAAATTAAGCAGTTCTTCGTAAGTACAAATATTGTGTGTGTTTACCACACCGTAGTCCAGTTAATTCATAATAAAACTGACATTTTTCAGCACTTTCAACTAAGCAACTTTTGCGCCCTCTTGGCAGCTTGCCTTGTTGGTTGTGAGATTGCCAGCCTGAAATTTTATTTAACAGTGGTTCAAAATGGGCTGACACTTTTTCCTAGCCCCAGCTTGATTTAGTTTTTCTAAGTAAGTGCGGCACCCCAACACACAATCTTTTTAGTTTAGAGTTATTTTTTGATTAGCTTAGTCGTTTACTTACCAATGTTCTGGGAGCATCGCTAAATCTTCCTGCATTAGGAAGATATTTGCTTCGGTAAATTGGAAAGATTCTTTCTGATATGTCTAAACTTGAAGCATTTTCCGAATCGTCAAGAGGAATTTCAACATTGAGATACTCATTAGGACACATAACCCGACGACTATCAGCCATGTCATCGCCGATATGCTGCCCTAATAAAAACAAATTAAAAAAAGGTCAAGTTTACTTTGTTGAGATATTAATCAAATTTCTTCGCGTTGTCTGCAGAGGGGCGAGATGAATTGCATGCCAAACTTGCAGTTGAAAAAACGATAATTCAGCTGTCTTTATTGCATTACGTTGTATCCGTTATGATGAAGCGAAATATAGTAAATCTAACACTAAGCGGTTGCTGACTAGACAACCGTAATGTCATGTTTCCCCATATTGCTTTTCGTCTTGCATTCTGAATAAGATTGAGCAACTGAAAGAATCGACAGTTTTAATTAAGCAATGCATTTTTGTTTCTTAGCAATCATACTTATATGGAGATAGAATTAAACGCAATCATACTTATATAGAGAAAAGATTAAACACAAATACACACTACCAAACACAAAAACCATCGTCAACTTTCATTTCAAAAGCGCAGTAAAGTCGGTTTTACTTGGATACCAAATCAATTCTCAATGGCGAAGATGGGCTCAAGTCTCTCTAAAATATTGTTTTCAATGTTTTCTCTGAAGTTAGTGCATAGAGTGGACCAGTTTATTAAAATTGCTGTAAGTATAAGCTATTTTATGAGTGAAACGTTATTTAATTTATGAAAACAACAAACTGGCTAACCGAAAAATGCAAACAATACGGAACGACCAACCGATGATAAAACACCAGATTCTCCTCGAAGGAAAAGTTTGCTAAGCTTTCTGGGGTTGGGCAACACTTCTATTCCAGCCGTGTGAATACCGTCCTTGTAACTAGGAGCTGCGTTTCTTGACATCCCCTGGCCTGAGAAAGTAAGTTATTTGAAAAAAATGACTTTACAAAATATAATCAAGAAAATAATGCCTTCTGATTGAAGTTGAAGACTTAACAGAAACAATGTCATTTTCCTTCATAAAAAATTCAAGTATAAAACTCTTTAAGTGTTTCAGTCACCCTAAAAATAAGATTAAAATATACTTTTAGAATAGCTAAAATTTACTCAAAGTTTTTTAACAATAAAAAAATACTCTCCATTTAAGCAATCTTTTTACCTGGCGAACCCCACTGGGGATGATAAAGATTGTTGTACCAACCATCGAACCGGGCAATCTGATTAGCTAGTTTCTCGTGGTTTCCTGAAAAAAAGCCGGAATACAAAATAGTACAAGTAACATTTAAGCTAGATTTCGCACATTAAAATTTTTTTAAATCAAATGGTTCATGTCTTTGTGTGAGCTAACAGATTACATTCAAAGGATGGTCTACATCAGTGGTTGGCAAGCTGTAAGCCCCAGCCCAATTTTGAGCCCTTCTATACTTTTTAGTCGATCTTCACAGCTTGCACTAGTGCTCCGCCTGGTGTGTAGATGCAAAGATCATTAACTGAAAAACGATGATTCAAGTTTGATCTCAAAAAAAGATCATTTATTTGAAACAAGTTAAGTAGGCCAAAATTTGTCCTCAAAATCAAGAAAGTTTGCTTTCATAGGATTGATCTAAAAAAACATCTTTAATTCTTCTTATTCGTATGGAGGGGCATCCCAAAAACCGATGGATCAGATGCTGGCTATGGTGGTGTTAAGCCAGCATCGAGTATCGTCATCCAAAACCGTTATACTAGTCACCCCTCGAGGTGCCCGATGTTTGGGGCACATTGAGATAACGTGGTCTGCGGTTTGATCGATGATACCAAACTCGCAATCCGACGAGGAAACCAGATCTCATTTGTACGTGAATAAATGAAAACGTCCAAAACCAGTTCGCAAGCGACTGAGCTTAACCCAAGCTGTTCTGGGCAAGCCCATTCCAAGGGGCCTAGAACTGGCACTGGGAATGGAAACATGGAGTACGGATGTGCGTTTGGAATACTCTGCGCTCCATCTATAATTCGTCCACTGAGCTGCGCGAATGCCTAGTTTGGATAGGTCATTTAATAGTTTCTGCGCGGCAGGCACAAATGGGCGTCTAGATTTCAGTCTATCCTGGGGCAAATCAGGTAACCCGGCTAGTTGACCGTATCAAATATGGTCTGGGTGTAGGGTGCGACGCTTGGCCAAGGAGAGTGTCGCTCCCAAGCGGCGAAGCTCAGCTGGCTGGATACCTGAAAGGATTGGCAGGTGGTCCGTTGGCGTAGGACGCAGGCATCCAATGACAATGTACAAGGCGTCATTTATAATACTGTCGTTTGGACAGGTGTGTGCGCTGCGACACCAAACTGGTAGGCAGTACTCAGCTGTAGCGTAAACCAAGGATAGGGCAGCTGTACGCAGTGTTTTAGCGCCAGCGCCAAATCTTTAATTGATTTATTATGATAAAATTTTAAAGTTTGTCTTTGTTTCAATCAGATTTCTGATTTAAAGATGGATTTGGGCAAGCTAAACAAAAGTTTGCCAGGCATTGTTTTGCGTAAAGCTTACGAGAAACAGCCAAATTAAATAACTGGAAAAAGTAGGGTAATATAGAGGCGAATTTTTTTGGTGAGTTTGCTATATGTTTTTAAACTTTATCAACAGACAAAGTTTGAACATTGGCGTATTTAGAGGGGAGATAAAGGGCGATAGTCTTTCTAAATGGTGTGACAGTTGCAGCAAATACAAAAAGAAAAAGGTTTTTATGTCTCTTTTTAAACCGAAATGGTCAAAATTATTGCTAAGAAAAAGTTAATCTCCAAAAAAAAAATTAACGTTAAAAATGCTCTGCCCTTTAACCAAAAACTTTGTTTCTAAATATGCCAGTGGTTGTGAATGAAGAAAAGTTTAATAGGAGAGCGATAAAAAGCTTTAAAAGTGTTTAAAAAAACCTAGAAGAAATAAAGCTTGAACAACGTGAATCTGATTCAAAGTAATTAAGGCCGATGTACAATATTTTCAAGCCAAGCTCTTGATAAAATGAAAATCTAAAGAACTTCAAAACAGAAATAAAGTCTCATCTTGAGGTTTCGATTTATTAAAACCAGTTCATTTAGCAGCTGGCATTGGATAACATTTTTTAAAAACAGATTTAAAACGTCTGTAATCAGCCTACACGAGTCTGTGCAATTATTTTCCATCCGCCAGCTTTAATAATGCAGCTTTTTACAAATAACAGATTAACAAAGTTTGGTAAAGTTTTAACATAACAGTTTAAATGACAGTGGTTCTTAAGATTTTTGAGACACGCTTCCTTTGATAGGATCAACATATATTCTTACCTTTCTTGGTTTGTAGCAATCTTTTATGTTTATGTTTTTCGGTAATTTTCTTCAATATCATCGTGCAAGGCTTTTATAAAAATCAAGTATTTTTAAGCCATTTTCCTGATTAATTTCACAGAATTCTTATCGAATCCAACGTGATTCGGGGGCATAAATTATTTCAAAGAAGCTGTGCCCCCAGAAAAACTCTCACGATTTCCTCCCTAGTTCAAAAACCACTTGTCTGAATACACGTTTGAAATATTTGAAAACGGCATTTAAAGTAAAACAATAATAACTTCAATGTAAATAAATTATGGCCGTCACTTTAAAGTAATTATATACGATTTCACTAAAGATAATTGTTAATTTGCTCAGTATTTCAGCCTAATAACCCTAAGTCATGAAGCTTTAGAGTATTGCCAATTATAGCGTTTTGACTTAGACCCACCTCCAATAACTTATCGATATAATTTTTACAAGTTTTATGAAAGAAATATAAAATGTTTATAGCTTTTACTAACCTGAATACTTAGCATCTCAAAGAATAAAATCTTAAACTGCTGTTTAAATGCGAATTTAACGGAGGACAGGGAAACAGTCACTTGTCAATTTTAAGTCATTATTGGTATTAATTTGATGTTCAGGATAACCAAGTGCAAGAAACGAAAATTTTTATACGCCTATGTAATGATTGGTTATAGTGATAGGTCTTTGCGTTGGCATTATGCGATGCAAATAGCACGCCTTGCTGTAAACCCACTGCAGGTCAATGACGTAGTCAAGCTGGTAAAGCGCTGTTTTTATGGCGAGCATAATCGGTCGGTGGCAGATTTAAAATTTACGTTGATTGCATTGTTGTTCCCTTACCGAAAACACTCTGGGATGGTTTCCTTTCCTGTAAATTTTAAAAAAGGGTATATTTTACTTCTACACAAGATGTGCATTTATATCACACAAGACAAACCGAAAAATTAATTTTTTTCTACCACTTGCTTCAAAATCTTTCGCCAAAAATTAATTGGCATTTCATGGCGCAAAATGTTGGTCTGAATCTGATAAAGATTCAAAACAGGTGACTTAGATGCGCTTCAAAAGTTAAAAATCAAAATTGATTGCTGGAAGTATACTGATATTAATTATGAAGTTTTATTTTATGTTTGCTCACTTGTTTGCCACTTTGCCATTCGATAAAAATTCAGTTTGTATCTTTTACGAGTTACTTCTTTTTATTGTTACGTCATTTCTGAAGTTATTCTGGCTTTAAGAAGTAGCTCAACCAGAAAACCATTTACGGCTCTTTACTGCTTACCGGATCAACAGTAAGTAACTGTGTTACTGCTTGTACTTGATTTTGTCGCATTTTGTAAATAAGCAATCTTTTTGCCCGTCTGTCTGTCCGTACTAAGCTGGTCTACACAAGTTTTCCGGCAACTATTTACGCCAACTTCTTCTGTAGAAGAAATACAAGGTGTAAAATAAAAAATTAGTTCAATATCGCAAACTCAACAAGCAATAGAGAAATCCAGAAACTGTCTAGCCGGTTTAGGGAAAAGCCGGTTCGTATGTAGCCAGTCATGAACAAAACGTGACTGTCTGTTACCGAGTGACGTAAGCCACGTGGTTTTGAAACGAGCAACAAAAACAATGTAAGGCTGAGTGCATCAGTTAATGTAGCGCTTCTGGCAGCGTCTTGTTGACAGTTTAAGTTCTAAAAACTTTTTTGTTGCAGGTCTAAATGCAATTGGAGAACTAGGGATGCTATTTTCAAGGTTTTGGGTTGGCCGAGAGACCAAAACAAAGACGGATATATCAATTGTTTTTCGTATGATAACGTAATTTTACTGTCAACGACGCATGTAAAAATACTTTTTGAAGTATTCACGTAGCACCAATAAAGGATTTTCACTTGCGTTTCTACATTTTCAACTAACGTCAATGGATTTAGATTTATATCTATTCTTGAATATTTAATATTTTTTTGTTAGCATGAATTGTGATGAGCGCATTTTCACCAAAAGTGAAACGACATGGAACCGGACATTTTAGTCTTCTCAAATATTCTTTGGCATGAAATACCCCTTGCGGCACAAACATATTGCAGCCAACTCTCGCCGCATTGTCTTTTTTTAACGAGTAAGCTCGTTATTTGTTTCAAATCATTTATTGCATAGATTGCACTTTCTTCAACAAAATTGAAATTAGAAGTAAGTGATATTGCGTATGTTGGATTTAGATAATTAAAAAAATCTTTATAATTTATAGAATTTGCTAGACCTAATATAATATACCCCATTTTTATTGGCAAAAAAAACAGACAGAGACAAAAAATAAAGAATTGTCTTTAAATACAAATGCGGATACGTCTGGAATGACGTCATGAAAGATTGCGGCTGTTACTCAACCGTTTGATGATGTCAACTAATTTAGGAAATCTACTATTGCGCTTAACTCAACTCTTTAATAGATTTAGGAAATTTAGGACTAAAATTCTAATTAGATTTAGTAAGAAAACAGAATTAAACTTAAAGTAAAAATTCAGCTGCGCAGGATGTAAGTTTTTGATTTGCTCATGTATTGATGACACTTTGACCAAAGATCAAAGAAAAGCAAGCAAATCATTCCTGTCATTTATCAAAAAAGTAGCTTGTTTTCAGCCCCAGCCACAAAAAAATTGGCTGTACCGGTATTACAATTATTTGCAAAAGTCCAAAACCAATATCACCATTAAGAAGTATTATATTTCGATTTTGCGTTTACTGATCAATAACTACTTTTTTATGATGTGATGCAATTGTGCATTGAATCAATCGTCACTTTTTTCTTCATGTTTTGATACATATACGGATGTACTACTAAAATATTGATCAATAGGCTTCGTTTTAAACCAAAAAAGAGCAAAGTTTAATTATTTCAGATACAAAAATTATTTAAATACTGAAGTAATTTTGTAAAATGAAGGCTAGAAACATCTTAAATTAGTAAAAACTTCACTTGGAGCAAGACATCTGTGTGCAGACCAAACGTTAAGCAAGATGTGACTTTTGCCTGCAACCTTGATGTTCTTGTGAATGATATTGTTTAAACAATATAAAATAAACTATGCTTTATTAAAAGCCTCTAGCTTCTTGTCGGTCACCAACTGCACTGAAGAGACCTGATAGGTCAAAACAGTGTCACTGTCTGCAATTTGCTAAGTGCATCGCAAGCCTCTTGCATTAGTATAAAATAACAATTTGAGACAAAAATTCGAAAGTGACTGTACTAAATCATAATGATCTTTTTATAGCTATAGATAAACATATTTTTCAAACCAATAATACCTACCTCCCACCAGAACGCAGCACACCAAAAAAATTGGAATTCTAATAATTGTTTTCGAGATGCTGCCAATAATCATGCTTTTTCCTAAACATAAATCAAGACATTTTTAGCAGCAATGTAACAATTTTCAATTGCTATAACAAAGATAATAAAGCATAGACACAGCTTTTCTGCTGAGACTGGCCACAAAGGAGTGATGCTAAGAAAGGCTGTCGTAACAGTTGCTCCTACATTTTCGTTTATTTTGTGTTTAACTTCAGCATTAGTTTGACTACCACATTTCATTCCCAGGCCAGAGAATAATTTTGTTGATTATGCAACTAGTATTTAGACTTGCTTTGAAAATTTTCTACTGTTGGACACAGCATTGTCCATGCATAAAGTGCATCTAAGCAAGATGAATTCCCGTAAAGAGCATTTCGAAAGAACACAACAACACAGTAATCAGGAAGCCTTGAAAAGTAAAAGGCCACGCGAAATTTGCTTTTCCAAAAAGCTGTCTGTTTAACAATTTCACTGACAAAAACAAAAAAAAATGAAGGTCAACAAAAACCGAAAATGAGTGATAAAACACATTTCGTTTTGAAAAAACTAAAATTAGCTTAGCACTTTAACCACCACACACGGTTATACTAAAATTTAAAATTTGGCATTACCTTGCTTGCAGCTGAACCACAAAGTTAGCGAAAGAAATAATTTAAAAGTTCTTTGTAAGTGACGTCAATCTTTTTGTTAGCTTAATTACAATATTCAACCTGTATTCAGAGTTCAAAAATTAAAAATTCTAATGTACATACGTAACATTTTCGAATAAATAACAATACCGTAAATACGAAAACTCTACAAAACTAAACCGAAGTGCATAAAAGCCTTACATACTATTCAAACTTACAATATCATTTGCATTCATATATTAGCTTTAGTTAATTTTACGCATTGTAACATTCAATTAGAGAATGAGGAAAATTTTTTAAATGACGAGTCTAAGCAATTAACGTATAGTTTACTGAGTAGAAACTCAGAGCTAGGCATTTTTACGCTTTCTTTTGGGCGCTGGATCGCAGAGTCAGGCAAAAATCACTTCGGAAGATTATTGTTGAGACTACGAAATCACGCTACGGAAGTGGTTTTAAGTTTAGGCGAACAAATGTCTTGCCGAATCCAATGTCAAGTTTAAGGCTGTGTATTCAAAATTCTTTAAACAACAATTCTTCCTCGTAAAAGCACACGAAAGTCAATTGTTTTCATTGCAAAGCAAGCAGTTTAATTTGATTTGTTTTTAATGACATCACGAAAACTTGACCAAGAAACGATCAAATTCATGTACAGTACTGTTTTTTGATTTACCCGCTGTGTTTATTAACGCATCTTTCAAAATCACAATAAAAGAACCGCGGCTTATCTATGTTGATACTGCAAATATTTGTATGCATAGGATACAAAAAGTTCAGACTATAACTTGTTTTATGTACAAAATGACTTTCTATATATTTTCATCATGGCTAAAATGCGAAATACAGTTTGTAGCTTTTTTTGTGGATCAAAAAGAATGTCTCTATTTCTTGTTCTTGAGATAAGCCTACAACTTAAATTCATCAACTTAATCATATTGGTTTTCGTTAAGTAAGTTTAACACAAATATTTTTTGAAATACTTATAAAGTGTTTCAAATAATAATTTGAAAACAAATATACCGAACAAATATAACAAATACTTTGTGGACGAAACCGAATGTTCCCACAACATGACATAGTGTGTAACAGCATATCAGTATCCGAGCGGAAGAAAATTGCGATACGAAAATGCTTGAGAGCAAAAACGTACAAAATCGAACAAAACCGTAAAAATCTTATGGTGTTTATTGCCACTGGGTGGTTTCACAGCAACACTATGTCTTTGAGGGTGGCTTTCCTTTAAAATCAATGCACAGAAAATAATTTGTTAAAATCAAAGTTTTACAACTGGCATACCATTCTATGGCACATAAAACATGGTCAATCATGAATGGCAAATGCAAAACTTAGCAGAAATTAAAATGCTTTCAAGGTAACAGGAAATGTGTTTGGACATATTTGTATTTGGATTATATCTTTGAGACGGTATAGCTTTGAAGCATCTAGCAATAAACTTATAAGCGTTACCATTGGGCTGGCTATAGAGCACGCGATTTCCAAAAAGTGTCCCAAACATTAATAAAAGTGGCAACATGAAGTTTTTTTCTTTCGTCACAGCTTTTTATCGTGGCCTTCACAAAAACCTAAAAGTTAATTTCAAGTCTAGTTTCCCACGTTCTTTCAAAAATTAAAGTTGATCTCTTTATTCTATTGCAATGAATTGCTGTCACTTTGACTTTTTTAGACGCTTTGTTAATTTCTGAAATATTTGTTTGGATTTTTGATTTATAGCTTTCTATGTTCCCATTCATAAAAGGAGAAGGCTAATGTCGACCAGTGACATAACTTGGGAGATGCAGGAGGCATTGTGGCCCTCTCCAAATTTTTGAAAGTTTATTGGCGCTAAAAGTTAACAACCTCTTCAAGACAATAAAGAATCAAATCTCCAGCCCTTAAAAAAGATTTCGCTTGACGCCAACTCGAAGTAGACTTCCTTCAATTCAAATTTAAAATTCGACTTTGGATCTGATTAAAATGTAGTAACAAATTATTAAGACGTGGTAGGAATGACTTTTGAAAACATTATGTAATTGGAAGTATCTCGAGAGCTATTGAACTGACATTTAAAATGACCCGGGGTTTGTTGTTTGCTAGTTACCTCACTTAAGCCTGTCCATATATATTCCGCTGCTTGACTTCAGGAATGCGAGTAAATATTAATAAAACCGAATTTACTCATTCATTATAAAAAATTTTTCTTTGCAATATTTTTCCCCTTCTACCTTTTATTGCTTATAGCTTTTTTACGACCGTATTTAATGTAAAGCAGCTTTTTTTTGGTATAATTATTTTTTCTGACAAAAAATAATGCCATTGCTATTAAACAATGCATCTATAAATATATTTTACAGCACACAAACACCTTATTTCAATGCTTACTTAAAAACCGGTAAAAGACTTTAAACATCTTTCTTTTAATCTGACTAAAACACAAGTTACTGTGAGAGTAGCTTTTAGCGCGGTAAGTAGCATTTATCTCTGACAAATACCTGTAGTTGTTATTATTTTCCTATAAAGTTGGTAAAGCTTAAAAGCCACTCATGACGTCACAAATTTTTACTCATTTGTTCGTCAGCTTTCAATTTTTTTTATAGCATGTGCAGCATCCCTGGTAAAATAATGCAATTGCGCTAAAAATAGCGTAGTTACGCTATCAATAGTCGTATATAACAAGCTATGCTGCAATAAAAACAACAAAACAACATGTAGCAAATATTCCTGCCTTGTCGGTAGGTCTAACTTGGTCAGCTGGGTAAAAATGACGAATATTTTTAAGCAAACGCTAAAGCATAATTGGCAGTCATAACCGGTAGGTTTGGTAACGTTGTTGCACATACGTAAATAACATAACGTCACAGTGATGGACTTCCCTATATGTAAGGTAATCCTACCACTTACCTCTTGGCATCATTACTTACACCAACATGCCTTACATGTATGCAGCTTATGTAAGATAACGTTACATTGAAGGACTTCCCCATATGCGAATTAACCTTATGACTTACCTATTTGGAACATTACTTATACCTATAGGCTATGACTTACCTGCATGCAACATCACTTCCCGATATACAACAAAGAAAATATACTCTTCTCGTCATGACACGTGTCAATCGACAGTATTTAAAATTCTAGACGCAATTATTATACTGCTATATGGCTAGACAGAAATACACAAACAAAAAACCATCTTAGCTGGCATGCATGACGACATGACCAATGAAGTCCGTGTGGTTTAATAGTGACAATTTGAATATGATGCAAGTCAACAGATTATTCAAAACCCCTCCAACACTATTACAAAGAAGCGCATTTCTTTAAAAAAAATACGCAACTTAAAACGGTTTTCGGTTGACGTATATTGTGTCTTGACAATTTGATTCGGAGCACCCTTTTCTTTTACCGTTGATGCTATCAGTAGCTAAAATTTTTTTCTTTATGCAAGTGAAAATCAATAACCTCGGCGCAATATTTCCACCTCATTGCCAGCACTTCATGAAATGTTTTTATCTAAGCACTTGTTTTCAAACTTGTAAAGGTGTTACTAAAATTTTACGTTTTAATCAACACAAAGCGAATGCTTAAATAATGATTGGAAAATCCGAGTATAAATTGCATCGTCACTACACTTTTGTTAAAAGGATACTAGGCCTGTAGAAAAATATTCAAACGCTACTTGCTAAATTAAATACAGTAAGAGCTCCCTTTTATCCATAATTTCACCAATTGTATTTTCAAGCCTTACGTTTCGCTTTCTTAACCCTGATCAGAATGCGACAAAACGTAGATCTTATCGAACTCGCAAAAAGTATAAACAGTAAAATTTACTAACAAGATATACCCTTGTCACAACATTGCATTAAAAATGAAGCGAAACTGTACATTCTTCAGTAACCACTTACGCGAAAAATGTCGCACTCAAAAAGCTCGCTAGTGTCTCAGCAGATCTTTTGTTATCTGTCATATCTTACAGCTCGTTTATGTTTGAACATGCAAAGTTACAGCATCAATTAACATTCTGAATTGATTGTATTTTCTCAACGTTACAATCAACTACATTTTGACTTATTTTAACATGCAATGTTGTTTGGTGCAACGGAGAAAAAATTGATTCGGAACCAATTTATTAACAACGTAATAATCAACTTTAAAAAATAATAAAACGTCTATCAACATCAAAACTGCTTCCATCAAAAAGTATGGAAACGCATTGCCCAGCAAGCCGTGCACTAAGCAGAAAAAAATTAGTGATGCACAATTCGTTCTGTTTCTTATCGTGATGACGTCATCATAATTTTTATTAATTAAGCTAATATTTGGCGGAAAGGCAAGCCTCTCATACCCTTATCTCTTAACTATGAAACTAAAAATCAAACTTATGACAATTTAAACTTTTTTCCAATTATCAAACGTACAATTATACTGGCGTAGTAGTGGTTTAAGCGTTCGACTCACGGTCGTAAGATCCGGGTTCAATTTTCTTGTCAAATATTACAAGGGACTTTTGAAACAGTGATTACAGCTCGGCGTTCAGCATGAAAGGTTTTGTTCAGAGAAAAAGCCGGCCAGTTTGCTTGTTTCTTTGGAAAAAAATTCTTAACAGATTTTACACTGCAGATAGGTAGTGGGTTCGAGCAGTCTGTAGTTTTTGTGGTGGATCAGTCTAATTTAAGATCTGCAAACAAAGCGTAAACTCATAGACATGAATGAAACTTACAACTCTGAATTGCCATTACACGTAACTTCAAGGACCTCAACACACCACCTGTGAAATAATTTTCCAATCCACACCTAAAACATAATTCTCGAAAATCTATTACTGCTCTTCATCTTTTACTTTGTTTGTCGATTTTCATGTCTTTGCAATACAGATTGTTTGTGTCCAGATTGATATTTGTCTAGTCACATTTTGTTTCAATCAAATACCTCTAACATATTGTGTAGAAGTTTCAAAACATCCTGGTTCAATTCACGTAGATCAATTTTGTATATGAGAAAGCTTAATAACTTCCTGATTGCAATTGGTCGCCATTAGTTTTCTAAGAGTAATTGGTAACTTTTTAAACCTTAGCAGATATTGTTATCACAGCTGAGAAAGTAACTACAATTTTTGCATCTTCATTGCACCTTTTGAAGTTATACTACAAATTTGATTAAATTGTGGCATAACAGGGGCATAAGTTGGGGTTATCACGTGATGTTCACATTGAAAAAGGTTTGTGCTGCATGAAAATGCATAGTATAGAAATTGAGTTCAGTATTATAGTTATTCTGAACAATTAAATCAATCTTATTTCTATATTTGCTAATATATAGTAAGGTCTTAAAATCCACACTGTCGTTATTGCAAGCGAAACTTAAATAAATGGAAAGTCATTTTAATTGGTAAAACATCTAAAATTTCCAACGTTTTCAACTTTCGCAAAGCTCGTTTCAAGAATTAAAATGTGGAAATGTGACGCAATAAATAGAAATAATCAACGATAAAGAAAAAGCGCAATTAGGGATCACATTTCGTCATATCCCACCTGCTCTAATCTACAATACAACATTAATTTTTTTACCACATCGAAAAAATGTAATTCAGATTATGAAGCAAAATTGATAAAAGTTTGCTTGTAAAACGTGATAGCCCTAGTGTTAATAAACAATGCAATGCAAGTGGAGCTTGATCTTTGCTAAATATTGATAAAATAAGTTTGATAAAAAAAAATTGTTAGTAAGAGTTTTTGTTAATTGAGATCAGTTAACTTGGCCTAATTTGAAAATTTGTGATTACAAACGTGTGTAGCAGTGATTAGATTGCGAAATCAGAACTTAGTGCAAGAGTTTAATTGTACGAAACAAAGGTCTTTGTTCAAAAAAAAGCTAAAATGACTTTTATTTGCGACAACACAGAAGTATTAAAATAGTAAACTGGAGGCTTGCTCGAGATTTTAGATCAAGTGTTTTAGAAATTATGGTAAATTTAACGGTTAAATTAAAATTTTTGCTTTGTAAATGTGTTAACGCAATGAGTTTTAAATTGGTAATAACTAGGGCTCGCTAAAGTCAATAAAGTCAAAATTTTTTCAGGACCTTGTTACATGATCAAACGTGTACTAACGTTCGTTTCAGGTCTTCAGGAGTCTGTTTTGCTAGATTTTGTAAGTCAAAATAAAGTCAAAATTTTGCATAAAGTCAAAACTTGCGAAAATTGTTTTCATCAAAAATTTCCTTACAAAAACGAACAAATTTAGATTTTTTTTATAGTTTTTTCAATTTTTGAGCTGCTTTTGAAATTTTATGCGCAGTTTTATTTGATTTTAAACTTCTCAAATAGTTGCAATGGTAAAAATGCGTGCGGTAATTGATAAGGAAATAGCACTTATTATGCATCAAATTGTCATTGTTAATGCATAAACACATAATTGTTAGACAATTAATCTATTCCAATAAAACCTTTGCGCTCTTTACACGTGATCTTTTTAAGTCGTAGCTTGCAAAGCAAAGAATGCCTAAACAAGTCAAATCTTCTACAGCGAAAGTTTGGCAAATTTGCCAGGAATATCCGGATGAGTTTTCGGCAACTCCTGCTCGCGACTTGCGATGCAACCTTTGCGACGTGTTAGCCAAATGCGACGAAAAGTTTTTTTGTGGAAAGCCACTGAAAAACTAAGCAACACCAAAGAAAATTCGAGACGAAGAGCAAATCCCAAAGTAAGCAAACCTTTTTACAACTCGATCAAGTAAACTTCAAGGAACAGGTTGTCTCTTCATTCTTAGCTGCAGATATCCCACTTCATAAACTGAACCATCCTTCTTTAAAGTCTCTGTTTGCTACAATGGGAAAAGTATTGCCTTCGGAGACTGCAGCCCGGGAATGTGTTGCTAAATTAGCATCCCAAAAAGAAGAACAAATTCAACAATTACTTCGTGACAAAAAAATTGTTTTAATTGTGGATGAAGCAGAAATTGCTAAACAAAAGTATATTAGTGTGCTTGTGGGCAGCTTAGATGCCCCAAATCAGACATTCCTCGTTGATTGCCACCCACTTGACAGCGGTAGCAATGTTAATAGCAGTATTATTCTGCACACTGTGGATCACATATTGCGTCAACTTGAAATAAAACGAGACAATTTTTCATTGTTCTTGACTGATGCTGCTCGGTACATGTCTTTGGCTGGAAAGACATTAAAGGAATTATACCCTTCTTTGATGCATGTCACCTGCGTTGCGCACTTACTACATAACTGCGCTATGCGTGTGGTGCTCATTTTAAAAATATTGATGAAGTAATAGCAACGATCAAAAACAAAGATCGCAAGAAAGATTTTCATGATGCTGGTCTGCCATTTCCTCCTGACCCTGTAATTACAAGATGGGCAACTTGGCTTAGAGCTGCCTTATATTGCAGTGGGAACCTTCCAGCTGTTTGTACCATTGTCAACAATTGGACAAGTGCAGGCCTCTTAGCCAGCAGAGCAAAAGATGCTATTAATGTGGAAGATTTGGTGCCGGACTTGGTTAAAATAAATCAATACCGGACTCTAGCAGCCAACGTAGAGTTCTTAGAAGGAAGTGCCTGCACGATAACCGAAGCATACGGACTGCTGAAGAATATGCAATTCGATGATGATCCGTGCGCAATTAAAAATTACATTAAAAAACGACTATCCAACTCTGATTTAGAAACAATAATAAACTGTACCAACTTGACAATTGACCCAACAAGCTACGCACTATTGCAAAAAGCCCAGCCAACCTCTGCTGCTGTTGAGAGGTCGTTTTCTATGCTCAGTAAATTACTGAGAAAAAGACAGAAATTTTGATGTTAAGAACGTAAAAAAATATATGATGCTGTATTACTATAAAAAGTCCTGGTAATTATACTGTGTGGCTTTCGTTAAAAACATCATAGACCGCCTGTTAATGTACAGTACAGTTGCGATAACAACGCATTTTTTGTATTACACACTAATTGATACCGGTATACACAATGACTCGTTATCCTAGGTTTTGACGCCATGCGTCGCTTTGTTGCATTAGCTTCAAGACTGAGTGATTGAGAAAATGTTTAAAGTAGGCTACCTTCTTCTTTAAAAACTTATGTAAATTGCGGATTATAAAACATTTTTAATCAAAAAAGTGCAACAAGACATAGATAATAGACGAAAGCGGTTCGGTCAAAATAAAGTCAAAATTTTGCTAACATAAAGTCAAAAATATATTTTTTTAGATCAAAAAAATAGCCCTAGTAATAACACACTTACAGGAAGATTATTTGTTTTGTAAATTACTTGTAAAAATCGCGAAGTATGAGGCTTTCTGTTTGTGGTTTTAGCAAACGTTAACAAAAAGTTAAAAAACTGGGTAAAGTCGATTCTTCACTCATTAATAATATCTATTTGCAGTAGATGGCGAACATTAAAGAAGAGTTAAAAATGAGATGTTTGATAAGAATAGGGTATGATTTTTGTGTTCTTTTGTTTTTCTAACGTCTTGCAAATAGTGTTAAAGTTCTAAATTGAATGTTTAGCTTATTTTTGGTTCAATGTAAGTAAGCTAAGTAGACTGTGAAAGGTAAAAACAAAAATTTTATGTGTAGTTGGTGGATTTAGAAGTTAAAAGTTGATAAATTTCAAATAAAACTTAAAAACAGTGTGATGATAGGATACAATTTTTGTTTTCTAGTTGTCATATGAAAAGTGATTAAAGTTGTAAATTCGATGCACGGTGAATGCTTATAAGTAACGTTTAAAAATTAATGAAGTAGTCTCTAAAACGATTTGCACACAATCATTTTTACATTAAAGTAAAATCTTCTCGGTTTTACGACAGCCATGTAAAGCATCAGTAGTGATTTAAAATTGCTGAATTTAAACAGATTTCGTTGTTCGATCTTTCCTTTTTTATTCTGTTAACATCATAGAATGTTTCTACTGCGGAGTTGCACTAACGATCTTAACGACCTCACTGTCCATAAACGTAAATATGTCCAGAAAAGGTCTGCTCAAGCTACTGAAAATACTTCTAAAAAAGTGTAAAACTTACGACTAGCGGTAATAAACGTAAAAGTTTTTGATTGAAGTTGTATCAAATTTGATATTTTTTCTTTCAGGCTGATAACTTCCACCAAGATTTACATCTTCTGGAAGCGAACTTAAGATCTCACAACGTCACTTCACTGCATGCGATTACTCTTTAGCAAATCTGAATGATCTAAAAAAACTGTTGGTTGTATATTATTTTCTTCTGTCAGTTTACAATGCTGCTAATTTGTGATAGACATGCAAATTTTTCACATTGCCAGATTATTTAAACATCTGTCTTTCTTTTATCACACTGGTAACTGTTTTGAAATCTTAACTCTACTGTATTTTTAAGATTTTCTTTCTTCAAGATTGTATTGTAATAAGACTAAATCCATTGTCTACATATTTCTATTGGAATCAATATAGAGACCCTTTAATTAATTCTAACTAACTGCAGAACTGATATCTAGATAACTCAATCGAGTGAAAGAATCAATATCAAGTTTAAAAAATTTTTTCAATAAATACATCTAGAAGAGCATTCTGAAGATACAACATTCTAGGGGATCACAAGATCAAAACAATGAACCAAAAAAGAATCGCTCAGAAGGAGGCTATTTGATCTGATTACGGCTAATGTTTCAATTTTTAAGATACGTTGTGAATGCCTACGTGCGACTGATGCTTCCGCTCAGGAAAGTGTTCAACAGAGTTTGTTTATGATATAGTACCAAAGGATCCTATTTTCAAGACACGATGTAGAAGTTAGTGTTTCCGTTTAATAACGGCTGTGCTTGCTGTAGAACAAAAGATCGAGATTGTTCGAACTGCAAATTTTATACCTTTTTTAACTTTTTACATTTAAATCTTTAACTTTTGCACCTGCAATGAAAATTGTACACAAATATATACTTTCCTTTTAAATTCCTTTAAAACTTTGGACTTCGTAAATTTTCCTTTTGATTTGGTATCAATAAATAACAAAATTGCTTCATAAATCTACGTAAAAATCATTCGAAAGTTTCAGTCAATGCCATTTCGTGTCATTTAGAATGTGACAACCAACATTACAGAAAAATACCTAACGCAAAATAAGAATATCATAATTTTGGTCAAACTTAGCATCTACCCTTTTTGACAAAAAAAACTTGGAAAAATAGCACCCACCACCCAAATATTTTTCTGGCCGCACCTTTTTTACCATATTCCCCATGTATAATTTGCTTCTACTCTCAACGATTTATTTATAACTTATCAAGAAAAAGAACTCTATGCCAAAAGACAAGCTTATGCGATTACATGTCTTGTTTTCAGGGCATTTTTGTGAGAGTGCCTATAAACAGCTGTCACTAAACTTCCCAACATCCACTCGCCTCGACTCGCCGTAATTATCTAAGAATCAAGACGAAAGGAAATGGCAAAAAGAAGAAATGAAATTTTTCTCTCTAAATCAGTGCTCGGCAACCGGTGTGCCGCGAGCCGATGTCAGGTATGACGCAGAGTAACTGTAACCTTTCTTTTCTTTTTACAAAATACTTTTCATTCTTTGAAAATAAGATCGTTTTTTACCTGCTTAAACCACACAAATCCAAACTCCAGACTCCCCACTGTGCACTTGTGAAGTAATAAGAGAGATACGGGATGCATTTACGCATCGACACCTTTCTAATGGCGAGGCAAAACAGAGCACGTGTAATTCTAATCAAACGAAGTGAAAGGTGCGTTTGCAGAGTCAGTCCCAACTGTTTGTTGATTAAAAGTCAAGGTACTTTAAAGTTTAGTAAAATGGATAAATTTCTGAAAAGAACATTCGAACAATGTCATAATGAGCAAGAAAATGTACCTAGCAAAAGAAACGTAAAGAAACAAAAAATTGTCAAACGATAATACAGGGAAGATTACATTCCGTATGGATTTTCTTGGTGTGATAACGAAGATGCTCCAAAACCACTCTGCGTTATTGGTGGGGAGCAACTTGCAAATAAAGCAATGGTTTCTAGTAAACTTATGCGCCACTTAAACACCAAACATGCCGTTCATCCACACGAAAATAAAAATTATTTCTAGCGGATGTTAAGTTAAAGTAAAAAGCAAGAGTGTTTTGTGAAGTTATCTTTTACAGTTTTAGAAAAAGCATTAGAAGCCAGTTTTTATTCGCTAAATTGATTGCACGTAAAAAAAACGCATACTATTGGCGAAACTTTATTGAAACCAGCATGCCTAGAAATTGTTCGATTTATGCTTGGACCAAAGAAAGTTAAGGAGGTCAGTAAAGTGGCATTGTCTGCGGATACTATATACTATACTATATATAGTAAAAAACAAATTGACCACATGTCACAATGATATACTTGAAACTTTAATAAAAAAATAAAAGCATCCCCAAAAATTTCTATTCAGATTGATGAAACAACAGACATTCGCAAAAAACACAGCTGTTTAAGTGCAGTACATTTTGTAGATGGTGATTCCATAACAGAAGAATACTTATTTTGCAAAGAATTTCCGGAGCGAACTACTGGTCAGGAAATTTTTCGCATGACCAACCAGTTTTTTGCAATCTATGTTATTCATTGGAGTAACTGCATCAGCGTTTGTGTTAATGATGCTTCAGTGATGATGGGCGCAGACAAAAGCTTTGCTGCATGAGTAAAATGTCAAAATTTAGCAATGCAAATTACGTATTGCTGCATACACAGGGAAGCTCTGATGATCAAACATTTACCACAGGAACTTTCGGAAACGATGGGCGATTGCATCGAAATTGTTAACCTCATCAAGGCAAAGGTCTTAAATTCGCTTTCAATGCTATGCGAAGAAAAGGGTTTAGACCATCAGTCATTGCTATTTTACACTTCTGTGCATTGGCTTTCACGAGGAAAAGTTCTCGCAAGACTATTTGAGCTCCAGCGCGAAGTCAAGCAGTTCTTATTAAACCAGAACAAGCACGAGTTGTATAAATAAACATCTTAAAGACGATCATTGGATTGCTAAACTTGCTTACATGTTTCACGTATTTGAACACATGAATGAGCTCAACATAAAAATACAAGGGATTAGTGAAAATATATTGACATGCTCTGACAAGCTACTGTACATGGGTTTCAACAAAAATTACAACTCTGGCAAAATGAGTAAAGATTAAGATCTCTGGAAATGTTACCAAGAAGCTGTAAAAATCAAAAAAATCTAGAAAAAGGTTTCGTGTTAAATTTAGCCAAAGAGCACTGAAGTTTAATGCAAAAAAAGTATGACAAGTACTTTTTCGCATTTAACATTAAAAAATATAACTGGATTCAAAATCCTTTCTCAGCTAATGCTGAGAAAGTCAACGAAAAAATTGTTCCTGCGTATTCAAGAAAATTTCTTTGAAGTAAGAAACGACAGAACACTGAGATTGAAATTCAGCAAAATTGAACTTGATATGTTTTGGATTTCAATCAAAGAAAAATGTAAGCAAATTTTCGATACAGCTATTGAAATTTTGCTCCAATTTTGCATGGCTTATATGTGCGAACAAAGCTTTTTGTCCTTATTACCAAACAAAAACGATAAGCAATCCTGCATTAAAAATGTTGACGACAAACTTCGAGTTGCTCTTTCAAGTATTGAGCCAAATATTGAGCAATTGTGTTCATTAAAACCAGCACAAATATCTCATTGAAGTACGAGCGTAAGTACGAAGTACGTAAATCATATTGCTTGTTGCATTTCTTGTGTTTTTGATTACATTTTTTGTTGTGGTGTGCCGCCGACTTTAGCAAGTTTCACAAGCGTGCCGCGCTTTAAAAAAGGTTGTGGAACACCGCTCTAAACTAGCAAAGCAACGAAGTATAAATTTATGCAAATTTTTATTTTCTTTGTTTATTACGCTAAAAGAAAGATCCAAGTATTTTGGTCTCATATAGATTGTTTTATGTTTATGATTGCGCGTTAAATACTGTATTTCAAACGACATTTACCAATGCTAAACTTGTCTAACTGGAACGTTTTTAAAACCAGTTTAGAAGCCTGACGCATAGTATCTGATGACGTAAATGACATGGTTCGAGAGGAATTTACATTCAAGCGATATGATGTAAACAACGTATGGAAACCATCAACCGCGTGAGTCTACATGTCAACAAAACCAGACTTTTCTTTTTTGTGGTTAAAAATTTCATGTATATTTTACGATCACCATTTTTAAACTTTGAAAAAGCATGTTTGCCGTAAACATGGTATTTGTATAAAGAGTCACTCACTGGTTAAGCAATAAATGATTGAAAACATTCATTTGAACACAACGAAAAATGGAAAAAAGATAATTTTCCTAATTAAAATAATTAGACAAATAAAGGAAAAAAGATAATTTCTCTAATTATCACCATGAACAGATTTTGAGAAGTTCAGAGGCATAAACTATTTAAGCTGCAGAGTGGGCTTTGCAAAAGCATGTATGAAAAAACAAATGGAAGTGAAGTCAAAGACAAAGTGTTCGCAACTAGATAAGCGAGGTAATTAAATATCAAAACTTAAGCAGCTTAGAAAATGTAGTTTTGTTAGGTACGTAAACAATAAATGGCATTGAAAAAATTGAACGTCATCTGGCCGACAAAGGTGGTTGTGTGATTTATTGGTCTAACAAGGCAGTATGACTGCAGCCTACTTAAACTAGAAACAATTGATGCAGCGAATAAAGTAGCCTATAGACTAGTAGCACTCCATTGAGGGTGCTTGTACCCCCTTGGGGGCAAGAAAAAAGTTCTGAGGGTGCAAAATATACTACCAGAATACACATTACCAACGCAAATAAAAATTTTCATATATCGTACAGAATCTGTTTTTGTGCACTTCACGCAGAATTTTTCTACCAGTCAATCACCTTTGTCTTCAAAGCGCTGCAAACCAACCACTGCAAAAATATTTGTATGAATAATTTCACTGCGACGTGAGAAAAGACGTTAAAATCAACGTCATAAAAACTCACTGAGCCAATGTCACGTGGTATTCATCGCCTGCCAAAGTCACGTGAACCATTTATTTCCACTGGAATAACGTGCTGCAGGTCATGATTACAAAATTACAACTCTAATTGACAACATTGCGCAATGTATCAAGATTGCATAAGAAGTATTTACGATATCACAGCATTTAGTTAATAAGTTGATGTATAGCTTTAGTTTAGTTCATCGATATCTTGCTGCTTCTGTTGAATTTATTATCTGTATTCTTGATCTTTACAATTGGTTGTAGGTCTAGTTGTAGCAAGTCAAAAAGAAAGGTGGGAAGGTGTAAAAACAGAATTGAATTTACGGCCGCTGTTGTTGACGCAACAGAAAAGCCATTGCGCGTTTTTTGTGATGTTGTGTTTTGTAGTTCTAATTTAAAACCGTTAAAGCTTAGCTAACATTTCAAGAAAGAACCAGGGGTTTTGAAGCCAAATATAACGTTGAAACTTTATGAATAAAACGAACTTGTTAGGACGAATTGAACTTGTTATGATTAATTATTTAAAAGATATGACTAAGTTGTATAAGGGGGGCGAAAATAAGTTTTGCTGATACAGGTATTGCAGGCTGCAAAACGAATTGAGAACCGCTGCTACGGCCCCTCACACGGCTCATTAAATAAAGCTGTCTACGGATAAGCTCCTTGAAATATGTTCTTCAAAGTGCAGTGAAAAAAGTTGCGAAACTTGGAAGGAGTAATGTGAAGCACAGTTATCTCGAATAAGAATTTATAGCTGCTTAAAAACTGGGATTTTTGATGTTATATAACTTAAATCTATATTTAGCCAAACTTGCGCACAACGATTAAATTATAAGATTGCTTTTGTGACACAATATTGGCCAGTGGTCAAATTTGCAACTTTTGCACTTGTTGCATCATATTCATTCCCATTGTTGTTTTTAATGGAATCTTTTAGAACATCTGGAGTATTTTACGCTTAGTATATATATATAAACGACCACAAGTCTTTACAGAGAGGAAGAAATAAGTGGGTGGTGTTGATGTGTATCTGCGTTAGTTCATTCCCCGAATGGTTGATTGTAGCAAGCCGTAAAGGTCAAGTGGAACTGATAGATCTTGCAGTGTAGTGAAGATGAGGTTTAGTTTATGGATATTTTGTAGAAAGTTCTCGCCAAAAAAAATACCCCCGCCTATCTGAAGTACTCAAAACGTGGTGGAGGCGTTTTTCTCAAATCTCACATTTTTGCATTGGTGGCGGGGGCTTTGTACAAAAGATCCTAGTTTATTTGTAAATATATATTTTTGTTGCTTCAAGCAAGAAGTGGTGTTGAGCTACTGCTAGTAGATTGGATATTTGGTTCTGAATTAGGAAGGTCTCAGAAAAGCAGCTGATAGGTAGATTAGTAATACATTACGTAGCATCAATTTTAAAAATAAAAATAGAACTAAAATGTCATTGCGCGGCAAAAAGAACAAATTATCGTTGGAGTTACCGGTGGAAATGGTCTACTTGTGGAAACTAACAAGAGTGCAGGTGGGGAACTAGCAATCACCTTAAAGCAAATGTTACCAAACGGAGTGTCGTTTTTAGAAGGCAAAAGCTTCGCAATTTTAAATTTCACTTACCTTATTTTTGAAAATCAACTTATGGTGACTTGTTGATCTTTCTCCCAAAATCAACTTTGAGTTGAGAGCATTTTTGTCTCCTTTTCAAGCTAGAACACTTCTTTTGTGGGTGTCAACCTTTCAAAATCTCAAACTCGATTGAGTTTGAAGTAAATGAAGATTTAGTCAAAGCTAAAAGAGGAAACGACCAAAAAAGATGAAGAAAAGCGGAGTTAACGGCAACAATAGTTGAATTATTACGATAAATCGGCAGAGTAAAAAGCAAATAATTACGCTGTTTTTGAAAGTCCTTAATTTGCCAACAAAGTTATAAGATGTTTTACACAATCAATCAATTCCATTACTGCAAAATCAGTTTTTTAACTTACAACTCAATTTTTTTGACAAAATATGTGGTATTAGAAAATAGATGTATACTGATATCTTGACTACGACAACCGTATTGTAATCTAATGGAAAACTATCAGTCTAAAATTTAGGAATAGCTTTTCATAACTCAGGGTTAAACTTTGACTGCTTGCTTGAACTACGACTAAGGCAAAACTCATGTTATTTGATATTTTTGTTAACTGCCTGATTTTCGGGTTAATGGTATAATTTTTAGTCTATTTGTGTTTGTTTCTTTAGCAAAATTTGGCATGCTTAAGCAGGTGCGTAAATTTAGCCAAACATTGCTTGCTACTGTAATTTTGTATACGCTTGACAACAAAAAACAATCTCAATTGATTACGTGCAGCCTAACAGGCAGTCCTGACAATTAAACAAATTATCTAATTAAACATTTGACGTCAGATATTTAGCCTGAAAATAGGTAGCCTTATGACAAGTAATATTCTGGGTTACGCTTTCAACCGCAATTAAATGTAATGACAGCAACAACGTTATATGACTTCTTATTAGAATACCAATAGGTAGTTGTAACAACCCACACAAACTCTGTGGTTTACGTCAGAACTGACCTGACTGCACTAAACGATCTTAATAAGTAATAACCTTTCTGGTATTCTCATCAGAGTAAACAAGCAAAATAACCGTTTCTTTTACTCGCTTTCTAGAGTCCTTGCTGCTATTGAGGATTAGATTTATATTTTAAATTATTTCAGGAGGGACATATAACGATGACTAATTTGTTTATGTTCGCAATTTTCTATCTTGTCTAGCGCAATATTGCATAACCGCCGACTTAATAACTACATACGGGCTAATGAAAAATTTAAACTGAAGTTACTGAAGATTTGCTTGACTGCGAGCTCAGAAGTAACGCAAGATAACTTTTAAATATAGCAACTTTTTTAGATGCAAAAGGCGCAAAAAACGAAACTTAAGTTTTAGCATTATTGAGAACGGGAAATTCGTTTTATTTTAATGTCTGCCATAGTTATCGAGCGACTAGAAACGTCAGCTCCGTTTTGGCGCTATATATAACAGTGTCATGTAAAAGGCATAAGATAAAGGGAAAAAATGAGGAAGCATCGAACAGTATAAAACAGAAAGCGGTGGCGTTAGCTTATAACAAGCTATAGTTTTTTAAGGGAAAGCAGAACTTAACTGTAGCGAGATTTACATTTATTAGCTTTTTAGATTTCCACGCATTATGTTTGAAGCCGATATTTCTTTTATTTCTGTTGAGAAAATTTTGTCTCAACACGAAAAATATAAAACAGTTTTTCAAAATTATTGTAAACATTCATAAAATGTGCTTTGAAGATAGCAGTTTAAGTAACTTAAGCGTTAACTTTGTCCTACTTTTGGATTGTTTTAGGCTTGCTTTTCAGGAAGTCAAACTTGTATAAACAGTTTGTTAAAGTAAGGCAAACCTATTACAAGCAAAACGTTGACGCCTACAACACATTTTAAATTATCCATTAATGACGACATCAGGGCAATGTGTTGTTTTATTAAAAATGCGTTTCGTTTAGTGGTTGCAGAATTTGATTTGGCAGAAGAGTAAAGTTTTGCAGATAAGGGCAAAAAATGTTACTTGCTGTTGTTTTTAAATCATGGGGCAACTGCTTTCTATTTGTTTTTTGTTTTGGGTTGTCAGCACATCGCAAAAAATTGATACCAACATTTAAACAGTAGCTCTAAAAACACGCCTAAGACGTAAGGTAGTGTGCTTACATTTTGTTCAACAGTAAATTGATCTACTTTTTAGCAACAAAAATTCCTTAATGCCTTTTGTACAGCAGGAAATTAATAATTTTTTATTTTGTTTGTCTGCAAATTTAATGGCAACGTTAAAGAGAAATAAAAACGAGTATTGAATGTTAATTATAATTAACCTGTTGTGTTGTAACTCTGATACACTACATAATTGCCGGAAACAACTTCGGATTAACAACGTGATTTAAAGCTTGTTGTACAGCCTTAATACATCACATAGTTATCATAATTACATCAATGTAATTACAATTGGCAAAAATCAAAAAAATAATAAAAATGCCCATAAAGGTGCCATACAGCAAGCTCAACATCAAAACGCCTTCATCAATCTTGCCTTGTCCAAACAGACACGGTGATGCACTGATGAGAGTGTCGGCTTTGCAATAAGTAAACCATAATTTTGTTTTTTTGGTTCGTATCAAAGACTTTTTAGGTGCTATTCTTAGGTTTCCTGCTTAGCGTTCGGCATAGAAAGGACATTGTGCAGAGAAACCCGACAAGCTGGTTTGATACGGCTTAGAATGACTCAATCTTTATGAGTTAGGCAGGCGACAGGGTCGTACGATCTATCCATCGCGATGGCTTAGTTGGGCTAAACATTTGCGAACAGAAGATGAGCTCGCACGCCAGCCCTCAGTTGATGGGACCCTGGGAAGATGTTTTTTTGGGGGAGATGGAATTGCTAAAAATGCCGATACACTACGTCTTTTTTATTTCGTTTCAATAAAATACTATTTATCAATGCTTTAGTAGTCGTCTTCTCCCCCTACTCTTACCTTCCTCATTTAAATGTGGTGCTAACTGAACCTATTTGATTAACTGTAAGAAGTTTATATTATTTACTATTTATTTTACGTATTTTGTTTATATCTATTACGAGAGAAACCGCAATGCAAGATGCAGATGTTAACCTTAACAAAACTCTACGCCAGGGGTGCACAATCAACGGCCGTAAGGCCACATGCGGCCTTAGATGATAGGCTGTGCGGCCGTGCACATAAATTTAAAGTTGCATCTCCCTCAAAAAAATTTCTATCTTTACAGAATTAGAAAAAACTTAATTTTAATACAAACTTTGATTAAGATGAGAAACTTTTCCATTTTAAATTTTAATCTCCTTGAGCGCGGGTCGCCAAACTACGGCCCGCAGGCTAAATTCGGCTTTTTATCCAGCGCGCGGATCCCTTTTTATTGTTTCAAAACAAATGCATAGTCCAGTGTTTTGTTGTCAGAGCCACTTCGATCCAGTCAATCATTTGATCGCGAAAAGCATCATTTGTGACCGGAGAGAAGTGATAACCCTTTTTGATTTTTTAGAGATCACCTGTTTATGGGGTTACAAAACACAATTTTCGACGCTACTGACCGTTTCTTTCGACCTACTTTGAGTTAACTTTCGCCCACGTGTCTTTAAAATATCAGCAATGTGGCCCTTCGTGGAAAAAGTTTAGAGGCCCCTCTCCTAGATGAGAAAAGGTCTTCACTTTCGCATGAACTAAAAACCTTTTCACATTTCATTTACTGGCGGCCATAAGTTGAAACGAACTCTGTAATGGGGCCTTCAACAGTAAAAAGGTTGGGTACCCCTGCTCTACGCCGTCAATCACTGCTTGTCATTTAGCGTAAATGACTTTACACAGCTAACAGTTTCAATTTTTCTCATTTTATGTTTTATCAGCAATTTATGTTGTCTTATTTGTGGCATGTGTACTTCAATGCAAGCTAACTCTTCATTTGAGAAAACGTCTGATTCAGTTTTCCTTTAAAATCTAGCCAAAACTAAACGTATGCGAATTCTTGAAATTAAAATTCCCTCTTTTCTCTATCTTATTTCATTAGTGAGGGCTGTTTCCATTTAAAATACTTTACGAACAAACGACAAGAGCATCTATTTTTACTTTTGTTTTGGAAAAAGTACGAACAAGTGATTTTTTATGAAATGCTTTTCAAGATACGGACTCCGTTTTTGCCGCTTTCTAAACTACTTCACAAAAATTTAAGATAAAATTCGCTGTGCTATTCACAGTTCTAAAAAGGTGTCAAAATTCATTAGGATTGTTAGCGCTTATAATTTTGCCACTAAATTTCTTTTAAAGCAATGATAATTTATGATACCCCGTATTGTCTTTCTTCCGGTTCCGTAACGAAAATATTTTTCCTTTCCGATAATTTATCTTACCGCAAAGAAACCATTATTACTTTGCCAAGACATAAAACCATATTAATTTTGCTATACATTTGGCTTCTTTTCGAATATTTATGAGCATATGAAGTTATTTGCGTAACTGCAGGTATCAAAATTTGCACAAAAATTTAAAAAACAACAATGGGAATTTTCTGAGAGTTTTAGGTACAAAAATCAGAGTCAATGTGCGGTTGTAAATGACTTATCTAGTCGTTTAACTAAACCTCAAAACAACACATGTACAGCAACAATGCAACATGTTTTAAATTTTGTTCTGAAAACTGCCTGGAAGCATTTAGGGCATTAGGATGCCTTTTGTTAGAATTATTGAATTACATTGCATAAAGTTTAGAGCCAAGTTGGAAGTGATTTGGAATTAACGAATACATTATGATTGTATACTTCACAATTTTCGGCGCAGCGTATTTGACTGATCAATAAACTCATTTATCGAAAACAATAAAAGCTTAAATAGGAAATCGAAAACGCATTTCGATATCGTCCAATTGCCCATAATCACGTCATTCTTTCCTCTTTGCAACCGAACTTTAAATGATCAAAGTTGCAAATAGTTGAAAATCATGATTTAATGGGCGCACGATAAATCTAAAAATGCCAACAAAAGTACTTTGATGAAAATCCCAAACACCAATTAAAATTATTAGTCAAGCCAAATTTGATTGAATCGTTTAAGAATGTTCAAACACAAACCAATGTTTATTTTTTGAGTTTTTAGTGCGTTTTGTTAGAAACAACTTCGCTTTGCCTTTAAGGACAAAACCAATTTACAAATTTGGAGTTGATTTAACTATGTGATGGTTTAATGCGCTTTTGGCTTTAAAAGTGGTTGGCTAAAACAAGAGTTTTGATAAGAAAGTGAAAATAGGCCTATAGGGGAACAGCGCTGAAAACACATAGCAACTAATCATTGGCTCGATCTTACAATTTGAGTGTGAAAAAATTTTGCTTTTTAAGAGATATTTTCTTTCAAAAGGATTAAATCTTTATTATTCAACCTATTTTGTCACATTAACCATGATTTTAATCTTTCAATTTGAATCAACATCAGATTTTTGACTGATGGAATTGATACGTTTTAAAACGTACACTCCGTGGTAGTTAGTTTTTTGATTAATGGCATCAAGTTTCCTTTGCTTTTTTACCCAAACAAGATAAAGTGTGGGTTGTGTTACCTTTTTCTATTTAGAAAGCTGTTGCTAGAGCACATATTTGCTGGAAGTTAAGATCAACAAAATTTTTTGGAAGTGTGTAAGTTATATAGCCTTAGTCTTCATTGTAAAAAAGATACGACCATCAGTATTCAAATACTTAAAATACAATAATGGTTTATGTAGCAACATACTTTTCATAAAATTTTGAAAAACTGTTTTGTCAAAAGCTATTTGTTTTTCCTTTTTTGTGCTCTGGTTTAAAAATTCTGTACCACCTAAAAATATTATTTTTTTATTGCTTAGTAATAGAAACAATTGCTTTTGCAATAAATTGGTTTTTGATATAAACAAAAATGTCACATCAAAAGCAGATTTTCCTAGAAATTTAATAATGGCATTTGGTCACGTGCTTATTTCAAATTTTACTCATAAAAGAAAATATAAATATTTCAAAAAATATCTCATTACAAAAGCTGACGTATGACGGTAGTAATTTGTAGATACTATTTCTTTGATTGGTATTAACATTTATTGATTCAATGATTAGTACTTAAAAGCTTAAAAATTGACTTCCTTTTAATAAATAGCTTATTTTGTGTTTTGACAGTAATAAAAACTAGTCTACGCGCTTTTTTGTTGCTTGTTTAAAGATAAAAGATGACTTTAAGAGATGGATTTCCACCTTTTTATCCCGAAAGGCTATCTTCCGTTGTGTTTGAGCCCAGCCAGGTGTATTTAGGATACGCAGCCGCGGCTCTATTTGTCGGTCTCCTGCTTATCTTGCCTGGAGTAAGAGGAAGAAATGTAAGTCATGTAATTCTTGCTTGCCTCTGATTAGGGGTGTGCGTGTAAAAAGCAGAATAAAAAACTTTGATTAGAAACTGAAAGATGTTACCTTAACGAAATAGGTAGAAGAGGCTTACCAAAAAATTAAAAAAACATCATTGTTTGACGCATTTTTCTTTTGAGAAATCTGATTTAATTTTGTTTGTGATGTGTGCTTGCTAAAGCATTGTGATTACAATTTTGTATAAAGGACAGAATTGAATCCAAACCAACGCTTTATTATTTATTGTTGCATTACTCACGGCAATAGGTGTTCGGGCAATCAGTTCTTGCCATTTTTTATTTGGTTTCCGAGTGAACTTAAATCTACTGTTGATGCATTTTTCAAGTTTTTATTCTTTAAAGAATTATACTTTTCTGAATGCTAATAATTTTCCTCGTTTTACGTGTCATTTCTAAACTGTGGATAACATTTTACAGAGGATTTTTTTCTTGATTCGATGGACAGTGAGTCTATTTGTTGGGGTCAGCATTATTGGTAAGTCCATGTCGTCAATATGTACCATTTGTTGTATTTGTATTAAATTAGTATCAGAGCTTTTGAAGTACAAAGAACCCTTGGTGGATGACTACACCTACTTTTGTATAAAAAAAACTTTGTGCTGCACTAATATATCGTTATCGTCTAAAATAGGTGTTACTTCTTTTCAAAATACAGCTATTTGACTGAAGTTTTTGAATGGCTGACTAAGCCTGGTTCTTCTGTATGTGGTTCCCACCTTCAATGATTGCTAATATAAGCACAATAATCAGAAGAAATTTGTCTTAATGTTTTTCTAAAGGTCATAGCAACCCCTCAATTTGAAAGAACATCAGCATTTAAACGCTACTGTCATAAGTGATTTAGGACACTTTCTATTCAAAATCAAGTGTTTCATAAATCAAACAAAATATGTAACAGCATTTTACCAAAAAAATTATTGATCATGCAAGCACAAATTAGTTAGCAAAAACCTTTTCAAAAGAGAAAAAGTCTTTTTGGCTTGAACTCGAAAAAACTTTTGTTTTATTATATCTAGTAAAACTCTTTTTACAAATAACAAGTTTTCTGAGATGAAATACATCCTGCCATATTTGGTATGGCAAAAAATAATTAAAATTGCAAATAAGTTACTCTACAAGATTTCTTGTCTAAAATAAATGTCTAATTAAATAACATTTGCCAAGCAGCAAAAAGTTACTAAACTTTGCTTGCTACTCAATTAAATAATCAACGAATTAGTTATTAGCTATGAATCATGTTTGAACAGAATCTTAAAATGATAAAAGAAAGCAATGCAATGCGTCATTTTGCGAAGGTCTATAGTGTTGTAGATTTCTTTATTACGTAGTCTGCAGTACATCCAACATCTATATCCAATATCTTAATTAAATTTTGTTCGTGTTAAACTTGTATATCAACCTACACTGCTGCTTTCAAACAAAATTCAGTATAGAATCACATACAAATTTTTTTGATGATGTGATTCTTTCAAAGACGCTTGTAAAGACTATATACTGTACTAGTGATGTGTTGGTTGGAAGTATGTAAGGTAACAAGCCTTGCCGAAGGTATTGCAGTTTTCAATTTGCACAAAAAAGAAAAGTGACAAATTTTTGTTGCTTCGGAAAAAATTTTTAATTTTAAAACTGCTGTTATTTAATTTATAGAGTGGAAAGATTACTGCTCTCAAAAATCCATTCAAAAATATTGAATATGTTATACAAAATTTTTAAATAGACAGACAACAAAGTCCGAACGCAATCTACTCAATAACGTAATTTCAAATTGATATGTTCGTGCAGTTGGCCATGCAGATTTTAAACATTTGTTTTTGCAGCTGCTATTTTTGATTTTCTGCTCTAATATTAGCAATATCTTGAACGAAAAACTACCCGAAAAAGAGCAAACTTCACCATATTTTGTGCTGTTGATCATACTTATTGATCAAACCTATTAAGGGCATCCCATAATGCTGATGCGATGACATGATTTAATTCAAGACTAAAGTTTTCTCTTCCACGAAGATGTGCAATGTATCGTCTAAATTTGCATGTTGAGCAGATGAAATCCAATCAAGACAACAAAGACTTTTTATATTTAGAACTCATTGTATGGCAAACGATACTGATGTCACATAGGCATTCTTTAAAGCAAGACAGTGAAAAAAAGCAAGGAATTTAATTAGTAAAAAAATGGAAAACCCTGCTTTTCAAAAACAAGTTCCTTCTTTAGACTCTACGCTTTAAAACTGCATTTTCATTCCTTAATTCCATTCGAAATTAACCAAAAAACTGTCGTGAGCATTTCCAGTTAACTTACCACTTAAATAAATAATTATAAGTACTAGTTTTGCAAATTGTAAAAAAGACCATGTTTAGCTTCATTGCATTGCTTTTAAACGATGCCAAAACATAAATAGTTTTGGCATTTATCGAAATGAATTTACCTAAATAAAATCCCCAAAAAGAAGAAAAAACCTCCGCATTATGAGAGATTAAACAATCTACCTAAAAAGAAAAATTATGCAATTGAAATATTTGAAAACATCACCCGGTCTTATATCTTGATATTATTTTGCTTCTTTGCTCAAATATGCACCATCGGCTGTAAAGTATGAGTATTTAGTGAGTAACTACACATGCATTTCTGCGCGAACCACCAATAACACGCATGCAGTTGATCACAAACGATAAACGCGTGCATATAAATTAACTAAACAAATGTAGTGCCCTGCATAAGAATAAGATTGTCCAAAAACGATCCCTGGTAATACTGTGTGATGAAGTAATTCTGAATTGGTCAAAAAAAGTTTGAATTTTATTTTGTGCCAAAAACTAAAGAATTCAGTTTAATATTCTCGGAAACTCTTTGCACAGAAACTAATTTCTCGTTTGATTAATTAATTTAATAGTCATCAATAGCAATCTGCCTTTGAAACATCACTCCTAAATACGCCACTGACCGACATATTATTGTGTTTTAGCTTGCGTTCAAGGAATATCATGGCATGTTGCCGTGGTCAACACAGTTCTTCCATATCAAGCGCAATCTCGAGATATGGCTCGGTTTGAAGTGGGTCTTAAAATTGGCCTATCAACATTCAACATCACCTTAAATGGTAAGAGACTGAGCACATAAAACGAGGAAATAAAGAATACTGTGTACACTGTCAACAATTACGCTCTAAAGTTGATTGCTAGTCTTTGGTAGTAATTTATATTGATAGTGACTTTAGATTTTTGAACTAGAGTTGTCATATTTAGAGTAACTTAAAATTAAAGCAATTTAAACAAGCATTTTTTCTACATTGGGTGTATTTTGAAAGAAACGGTCACTAAAAATGGTAAAAATTTTGCAATACTTTTTTATTGTTTACTGACAGCATAACCTTTGTAATGTATTTTTATGCCAAAAGTTTTTACTTCTAAAACATACTGCGCTAGAAATATCATAATTTATTGTTGGTAGCTCTTCCTAAGAGGGAGAGCAACCCTTCGAAGAGTGGGTTGGTAGCAGTAAGAGCATTCGACCGTAAAAACAAAATGCTATATATTGACTATGCAAATCAAAAATCATCTGTTGTGGCGATTCCTAATTGGGAAAAAAGCCAAAAGACAACAGCATTACTGCTAGGACTATATGTTTTACGATTTCTCGAAAAGTTGGTTTAAAATTAAAAAAATTGTTTCGTAACCATCCGGGTAAACTTTGCGCAGACATTCACGTAATCGTATTTCGCGACAACTATTGCTCCGTTGATCAGACAGTTTTAAAAATGTATAAAAGGGTGGATGAGTAAAAGCCTTTTTGTGTTCGATAACTTGATTTAATGTCACAAGTGTTTGGCTTGGCTTTCGATACGACATGCATTTCAAAAAATGTATTTATTGTACTCAACGTTTATTGAAGCGAGTCAGTTTGCTTTGCGGCCGCCTCTGTTTACAAAAGACGAACTTCTACAGCTTCTAGTTGTAGTCTAAAACTGATAATTCTCTCTGAGGTTTGTTTTTAATTTTTCTACACGCTTTCAGCAAAGCTGATCTTTGATGTCGATTTCTTGTAGGAGATTTGGATGACCCCGTTCGAAACAAGTTTTCCTTCAGCGAGCAATTTCACTTCTTGAGTAGCGACGAGGCTCTCACCAAAGGTCTGCAAATTGGTCTTCCTTTTCCAATTTTGAATGTCCTAGAACACTTCAGCATAAACAGAGTCAGTTCTTTGTGGCTATGGGGACGGAGATACTGGATCGCCGGACATTACTCATCCTACATGTTATGGTAATTGTGTATTACATTTTTACCAATTTTGATAAGTTCTTTATTCTAAATGATTTTTTATTTTGCAATAGTTAGAAGTTTTGCGTTTGCATTATTGTAAATTTTCAGCAACTGGGTCTTGTTTAAAACAATTCAAAATCAGATCAATTAAAAAATCAGGATTAAAAAAAGAGAGATTCAACTTTTTTCAATCCGGTTCTTTTTTCCGTCAACTGGGATGGCCGAATTAACCTCATGTATTTATAATCCTATTTTGCAAAAATAACACTTGGTGCAGTAAAGATTGTTTTGTAACTTTATTTTATAACTGTTAACGTGAGAACAAAGGATTTTGAGAAAATAAATAGTAAATTTTAGGTACCCCACTAAAGAGAAAGTACATCTACTTCGGGCATTAAAAAAACTAAAAGTCATAAGATTCATGAGAGTTGTCAAAACCTGAAATATATCTCATGCTAAGCACTAAGTAATTTGCTTTACTACCACAAACACATCAATTACTCACCATAAAGTGTTTAAAACTCAAAGTAATAAGAAAAAGATTTACATTATTCAAAAAATGACCACTTTATACATTTATCTAAACAGCTTGTTAAAAGTTTATTTTCATTGAATGAATTACCTTCAAAGCTATATAACAATTTTGGCTTTGAAAGACAACAATTTTTCAAATCCCGTTTTTTTTGGTGCATGACAACATAGCATATCAAAAACTTAACATTGCTACCAATTTACAAAACGTTTGTTTTTTTCGTTTCATTGGCGGAGACGTTCCGAAACCTAATTAAAGTCTAATTCTTCATAAATATTGTTTAGCCTATATTTAAATTTGACGGTTCATGAAACGTCATAAAAGGGCACGAAGGCATTGTCAATATATTTTTGCCATTAGTTATACGACGTTTTTGGCGCCAATTGTTTCAATCGCAGACATATTTTTAATTACTGTGGATAAAGATAAAACTTGATCACGCAGTTACGACGCTGGGAGGCATTCAACAAATAGTAGAACTTTTCTTGGTTGCTGCAAATGGATAAGGGTGGGTTTTCCCTTAAATATTTTGCAGTCCAAAATGATCGTAATCATCACGCAGCTTAAATTTCAAACTATTTTCTGGGTGAAATAAAAGCATTGCCCCATTGAAAGCACTTTAATTACACGTTTTAGAAAACTCTCTCAAACGTGAGCAAAACTCCTTGAAAATTACGGTTCATTTTTGGTACAATGTTCAATTTAAAGCATTGTGCTAACAAACGATTTTTAGGCAAAAAAATCCGACCTCATAGCAGTATTTCAAGGCTCAATTCAAGCTCAACCAAAATGATAATCATCTTTTTTGAAGGTCCGCATTTGCAGCTTGGGTTTTGACCAACATTTTTCTTCACACTGTTCTACGCTACGGAGGATTGGCAATGCTATTCACTGGTTTGCTTATGGTTGGAGCTAATGCCGCCTTCACAAGCATTAGAGCTCACGGCTGCCATCTGGAGATACATCTTGGATACTATGATGCCGCTGTTTTGCGCTTAACTTATGGATGGTGTTTTTGGCTTTGCTTGGGAGTAGGTAAGTTTAGCTACGCCACACACGTTCACTTGTTGCCCCACAGGTCACAGTAAGTTTTTTCTAAAAGTAAAGGGTTTTAAAAGCTCTGCTGCTCGAACAAAAAATGCTTATTTTAGAAAAAGACATTTTTTCATCTAGCGACAAAGTTTTTTTAAACGTTTTACTTTTTAGAAATCTTTGTGACATTTGTAGATTTTTTCTTTCGAAAATAATTCGTGGGCGGCAACTTGGCCGAGTGGTTTGAAGCGCGGTTTAAGATGGCAATGGTCATGCGATCAAAACTCCTAATGACCACGATTTATATTCTAGGAAAAGATAATTCAAGGCATCTCAATGAACAGTATTCATGCGCAACTAACAAAAGCCAAAATTCTACTATCTTGATTGAATGTTATTATCAAAATTTGAAAATGATTTTTTGTTGTGATTTAGCAAGTTATTGTAGCCGTATGTTTTACATAAACCAGCTAAGCTAGGCTTCAACTAAACAAATGAGCCAAATATAAATAATATTTAACGTTACAATGCTTGATGTGTTGTTGAACTGCACACTATTTAACTGATTTCTTTTTTGACAGGTCTTTTATGCATTGTGTTGGGAACAATTATTTTCTTGGCTGATCATTGTTGTTCTAAGTCATTAAAACGTTTCTTCGGTGTAGAAAAGGAAGAAGATGATTTATATGGTAAAAAATGTTTTAGCCCCTAAAGTAACTTTTACAAAATTAGACCTTAATCAAATGTACTGTAGACTTTGTCGTTCATCAATTCCTCCGCGGAAATGGAAAAGATGAACTTGGATATATGCTCTTTTCTTTAATTTATAAATTACTGATAACAATCCCCGAGCAAAACTACAACTTTAGGTCTGCTCTTCTACACAAGCATTTCTGTGGCTGCTCATTGCATTAGCTTGTGATGCCCAACCTAATTGTTTCTGGTTTGGCCAAACTAGGGAGTGGCAGCCCGTTTTAGTTTTGACAATAACATCCTAAAGTCTTTGGGGTCTGGAATTGCACCTGCTGTAACCGCTACAGGAATCAATAACTAATGTCTACCTTTTTCGTAGATGTAGACGTGGATACGAAATCTTGGTCGAGGCACACTTCTCAATCACAAAGCTCTGAAGGAGAAACAAACTACTCTTTCCAAAGTTCTGACAAATTTGAAAGTATTTCTGTGATCTCCCCAGTAGAAAAAGCGTCTTTAGGTATTGAGAACACTATCTCTACAATCCACGAATCTCCGACGTTTTCTGATAATAACAGTGATAAATCTGTGCAAAACGATCAACCAGAGACTAATGAGACGCAGCAAAATGTTTCAAAAAATTTAGAGGAGGCATCTCTTACTTCGCTTTAGTCTTGGTTGAATCATATTTTTTCAATTTTGTTTTTTTCCTGCTTTTCTTCAAGCTCCGCGTGGTATGATATTGTTTATTACACGTTTTATTTTGTTCAGTTGTGCATTAAATATTGCTTGTAGCTGCTGTGCTTGCTACAAAAATAGGCGATTACTAAAAGTGCTATAAATACCAATCTTGCGTCATAAGCTGTATATTTTTGACAATAAAATAAACTGCTTTAAAAACAATACGCGACTAGTTTTTGGAAGCAATATCAAAAAAGGAGGCGACAAAAGCACAGAAAAAGTAGTCAAGTATTTCTTAACCAGTACGGAACAAGGTGATAAATTATCTACTTTACCCAATATTTGTTACGTACGGCTGAAGCCAGAAATTATTTCCTTCGTTTTGACGCTCAGTGCTCACAAGAAAAATATCTGGAGAAAACTTTTTTTTTGATTTCATATACTGCACAGAAAGTGTCTATATTAAATGATGTGTCTGTCGTATCTGTGTTGAATTATAATTGGCTTTGTATCAATAATAAGCTATTGTGAAAGAGATTGGTGAAAGAAAGTAAATTTCACAGACCAGTTGCTGTTGCTAGTTAACAAAAGCAGTTACCCCAAGCAAGCTGTTTTCACATCTACGAGGTGTATTTTTGCAAAACAAAGAACCACGTGATACGATCTACAATTCCGAATAACTGCTAAAAACAATCATGGTTGCTTCAAAAGCAAGAAGCAGTTAGCAAAAATATGAAAACCACACTTAATTTTTTATCATGGTGGTAAATTGCTTCTTTCTAGAAACGTAAGTGGGATCCTTGTTTTACAACAATTTGCGGCAATTAGCAAAAAAGCGCTTTTCTTTTTGCGCAACACACACATATCAAGTATGTTAACAGTGGAAGTTTTTTTCTTGTTTTTATGAGGAGCAATGCTCTTTCACCTGGCGCATGTTACACCTTAGGGGGCACCAGAATTTTTCAAGAGCACACAAAGGGCATAGAATGTACCAGATTTTTACGAAAAGGTCTTTTTTTGCAGAATAATTTTGACAAGAGAGTCTTTTAATTTAAGCGTTCGAAAGTGGTGATCACTCACTCCCCCCCCCCCTCCCCCCCCCTTTCCACCCAAAAAAACAAGTGACAACTTTTCAAGCAGAGTGCAAATGGGCCAGACTTAATGATGAAAAGCAGTGGCTTTCAAAAAAAGATCTTGCCCTGTAATGCAACAGAACAGGTTAATCGCTGGAAAAATTTTTTGAATTTCACTGTAAAATGTTTTAAGGTGCACAGGTTTTTTGAAACCTGACAAAAAAAAATCGACGAGCTCTTAGTTTGGATTTTAATTTATAATGATACTCTTTTTGAAACGCCTCGAAAAATGTTTTTAGGTTGCAGAGGGAACAAAAAGCTTAGGAACAGTTGTACTTAAAGCCAAATTTACGCTTCTTGACAAGCCAATTTTTTATAAATAAGCTATTTCAAATCCCTCTTATGGCTCCGAGATAACATGGGCGTTTTGGCACAAAAGTAATCTGAAGTGGCATTGATTTAGTTTTTAGAGATAGATAAACTACGATGTTTGCTTTTGTTGCTATAATTTTTCTTTTTAACTGTGATTCACTTCTGTACGACAATTTCTTTGCTTCAACCTCATTATAATTCTTACAACTTTGTTCTAAAACTTACATCAATGGCCTACCTCCCTGATACCATACTGTGTTAGTTCATAAAACCAGAGATCCTTCGAAACAGCACAGTCCTACAAAAGCCGTTGATATAATCGTGTTTTACTTTCGAATAAGTTTCATGAGAAATTCAATAGTAATGAAAACGCCGTGCACCTGAACGCGTTGAACCTGAACAAAAAAAGAGAGAGCAAAACGCCATTAGCAAACTAAGTACAAAAGGTCCGAATGCGATCTCCGTGGGACATTTTTCCAATGTTTTAATCAACTAGGTCAGGGCTACGAGTACTAGCACATAGCCGTATTCAAGTCGTTCGTCGGTATGCAGTAGAAAACTTGAGAAACTATCTTTGTTTTAAAGTCATACAAATTTACGGCTTAGCACTCAGCAAAATATGAAGTTTTGCAAAATATTCTCAATTATGGTTAAATATGTCCTGTCACTAGCAATCATGCTAGGCATGAAGAGCCAAAATTTCGTATTGCATGTTAAAAGAAAAGATTGCATACGAAAAAATCACGCTCATCAAGTCCTTGTGATTGTATGGACGATGTTTCGGTATTTTGTTTTTGTGTTTTAATTTGGAAATGTACAAAAAATTTCTTTTGCTATCAACGTTTTGGGAGACCAATTTTGGTGTAATGTTTCATAATTAAGAGATTGGTCATTTGTCTTTGCAATGAGCTTATTGATTAAGCCTTTGCTCCATCTGCTAAGTTACAGTAAGGCTGCTGCAGACTTAAGTTAGAAGTAATTTCAACGATTGTGTGTTTGTAAGAATATCCACTTTCACAAGACTCTATGTGACCTGGTATGCAAGTTTGTCCAACGCTGCATGAATGAGTTTATCAGCAATCACTGATAAATGAAATTGCCAGACTCAAGGGCAAGACGAGATACTGTAAACGAATTAGCAGCTATCAGTTCAAAAATGCAGAAGCAAACAACAGCGACTGACTGAGTCTTGACTTCTCTTAAAGACCTATTTTAGTTCAACCGCATTGTGCCGACAAATTACTTATTGCAGCTTTATTAAATGTTTCAGCAAAATCAAAGTCTTTTAATTTATGTGAAGTGGCATAACAAAGCTGAGAAAAATATTTAAAAAATTAGTCTTTGAACTATTCAAGGCGAAGCTATTCGAAAGAGGCATTTACAACATTCTGGTAATCAATATGTCCAGTATAGCTGGTGAGTTAAATGTTTTTGACTGTTTTTGTTTTTGTCAATTAATGCATATCCAGTTTGCAAGTACGTTAGTACGGCGATGACGAAAGTCGTTTGAAGTCGAGTCAAACAAAGTTCTAAAAGTAAAAGACAAGGAAACCAGTCAATTGTTCTTTTCAAAGGTTGATTCTTTCAATTTATAAGTTTGAGAAAAATATCAAAAATTGGTGGTTCTATGCTCTTTGGAAAAGTTTCTTCGGTAGCAACCTTGATCGCACCCACTTTTCCTCGTTGTATAAAATTAAGCGTGCCTAAATTGCTTTCCTGCTGATATCTATAAAGTTTTGAATACGTATAAGGTACGAAAACCGATGCTAACCTGCAATAGTGTTCAAAGGCTTACCGTGTTAATTCCAAACTGCTTCTGGTAATCCACCTGCATGTGTCATGCGTAGTAACATTGCAAACCCTCTAGAAGTCTTTGTTATATTGCACTGATCTGTGTTGAAATGCAATGTTAGCAAGCTTCAGTGGAACAATAACAGAATCACTTTTAACTGAAAATTGAAATGAATAGTTGGAATTCAGTTATAGCTTTTTACCCTAAAATCATGCATTTTCTCTGCATATTGTTTTGCCCAATAGAGGCTTTATTTAAAAAAGCACGAATTTTTATAAGCGATGCAATGGTAACTTGCTTGGGAGGTAAGTAGATGCAGCAAGACCGAAAAAACGTTGCAACAGTTGAACCTTCTACTGTTTTACGAAACCCAGAATTTTTTCTTTTGCCATTGCTTGTACTTTTTTGAATCTCTAATACCTTTTTTGTGAATTTTTCTTAATTCACTTCCATTGCCGTCCTTAGAGGGAATTTTCCTGGGGTATTGCCTTTTCATGGATGATACTTTATCAAATTTTTTTCAAAAACAGTACTGCAGTGTAGTTGACAGTAGATATAATCCATGGTTAGTTTTTAATTTTTAGTGAATTTGCAGGTCCGTCACGGAAATACGGTGTATTGATTCAGTCCAATCTCTTTTCTTCAAACCAGGCGCGCAACCAAGGGGAGCTACGGAGGCTGAAGCCCCTCATCTTTGCTCTAACTTTTTTAAAGCAATTGATTTTTGCCTAAAACTTCAACTTTACCCCACCAAGCACATATGTTTGCCCCTAAATGAAATTTAGCCTTTTCTTAACAGAAATCGTGGAAGCTCTACTGTCTTAAACTAATTTCTCAGTATGGCCTGTAGTAAGAGGAATTTAGTCACTTCATTTATAATCTGACCCTACGATCCTAACCAGCTAGCGTTGACAGGTGAAATATTGGCCATTAAAGTTTTTGATTAGCAATGGAAATACTAAATCTTTTGCAGGCACATCACCTAAAAAAATCATCAAAAAGAAACTTGTGAAAAAAGTCGTGAAAAAGAGAAAAGAAAGCGTTACAAAAGAAGTAGCTGAACCCACACCGGCCGAGAAAGTTGCCGTTAATCTACCCACTGCAGGTAATTTATCTTAGCTTTGCGGCAGATTTTTTGAAGTTGAATCAAAGTTTCTGAGCAGGTAGAGCGCTCTTGCGGACGTCAACGCACGTACGGACAAGTTTGTTTCATATGCTAGATCCGTGATGCCCAAACTGTGTTTGCGGCGACCTAATTTAAACAAAAGTCTAAATCGGCAAATCTTCCTGACCCTAAGAGTGCTATTTTGGGCTCTAAGCAAAGGTGAAGATCTTTTTTATGGAGATCAAGTTCATAAAAATCATAGACGACCTTGCTCGGGGTCGTGACTCACAATATTAGGGCTACAGTACCACACGATGATGCAAAGCTGTCAAAAATTCCCGCCATTGGCGTTATGAGTAAATTTTTGCTGTACCAAAGTAACACCGACAAAATATACTTTGATATTATAAAGTTTCAAAATAATTTGCTCTTTTTTAGAAAATTATTCGCAGAAAGCGTTCTTAATAGAGTTATTTTGCCCGTTGAACCCAAAAGACTGTTTTTACGGCTTAATCTAAATTCCACTGCGAAGCACTTGGTAAATCAAAACGCACGCACAGTTTCAGAACCAGTGCAGCACGGCAAAACAGATCCATTTTCAGCAAAATCGCATGCATTTCGCACATGATGAACGCGTGATTGAACACGTCACAATCGTACGATTTAAGGCATTTTGGATTGGCAAATATCTTCCAATTAATGCCATAGTCCTTAATTCGATTTGCAGCGAAAACAAGGCCTGTCGGGTATATGCAGAATGGTAGTTTGGCGTTATAACCGGCCTTTTAGGTACAAAGGGTTAGCTTTTTTTCACGTGTGTCTTGTTTAAACATGCGTTCATCGTGTGCGTGATGTGTGCTGCTTCACTCAAAATGCAATTTTCGTGCAATGTGTTTGGGCTACGTGACGGCGAGATAGCCCATGTAGTTACAATTTTTTCTGTTTTTTACTTTACTTTGTACCAAAATGCCTTATAATTTGGCTACAAAATAGCATACCGTATATGCTCATGTATTAGTCGAATTTCTGGGAGACGATTTTAAGGAAAATTTTTGGGGGTCGATTTATACAAGAGTAATGTTTATGGACAAGTTGCTGCCGAGTGGTATAGAATGTGAATATGAAAAGAAAACTCCGTTGTTATACATGCAATATACACACGGCGTATGAAGCCTTAGCAAACGCTGATAATATGGTGCTTCATCTTATAAACGTTAACGTTACTTTACAAAATTATCAAATATCAGTGAAATTTATTGTAGAGGTGTTGAATTAGCTTAAAATATACGGTATATATTATTAGTAAACAAGCTTACAACGGCATGCTCAATCATAACCTGGGAGCTGCCATTATTGTGCTGTATTGCCACCTGTCGATTTTGAGTTCAACAAATTAATATTTTTGGGAAACTATTAAACGAAATTTTATTACTGTAAATTTGGAATAAAGTCTAATGCACGTACCTTTAAATAGACCTTGATTTATATATACCGGTAATTATCCAAGTATACAAACATTTTAAATCCAACAAACAGTCAACATTTATGTAATAGTAGTCTAATAAAAAATTTATTTCTTTCCAATCCTTAAAAGCAATTCTCAGCATCGGTATTGCTATCCCCAATCAGTTCAGTTTACTCCTCAATACCGCAAGTTCATCAAAACATGTTGTAGTGCGGAGTCGACTTATACACGAGTAATACTTATAATGATGTAATTTTTTGTCTTTAAATACACATCGACCTATACATGAGCACATACAGTAAGCATAATACTTAGCATTTAGCAGGCCTAGTGCTTGTAAATGCACAATTAAGTTATCTACCAAACAATCAAAAAATTATGATATTGCTGTGCTGTAATACAGAGTCGGAATCTTGCGATCATTGCTGATGCAGCTGCATCTCAAATACAGGGTGTGATTTTTAACCCACCTCCTGCCACTGTCCCGATTTGGGCTTGCTGCACTAAATTGCCCAAACTTCCAGACAGATTTTGTATCTTTTATCTTTTCAATTTTAAGCGATAGAGTAGTCTCTGACTAAGCATGACAGCAACATCTTAATTAATTAAGATGTTCGCTGTTTCTGACGTATAAATCCATCGAATCAATTTTGGCCAGTTTTTTGGTTCATTTTCACATCGATGTTTGTCTTTTTTCGCAGGTGGCAGAAAAATTTTGTTTATGTGATTTATTAGTATACTACTTGATATGTATCAACCAAGGTTTATAACTTTTATACCACAAAAGATTTGAATGCTAATTACGTTCAAATCTTACGTTTCTCAAATTGAACAAAGGGCGTATTACTATAGCCATTTGAATCATATTAGATAAAATTTCTAGTTTACACCCAGCGCCCAGCAATAAACATCAATTTTTTTATTCCATGCTAAGTGTTTAAGTTTGGTCAGTTATGAGTCAGTAATAAAAAGATGTTTCTATTTATCCTCTGCTTCGTACACTGCGAGACAAAATAAACTAAGACTATCTATTTCTATCTTGCTATTCAGTGGATATAATAATTCACACAATTTGAGTCTATTTACTGTCCTGGAACTTTCAACCCTAGACGAGGGTATAAAGACGTTGCTTCAAGATTTGATGTACATTCTATGATCAGCATAACTCAAACGCAAAACAAGACAAATTAGAAGCTTTCTCGAGAAAAAGTGTATTAAAACGGCATCCTGATCCAGGATTTCCCTTAGTAGCAGTAGTAGTAGAAGCAGTAGTAGTTGTAGAATGTCTACCGTGTTACCACCAACAGTAATACCAAGTAGTCTCCGTTCTAGTAAGTTTACAAACCTCCGGCAGAGGCGTACGCAGAAATTTCTTTAGGGAGGAACGCAAGACATTTGTTTTTGGAGATCGGCGAACAATGAACCCAGTGCTCCAAATTGTGCGGGAACAAGCAGTGTTGACCTTTTTTTGGAGATCAAGATACACAGCGCTAAATTTGTACAAATGCATGCTGCAGTTACAATTATGGCAGCCGACAATTACGTTTCACAGTTCCTGAGGGAGGTGAGGATAATTTTTGGCAAATAATTGCTGAAATGGATATTTCAATGTTCCTGAGTAGAGGGCGCGTTTAAGAGCTCTCCTTACGTACGCCGCTGACTCCCGGCATTTCAAAATAGTACTATTGATTGTAAAACAAACTTCATTGACTCTGCATTACATAGCATAGGATAGTAGCAAGCAAAAGCAATAAAATCTCGCCGGTTTTGAACTTACTGGGTCTCATGAGGCGTATGTAAAAGCAACAAGTTACGATGCACTATTAACGCATCATACTATATTTAGCAATGCAACGCTGATACCAAGTGGGTTTTTTGTCTCGTGATTGAGAATATGTTCCCACTTGGTGTTTGTATTGCATTGATTGATATGGTATGCGTTAATATTGTATCTTAACTTTTTGCTTGTGCATTTGCCTGATGCGACTCAATAAGATTAAAACTGGTCATGTTTTATTGCCTTTGCTTGTTATTATGCAGTATTTTATAATGTTAAACCTAATGATGTTTTGTTTTACAATAAATAGTACGGAGTTTCTCTTGTCTTACAATGCAATATCGCAAACACGATGTAAAGAGTCTTTCTGCTTATGGGACAACGCAAAAAACTGATAACATCGACAAAAACTTTTGCCCATACTTATATATGCTTCAATCAAAATATTCTACATGTAGATTTGAGATATTTTAGGTGTCCTTCATCATATACAAAATGCTACTAAAATCTTATGGCATTTATTTGACCAACATGTTTCTGAGAAGAAACCAACTAAATTTAAATGCAAATTTTGATATGCAACACAGAAGGGTACTTTACAACTTTGCTCCACACCTTGGAAATTTTTTGATCAAATAACGTTAGAAAGTGCTTTGCTTTGATCAAGTCAATGAGCATTTGGAAATAGGAGTTGTCCATAAATCGACCAAAGTTATGTCATTTGACAAACTAAAAGTCACGAGCTGTTGTTCGAGAATTTTTTCACCCGCATGAAAGTCATGGCTATCTCCAGAAATAAAAGTAAAAGACCTCGGCTACAATTGAAAAAAATCTATTAAAAAACGTCCAGTGTTACATTCAAAAGAAATACAGTATAAAAAGAAAGAAAAGTGTTTTTTTGACTATTTCTTTGACAAAAAAAGAAACTTTCATTTTAAAGAAAAATGATGACAAACCAACGTCAAAAGATGCGTATCACAGCAGGGCATTTACCACCACCAAAGCCAGGCGTTACTTGTAAAAAAAAAGAAACACAAATAAGTTGATACATGGAAATACATGATATAATTGGCTACAACCAACACAAGGGAGGGGTAGATAAATTAAGCAAGCAGGTATCTCTCTATAGCATTCGACGAACACATGGTGGTTCTTGTTACTTACGCAATTTTGGCTATCACTTTCGTAAATTTTTGGTTTTCCTATCTAAAAGCTTGCTCTGAAAATGATATTGTTCTTCTCACTGTAGTAGAAAAAAAATTTTGTCCATTGTCAAAACTTTTCTCAGCGAGAAATAAGCGGTCAGGACCACAAAAAAGAAGTTTTTGAAAGGATGAGCATGCATAGCAATAAGAATGGAAAAAGAAAACGAAGTTCGTTTAACTAGTCGCCACGCAACAATGCTGAGGCTTTAAAAAAGCAAAATGATCAAGTATTTGTCGTGATGTGTCATTGCATGACCTTTAACTTGTAGTCTTTTAGGTTGCACAAACTGTTTAAATAATAATTACCATAACTTGTCGTCGTCGTCGTCGTCCGGTTAGACCCAAACTCAATCCGGGGCAGTACACACCAAGGTCAGGGCCAAGGGTATAACCTTTTACCATCCCTGGCTGCTGCGCTGCCCAGATTAGATGATGGGAATGGGGGTGTTTAAGCCAACATCGAGTTGCATCATCCAAAACCTGCAGATCTCGTGTTTCTCTTGGTACATAATGTAGCAAACAAAGATATGACATGATCTACGGTTTACTCAGTGGCGCCACATTCGCAATTTGGTGATGGAGCGAGACCCCATTTGTAAATGAACGAGTGAAAACGCCCTACACCAGTACGCAGGCAATTGAGCTTTACCCAAGATGTTCTGGGCAGACTCATTCCAAGTGGCCTTGAACTAACCCTGGGAATAAAAGCACGGACCCTCGAAGTACTCTCCAAGTAGTCCGCGTTGCATTTATGTTTCGTCCACTGCTCCACACGGATATCCAGTTTAGACAAACTATCTAATAGTTTCCAGGCAGCAGGTACAAATTGGTGTCTTGATCTAAGTCTCCCCAGGTGCCCAACCAATTGTCCGTGCAGTACATGGTCGGGATCATGGATAGCACGATTTGCCAAGGAGAGTGTCGTTTCTAATCGGCGGAGCTCAGCTGGCTAGATGCCTGCGAGGGCAGGCAAGTTCTCCGTTGGTGTGGGACGCAAGCATCCAGTGACAATGCGCAAAGCATCATTGAGAATGCTGTGAATGAGGCAAGTATGCCTACTACGACACCAAATTGGTGCGCAGTACTCAGCGGTGAAGTAAACCAAGGATAAAGCAGAGATACGCAATGTCTTGGCATCTGCACCCCATCCGGGTCCCGCAAGTCGCCTCAACAGCGCGACTCGGGTGGAGAGTTTCTTGCGCAAAGCCTCGAAGTGGTGACGGAAAGTGAGCGATCTATCCAGCTCTACTCCAAGATACGTTGGGACTGGACAGGGTGGCAATAGGTTGCCATTGTTGTAAACATTAAGCTCACGTTTGGCCTCTCTGTTGTTAAGATGAAAGGCCGCCGTTACCGTTTTCGTATTGCTGAGCTTCAGCCTCCAAGAAACAAGAAAAAAACGCAGAGATCGATTGTGCGAGGCAGTTCAGACTATTGACTTTTCGCACTCCAGCCGAAAAGCATGGAGTATATTGAACAATCTAACAGGTAGATCACGACGCTCCCCTCGTCACTCTGCCGTCTCAGCTAACGCTATTGCGTCCCAGCTGATTAGAAACGGCAGATACGAGGGTATTAACCATGGGTCATCTCGCAAGAAGTGTCGGATCTTTGCAGGGCCACTTCAACAAGTCCAGTGAACATCTCTCAAAGTTTTACCTCTCAGGAGTTCGCTGCTACCCTCAAACACCTGAAACCAAGAAAATGCTCCAGGCCCACATTCCATTTGCTAGCTCGGAGCTAATAACCCATGCTGGAGCTGCACTAAAGTCCTGGTTGTGGGGCTTTCTTTCTTCCTGCTGCGCCTCCTCAAAATTCCAAATTTTTGGAGAAGAGCACTGGTAGTAGCGATTCCTTAACCCAAGAAATCTGTAGAGGACCTAAAAAGCTATCGTCCCATCTCCTTGCTTTGCGTCCCCTACAAGATCCTCGAGAGGCTCATACACGCTCGTGTTGAGTCGATTGTTGACCCACTTCTCCCTAGGGAACAGGCTGACCATAACTTGAGATGTTGTTTTAATCTCAAGCCATGGCACTTTTATTTCTGATTGGGAAAATATCTGGAATTGAGCATATCAAGGATACATTTTATTATTATTAATCAACCTTAATTGATTATATTATTTCAATAAAACCTGAAAGTAAATGGTATCAACTGGTGGCAGCACTATTTTAGTCAAAGCTCCATATCAATTGACAATGGTAACAGAGTTCAGCGAAACGTTCAAATAAAATATGTAGGCTATTGCAGTATTTTGGTTCTGGCATTTTGCTGAAACCTAATTGAATTTGTGTCATTCTTGCATGTTCAACCGTAGAGCATTTTTTGATTTATGTTAATCAATAATATTCTGATGAGGTTATGGTTTTAAAAATGCATTAACTAAAATTGTCTTACGACATTTTGCGAGGTAAACATACTCGAGAGTTATAGTGTTTTTTGTGGGCACGAGACAAAGTTCCCATGTTAGCGATTTCACAATCACAATCATCGGTTACATTGCCATGATTTTAGATTGGAAAATTAATTTGTTGTTTTCATTTAGAACCGGATAAAGCTCCTGATGATATCCAAACTCAAGCGAATAAAGAAATTGAACAGCCACCTGATGTCGCTGCTGTTAAAAATGAAGGACATGACGTCGAAGCTCCAGAAGAAGCGCCAACTAAACGCAGTAAGTTTGACTGGCTGTCTCAGTATCGTCGTAGCAGGGGGAGACATTCCTACCTTTGAAATTTGTGGTGTTGAGCTAGCCATCACCCAACGAGCGGTATTTCATGCATGAGTATAGCACTTCTGTTTCAAATCAATAAACAAACCTCAAAATAAATGCTGGTTTATGCATTGATATTGTATTTATAGGATCAATCATTATTGAAGCTCCTATTGATGTTGATACTACTGAAGGTATGATTTCCGTTATTCTTGTAATACGTTACAGAAACTGTTGCGTGGGCTTAAACTGCCAGTTCCGTTAGTAGTACGGTTGACTAATATGTAAAGCAGAGTTTTGTTAAGTCTGGATCAGTGTATGAGAGCGTGTGGTGTGTGTATTGTAACTTCTTCCGCATCACTGGGCGTTAAGACATGATACTTGGCACCATTTGTTCTCTCAAAAAAAAGATTTTCTCAAATTTGTGGCTCTAAACGCAAATGAATGATTTTCACCTCAAACTAAAATTAGCAGTATGCTCGTTAATTCGCAAAAACATTACCTTTTCAGAAAATAAGATAATGTCGTCATAAACGTCTACTCAAAGAATTTGCTTTTTTCATTTTCTAAAAATGCTAAGCATTTGGAAACCTGATTGGAATTTATTTTTTAAGAGCAGCGAAACAAGCGTCACAATACTGTCGCGTGTCACACCAACAGCAGTCGTTTAAGTTGTTTAGTTTAACTTTAAATTTGTAAAGCAAGTACCGCAAAAGACGGCTGTAATATTCTTTGATTCGGTTTATTTATACAACTGAACCAAGTACATGACTTTTTTTTTGCTCGCTGCAAGTAAGAACCGGGAAAACGTCTTTGGTGCTACAGTGCTTTCACAGTCAAACGTCCAGCTTAACGTCGCTTCAGCTTGATAGAGAAAATGGTTTGCAAGTACACATCATGCCGGTCTTTTTAGGCTTACTATTTGTGCATCTGCAGCTTCAATCTACTGAAGCGTAAGGTGACTCATAACCACCGATTGATCTAAGTCTGGCGATAAAGTTTTATTTAGGGGGAAAAAGCGAAGTTAAACCTTCTTTGCCAATAGGCATCGATTAATGGCTTTCATATAAATTTACTTCAGAAAAGATAAAATGCGATTTTGCTTGAGGAGATCAGCTTTGTTTCTTGATGTTCTGATGATAACAGGCTTAATGCAATGGTTTCTGGGTCATTCAGATATCTTTATAATGGGAAAGTTTCTGCAGTGGAGTTATTTTCGAAAGTGGGTTTCCCACAATACGTATTTTTCAACCAAGGAAAGCAATTTTGTCCACAAAATAGTCGCGACCAATCATCAACCTATCTTCGTGAAAAATGCTTACTCTGAAAAAGGCCTAAATGTTTACAAGAACCTTTTAAGTTTATGAGTTTTGTAAGAAACTTCAAGGCTGCTTCTCCCGCTACTCTTAAATGAAAGAACGACTTTAGAAGATGCATGATGCGGATGTATATGTAAAAAACACAACACCAATTTTGGCGCGGTATGAGTTAAACGGTGATCGCCTTAAACGAAAAAGGCAATGGTATTAAAACTTTAGAAATCAACCAATTCCCATACCAGATTTAAGTATCGCATAGCTCACAAAACTTGTAGATTGAAGATTGAGAACTTTGTTGCTGACAGGCCCATTTGCTGTTTGGAATCTGATTAATTTGTTGCATAAGGTGTTGAAGTGACTGCACGAGTCAAAGTCAGGCACGTTGACGTACTCCATACAAGTCACGTGACCTGGATCAAGGGCAAATGGAACGAGCTGACGAAAGGTGACAGATATGAAATGTGGTCTAACGAGAGAACCGGCGAACACTTTCTCAAGTTACGTCATCCAAAACAGGCCGATACCGGTTTATACCGAATAAAGGCAGTTTCGCAAGCAGGAGAAGAAGAATACACATTCAACGTGAATGTTGGACGTACGTAGAAAGTATAGCTCACTCTGTTCGCAGCATGGCTACACTTTCACTAACACTATTAACCCTCGCAGAAAATTTTCTGTAGAACTGACCTTACCAACAGAAAATTTTCTGTAGAACCGACTTAACTAGGCTTGATAGCGCAATATCTAAGCAAACTAAAAACTGGGCTTAAACTGATTGAGATTGAAATTATAGCTGGAAATGGAAATCGTTCAAAGTGTGCAGAGAGCGCATAAGTCTGGTGCTACTGCGATGCTACAAAAGAGTGAAAATAAAAATGTTATCCATAATAGGCAGAATTTGATTTTTTAGTCCAGTCACCTGAGAAGCCTAATTGCATCATCTACATGTACAAGAGCATACAGCGTTGGAAAATCCTGTAACAATATGCATTACTTTAACGAAACGTACAGTTTAAAACTACGTCGTATTTTGCTGTTTAACTCATTGGCATTATTTCACCTTAACATTGTATCATGATGGACCAACTATTAATTTGACGAGCATGATTTCAAAAAAAAATATGCATTGCTTTAAACAGACTATCACTGCATAAAACTGTGTCCTGTTTTTGAACATTAACCGTTTTGCAGTAGAACATTATTGTGTTTCAGCTCCAGTTGCAGATGAGCTCAAGATTGAAATTAAAAAAGGTTACGTTCCGTAAGTATTTTGTCAGTAGCTTAGTTATTCATCTTAATGCTTTGTCGCAACAGAAAGAGGTTTGTCTTTATTCCTGCATCCATAGACCTGGCTGGTTAGGGGAAGCATGGGAGCCACGGTCTTCCTCGAATTTCTGGAACCCAATCTCAAAATAAAGGTATATTTTGCGATATAATAGTTTCAAAACTTAAATCGACAAAATCGGTCATTTACCAAAATTGAGAAACACAAAGACCGGAAAATATGTTTTTGCCCAACTCCTCACCCCCAAAAAATTGCTTCTTGCTGCGTTAATACTTATGTCAACTTGGGCTCAAAAACAGTTTGGTGTTGCGAGCGCTGGAGCAGAACACTTTTTCCACACGCACTGTAACAAGATCAAAGAAATATTTTGTAGCTTTGGGGAGATGTTTAGCTACAGCAATTTTTAACACCAAGACAACCTTTCAAGTATGACCAAATAATTTTCGTTTCTTACTTTATTTACATAAACTGTGGTAATCAACCTGTGGGCCGCGGAGCAGGGCCATTGAGATGGGTTGCAGAACTTTTTGAAAAAATTGTTAATTTTATACCATCAAAAGTCTAAGCTAATGTAATTCAACTCTATTTTCTCGGAACTCTAGCGTTCCGCAAAACTTTTGAAGAGTTTCGTAAGCTTTAAGGGGTTTACACTCTTGATTTCTTTTTTCAAAACAAACATTATTTTCATTAAAGAAGAATAATTTGGCAAAACATAACTACTCCACTGCAAACGCATGATGTAGTAATCATTCTAATACCAAAGTTGTTTTGATTTTGTTGGAAACAGTTTTATATTAATTACTGTTGCGTCGCCAATGTATAACAAAGCAAAACAACAAATTGATTTTGGAAAACTCCAAAGTAATATTTTAGTTGCTAGGTTTCAATAAATGACGATAGAATATGACCAGTAGCTCACTTCAACAACAAATGAAACAAGCTATTGTGTAATTTACGCTTTACTTGTATACTCGTTTTTTATAGAAGAAGTTTTGTGACATTAAAAAACTATACCCAGGGTCAGTGACGTAGCAAGAAGCGAATTTTCAGGAAGTGAGGCCAAAAGTATGAAGATTGTAGAATGTTCTTTATTTTGTGGATCGACTTTTTGAAACTAGCTATATTCTTATATATGGACCAAAGCCTTTATTTCTTAATCGAATTCAAAAAACCAGGATCGTGGAACCTGTGTCACCCCCAGCAAGGCCCATGCTAGGGGTTTCATGACGCTAAAAAAGTAGAAGCGCACTGATCTAGACCGGCGTACTGCAAATGCCGACACGCACGTCATATGTGGCCTGCTGAACAAAGCTTAAATCCAATGTTTGAATGAGATTTGTTTATTGATCCGTATAAAAACAAAGTTGCATAACGCTATTGCTCATAGGTTGTTTTTATTATGAAACTACTGTTTTCGCCCATAGCAGTTTTCGCAGCCAGGAATAAAATTTCTTACCGATATTTGGAGCAACTTTTCAGACAAAGATTTACTAGGTAATATTTAGTGCCATCAGAGCGATCTTTTTCTTTGTCGTTTAAGCTGTTTTTTCTGCGCATTACGCAGGAAGATGTATATACACTGCGTTAGCGCTCATGCTCTGTTTGCGAGTCTTCAGTTTGACTGGGCCACCACGACGGGTAGACTGCTTGGTCCCACCACCTGCCTGCCACATAAAGATGGAGGCATCCCGTTAAGTGTCTTGCCCAAGGACACAACAAGCAAGCTTGCCGGCTTCTTCTCCACATTATCCCTATTTTGCTGAGCGCCAAGCAGGGAAGCTGTGAATATCATTTTTTACAGTCTTTTGGTATGACTCGACTTGGACAATGAACCCCAAGTCTACCGACTGCAAAACGGACGCTCTATCCACTACGCCATCGCGCCGGTTATCTAGATATCCAGACCGATGCTTTCTTTGCCCGTTGTCTGAAAGCGAAACCTTGTCTGAAAGCCTGCTCTAAATAACAGTAAGTAGTGTTATTCCTGGTTGCGAAAACCGCAATTTGCAAACGCAGCTGATGTCTCTATTTCTTTAAATTTCAGTCTGTTTTTTTATTTTAGATGTTGTATTTCAGAATGTTTATGTTGTTTATTATTTAAGCTGAGACAGACCTAAGGTTAAATAGGTGCAACCCACTTCGGCAGAACTTTGAGAAGTGGTTTACAAAATATTATCCTGAAAAAACTGGGCTGCGATTTTTAAAAGGATTAGAACCCCTGACATAAACATTTACTACTGGAAAATCTGTAAATACATTCAAAACAGTCTGTAGAAAAAGACTTTTTAAGATTATGGTAGGACTCGACAGGGAATTGAACTAACTGAAAAACGGATGCTCTGTTACAACGTCACCGTGCTGGTTCAACGAAGTATGGAAATCAAAGGCACAATCCAAAACTTATGTGAGCAACGAACTCAAGACCTCTTGATTGAAGGATCAGCCCTCTGAAAAGAAGCGCCGGTGATAAGTGCTAACTTGTGAACTGTTTCACGGCATTGGAGTTTTAAAAATTAGCAGCCTTTAAACAGTGATTCCTTGATCTATGTTGTTGTTATTTTAGAACCGAAAAAGATCTCGAAAAAGATTTGGATTTCCGGAACCGATTAAAAAGAGTGTGAGTTTTAAAGTTTTAAATTGATATTTTCCCTTGGAATATAATCTTTTCTCTGAAGGACAGCTAAAAAACCGCTAAAATGATAAGCTTCTGCTACGTAATTTATAGGTTGAATAATAGTTTATGTGTTGAAAAAATTCGGATCTTTTGTAGAAAGCCCCCGCCACTTGCAATAGACGCTTATTACGTGTACACTGAAGGGGTTTTTCAGTAAGGCAAGTAATTCCTGATAACTGCACCCCCAGTGTACACTCCACTGTACCTTCACATACCGGGCCTCCCCATCCAGTGTACACTTAGTAGGCGCCTATTGCAAGTGGCGGGGCCTTTCTACAAAAGATCCAAAAATTTGATTAGACATTAACGTTTTGGAACGCATTTTATTGCTCTTTCCAACATAAGGGCAATCTCAAACACTTTGATATCCTGCTGTTGTTAACCAAAAATCTGTTTATCGTAGTAAGCCAAAACAACACTTCTGTCGCCAATGTGGTAGAGTGGGTTAGATTGCCAGTTTTAATGGCAATGATAGAGCGTTAGAAAGTCATAACGGTTACGTTATTTAGCTCGTGGAAAAGGCAATTTGTCTTGCATTTTTGCAGTGCCGGCGGTAGCAATGCGCTTTGGCAAAAGTAATGGTAACTTCAAAACACGCCTGAACAATACAAATACTGTATATTCTGCCTGCCGGCGTTTTCCGGCAAGGCACCCATCAGTAATGTCGTGGTTAGCAATATTGCTTTAGCCGCCCGAGCCGACTTCACCTAATGGATAGTTGCGAAAACAGTGATAAAAGGTTTGTGTTTTTTCACATAGCCAAATCTCGTTCCGAAATGAAACTTGTTTTTGAAACGCAAATAATAAAAAAACATTTGCTTGGGATTGCGCATAGCTACTACATGTCTCCAAGTTTCTAGAATCCCTGGCAACGTCTTATTTGCACTATCTTCACCATAAGCGTACTTAAACCTAACAAACTTCGATTCGTTAAAATGAGCTAGTACTTCGATTGAAAATATATCAAAATAGTGGAAAGGCGTGAAGTCATTGATATGTATTAATATTTTCGGCATTAAGCTGTTGAATATTTGGCTTACTACTTAGAACTTTATCATAGTTGTTTAAGTATTTGTATGAGCTAACGCCATTGGCTGTGCGCATGTTGCGTGGTCCTAGCATAAATGCAACCAAGCAAAAAGCAAACTAACCCGAAATCAAACACACGCGGTTAAGTTGTGAGAATAGCAGCGCCCTCATCAGTATTGTCGAGTATAAGAATATCGTTTAAGCCGGCTTCACCAAATTGATATCTATGAAAACAGCAATAAAAAATGTGCTGTTCACATGGCCAATTGTCGTTCCAAAATCAAAAGCACCGTTTTTCAAAGAAAATTGATTAAGGTTTAAAAAACCATTACAGGGATTGCGAATAGCCGCCATTGTTTTCCAAAAGTTTCTGGAGCTCCTGGATACATCTTACTTGGCTTGTGTTCTACGTAGGAACTGATCTTGCTTGCAATTGGGACAGCAGGCGATTCCAAAAAGTCATAATTGTTCAATTTTATGAAGTGCTTCAAAGAAAAATTTCAAAGCTATGGGTAGGAGAGGCGCCAAAGTAATTTGACCAAAGTATTTTCAGGAATACCCTATTAAATATTAGGACAGTTTTAACGACTTTTTCGTAACTGAATGTCTACTTCTGCGACCTGAAGCATGTGGCTGCGCGCATGTTGCTTGGTCTCGGCATACAGGCAGCTGGAATGAACAAAGTAACCCGAAGTGATACACCTACAGTTAAGTTATTACAATAGCCGCCATTAGTAATGATGAGGTTAAGTATATCAAACCAGACGGCTGCGTCGGCTTCACCCAATCGCAAAGAAAATGTCTTTAACATTTAGGTGCGTAGCTCGAAGCTAATATTTTGTTGCAAAAAATAAAACAAGACCATCTTTACTTCCGTGTTTTTGTAGGGGATCACCAGTTTGTTTGTTTGTTTGGAGTAGGCCGCTACAATTTAAAATGGTTAGAGACTTCACTTTTCGATAAATTGTTTAGAAAATGTAAATAGCTAATGCCAAATAAGCACGCTTTTAAGAAAGAATAGTGAAAATGTATCGAACAACTAACTATTTCTAGAAATTGCAATTTCGTGAAGTGCAGGCACCAAAATTTTGATTGCTTTCGACCGGTATACTATACCAAAAAAATGTTTAAATCTTCATTTTTTGGAAAATTTTTATAGATAACGCCAAAGAACCATGCTTGCTCGGAAAAAGTAGTCAAAATGAACCAACGTTCTAACTTCTTTTAATAATTGCCGGTTTCTTCGGTCTAGTAGCAAAATTGTTCAACTAACGATGAAACATGACGTATTGCAACCAATTTTGATCAGCCGCTATGAACTAATCCTTAGCCTTAAATAACTCGAAAAACATATTACTGAAAAATAATTTTTTCAGCCTTCAAACGACATGGAGTTAGTACCTTATCGTAACGTTTATACCTAAAACTAAACTCTTTTTACTCCGTTTGCCACATTTTTGGGAAAATAAAAAGTTACACTACAGGTCTTAAAGTTCAACTTTTTAGTGTAGAAACTAATAGTAAATGCACATGTCATACATTGTCGGAATTGTCTTGAAATGCTCTTAAATTTGTTAAAAAAAGTTTGAAAATCGGTTGAGAAATAAAATCACAAATCAGTTTATAAGTAAACTGACTTTTTAAAAGTGTTGCAATTTTTGAAAAATTGTCAAATGATGATCTCTGGTAGCAATCCAGCTCATCAGAGATCCTGAGTTTGAGAAGTCAATGACCAAATTGGAATCGGAAACATGGAAAGTCTTTGTTCTGGTTGTAAAGAATTTTTCGGGTAACAACAAAGCCAGTAATTATGAAGAACTTATCATTAACATGCTTTATGCTTTCAAAAACCTTGGATGCAACATGAGCATAAAAATGCACTATCTATTCTCACATATCGATCGATTTCCTAAAAATCTTGGCGCTATGAGTGACGAGCAGGGGGAGCGTTCCATCAGGATATAAAAGAAACGGAAACCAGGTACCAAGGACGTTGGGATGCAGCCATGATGGCCGATTACTGCTGGACTCTGAAGAGAGATATTCCCTCTGCTGAGCACTCAAGAATATCAAAGAAACGAAAGTTTATTTGCTTATGTCCTGGCTTTTTTAATATAGGCTCTTCATTCCATTTTTTTAAGATTTGATAAATACATCCTATCAGATACATATTACATGAGAAATGTTTTACATAAATCAACTACTAATATCCTCGAAGTTTATTTATAGATAGAAGGCTATAATAATATGGTCAATTATTACTCAAAAAATACGATTTTAAAAAAACAATTTAAAAAAAACCTGACCTGATTGAGAAAAATGAGTGCCACTCTTTGATTTAGTGGTGTAAAATACTCTTAATTCAGTTAAAAAATTATAGACAGCTTTCTACTTAATTTTTTTTAAACCAGTGTTATTGATAGGTGCACAATATTTCCTACAAAAATTTTCGTAACTGAAAGTTACAAATGTGAAAATGTTCTTCGCTTGGGATACTAGCATCCGATGAGGATACTACAATTAGCACAGCAATGAATGGTTTGTTCAGTCCTTTAATCTGACACTTCATTTTGGAATGTTACGTTAAGTTTTTGTTTTTTTTTTCAAAAGAAGATTAGAAGAATAAGTATACTGGCCATATCTAATTAGTCATAACTGCAGCATTTTTAGAAAGCTAGTATGCTACATATATGCAACAAAATGATTTAGCTACGTAAATAAAGCAGTTTGTTTAAATTTAGTTTGAAAAGTGTCTCCACTTGCAGTTGGAGGTAAATATTTTTACTTTTGAGGTTTTACTGTTTCGTTTTTTGAAGTAAATTGTTGTGTGAATTGTTGTCAAACAACTTTTTTGTGTTTTTTGAATTGGGCCAGTCAGGGTCATTGTTGTTTGTATTTCTTTGTGAGATGGTGATTTTTAGCTTTTCTGTTGTGGATGATGCTTTGTGCAATTTAAATGTTTGCATTTTTGTTTTTAACAGTTTTACTGCATACCAAAAAATTGTTATTTTTCAATTTTAAGAGGTAGGAAACAGAAAGCAATTGTACCATCATTTTGAAACTTCTTACGTTTTGATACTAGTAGGAAATAAACACAACTGATCATCGTAGGTGGAGTTTCTGAACAGCATCCCTAAACAAGGCATTTTTTGACGCTGAATTGCTTGTGGTAATGTGCCGGTAAATATCACGTCCTTACACCGCTTATTTATACTTAGGTTGCATTGCTGTTTTGTTCTCCACATTTCTGCTGGTCATATGGTCAAACTGTAAACTTGTACCCACTACTTTAAGTTGGTAGTAAATCGACTAGGGTATTGAACCAATAATGCAAAGAGAAACTTTTTAAACGGTACAATTAAAGCTGACATGCTGAAGTATAACTACATCTGCCTTAAAAAGCGATTGGCAACCAGCGCGTTTTAAACAAAAACTTGCGAAATGTCTAATCCAGTGATTCTCAATCGTGGGCCATGGCTCATTAGTGGGCCACAGCATGTGGATCGGGTGGGCCAAATTTTGATATTTTAATGCATAAGTGGGCTACAGCACGTAAGTCGGGTGGGCCACGGATCTGTGCGTGTTTTGAAACTGGGTTCGCATGCCGAATAAAGTTGAGAAATACTGGTTCATATGGACCAGCATCTGTGAACAGGAGAGGCAATGATCCTTGTTTTTTTTGGAGATGAACTTCACTGGCATGTTATCTTATGCTTATCTCAGTGACAGTATATTTATTACATTGCAGTTCTTATTAAAGTGGGCCGCAAAAATTTTTGGCCCTTTGAATTGGGCCACGTCATGAAAAAGGTTGTGAAACACTGGTCTAATCTGTGTGAAATATTTTGTTGTTGTCGGTCCTTGGTTTTTATACAGCAGTGTTTACGTGTATTTTCGCAGCAAGGGCGAAGAAGTGTTAGAATAACCATTTTGGAAATACATGCTGCGTAAATTTTTAACTTCATTGTTTAACAGCCACACATTAAAAAAATCGACTTCGCTTTAGATGCAACAGACACATAATTTAACCAGATTTTCAAGTTTTAGGTCAAATAACGTGATAATTTGATATAAGATAAAATCTTTAATTACTTTAGAGTTCTCTTGCAGTTTTTGCAAGCGGAAGCAGATCTTAGAGTTACTCTATGTGTAAACAATCATATTCGCAGCGAGCGTATGAAGAAGGACGAATCGGGAGCAGCTCGTCTTGACGTTTGGTCGTTGCTGAAGAATGCCTCAACGCGCGAATACGACGCCATTGCTTTCAAGTTCGGCATTGTTGATATGAGAGCGATGTTACGTCGTCTGTCGCAAATTAACAAGTCAGGAAGCAAAAAAGTGCCATGTAAGTCGGTGCAAGTGTACGTTAATGATCAGCAACGCAAATGCTCGGTGGCAGTTGTGCTGTCAATTAGGTTGCAAATTGAACCTGAACATTTGTTGTTCCATGTGGATAGGTAAAATATGACAAGTAAATGAAAATGAAGCGTCATTGTCATGGCAACCATTGTTGATGGTGCGTTCAAGCGTAAAGATAAACGTCTCTAACTTCATCTGTTTGTATGCGGCAGTTAATTAAAGCATAAATTTTTAACACGCTTTAGGAGAATTAACCACTAAGAATAGCCCGGCCTGTTATTGTGCACTTAATAGGATTGTAGCCTAACTTGGAAATGTTTTAGCTTTTACTACCAAGCTACCTACAACAATGTCTACCAAGTTGGGCGAAAAAGTTGTCTTGGAAGCAGAAGTGGCAAACGAGCAAATGACTGTGAAGTGGCAAAAGAATGGACAGGAGATTACTCCTGGGAAAAATTATCAGATTGTAACTAAAGGTAACCTAACTGATAAGCAGTGGTGGAGTTTGACAAGGTTGTCATTATTCACACGTCCAATGCAACCTTTAACTCAAAAGAAATGTTGAAGAGTAAAACTCATTTGCGTTTTCTATTGGATTTTGACTTTTTCACGTTCTGCAGTGGAGAAGATACAATTTAGGCTATTATTTTCGGAATAGTTGAACGATTTACTTTTTCATGAGTTTTTTTTCCTGAGATTGTTGTTTCTTATCGAAAGCTAGGAGCAACAAAGCAATTCTTGGGTATTATAATCCAAGTTTTCTGAGTTTTAAACTTAAATTACAATATATATATATGTAATATTTTTTTAGCCAACAGACGCTATTTGGTTATTGACCAACCTACCAAAGAAGATGACGCTGCGTACTCCTGCGTGGTCGGAAAAGATATAACAACTTGTGAATTATTTGTGGAATGTAAGTCCTGCAGTTATAGCATATCAAAAAAAACTGCATTGCCAGCTTTTATTCTTGGTTAACTTTGCTTTGCCCTACGGAGTATATACCAATAAAAATAACTAATACCAGAATATTTGACCCAACTAAGTTGCCTCGTTGAGCGTTTAACCATAGAAAAAGCTAGATGGGCAAAACTTTGCAATACCAACGACTAGCCTACGAAGATTAATACTCATGTTCGATAATGTTTTACTTGTCGCAAAAACTAAGTTTTTCAGAGCATAAATTATCCTCACATATGCTAGCCTGTGTAACACATGCTACGCATTAGCGCTATTTCAAATGAAATTTAAGGCTGGTTTCCATTAGGCACTGATTGCAGGGGTAGCGCGAAAAATTCTTTGTTTCTCTATTTCGTTTTATCCGCGCATAAATGTCGCAGTTATCGGAAGAACAAAGAGATTCAATTTTCTGCAACCTGAAGGCTTAATTAAAAAAGAAACTTTGAATTTGCTTCATAGTCCCAGATAGAATTTTCAAATGTGGGTTCACTGAGTTGTTAGCAAAAATATTTTACTTTTAGTCACAAAAAATTTTTACTGTCAATGACCTAAAGTGTTTAACAGTTTGAAATACTTAGGCTATCCATGAGCGTATTTAGGGGAGAGCATTGTGCCATGGCCCCCCTTTTGCATCGCGAAGGAAAAATATTCACTCAAAAAAAGGGCAAATAGCCTATTGCCGCAAGTTGATTACCAAAAAAGTTATTCACCCAAAAAAAGTGTCGAAAAACTTTAACTTTCATTTCATTTCGAAAAAAGAAGGGTCATAAACTTGATTGCGCACCACCTCCTCTTTTTCTTTAAATATCATTGCTACGCCTCTCGTGCTATTGCTGTAGGCCTGCGTACTATCTCAGTGCATTTTTTTGCACGCACTGACAAACCAAGCAGAAGAACTTTTTTTCGAAAAACGCAAAAACACTGCTGCTCTTCCTTTGCGGTCCCATTTTAAGACTTATTTTTTGCAGTGCCTCCTGTTACTTTGGTTCGAGGTTTCCAAGACATTCAGCTTTCCTGTGGGGATGATGCTGAATTCCAAGCTGAGGTTGGTTGATTACAAGCTTTAATTAAAATACCACGTACTGTCTATCAATCAAGTATGGTTGTTGATTAACCCTTTTGTTCTTTGAAATGGTAGCACAGTAAGAAACAGTTTTCCAGCTTCACACCCCAAATCCAGCTTAGATTATGCTCGGGGATAGTGGCAGTTTGTTTTGGCCAGTCATGGATGCAAATTCCAGACTAATAGCCCCACTATTGACAAGGAAAATTGCCATTGGTAAGTAGGCAACTCAAAATTGGTCTTCTACAATGTGCTAGGGGAGCAACTGCACTATTTTGACCCGGTGAAGCACAGGTGATTTAATGTAGCCTAGTCGATGTTAGAGACGTTCAAATATTAAGAGAAGTGATTAGAAGCTACTGGCTCTGAACATCTTGAACAGCAACAGTATTTTTAGCAGAAAATATGAATTGTTCTTCCCAGCCGACTAGTGGTAGGACTAGGAGGCAGTTCATCTACTTGTGCTGATAGATTGCCCAAAACGGCTATCAACAGAGCTGCTCAAACTCGTGTCTGGACAGACATCGGATTGTGAAAGGCACCAGCCGATGTTTGAGCGCTTTCAGAAACTTTTTCTTATTTTTTTACTAAAGCAATGGCTCTCCACCACCAATTCGTTGTGATTTCCACGCTGGCCCGCAAGAAAAAGTTATTTTCATTTGTTGGCCAACGACCCAAAATTTAAACCGATGTTGCAATAAAATGAATATTGTGTGTGTAGTCAAAGAAAATGAAATAAGTTAGAACATTTTTATTACCTCGTGAGTTTTTTTGCAGCCAATTACTTCTTTCTAAGTTACCAGTCGGCAGATATTAATAACTTCGACTTTTGTTGCCTGCAAGAATAAAAAAGTTGAAAACCACTGACTTAGCAATGTGTGAGCCATTTTCTTTTTTTTCAAACCAAATTTTTGACAAATGATGTTTACCTAAATCACTTTCTCTTTGAGGTAAGTTACTGATGGCCTTTGTTTTAAATATTTTGCATTTTTAGGTTGGACTATTTCAAAATGCTCAGTTACAAACCATAAATGCAAAATAACTTTGTATCTGTTTATACAAAACCTTGCAGGTGTTATTCCGCATTTCTTTAGTCGACTTAACAAAGACTAGAAATAGGCATTAATATTTTTCCACTTGACAGATGTCAAGCGATTTTGCCAAGTTCCGTATTCTACGAGATGGAATCGAAATTACCCAAAGCGATAAACTCAAAGTGAAAAGAGAAGGTCCAAAAGTAACGCTGCACGTGGCAAACGTGAGTAATTGTAATTGTAACTGCTATAAAACCGTGTTGAAGGGGAAGGTCGTTTGAATCAGTCATCACCCCTGTGAAGTCTTGACATTCTTTCTTTTTTAAAAAATCGTGCTTTATGGATCTGCCAAACTATTAAACTGATTTTTCTGTTTGATGCAAGGCAATTACCGGTACGTATTTCTAATTTCTACAGTGCTTACATCAGGCTAATTTATTAGAGATAATTTAACGTATTACTACTTGGATTTTCACTCTTCTGCTAGCTATCTGTTGTTAGGACCTAAACACAAAAGCATTTCTATTCTTATATTCTAACTGAAGAGGGCTATATCGGAGCTTCGAAACGGTGGTAATGTTTTGGTTTATTTTTCCGTAGAGCAACTGCTGTGTATCAATTCTATTTAATCTTAGATTAATGCTGATACCGATCTTGTTTATATCACAAGTTAATTTTTTGTTCTACAGTGTCAAACTGAAGATGAAGGTTTCTACCAGTTTTTGGTGAATGGTGGAACCAGCTGTGCAGAGCTGATGGTACAAACAGAATTGGAAATTGTGCGCTCCTTCTCAGATCTTAAGGTCAGCAAAATAGGCTATATTGCTGTGAATGCAACTTGCTGTGCGGTAAAATTTGCTGAGCCCGATGCTAAAACAAGTCATAAACAGCTTATCTAACGATATGCGTAGTTATACATCAGTGACCACAAGTTATACACATCATAGATGTATGTATGCTGTAATATTGCTTGGAGTTTATCATCTTTGTTTATTTTTCTTTGTTATTATCTTTGTCTATTTTTGCGTGCGAAGGGGTTTAGCGTTGGTGCGGTATCGCTATAGGAAAAACGCTAATACATTAAATTAGTCTCTCTCAACACCTGATATTTTATGTCTTTATTAAATCAAAAAACAGAAATTTTTATAAAATTTGGGAGTTTTCTTACCGTTTAAACTAATGTCAACTCTATTTTTTTAAGCTTTTAACGGCAATTTTTAATGCTAACCACCATCTTTCCTCATCATTTTTATCATCTTTGACAGAAGAAGAATATTAGCTGCTCAATAATTCTTCTGTATCTGCCACATTTTAATACTTTCGTTCAGGTAAATTTCAAAGATGCTGCAGAATTTTTCTGCGAAGTTTCGAAAGAAGATGCGAAAGGTCACTGGTTGAAAGATGGAAAACAAATCACATCTAATGACAGAATTAAAATCACTGAAGTACGTTGATTTGCAGTTAGAAACACAGTAGGGGTCACTCACAGTACACTTGGCACAAAACAGCACAGATAAACTAATTTCGGCAATCAGGAGACTGTTATCTGCACTTCGATTCCCGCCAGTGCCGTTAAATCTTTCACGCTGCTCTAAAGCAGCATAAATAACTTCCACGTGAAGACCAATTCCAAACTTTAATAGGAGGTTACATATCGTTTGCTTATTGTATTTTCTCGAGTATCAGGAAATCCTTTATGGTTATCAGTAGAGCAGACGATGCTTGAACCCATTGAAGTTGCAAGCAGGACTTTCCTCCAGCGCAATGCGTTCTTCTATAAACGCTGCAACTAAGCAGGAGAAATTGCAGTGTTGAGCCTTTGCTGCAGACGCAAAAACCCAAGTCAATGCAATTGAGAAAAACTGAAAAGTATAAATCATTAAGTTCTACAGCACCAGCTAGTGGCGGGGTTTTTTTTTAATAAGCTTTTAACACCTCCTTGAGAGCAAGCTAAGACCTGCTGGCTTTTTAAGAAAATCAATTTTGAATAAGCATCAGTCCATTCTCTGCTACAAACAAATTTTGGGGGCCAAAAATAGCACCACGCTTTGTATGTGTTGACCCACGTCACAACTAATGGGTGGTGACAGTCAGTGGCAAACGGAGGGGGCTCCTATGCATACCCTCCCTCCTCAGTTTCTCCACAGGAAAACTTTCCTCATTTTCAGTCATAATGCTTACAAAGGTAACAAACAAATCATTTGTTCTACATTAATGGAATTAATTTCGTGAAAATATAGCTTTAAAAATATTGATCTCCGCAAAAAAGGTCTTCACTGTAACTGACTCATAAAGTCATTTTCGCGCCCTCCTCCTCAAAAAATTTCTACCTGCCCTCCTGGTGACATTCAAGGAGATAAAAATAATTTTTATTGCTTTTTACAAGCTACCACTGGTCTTGCATACGCGGAGAAAGCTTTTTACCGCTTTTGTTGTCTCAAAGGTCATTCAGCTTTGTTGAATTTAGAATGGAAAAGCTCGCAAACTGGTCATCAACCAAGTACAAGATGGCGATCAAGGAGAATATTCGTTTGTAGCGGAGGATCATCCCACCTGCAGCATAACTGCGGCTCTTGAAATGACAGGTGGTCACGTGACAGTAGAAAAGAAAAAAGGTAAAACCGAGCTTAAACGAATTTGAGGGCTTCTTGTATTTAGTTTTTGGTAAGAAACAATTTTTAGGTGGATATCACACTCTGCAAACACTAGAATGAGTTTGGGGTTTATTATACGGATTATACTGTAATGCATCATTTTTGACCGTCTTGTCTTTTCATCTCTTGGGAATATTGATCTCACAGCCCTTAAAATTAAGTGGTCTAATAGCTACTAAAAGTGTGCCTACATCTATGATACCACTTTTAACAACCTCAAACTAAAGAAGTGATTTATGGAAAATTAAAGCAAACTTCAGTTAACGCTTTCAGATGTATAGCGCGGAAGTACAACCAATCAAATTGTTTAAAGCTTGCATAGAAATTGGTATTGATCGGAAACTCACAATTGATTTAGTTTAGTTTTCGATCCTTTTCATCAATGAGAATACCAGCAGATGAACCAAAAGGAAAATTCTGAGATGTCATACTAGAATCAATTATTGACTAAAACCAAGTTAGCAAATGTAGCTATAGATCAGGCTTGTGGCGTATTTTGTGAGTCTTTGTATTGGTGTTCTGCGACTCTTCTATAAGGAAAAGTGGATTTAAAAGACGTAGAGGTGTTTGAGTAAATAATTGGTCTATTTTAGAATTTTTTTCATTTGCTTTCATTGACATTCTTTTTTCAGCACCTCCCAGCATTTATCTTGACCACTCGCTAAAAGACCGCGCAATAATGGTCAGAGCTGGGCACAAATTGAAATTGGACTTACCAATCTCTGGGGAACCTGCACCGGTGCCGGAATGGAAAAAAGGTCCAAAAGTAAGCTTTGAGGTCTCTTTATTTTTGGGACTCTTATAATTAGTAGCGCACTTGAAATTTGTTTTTAAAAGATTGAACAAAAGAGGAATATTTTTGAAATGATTTAAACGCAAAATATTTTTCAAAAATTGTCGTTTTGGACGTTTTGGTAAAATAATAAATTTCAAGACGTTTTTACAACAGAGGAAAAGCAATTACGGCTCACTTCTTTTGTTTCGCGCCGTCTACTTCAGCTTATAGTTAGGAAGAGTCTATATTTTACAATTTTTGGTCACAGCTGATTGAAGAAGGAGGCTACAAGGAGCGTGTTCGGAGCGACACTGCCGCGAGTGGCCAGTTTTCAACCCTGATAATAGACAAAGCTAAAAGGGGCGACTCTGGGGAATACACTCTCTCTTTGAAAAGCGAAGAGGGCGTTGAATCAGCTACATTTCTCGTAAAAGTAATCGGTACGAAGCGCACAAAGCAACCACAATACTTGACCAAGTTTTTAGCTTATCGGGCAACATCAGCATGCCTCACGTTGCTTTTTCACTTGCACCTGGTACTTAAAATTTAGCCCACAATAGGAGTTACTTTTCACTTCTACAAACTCTACCTGCACACTGGAATTTTTTTTCTTTTATTTGCCAAAAAGGTGCTTCGTGTAAGCGTGTTGAAACAGGCAACAAACAAGACAATCGAAGCTTGCACTGCATAATTTGCATGTTGAGTTAAATATTTTTATCCTCCGATTATGGGAAACTCCTTTGTCGGTTACAGTAGAACAGAGATGCGTTCAGACCCGCTTTCATTAGAGTTACTAATACTGCTCGCTTCAGTGCATGTCTACGACAACCAGATAAAATATCTTGCCATTTAGTGCTTTTCAGCCCAGCAGAAAAACTGCATTTAAGCTGGTAGTAATCAACAAGACATTTGTCTCTTTAAAAAGACAAACACAAAATATTTTAATGATTTAAACGCGAAGTCATTGGCCATCAAACCGTTCTCCGACCTACTCGGTCATGTAGCCTGGAAGGCGGAAACCGACTTTTACTGTTTTATTCAATATCGACGAGTTAATGATTAAGAATAAACGCAGTCTTTACTTCAAATCATACGTTTGATCATTAACCAATTTGTCCGGTCGAAATGCTGTATTAAAGATTGAGATTACTTGTGCAATGTATCTTCCTCAAAACTAAATGAAGTCTTATGTTGTTCCATCTGCAACCGCTCTTAATTTTCCTCTTTTTAAGCATGCTCTGATCATATTTATCACTTGCGGTCCAAACCATCGGCAACTGCTGTTTCTTTAAAATCTATGGTCACGGATCATGCTTCATCACTAGTTATGCTGTAAGGAGTTAGGAAACTTGATCGTAACATTTGATTGGGGAATGGAACTGACGATCTTTAGATGGTGAGGATTTCCTGCCTCTAAGCTGCAGCTGAAAACGGTTATCTCTTTTATGTAGAATGGGAAGCAGATTATTTTTACCCCAACTGACAAGAGGATTTGGGTTAATACAAGCTCGGAACAAAACCGGTCAACTCTTATATTATGTGATATTGAACCGGGTGATACAGACGAGTATTATTGTGAATTAACGTGGGATAAAGAGACCCAAGAAGGCTCCGATTCGGAGTATATCAAACGACAATTACTTCAATTTAAAATCAAAGTTAGCGGTGAGACATGGAATGGTTTGAGCGTGATGAATCTTCCTCAGTATGTTGTATGTTTGGTTGTTGTTGTTTTCTGTGTTACTAATATTGCTACTAATCACGCTATTGCAATGAAGTGCGTTCTGCAATTGAATTGTCATCGGCCTGTTGACATCACCCATTTTGTCTGTCTGCATGACAACAACAACAAATCAAAATTTCAATTTAGTCGAAACTTTATAGTAACTTGGGTGAATGTCTTCAAGCTTAGTGCGAATTCGATGGAGCATTGCTTGCCTTTTTTACAAAAGAACCTCTTGCCTTACTAAATATTTACTTGTTAACTTAGATGTTCCCGATCCTCCCACTCAGCCTAAAATTTCCAACGTTACCGCTGAGACTTGCTATGTGCAGTGGAGAGAATCAAAGTGTGATGGTGGATGTACAATCAAAGGTGAGTTACAAAATCTAAGCTTGGCAAAAATTTACTTTCATGTGAATGATGTAACTCAATCACTTCATTCAATATTTTACTTGCCGGGCCCTCGCTTATCCTGATGTACTGTATATATTTGTTGAAACAAAATTCCATAACGCCAAACTTACTTTGCCAATCAGCTTTCAATAGTTCTTTTTTAAAGGCTCTATCTGTCTCAAAAAGTCGATGTGGTTTCTTTTATTGTTAAGTTACTTAATCTTTCTCACCATTTCTCTACATCCTCCTAGAGAGACATCAAATTTTATTTGTTTTAGGTTACATGGTTGAACGAAAAAAGACAAAGTCGGAAAGATGGATTCGCCTTAATGTTGAACCTCTTCCGTTCTCGGAGTATGAAGCTCGAAGAATGATCGAAGGAACGGAATATCAAATCCGCATCCGGGCAGTAAATGACGTAGGTTACAGTGAAGCAAGCAAACCTTCGATACCGTTCACTCCATTAGGTAATCAACTACTTGTACTTAAGCCTAACAATTGTACAATCAGTCCTGTAACAAGTTCTGTCCGAAGGAAGAACTATATTCTCAAAAGCAAGTTAAGGTCAAAAGTATTCCCACCTCCTTTAGTAAAATGTTCATAAACAGCTTTATTGTAAATTTAGATCAAAAAATATTAAATTTAATCGCTCAAATTTTTGAAGGAAAGACCTAATTGCTCAGCGTACCTTTCATATTGTGTTTTTTGGTGAGAAAAAATTAATGATTATACAGCACACAATCAAGCATTTATAAACGCACAGACTATGTACTTTTTTGTGGAAAAGTCACTTAAGAATCGTTGCTTCCTTCATCTCACCAGGTTTTGATTCTTCATAAAATCTATAATAATTTCAAGAAAATGTCTGTTTTTGGTATTTAAAAAACATTTTTCTTTTTTACTGGTGGTAAAGAGAGTAGCAATAAGCAAATTTGAAACTTAAAAAATTTTTCCAAACGTGTACTTCAGCCCCCTGTAGTGCTCCTAGCGGATTTCGTGTTTCAATTTCCACCGATGAAAGTTTGGAATTATCTTGGCTTCCACCTCATGAAATAGGAGCTGCAGGATTGGATGGATATAGAGTAAGAAAATAGCGATACATATTTGTAGCCTATGATCAAACAATGATTCTTTGTTTAACGCAATCTGTGGATCAACTCTGACTATTCCAGAGTTTCCCAAAGTGGGGTCAGTGACTTCGTCTGAGTCAGTCAATCAAAAGTCCTGGTTAGGCATTGAGTCAGCCAGCATGGCTACTTTCGTCTCGGCTAGCAAAAAGTCACGGAAATTCACTTAATCGAAATTATGAAAAGTAACTCTAGCCTGACGATGAATTGGACCGCGAGTGACACAATCGCGGCAATTATACAGGTGTTGACCTTTTTTTTTTGAAGGACACCTCCATTTTTTTGCGGACACCTCCATATATGTGAGAGGGTATTTTAGGCACTTACTAAAAGAAAGAAAAAATATAGGTCCAGGCTGAATATTGAGTCTGACCTACTGATTTGTTTGTCGCAAATAGCTTCAAGAATTGATAAATCGTGCAAAGTGAAGCAAGCCCATCCATCACATTGACGAATAAATTGAATTCGTATTTTAATTATTTTTATTATTATTATTATTAAGTGATTCGGGTGACAAAAGTACTGTCACGTATAAATGGGGTCCACAAAGGTTCTGCGAAGCAAAAAGCTTGGGTAACCCTGGACTATTCGACCGTAGTCACTTTGTGAGTTCCCAAACTCTCCATTCGACTTGTGTTTGATAAGTAGAATAGCTTTTGTTATTTGGTTGTTCCAAACTTCATTTGCTTCATTTTAAAATAAATGATAACTTTTCGTTCTTTTATTATTTCAAACCTGCTTCTCTATTATCAAAAGGGTTTCCTAAATTTTACTTTTGGCCAACTTTGACATTTTTAGCTTGAAAAACAAATGGTTGGAACCGGTGAAGAACAATGGTCAAATGTTGCCGATGGCGAGGACTTACTGCCCAATCATCTTACCAAGTTCATGGTGGACAAACTAGCAACCGGAAAAAAATATCGTTTTCGTCTAGCTGCAATCAATAGAGCTGGCTCCAGTGATCAGACTGAATTCGGACCAGTTGTGTGTGCTGCCGTGGTCGGTAGGTGACGCACTAGAGCTAACTCCAAAATGAAACAATCATACAGTAAGGCAGCATTTTGCCCAAAAGTCACCAAAACATTTTGTGTGATGGATTGTAAGGCTAAAATGCTTTTCATTCGACTTTTTTAAAGATAAGAAATGGCAAAACTGTCACTTCCACAAGTTTCCAAATCGGTTAAGTTTAATGCTTTTTTGTATTACAGTCTCTTGCAAAAGTTAAAAATCTAGCCAGTCTTTAACTTTTTACTACTTAACATAAATTATATGAAAGTGCCTGCGTTTTACAAAAACTTGAAATAACTGAGATTGAAATGCTAAAATTTTATGACCAAAATGAAAACAGATTAATATCATCTTCAACGTTCAAGAAATGCTCGCAGTTTAAAATTTTACGTGTCCATTATTTTATGGATTTTCTTAAACGTTTGACAATGACATATCTAAGGTAAAAACATTTTATAGATCACTATACTACAAGATCACAATTAGTTTCCTATTGTATCATTCCGGTTTATTTTTTGCGTAAAAGTGATTACTAAACAAATAATACATTTGCATTAAATAGGGAACTTTAGACGTTTTGCAATAATATAGTGCGAAAGACTTTCGTGAAAGGCGTTAAGCGGTGAGACTTGTGAAAAATTGGTGGCTTGCATTTATTTAAGGCAACCGCTGTCGTTTGGAAACTATAACTGGTGGTCTTTAGAAGCTCAAACATAGCTTGAAAAAAATCTGTTTGGTCATAAGTCAGCCATGACGCTCCAATCAACTTTGGTATCGTCTCACATTGGAAAAGAGCTGAGTACACTTTATTCAACTCACCCTTTCAATATCTCAAAAAGATTATGTCTTCTCGATTTATTCCTCAGAATAAGATTTTGATATATTATAACAGCTACGAAAGGCTCGTTTCGATTGACTTGCAGCTTGAGCCTCATCAGAACCATGCTTTGTTTTATTATGTCGAAATTCCTCCTTTGCACAGAAGCAGTAAGCGCTAGTTTCAACATTATGAAATAAATAAAGATTGTTTCTAATTAAATTACAGCAGGAGATCTCAATCGGGAGTAAATTTACATGCTTTGGAGGTAACTTTAATAAAACAAAAATTAAGCAAACATTTTTTCAAAATATTAAAATTAAAAAAACACAGATTTACTTACCATTTTGCACAAACAAGAGCTTAAACACGTCTAAAGGCAAATGACAAATGCTGTTTTACAATTACCTATAACATTCTGAAGTCACTGTTTCTACAGCGGTTGTATTTCAAACAAAATAGGGAGTAAATTTTAAGTTTGAGGGTTCATAAGGGGGTAAACGAAAAAAAAAAAGTTTGGAAACCTATGCGCTGAATGATCACGTAATAGAAACAACCCCTAACTCACCGGAGGCGATGCCACCACTGATGAGCGTTTCCCCGAAAACCCTTGGCCGATCAGGTTTTTGAATACTGAGACTTTTATCACTCTACTCTTGTTTTGTGTCCAGCATACTCTATCAAAGCCACCTAGAGAAGGTCTTGATCTTCTCTAGGTGGACACCTAGATCTTCTCTTGGTGGTCGTGGCAGTAGACTTTTCGTTTTTTGGCTGTTATGTAAGCACGGTCAAAAGGTGATTTTGATAGTGATTTAAATAGCATTAAGTTGTCACTTTGAGAAAGCACTTTGAGAAATTTTTTTGTAAACAGCAATTACGTATTGATTTTATAATTACCAGTTTGATATTTTTATCTTTTAGAAGATGTGGTTAGAAAAATAAACAATGACGTAGCTTTTTTTAGCTTGAAATGCCATTATTTTTATGTGCATTCTGTATGTTGATAAAAAATAGAAGTCTGAAACTTAAATTTGCATTGACTGCCTCTAACTAAGAACAGATTGTATCTTTATACCAAAAGATCAAAAAGCATACTGATAATCTCCCACTACTCTCTGCAAATTTCTAAAACTTTCGCATTTTTTACCTACCTATTCCCAAGCAACTAATAAAACAATGCCTGCAGTTGTGGTAAATATGAACTGAATCTGAACGCAAAATGGTTTTGGTGTTGCCGATAAACAGACTTCCTCATGACTAGAAGGTACAAAACATATAATTCCTATCGTCTAAAAACTACGCTGCATTGTAGTTCCTAACTTTAACTTATTGATAAAACTGATCAGTTCGAGGAATTGGTACAAGCTCACTGTCACTTTCTTTGCTTCTATTTGAATAAGCACCTGACGAAGCGGTGGTTCCAAGCTCCGATGTTTTTTTTATGTAATACAATATACTAGTTAACATTAAGGGTGCCACCGTGAGTTTATTTTTGATTTAGACTGTACTATGTCCAAGGCTAACTCGGCTAACCATTCTAATTACTTGTCTTTGATTGATGCAAGATTTCGTTAAAAGCACAACTCGTAGCAATGCAACAAAACCTTAAGCAAAGTTTAAATTATGGCCATTTTTGTTAGATTTAGCGAAATTAGCGAAAGCGGTTTAAATTAATAAGCTTGACCACTACGCATTTGTTAAAGGCTTGAACTTAAAGATGATTGAATACTATTTTAACTTCAAAATTGTTTTTCTTTCAAAGTCAATCTGCAAGCAAAATAAAGCATTCTTGATGGGTGTGATAAAGTGGCTGAGCAAGCTTAAGATTATGCCATATTCAAAGAAAGAGCCACACAATTTCAAATACCTTGAAAAATGTTGATTTTTAGGACAAGTTATGTCAACATAGTCCACTCTTTTCTCATAGGCATGATGAACCGAGGTATTTGATAAAAACTTAACATATGAAGTAGGTTTCAGATTCTGATTTTGAAGGTCAATAATAGTCAATTTCTTGTTTTTAGGTGAATACAGTCATTTTGTGCTGAATAAAGTGATTGTTTGATAGAATTAAACAAATTGATAGCATAGATAACACGTCTTTAAATATAGCCGATCACTTTTATTCCCAAGCATGGATTACTGGATTGCATTGATAAAATCTAAAATCATATTTGCACGGTTCAATCCCCAATGGTTTTTAGGTGTTTCATTTCCCTCTACAGATTTCGTTTGTGCAATTGTGATCCAATATTTAAACCAATGAAATAATTACCAAGTGGTACTTAAGCGTCATTGCAAAAAACGAATTAAGGCGGTGCAAGAACAACGCGCTACGCTTAATTTGAAAACACATAGTAATGTACCGAGAGTACAAGGTGGTTGTTTTTCAAAAAGCATTAGCATGAATTTTCTAAACTGCAAAGAGCTCAAGCAACTGTACTGAGTGAGTGAATATTAAAATAGCATGGAACAGATCTGGCATTTATTTGAGTTTGTTGTTTTATAAGGCAGCTAGTAGGCACATTATTTTCAGTAAAATTAATCTATATTACTATCAGAAAATTTTAGAATAGTCAATTCACTTAGCGCAATATACATGTATATCAATACGCCAGTTTTGTGTCACGCATATAAGCGCAATATTTAACGGAATTCCAGGTTTTTAAAAGTGGTAATATTACATTTCAATGTTTTCTTAAATTAAAGAAATCAGAATGGCTAAAGTGGAAACTATCAAACTTTCAAAAGTTACAGCTGTTCTTAAGATCATCCTGACGAATTTACAAGAAATCCTTTCAGTGGCTTAGGCTATATTGCAAATCATGCAGTTGTAGACTACAGTAAACTGCAATGAGCGATTTCTGATTGAAAGTCATAAGAAGTCATTCAAACACCAAAAAGTGTTTAACGATAAATCTGAGGAGCAAACCCCAGTTTATTCTCAATTTTTTTTGAGGAACCGTAATCAAAACCTTTTGGAGAAGATGATCAAGGCATTTTGTCGGCTGATATTCTCTTGTACAAACCGAACAGCAAGCAAGTTACAAACTGAGTTCACTAAATCAGTAATAACTTACTTTCGGAAATTATTTGTAGAAAAACTGCGTTTAAATTTAGAAGCCGGACAAAATTCTGCGCGTTAAAATTGCTTTAGGTAATAAAAAAGTTTTTCTGATTATTGGTGAAAGAATTACGTGGTGCACGGCACTTGAACAAGCTGTTTGAAAACCAAAAATTACCGCGCATTAGCTACATGTACGACTGCGAAGCATCAACATTTGCACTAACCACCGTACGATGCGGTCGGATTGTTCAGTAGGCCTACAAATCGTTTCTCTATAGGGTGCCAGTTGTAACGTACGGGGTTCAGTAGAATTTAGTAATAATGAGAACATATGAGACTGCAACGAAAACTGTGGTCTTTTCCAGATACATTCATGTAGCAACGAAAACTTTATTCCTTGCCGAAGACATCATATTGCGACGAAATCGTTATTACTTTTTCAAGACAAATCATGCATCAGCGAATCCATTATTACTTTTCCAAGACAATTTAGACTGCAGCGAAAACATGGTGAAACGCCGTTAGTATAATAGTGCTACTTCGAACAAATATTCGGGAACGTTCGTGGTTTTCCGGAAACGGCAAGATTTTGCTTACGGTAAAGTGTACTGGTTGTTCATTGGTAGCTATAAGCTTTGCTTTGCACTTAACCTGCTTCTACCGCTTCCAAATAACAACGAACGTTTTCAAACATGTTTTGCAAGTACACACTCTGTTTTACAAATACTGCTGTTTTACAAACAGCATTTTACCGTGTTTTTGCTGCTCTATGATTTGTCTTGGGGAAAGTAGTAATAGTTTCATTGCAGTATAATTTATCTTGGGAGATGAATTATTGTTTTCGTTGCAGTCTGGTATATCTTTGGGAAGGAAAAATGTTTTCGTTGCAGTATTGTATGTCCTAACCACAACAAAATTGTACTTTATCACTAACTTTACGATTGGCATTCCATTTTAACTTTTTCCCCCTTTTGTAGCCTGATACTAGAAGATATATGGTCGCTGTAGGCACCATACTGAGAGCTCTATGTTCTAAATCTAAACAGTTTTACGTTATTCGATTTGCTTATCTGTTGTGTAATTGAGCCATAAAAGTCAAATCTCGATTTTATGATGTTGACCAAGTAACAGCAAAAATGAAAGCAGCTACTGTTGAAAAATAAAATCACACAAGCTGTATTGGCTGCTAGTGGTTACCAAACTGTTGTAACCCGATGATGAAGCTGGTTAAAAACTACCTTATGATATCCGAAACACCGAAAGTAAAAGCGATTGTGGAAACTTTTGAAGGATCTGGGCTATTAGTCACACAAGCAAAGCTAGTGTCAAACAACTGATCTCGTCGTTCTTCTACTTTTAAGATAAAGTAGTAATATGAATATTTGATTGAGGTCGTTGAAAGAATGAAAAGTACGAAGAACCGCATTGATGAGATTTATCAAGTCATTCAAGAACTTATCTTTAAAGATTATTGTGATATTAAACGTTCCCTCGCAAAAAAATTTCAGAAAAGTGGCATGTCCATAATAATGACAACGGCAAGACCAGACATTTCACCAGCTGAATTCTGTTTGCGAACGCACTGTCAACCCACAACTGCTACCGTGAAAAGAAGTTTTCGATGCTACCAAACCCTCTGGTTGGACACAGGAATTTATACGGTCGAACGTGTCAAACATTACATGCGTTTGCAGCCTATTTTTTTCGGGAAGAGTCACTAAGTTGGAAAAAAAATGAGAACAAATATTGAAGCTGGCTGAGTTTTTCATTGTTGTTTGTTAATTTTTGTAGATACTTTCAGTTAATTATAATATTAGCTATGTTGATGAAGTCAAATTTTATAAATTTTTGGATCAATTTTTTCCAGCTCTAAAACAATAAAAACTTAGCCTAGTGATTATTTAGCTTTAACTTATTGTTAAGAATAGCTTGATCCACTATTTATTTATTGCTTTTTTAAGACTTTAATTTTATCAGTTAGCAGTACTAAAATATATTAGGCTACATTGGCTTATCGTTTTGTGAATATTTTTTTTATTCTTTACACTTTCAGTATAACCACAACGACTCTCAGCAAAACAAACTGTCCCGATCTTATTTGCAGTTTTATAGTTTTAAAATTTCACTTGATTTGCTTGGTATATTGTTTGATATTATCTTCAATAAACTTTTTACTGGCTTGAATGCGCCAAACAAAGGAAATTATCGTAAAGTGCCTTTCCCTAAGGCTTAAGGCACAACAACGCTACCATCGCGAGGTTTGAAAGCAAAATCATTTGATTATTGTTGGCATAAAACGACCCTTCAACTTCTGTGATTACACTGCGAATATAAATAAAATGAGTTACAATATTTGTTCCACCACGAATTCTCCACGTTACCGATTAACCGGAATTAAAATTAGTCGCTAAATTCCATGGTTGATAACCATTTCTTGTATGCAAATTAGCTTGCTAACTAATCTTTTATAGTTTAACACGCTTTTTGTCATTTTCTTTAACCTTTTGTTATGTTATATAACAGCTACACTATAAAAACCTTGTTTTTTTGCTGGTATTATTGAGCACCGATTATTTTGAAATTTTATATTTTGGTGTTTTGAATTTTAAAAGCAAAGATTACCATGGAATAGTTTTTGCTGCTTTGTCGTCTTCATGTTCCGAAGTTTGTGAAATGAAAAATTTTTGATTCTGAATTTTGTTGCATCTTTTACAAGCTTTGAAAGGAGGACAGCGAAGGTGTCGCCATTCCTTCGAGACTCTTCCATTCTACAGCAATGCTTTCAGCCGTGTGAAACCTCAGTTTGAAATTCCGGGGTGCCCGCCCCCCCACCTAAAACAGTTAAAAAGTAGTTTATGGTCACTAACATTTTGCAATAGTACTTTGGCCAAAGTCACGCGTCAGGCCGGTAAAAGCAGTGATTATTGTTATTTTTAGCTGTTTCTCTTTATAATTGATATTTGCTGTTGTCAAACTACTAGTTTGTTTGCATAGTTATACGCTTACTTCTAAAACTACTAACTTCTCCTCACTACAAAAAAAAGTTAAATCAAATGACTTTGAGAAGTTAACTATATTTAAGCGCAAAATGTCACGTTGCTAACTTTTTAATCTTTTGTCATTTTCGAAACAATAATACCTTTTTTTCCGCATGCAGCATCAAAGTTACCTTTTTGTAGGCTGTAATTACCACTTTAAAAATGTCGCAACATAAATAAAGTCAGTTTTAGGAAATATAGCTGTAATTCGTGGCTAAAAATAACTGTTAATAGTCCTCGCTGTCTCAACCAATCAAATATTGAATCGCACAAAAACAGCGAATTAATTTGCCTTATTGTCCAATCAAAAAAACTCATGCATTTAAGGGGGACCAGCAAGCTGCTATCAGCCAGAGTTCATTCATTGCGTTAGTGCATGAGATCGCTTTCGCTTCTCCGAAATTTTTGGGCGTACTAACACCAAACACGCTGCGATCAAGCACTGCCTCGAGATGGGTTTGGCATGGGGTTCGTGACGTCACAACACAAGATCGTTTTTTGAATTTGCATTTTTGAAAGAGGAAAACTAAACTTTTTGCTCACACCAGAGCCAGCCCCCAGCTTGCAAAAACTTTACCCCACTAGGGGTTAAGTTAACGTCACTATCAACGCTTCATTGACGATTTTGTTCTCTAAAAAAAAAATGGTTGCCGTAGAACAGCGCGGTCAATAGCTTTTTCAGGAGATGTGAACAAACTGCTTCCGATAAGAGAAATTTTACAACAATTTGATCTTTTTTTTGGCAATGTAAGAAGCATTTCTTCTTTTAGGTTTTTCTAATTTTAAGCATTTTCTTCTCCATGTTTCCTGATCGCTTTCAAAAACTTTTGTGATGCCGTAATAGTGTCAGCAACGATATTAGTATAAAACAACCGCAGCTGTAGCCTATAATTTTCATAGCTATCAACCCAGGAATTTTGTTCCAACATCGTGAAAATTTTGATTCTGTAAAAAATGTTTCGAAAAATCTTAGAATTTTCGAGATCAAACTTTACAATCTTTTTGGTTTTGGCAAAGACGTTTTTTAGTGATCACCCTAAAATGGGAAAAAATATTTTAATTTTTTGCCAAAGATGGGAAAATTCGTTGTATGCTTTGAGCAAAAACCCTTTTGGGGGGAAAAAGGTGAGAAAATTTGATGTAACTATTTACGCGAAGATTTTTTTTTGTTTGGAAATCAACCCAAACATTTTTTGGAGATCACACTCTTAGAATTTTCAGAATTTTTACTCAAAAGTTACTTTGTTTGGGATTGTTATGTGCCTTTGTTGGGATTTTTGCAAATTTTATCTCCGCAACTCGAGTTATTTTCCAATTTAATTTAGAAAGCAAACGTATATTGTTGAGATGTTACCTGTTGAAGTAGGAATGTATATTACAGTACTAACATACCAGCACAAATCTGCTTTTTAATAATACAACGGCAAGTATGGAAATTACAATCACTGAATTGCGCGAGATTTCACTTTAAATACCTTGGTATAGTTGTGTTTGCTTTTGATTAATCTTTACATCTTAAGAAATATTGATCGCATGTAGAAAAGTGAAACAAAGTGTGAAGTTGTGATGTGAGCACCTGCCGTGAGCAACATGGACCTATAAACCAACGCCATATTTTTGCCTACAATATTTGTTGAAAACTTGATATAAAATTAAATCACGTGTCTGGACATCTTATGTTGATCTCATTTGTGTTTTGTAGCAGCAAATATTTTTCAAAAAGTTATGCAGCAAGTCATTAGGTGTTTTTATCATGTTTTCAGTCGCAAAAAAATGCATTTCTATCAAGTGTAATTGAAGTTCATTGATCAGTTAATTGGAGGTGGTTATTAGTCAGACAAAAGCTTTCTGTAAACAAGACTACTTCAAATTTATGCGCAAAGTGCTCGACATTCGAGGTACTTTGGCGCCCACTTACAATTTTGAATTTGTTTTTGTGCTCGCACTTAGGAAGAGGAATGAAGGATTACGGATATTTGTAATTGATTGGCTGTTAGTAAGATTAATCTTTACTTGATATCAGGGCGGTCGGAGTTAGGGGCAAAGCTAAAATGGATTTAGAGAATACATTCTTGCTTAAAATAGCTTGATAGGTGTACTGAAATAGGGTGCATGACTTTGGGGGATGGCATGGCCCCTTTTCTCGCCATGCTGAAACCAAGGAAAATAGCGCGGCCAAGGAACTGAATATCACTGGTATAAATACGAAAGAATGCGTACTAAGTCGTGAAATAGCTTATCACTTAATAGATTATGTTAGTAATTGTATAAACGGCCATCATTTGGCACCGCTATGATTTTTTGATCTGTTTCCTCCCTTACCTACTTTTTTGGAAAGCACAAATAATGGTTTGTGAAATCAACTTTTTCGAGTATTTCCAGTTTTAATTAATTGAGCAAGATGATTACCACATTAGGTACAGGAGCAATGCCCTTCGTTTTCTAGGCATACTACTTTGCTTATACTGCTCTCACAATTTAGTTTGCGGTGAAGCGGGTGCAGCTGTCTAAACTAGTAATAAGTTATTTTTTAACTTTGAATAGCTGATGGCGAGCCCTATTAGGATAAAATCTCCCCATATTTGGAAGAAATATTTTTGTTATTTTACTTGATACCCCAATACAGCTACATGGATCAAAGCTAAAAAGTGAGGAAAAGATAAGGTAACTTTTTACTCCTCAACAGAAATTCAAGGCCCCTTCGGCTAAGTGCAAGCAATGAGCAGAGCGCAAAGACCTGAGGCGTTGCAACGAACTTGAAGTTACAAATGTAATTACGATAATGAGCGCACCAAATCGCATAATACGCCTACCACTTAATATTCAATTTTTGCATTTTTGAAAACAATCGCTATTTTGACGCGGCCAACCACCGGTTTAACTTAAATTGTGTCCCCGTTTTCAACTTATTCAAAGAAATAAACAAATGGGTATTAAGAGAATAAGGTCTATGCCGATCCTGTGCATAATGTTTTTGACTGGATCACTTTTGAAGTACAGTTGATTTAGGAACTGTAATTGGTTGTCAAGAAAAATGTCAAGTTATCATTATTGTTTTCAAAATTACCATTGGATGAAGCCAGCTTAGACGGTTGAATCGATATTCTTTTCCCCGACTTTACTGATGGGAGCCTTGCGGGCGACGCCGGTAGGGCTGGTTAGTATTTTCATAAGATTTCAGCAGCAACTGCTTGGGGGTTCGGGATGGGGTGCTAGCGCTAAAAGACTACTTACAGCTGTCCTGTCCTTGGTTTGCTCTACAGCTGAGTACTGTGCACCTGTTTGGTGTCGCAGCGCACACACCCTTCTCATCAACAGTGCTCTGAATGGCGCCTTGCACATTATAACGGAATGCCTGCCTCCCACTCCAACGGACTACCTGCCAATCCTCTCAGATATCCAGACCTATCTGAACTAGGCATTCGCGTGGCTCAGTGGACGAATCATAGATGGAGCATGGAGGACTTCAAAAGCACATCCGTACTCGGTGTTTTCATTTTTAGGGCTAGTACTAGGCCCATTGGAATGAGCTTGCCCAGAATAGCAAGCTCAATAGCACGCGGACTGGCGTTGGACGTTTTCATTCATCTATATACAAATGGGATCTCGTTTCTTCGTTGGATTGCGGGTGTGGTACCACCGAACAAACCGCAGACCACGTTACCTCGTCGGACACCTCGAGGGGTGGCTGGTCTGACGGTTTCGGATGACGATTCTCGATGCTGGATCAATGCCACCACTGCCAGCATCTGAATCCAACAGTAAATGAAACCCCTTCGCAGGAAAAAGAAGCAACTGTTTTTTGCGCCAGGACTCATTTTAATTTTCACTGAGTAAAATTGGTTTCATAGTGCATTCTCCAGATTAAAGTATTATGGTGAGCACCAAGCAGGAGATCTACGAATACCACCTTTTAGGGTATTTGGTATGGCCGGACATGGAAATCAAACCCACATTAACTACTGCGAAACGTACGCTCAAAATGTTGCACTACTGCGTGAGGCAACACCAAATCTACCATCAGCAGTTATTTTTCTCGACGCTTAGCTTAAACAAAGAGAATGCCAAGCACATTGGAATGTTTCTGAGGCAGGTGGTCTTTCAGTCGAGGTGCCACTTCTTTGATACTGCCAGTCAAAAGAAATATGCGATTTTGTGCTTTCAGTAAAATATTTCACTGCGTATTTTCCTGCTTCGTTGCGGTGCTTGTTATAGAAATGCGATATGTCCATTGACGATTCCGAAGAGTGTGATGGGATTTCTCCTGCGATAATCACAGTGCGCAAAAAAATTGGTTGAAACCTCCATAATTTTTTTCGCAACTCCCTCAAACTACTTAAAAATCGCAATCCCCGTTATAATTTCTGGAACCACCACTGATTGTGTTGCCGTAGGATTTCAAGTACGAAGCGGTCAGAGCGCAAGTTGTCGTCTAACAGCAAAAGGTTGTCTCGGTAGATTAAGATAAAACTAAACATAATTAATTAGACGAACAAAAATTGTAAAAAGTGAAACTTAGGGTGATAAACTCTTAATGATCTAAATTTTCAATAAAGTGAAATTTTTTTGTTTTTCACGACTACCTAACTTACAAGTACAGTAATAGCCAAGAGCTAATGTTCCAATGGTGTCATATGTTTTTGCAGTAAACATATCTGTTATTTAAGTTTTTACTTTAGCAAGCCGAATGCGCGATTGGTCAAGTTCGCTTCAGCACAAACAAGGTCACGAGGCCAAGTCTGCAATTTGATTACCTTGCAATTTGCCAGCATGGTAGCGTTTCAGTAATTGACACTTTAGCAAATAGATCGGTTTGGCATTTGCTTATGTACGTCAAATCAGATATTTTTTGATTTTTTTCTCTGTTTTGTGAGGATGTATCTTTGCACGTGCTCAGAGCGTTAGATACACGTGTAAATGAATTAACTGTTTGTTTTCGAGCATTGGAAAACCTCGAAAAACGATAACATCGCCAAAAACAGGCTGCGGAAACGGCAACTTTGTTATCGTTATGCCATAAGTGACCTATCGCTCTGTCCAGTGATAAACAAAAGTTTTGGTTTCATTGTCAACATTAATCGACATAGAAAAAACCTAAAGCTCTCCGTGCAGTGTGCATTATCTCACATTGCTAAGCGTACCGGTTCTGCCCATCATTTAAAACAGTTTTACCACAGTTCTAATTGTTTTCAACGTAAGTTATTGTGCCCCAGCGCTTTAACTTACCACTCATGTGGTGTTGCTGAAGCCCTGCAAACGAGGGTGCGCCGGGCATGGATTCATACAAAGATCGCTTCATGTAATTCATCACCCACTGAAGTTTCACAGCTACAAATTGAATCGACTTCTAGCTAGCATATCGATCTTGTAAAAGTGATGCACTATCAAATATTGTTTCTATGCTTACCGGCGGCAGCTGTGATGGCAAATTCTTTCACAACACGATTAGGATTGCACGAACTGCTGACAGTGACACTTTTTCGAACTCTCACGTGTCACCAATGTAGTTGGTGACAGAGAAGTAGCAAGAGGCTTTGCGTATAGCATAGCCTAGAACGTCACACTTGTGGGACCTCAATTAACCCTTCGTGGACCGATGGGGTCCCTGAGGATCCCAGTAAGACTTTGGTATAATGTATCCTTCTCTATTTACTGAGTAAAATGTCTATATTCGCTGAATATTATCATTAGAGGTTCATGAATAGTCAGAAGTGTTAATAGCAAGGATTATTTTACTTTCAGCGAAATTGCTGCCAACAAATATACCTCTGGGGTCCACAGAGACCCCATCAGGCCTCCAAGTCCCTACTTCATTTCTGATTTGTTTTGGTGTAATTTTAAAAACCTTCTGTTTTCCAATGTTAAATCATTCTGCATAATCTACATATCAAATATTCTTTCCACAAAATTATTTCTGATGTAGTTTAGTATGCTTTTTTTGCATAAACTTGTGCAAATATGATGTATTTTTTTCAAATAAAGTCTTTTTTAATACTTTTCAGTTCCTACCCACATATAACCAAAATATCAGCAATATATTCAAGATCAGTATAAGGCTTCACCACAAAGGATCTAAAGAATAAACATGCGAAGTTTGATAATTTTGAGTTCATATATTATTTATTTATCTTACTGAAAGGAATGGGGTCCGCTGGGACCCCATCGGTCTTCTTCGTAATTCTGAACACCCGGGTCACGAAGGGTTAAGCCAGTAGCGAATCTAAGGGGAGGCACCGGGCACGTGCCCACTCCCTAAAAATTTATATTATTTTTTGCAAAACAGTTTAGCTTACTCTAAACGCTCAACCAGGTAATTTGACTAACAATTACGATCACCGGCAAACGCGGAAAGAGGATAGGGAGTAGAATAAATACATATACGTACTACCACTATTACTATAGCTCATTGAAATTATAAGCTGCAAGCCTAACTCTTGCATTTTCTTAAGATAGATTAAGAATTTAATAAATTAAATCTTGAACGAAAATGGCTTATTTAAACATAAATTATGTTACAGGTAAAACATTGTAGTAGCATGGTATTATAGGCTATTACATATTCTACCCGATCCCGATTAGAAAGAAATATGTTGGCTAACCATATCTGTCATAGCTTATAGATTAGTTAAAATATTTAAACTCATGTGCCCCCAAAATTTTTTTCTCGATGCACTACTGAACTAGGTCCACTATTTTGTAGATTGTAGAGGAAGCACTGAGAGAACTTCTACTACCATGGACCTAGTTTAGGTCCCACAAGTGTGACGTTCTAGGCTATGCGTTATATAAAGTTTCGAGCTACTTGTCGGTCACTAGTTGCACTGATGGGACGTGATAGATAGAATCAGTGCCAATCTCAGAAGTTTGCTGAATGTGCATCACTGGTCTCTTAAATGGCGAGAATATTTCTTTATGTAATCTCTATAACTTCTTCAATTGAAAATGATTTTCTCATCACTAGTGTGCGCCTTCCTTTTCTTCGCTATCGACAATTCACTGAGCCCCTGATTATTGTATTCATCAGTTCCCTTGACCTTATGGCTATTTAACTACCTCTTGAACCAGCCTTTTAACCCTTGGTGGTCAATTCGACCACTTTGAGAATGCTTGGTTTTTCCAATAATGTTTTGAAGAAAATCTTTTGTGATAGAAAGATAATTTCTAGTGATAATGTGCTTCCCAAACCTGCCAAAGCCAATTTTTGAAATGTTGTTCAAATCTTTTTCTTCACAAAAAAATTAATGCATGCTGCCTGTTATTTGCAAGTACATTTTAATTACATGAGGGACAAACATGTTTAAGTTTGAGTTGGTAATTAAATGTTATGTATATGTTTACTGATAAAAACACCTGCTTTTGATCAAATCTTGCAAACATTTTAAACTATAATTAGTTTTTGCTGTAAGAGGTAATACCAAAAACAATAAATGCATTTCAAATGACGTTATCATGACGTAAAATTTTTAATCATATTCATTGCTAGTTAATCAGTGTTCATGACCAATTCTTGTAGCTTTGCAAACCATAACTAACTATTGGCTAAGCTGGTGTATTTTTGTATAAAATAGACCCACCGTAGGCGAAGACGCTGTGAAGGCTTAGCACAGCTTATCTCTGTACAGGGAACAAATATCAAAAAACTGAAAACAAAATCAGTCTCCAGGGATTTACTATTTTATCGTACTTGTTATATGTGCAATCTGGGAGATAGGTACTACGCAGTGCTTACTAAGAATAAGATGTCAATAACTTTTAAGCGTACATCGAAAGAAATAAATTAAAATATTAATCTGTCAACAATATCCTTAGTCAGTAGATAGAGAAAAAATAAATGAAATCACGTTCAAAAGCAACTTAAATCACTTCTATTCTACACACATATTGCGATAAGCTCTTTCATGCAGGTGGTCTACGTTTAAGCACCTGTTTAGCAAATTAATCTTTATTTTGTAAACTTTGTAAAATCATAGAAAGCCTTTCAAATAATTGCGGCATAGAGCTTATATTCTAACAACGCCGTCAACTACCAATAGTTTCTAAACGAGTGTCATGGCTATTGAGGAGAGACTTGGGAATGAGTGATTTGTCAGAGAGGAGGGATGTGCACGTACCTCAGGGCTTGAGGAAAAAAAGGGACCCTGTTATTAAAGTGAGAAACTTTTTGGAGATATAACTTCAGAAACGTTGTGCGTTTTGTTTACAAAAAATGTTTATTTTGATGCAGGGACAACAATGCCCCAACCGTGCTTAATCCAGAGCTGGTGACACGTTTCCAGAAATTTTTTTTATTTTTTTTATCTAGTTTCACTCTTTTTCTGCAAAAGGTTTACATAGGTGGGCACAAAAACTTTTTTTGTAGCATTGGGGACTAAATTTGATAGAAAGTGCTTCCATATGTTTAAGCAATTAAATGACTGCACGTTATGACGTAAATCTTGATTTGATTACTGAGTATTAGCAGTACAGTAGTGATTAGTTTTGTGTCTGCGCCTGGAAAGGACGGCGTGTCACACTTACGAATTTGTGGTTAACAAAATTTGTAGTTTTGAGTTCGAAATGAGTATTTTTAACGCGACTACTCTGAATTATAAGCCAACTAGTTATTAGGTTTAATTGTAACAAATTGCATTATTTCAACGGGCTATAGGCTACCATTGTACAATTATAAGCCGTTTTAATAGGTAGATATAATTTGTTATTATGTTTCTACTAATGAATATGTGACGACTTAACATAGGGTTAGGTCAGCAAATCACTTTTAAAAAAGCAAGTCATTATAATTGCTTAAGGTACAATTACAACCAAACTCTTGCTTTAAAAAATATACTGCCATCCTTTTGAGTTGAAATTCTTTGACAAAAATGCAGGCTACGTGATTATCACACTGCATTGATTACACTGCCTTTACCAACTTCAGCTGATTAAAAAGGAAAAAGTTGACGTTAAAACTCGCAGCCAAATGTTGCATCACGAAATTGAAACTCATTGTATCAAAACATTTCTCGATACAAGGTTTTTAGTTTTAGAAGTAGAAAAAAGAATATTTGAAAAAAGTTACTCTTTTTGTAGTAAGGGTTGAGGCTGCATTCTCCTCCTTTCTATTCAACTACTGTTACAATCGTGAGAATCAATTTTGTCGGATTTTTTGGCCATCGCCATTTGCAGATAGCACAGGAAAGGTGTGACGACACATACTGATGCATTCAAGCCTAATCAAATCGTTATCAAGTGTAACAATGCTACTGAAAGGCTTTATAGATCATGTATTGTATCGGATAGAACTATGGCACGTGTCCACCACAACGACTCACAAACCCGGCTGTTGTTTTAAAGAACGAAAGCTATTTCGAGGTCTTTCAAACTGTCCGTTTATCTTGCACGCGATAAGTTAAATCTCTCACCTATATTATGTTACTCTTGTTTATTTCTTTATTTACAAATTTTGAAAAACATGTTTAAGGAAAACATTCAGCAACAGCCTTAACCGTGGCTCTGTTCTGCGAGTGTGCTGGAGTAGGCGTATTCGGCGTGTGCAAATTAATTTTCATGATTTTGATAATTGCTATAGCATAATAACACATGTTTTTCGTTGTGACAACTGATATTAATTGCAGCGTGTATCTGAGAATTTTATTGTTGCCTCACCCGCAATTACCTATTTGTGAAACTGTGATTTAACTGCTTTGTGGTTAAACATTTTAGTAACCTCAGTGGCAGACCGTCACTAAGAATGCTAGATTTGCTTCCTTGGACAATTGGGTTAGGGAAAGGAGTCATTTAGCTATTGGATTTTTTGCATGGACCTTGCTTTGTTTAAAACCTTACCTTGATTAGATCTTCAATACCTTACCGTAATCAGATCTCCCTTAGCAAAGTTTGGTAGACATTGAGAAGAGGGAACCTAAGACTACCTCTGAGATCACGATAGAAAAAGTTGAAAGTACTTCAATCAGAGTAATTTTACACTTTTTGTTTTGAAGAGCTTTTTTGCAGCATACTATGTATCATACGTAGAAGAAGAATCACTGATTACTTCGATGAAACAATAAGCGCTGGACATCGGGCAATGCCAACATTTTATTGAAACTCTTTGCGTTTTTGATTCTGATCAAGATTGATAGTTTTTAACAAAGCCTGAAATTTTCACAGATTTATTACATCAAAAATTTTCTGTCAGAGAGACTATCACTCTTACGTGGATCTCAACTCTCATGACAACGAGGATTAATAAAAGAACAAACCAACTAACTGCGTATTTAGTGTGGTTTCACAAAATTTAGTTAAAATGTTTTCGTATCGAAAATTCCAATTTTGAATTGAAATCTCTTTGCAGTGGGCATATTTTGGTGATTTGTAAAACCTATTTGTTGTTAAACAGTCTTCAAAGACTTTGATTTTCCTAGTTTCAGACAAGATTGTAGATAAGATGGTATTGGTTTGGGTTTGTTGTTCTAGCTTACGTCATAGCTTATGTAGGCTCTAATTTTATCTGAGATTTCGGCTGGCCTAAGTACTAAAATCATCTAGTTTTCGCACTTTCGTCTGTTTTGGCGATTTTATAGGCAAAGGTTGCAAAATTTTCTCCTACGCTAATTTGTAGTAAGTAGAATATTTACAAAGAATGCAGGAAACAGTTTAAAAACTTTTGACTAATATGGTTTTACTTTGCACTAAGACGCAGGCTAATTGCTTGAGTGGCATGTAGATTTTTGGCCTTGATTTCTAGAGAAAGTGATTGCGTGTCACCAGCGCCATAGGAAAACAGATTTGAAAAAGGGAGCTTAATTTGTTGAGAATAAGGTTGCAGCCACAAAAATATTAAAGAGAGAAATCTTTTACATGTAAAAGGTAAAAGATTTGGGCGGAAATCCTCCAGATCTATCGCTCCTTGCGATGTCGCGTGCAACACAACCACTTTTGCTTTTCTATGGAAAGGGGCTTCCTTTTGCTTAAATAATCCGGCGTCGTTCCAAAGACCTGTTTGTTTGTTTGTGTTTGCCCCTCCTGTTCCTTGGGATGGAGGTACGGCATGAACGGTAATTCAGGTTCATGCCGTCAACCTAATTGATATTAGGCTAGAGCAAGGGTCGGCAACCTTTTACCGTCAAAGAGCCATTTGCACCCGTTTACCACAGCAAGGAGACCGATGAGAGCCAGAATAATTCTACGGAGCATAGGTCATAAGTGTTTTCCAAAAAAAAAAAAAAAAAAGGGGGTCTTCACCTGTAGTCAGCAAAAGAGCCGAAGATGGGAGGCAAAAGAGTTACATGCGGCTCCGGAGCCGCGGGTTGCCGACCTATGGGCTAGAGGAAAGATGGCAGCCCATTTCAAACCAGTCTTGAGTGACTGGTAGCCCCACCACCAACAAGGGACTGCCACTGGTGGGTACCCAAGAGTCGTCTGACATGCTTGGTTAGCAACTTCCCAATTATAACCCGGTGAAGTACGGGAGGGCCACCTGTCTGCCACATAAAGGTGGAGGCATCCCGTTAAGTGCCTTGCCCAAGGACACAACAAGCAAGCTTGCCGGCTTGTTCTCCACACTATCCCTATTTTATGCTGAGCGCCAAGCAGGAAAGCTGTGAATACCATTTTTTAAAGTTTTTTGGTATGACTCGACTTAGGAATGAACCCCAGGTCTACCGACTACAATGTGGACGCTCTAACCACTGTACCATCGCGCCGGTTCCAAAGACCTTGTAGGCTACATTTGGGTCGTCATTGAATTTACTTCTGGTACATGATTGAATTTACTTCTGGTGAGCGAAAGAATGGTTTGGCGTGAATATTTACCTGATTTACCCAACACTAAAATCAACCGAGACGTTGAAGAAAGAGCGTAGTAATCGCTTTGGAATCTGTGCCAATACATACATGTCATTTTATTTGTTGTTTGAACGCGAAAAATGAGCTTGAAAAGGATTTTCGAACCTAACCCTCTTCGCAGAATGCAACGGGTAGCGCTCAATCTTTCCAACTGCAAGTTGACGCTCAGTCTATGGCGTTGTGCTTACGACATGTCAAAAATCTATTTTCACTAACATAGGCCTACACTACAAGTGTAGGCCGAAGTATTTTTGTTTATTGTTCGTTTATTATGGAGCACGAGCTGCGGCAAGCATTTTTAGATAAAGACAGCAACAAAAAGAATACTTCTGCAGTTGGGTCACCAAAGCAGAAGGCAATTCGCCTCTTGGTGACACTATTTTAGGGGTGGAACGTTAGCGATTTTTCTTAAATAATCAAAAAGATCTTAACTCGCTTTTAGTAAGGGGTCTTTAAGTAGTGGTTGAGAAGTTTTAATATTTAAGAACCATAATTTATGTCGTTGGTAATATCGAGTTCAATGGTGCCGCTATGTTTTAGCTTTTGGTTTAACAATGACTGTAATTATTTACAAAATTGTTATTTTTTTACAGAGGAACCTAAGATTTTGCTTCCTCGTCATCTTTTGAAACCAGTCAAAATAAAAGTCGGTGGCAAGCTGCATGTGAATCTTCCTTATCAAGTATGAACAACGATTTGAATAATATTATTTTTATCCCCCACTCACAAGTAAACTGTTTTTGTGATCACGCAGCACAAACCGTGTTGAGATCTGCTTTAGAGTGGTCAGCTCTGGTTGCTGAAAAAGAGCATTTCTACCTTAAGCAAACTAACCAAGCAAAAGAAGTTTATCGTGAAGTGTTTGTCAACGACACAATGATACCGAAAAAGTATCTTATTCACTCTGTTTATTTCGCTTGTCGTATCGCAGTAAATTACATTGGCGATCAGCTTCTAAAACTTTTACATCCAACTTGTATTATAGAGCTTAATAAATTGGGCCAATGAACGATAAGTTTTACGCATGATGAGAGTTTGTGCTTCCCACCCCAAATTAATTACCCCTTTACTAGCAATATATAGCTGAGACTAAAATTGTAACAGTGATAATAAAAGTCCCAATTTTTGATCGCAGTTTCCACCTTGACCTTTATTCTACGAGCTAGATTAAATCGACATTCCTGAGATAATTAACGTCATTAATATTTTTTACGCAACTCATTTTGAAATGTCATGAAAGACCAGTTGAACGCAAGGGCATCTTCATATTAGTCTAAAGCAGTGGTTCTTAATCGGGAGCCTCCCCCAAAGAGAAATTTTTTTCATGGAAGAAATTTTGTTTTAGGGAGAAATCGGTGAAGAAAAATTTGGTTGATAGGGAGGAATCAGTTAAGAAAAATTTAATTGCGCAATTTACATATGCATTTAAACGTTGCAATGTGGGTTTATATATGAATCTCTTGAATATAAAAAAAGATGCATGGTATGCAAACTGGAAAATTGAGTCGTTAAAACACACCAATCACAAATAAAAGCAAAAAACATCGTCACAATTATTTTGGAAGAATAATTTTTCACATGAGACATCGAAAATAATGATCATTAAACAAAGAAAAAAAATTCCCATCTAAAAGTGTAAGTTAGGGAGAAATATATTGAATCTGAAATCTGTAAGGGAAGAACAAGAAAAAAGTTAAGAGCTAATAGTCTCAAAAATACTTTTTCTTTGATTAAAACATTGTTAAAATGAGGTTATAAATGCCATTTAGGGTCGCCCTAAGCCTCGACTTACTTGGACCAAAGAAGGAAAAGATCTCGAGGACCATGTGGCGGTCCGAAATTCTTTGGATTCTACCGTCCTGTTTATCCGTAAAGCGGAAAGGTGGGACTCTGGAGTCTACGATTGTTGTTTAAAAGTGGGTGATGAGGAAATCCACGCGAAAATTGAAGTTGCAGTTATTGGTAAGTAATATATTGTCTGTTGAAAGCCTTATTGAATAGCACCGAAGAGTGGCATTGATTTCTTTGTTCTTACATCAGGGTATTTACAAAATATTGTTTCAAAAGCAGAGAAATGTAGGGCATGATAGTTGGTTATTTTCATTATTTGGGTCAGTTCAACAAAACTTAAGTTTTTTTTCTATCATTTGCGGTTTTTGACATCACTGTAGTATTAATTATCTATTGACAAATTAGGGAAATGACATGAAAATAGCTTTGGAAGATAAACTTTTGTAATCAAATTTGATGTAAGAAAAGGTCAGAGCTTTTTGCAAACTTTAGAAGCGTATATTTTCTGTAGCTTTAGACGTGTGAGTGAATCATATATCTTAAGCATATCTAGATTTTAATTAAACCATGACATTACTTGAAAACAACCATTTTCAAAATGTATTTACCTCATGTTAATGAATCACACTAAATATAATGTTTTTACCAGCATTATGACATAAATATTACCAGAACTTTAAAGATGAAAGAATGTGTTGATAAATTCGGTTTCCGGTAAGCTATTGTTTTCTCAGATAAATTAACACTTCAAAAATTCATTGCTAAAGGTATTCAATATTGACCGATTTTCATTTAAGTGATTTTTGAGCAACATCACAAGCATTCTTTTTTGTTTCATTACATGTGAAGAAAACGCTTAAGCTTCTCCCTGAGTGCGCATGTTTTGACATAATACCACAAACAAAGCGTGCTTTTGATTACACTGATTCCAACAACACGCGAGTGAAAATCGGTGTTTAATCGTACGTATATGTCATTCACTCCAGTGGTATACTTTATTGTGCTTTGTTTTCAAAGTGGCCGGCACCTCCGGTCTATAACGCAGGGATACGAAATATCGGTTCAACTGGCTTTGCCGGCTTCACCCAGTTGTGAGAACAAAATATTAAAAAGATGTCAATTGCTTGTCTTTCGATATGGATAATTTCCGCCCCTTCAACAAGGAACTTCGCTTCTATTGTAAAACATCTCGCATCTTTTGTAGAAAGCTCCCGCCAAAAAAAACACCCCCGCCATCGCTCTTATCCTGTTAGAACTTTTATTCATTCATGGAATTCAGCACTGAATTCAGCGATATCAGCTAATATTTTGTCCTAGCTCTAACCCTCATCCTAAAATCTGCAGTACTTAAAACGTGGCGGGGGTGTTTTTCTCAAATCTCACATTTTTGCATTAGTGGAGGAGGCTTCCTACAAAAGATCCAACATCTCTTGCTAAAAGAGTTTCTCGTGCGCTTCAAAGATAGTTGCGTGATTTTTTTAGATTTAGGAAGGGGGGAGTGCGATTTTTTTCGATCGAAGGCCCATTTGGGCCCGATTTTCCAAAAAAAGAGAACAATAGGAGCCGCAAAGAATTGTATTCTGGCCAATTTGTATGACTTTTGCCCGTCAAATTAAGGGTGATTTCCAAAAGAAAATAAAGGTTCTTTACTTTTTATTGGCTGCAAAGAACCAAATTTCAAGACTCGCTCACCTGGTTCACACCTTCTCAACAGAAATGTTCTCCCAAAAAAAGGCAAAAGAGCTCCAGGTTGCAGACCCCTGGGCTGGGTGTTCACGCGTAGGGGCTCTAGGCAATTATTATAAAGCGTTCTTTAAACAAAAGAACTTCCTGTATGCATGTTCCTCCAAGATCAGGTGGAGCCTTTGGCAGTTTAAGTTTGGATTTCGGAAGAGGTGTGCATCCTACAACCTGCGACGTGAAATTTTATGGCTTTGGATTGTAAACTTCTCTCTTAAAAAGTTAACTTTACCTCATTTTTTCCACGTTTTGCAGGCTCTGACGTGCTGATTCAATGCAAGTCTACCACTACACACTTGCTTTCGAACCAGACTTTTTGTTGGAGCATTGTAGCACTTTAAATTTCCGATTCCCTTCCTGGCGAATACCAACAATTCTTTTGCAGAGTTTACACTCTTTTGGGTCAAAAGCCGTAGCAATTACCACTACACTGCGACGGCTATCAAACTTATCAATTCTAAGTTGAAGAAACAAATTTTTTTAAAAAAAATGGTTCCCAAACACAAAATTTGGAAAATTTAGCGCAATAGTGGCTACAAAAGCGTTAATCTAAAAAAAGGTCTTTACCGTCTTTTGGAATGAACACCGTCACCAGCCACAGTTTGGCCACGTAATTCTGCTTAGAGTCGATACGGATTGCGAACTCTGACTGAACCGCGAAATTTTCAAGAAGTTTTTCGAAAAATATACGTGTAGTTTTCATAACACTACCAATGCATTACCAGCATGACAGGCAACAGAGCAGAAATAGCCACCTGTTTTATGCCTTGTACTCTATCACCATAATCACTACCGGTAAGTAAGTTGCTATGACTGCACGCTTTGATGAGTAGAACTTAAAGATAGCCTGGTTGCCATCACAATTTCATGAAAAACCCAAAAGCAAAAATCATGTAATTTATTCAGATCAACCAAAATCACGTCCATTCATGCGTATGAGCTCACATTCTGCTAGTTAGTCATTCGTAAGAAGGGTCCGCCACGGTGGGTAAAATACTTGGCCCAGCCACCTGTCTGTCATATAACGATGAACACATTCTGTCAAGTGCCTCACGCAAGGACAAGACCAGTAAACTTGCCAGCTTTTTCTTCTGACTATATATCGTTAGTGTTGAGCTTCAAGCAAAGAAGCCGACAATAACACCTTTTTACTGCCCGATATGACTCAACAAGAGAATTGAACTCAGGTCTTTTGACTGCGAGGCGAGCGCTTTAACCACTACACCACCGCGTCAGTATTATTCTAATAGAAAATTGCATTTTCAGATATCCCTTCAAAGCCAAGGCAGGTGAAATTGGTGGAAGTGGTTGGAAATTCTGCATCTCTGAAATGGGAAGAGCCCAACGATAATGGAAACACGGATATTCTAGGATACGTTGTTGAAAAAAGAGACGCCAGAAGCGAAGAATGGTAAGATGTACATAAAATATCAGTTGTTTTGTAATGTTCCGGCCAATGAAACAAAACATTTGACGAACACGCCTGACCTGTATCAGAGTTTCCAAGTATCCCATGTTTCGCTTGATGTTGCTTCCGATAAATTTTTTGCTTGTTAAAATTCATAAAGCAAAGGAACCCGCAAAGTACGCCGCAGACAAAGCGAGAGCAAAGAAACTTTGGACGGAACTAAACCCACAACCATTCACTCATGGTCACCACAAAAACTGCATCCCCGCTCAATCACATTGCCAATCATAACCACTATCAACCACTTGACAGCAAATTTTTAAAAGTATTTCCATGTTCTGCTAGCGGGGTTTTTTAGAAAAATTGCATGAAATTGAAAATTTTTAAAAAAAGAATAACTAAAAAAAATATTAATAAAACTATACAACATAATGATAAAAATAGATCATGTCCGCTCTGCTTCCCCCAACATATTTTGGACCTGATCTCTATACAAACCTACTCTTGAGTAACGCTGTAAAAAGTTTTCACGACTGCCGCACGATTGCAAATGAACGTAATTTTTTCACGATTTTTTTTCTTTAAAGTTACATTTTATCGATTCATTTTTAATTTATTAGAAGTCCATTAAAAGTTGTAGTCAAAGCCATTTCATTCAACTTAGTGAAAAATTTACCTCCAATAAATAAAAAATCGTAAAATGAATAATTTTTTTGGTAAATTTTTTACTCTAGCATATCGGAAATTTTTAAAAAAATTTGATCGCTTTTTCCTCGTTGACCATGCAGTAAAATATGCAATATTGAAACTTGATAAATTATACAAAAATAGCCAAAGATTTTTGTAGCTTTAAAAGATGTTTCAATAGATCAACGCCATTTAATCTTGAAAAGCGATCTATTTTAGCTGGCTTTGATGTACTAATCCGGAAGTGGTACCTCTAACGTATTGTTACTGATAGTGTTTACGGCGAAACTGCATCAGTAATAATGCATTTCCAAAGCGCGTCTGAAAAGACCTACATCTATTTTCTTTTACAAAAACCAAAATCACTTATCAGGAATTTTTTGGGGGCTTTTTTCTAATCGTTTTTCAGCCCCAAAAAATATCTTAATTGTAACGAATGAAATTTAGTTTAATGTTTTGTTCTTCCAGTTACTTTGATAGCTGAGCGCCAAAGTAGGAAATCTGTAAATACCAATCACAAGTCTTAGGTTTGGCTTGACAAGGGAATCGAACACAAGCTTGTCGATTGCAATACGTACGCTCTAACCATCGACCATTATTCTGTAATCATAACGGGCTTACGAGGCCGAGAATAGGGTTGCCAACTGTCGATTAATTACCTTAGTCTTTTGGTCTTTTTTTGTTCAACCCTTCTTGTGGCAATTACGTTTGTTTTCGAATAGGCTAAACAATTTTGAAATTTTTAACTTGAGTTGTCAACATACGAATTCTCTAAATACTTCTAAACATTGCTATGTGCACATCGTACAAATTAATGCAACACCTGATTAAAGGCTTATTGTTGTAATCTTATTTTTCAAGCAAAGCAGCTAATTTTAGCAGAACCATCATCTTGAAAATGACCGCAATATTTAGAATTATCACTAACAACAATGTTGATCTTTTTCTTCAGCAAAATACTCGTGTGTGCCAATCTATGCCAATTTTAAGTTGCACATTGAAACTTTTCGAAGATGTTTAAGACTTAAACTTTGTTTTTCTTGTCCCCAACTCTTGAAATTTGTATTTTGTATTTTGCTAATCCATCAGGCTTTCATTTCGGTCGAGTAATTGAGAATAAGCAATAATTTTTCCAATGACTAAAGCAAAATCGTATTTAGGGCGTAAAGGGCACTGGTGCGTTTATTATCTCTCCCTAACACATGTAACAACCCCACCGTTGCAAAGCAACAGATTAGTTTTCAAGAACATGATCTGTTAAAAAATTTATTTCTCAGGTTAATTTCTTCACACCCAAAACCTATTCCTGAATATGATGGTCTTGGGCCATTGGATAAAGATATATCAATGTCGTTCAACTTCTTGCCTTTGTAAAGCTTGTTGTTAGTCTATACATTTTCGTTTTTCAGGAAATAAACTGCTCGCTCATACATGGCCTGGCAGGACCAAAATCCAATAGCCTTTAAGTAGTACTGCAGCTTGGCTACTAAATGATGAAAAAGGCTTATCAAAAGATCAGGCATCTTTCAGCTGTCCCAGTCCATTTCAGTTTTATATGATTGCGTGATTTTCCAATTTCCTTACAGACAAAATCACTTAAAATTCTTAAATTATAATTTTCTTTAAGACATGAGGCTGTACACCGATGACTGTTAACAATAAACTGTCACGTTTGGCCGTAATTACAGGTCATTACGTCATAGTGTGATGACGTTGCGTCACCAAATAAGGTGACAATTGTTTGACGACATTGATCGATAAATATGTGGCCAATTAACGGGACAACTAAACAGAAATTTCCGGAATTACGTAATCTACCGGTAACCGCTGTTACCAGTTTCGTCACCTGAAATTTTAAGTGGGACCAATGTAAACTAAAGTACATTGATTGAGAACACTTGTACCCTCAAAAAAATTCTTGTAGGCTATTTGCATGTCTTTTTTCAATATATTGCCATCAGTTTATGATGTTGATATGCATGTTGTTAAAAGGTGACAATGACTAGTTTTTTATACCTCATCTCATTGATATGTACTGCTACCAATGAACCAATTATTTACAATTAAAGATTAAAAGAAGTTAAAATTCAAACAATGTACTTCAAGTCACATTTTTCGTTATTAGAAGCGGTGCACAGCCAGTATCTTTAATAATTTCCTTTGACTAATTCCTTTACCAACACTACCCTATTATTAGGTGTGCCTGCTATGTTTGCCATGCATTAAAATGACAAATTATTACCGACTTTTTGACATTCCAAACTGCTTTAACGTCAGAAATAAAGTATTTTAAGTGAGCAGACCAGATATAAACCATATTTTAGTTCACGCCCTTTTTAATCAAGCAGTAAAAACAGGTTATTTAGTTATTTGTAGCAAGTTATTTACAGCAAAAATGCAGTATGTTTGGCCACGTGGTCAAAATAATGAAAAGCATGATTAAATTGATCGTGTGTCAATTTTAGCGTTGGTTATGTTGCGGTGCCCGAATCGACGTCCTGACAAGAGAGACGCGACATTTTCTGTGTTTTGAGGATTAACACAAAAGGCTGGTTTCCATTAGGCGTAGATTGCAGCGCTCCACGCACAAAACTAAATAGAGAAACAAAATTTGTTTCTCACCGCGCCTGCAATTTACGCCTAATGGAAATTAGCCTTGACTGTGAATTTATTGCAAATGATTGCGAGCAATTCAATCGAAATACGGAAAATATGAAAACTCTGAAACAGATCTTGTCCACTCTTTTGATGTGTAAGGCAACTGTTGATGTCCAGCAAAACAGGAAGAGAGAAATACAAGGAAGTCTTAAATCTTTCCTATGAATACTGCAACAGAATAAAATAGGAATTTTTCGGTGTTCGATATGAAGAGCTTTCACTGACGACATAAATACAGCAGAAAAAAAGAAAGATAAACAAAAACTTAAATCTTGAAAAATTTTGCTTTTTTAAGTAAAATCACGAAGACAACAATGTTAGCTTACTTTGAAAGTAACTGCTTCTGCCCTTTGGTTCAAACACACAGAACTTTAGTGACTATCCTTTGCAAACGATGTTATGATTATATACGCTGCTAAATAAAATCAAACTAGCGCACCTATGTATTTTTACAGGTACGTAGTCTACGATAAGCTACGTCATAAGCAGTGTCAAGTTAGTGACCTAGTTTTGGGGAATAACTACTTTTTTCGAGTCAAAGCATTCAATGAAGTTGGCGTTGGTTTGCCAAATGGTACAAAAGACAGCGCAAATATACCAAAAGAAAGTAAGAGCGTAGATGCATAATTTAATTATATTTTACAATACTGCTAAATTACTTCCTGCAACTCATAAGGTTACTTGATCCAGGACATTTTTTTCACTTTATTTTATCCCACTTTCTTGCTTTTCGCTTTGTCTTTATGTTTTGGGTTTATCCTATTCATGATCTTTGGTCCTGACTTTTGGAAGTTACCAGACTGAAGTTGCAAGACTTTTAAGCATATTTTATGTATAGTAGCAAATAGGTACCATCATCTTATTGTGAGTAAAAAGGTTTTTACCAGTACAGCTTTTTTTAAAATCATTGTAGTATCAGGTCATGATAGATTTATTTTATTCTAGAAACTGAATACAAGAAGCCTGATTACGCTCCAATGGACTTCCGCATTAAGCCGGAATTCACGCAGATACTCAATAACCGAAGAATCGTTGAAAATTACAACGGAACCTTAAGTTGTGCATTGAAATGCAATCCAAGACCAAAAATCCGATGGTTCAAAAATAAATCGGAGATAATTGACAATCCGAAATATAAAATGACACAAGCAATGGGTAATTATGTCAAAATTGCGTTTTTCGATTCATTTAAATATAACGCTGTGCAACCTGCAGAGTATCAGAACAAGCTGCAAGCTGCTTTGTACTAGCCTACCTATTAGAATGGTGAAATCCCGTACCCCGTAGGTTGAAAAAGATTTTTGTATCCACTAATACCTCGACGATAAGCTGCTGGTCTGGAATTTGTGTTCATGACTGATGCGCAATAGGCTGCCTTTGGCTTTCGCGGTGGAACCATTACCGTACCAAAGATTTTTTGAAGATGGGACATAAAGGAAAATAATGCTGATTGTTTTGCCTTGATGTCAAGGCCAAAGAAATACTCATGGCCCAATGGTCTGTTCTCTAAATTAACTAGCAAGTGGATCTGATAGCCACTTCCTGCCGTGCCTCCGATTCCACGGAGATGGAAGGATAAAGAGCAACAGCAGTCTACTACTTACCCCTGACAAACTTAAAGCATTGTTATGACAGATTCCGACAGGCCTGTTTCCTCTATCTTTTCAAGGCAATTACGTCGCTCTGAGACTTCAAATAAAAGCTATATTTTTAATCTCGAAAACAATTTGTAGTACTTCTGTTGATAGTCATTCCCAAGAAATCTAAGAGCTCCAGGAGACGAACTGTCTTCTACCGCTAATAGGCTGGGAAGGACAGGCTAAGAACAGCTTACAGCATTGTTATCTTTACCTTCTCCTATCAACAACAATGTTCTTGTGAAAGACAGTCATAAAGATCTCGCTCTTTTATCTCAACGCTAGAAACATTTGCTTCTCGGTTTTATATATAATTCTTACACGCGTTTATGCGTGCGTCCATTGCACCTGGTACCAACAGTAAATCGGTAGAGATTTTTACATACAGTAGTGCATAAAGAGCATAGAAGTAAAGCGATAGAAATCAGCAGGCAAAAAACAAAAACAGCTCGGAAACGACACAGGCCTAAGCCAAAAGCATGCTTAGAAGTAAATATAAATATTTATGCAATAAACTGGTAAGAATGTTGTTGAACCTTTGGTCAATTTATTTTTGAAATACCTGAAAGGGTTTTAAAGGCATACCGGTTCGTACTTCTGGTTTCTTTTGCCTGAAAGTTCTTTAATTCATTCACTTTTTTTTCTGAAAACACATGATTATTTTATTTTATTCAGCAAGCTTCTATCATTTCAGGGATCGTTCAATTAGAAATTCGAAGGGCAAGAGCTGGCGATGCAGGGGTGTACACAGTGTCGGCAAGTAATGAACTGGGGGAGGCTACCTGCTCTGCCGAAGTAACAGTTAAGGAGATAAAATGTAAGAATGATCTCTCTGAACCTGCATTAATTAACAACACATTTGTAAAAAGCACAATGAAACGCTTCACCGAATGGCACTAAGAACAGTGAAATGCTTGCCAAAGATTCAAAGTGGTGTAGATGCTTTTATCAAGAATACAAACAAAGCTGCAAAAGTTTTTCTCAAGAAATGAGATGCAAAAAATGCCTTTCCCGAAAACTAAGCAAAATAAGCAGCTCAAGGAATTTTCCATGCTTTTACTGATTCTATAAAAAGATTCAAACTGTAATAATTTTATACTTGAGTAATGCTCTCGCAGAAAGGAAGAAAATTATCATTGTGCTATTGCTTCGCTACATCTAAAATTATATAAATGTACAAGCTTGTATTATGTTTCAAATACTTAAGCTCCTCGTTTAGCCTTAGCTTTGAAGATGTATCGAGTTTTGCATTAGCTTGCTCTGGCTGGACAACCATACATTTGAAATATTTTTTGCACAGATGGCAAAAATATAAACATTTCTGGCTTGGCCTAATGCTATTTTCTTACTTGCAGCACAAGGCTAATAACAGCACTTCCGGAACTCCGTTGACAAAAGATTGGATTTTTGCTATTCGGAAATGATTCGTCGTACTTGTAAATATTTCGCAATATTTGTAATCTGTTTCAAGATGTCATAAATACTAACTTTTTTGATTGGAGGCATAGTAATTTGCTGGTTTGTTTTCGTTGATTTTCCCACGTTGTTTGGTATTATAAGTGGTGAACTGTAATCTCATCTTTTTGCGTAAGCAATACGGTTATGCTACATCGTGGCTGCTATAATGTGAGCAGCATTTTAAATGTACAAAGGCATGCTTCAACATATTTACTCCGCAGCACTTTTGCAACGTGTTATTTGGCATAATGTTTTTATGCAGTTGTTGTGGTACAGCGAGGAAGAGAGTTGGGGAGACGAAAGCTCTACGTTCTCCATTAGATTTTTGAACTTGCAATAGTAAAATTATGCAAAAACTCTTCTCAATCTTTTTTGTCTGGTTACAAGCTTGTGCAGTTGGGACCTTGTTGCAGTGTTTACATTGGTGACTGGCGGCCAACGCCTTGGTATTAGCGTTCTAAACAGATTAACTGCAATACCAAAGCTATCGTCGGCAATTCTAATCAAGAGAAAATGGATTAAATGCTGCTCCAAACAACTATTTTTGACTGTCATAGAATATACCTCTCTTTTGATCATTTTCAAAGGATTTCCCTGAAGTTTTGTTTAAAACTAGTTTCCAAACTTTTTGAACACAGCATTGTGCGACTCCACGCATTTTTTATTTGTCGTGGCCCCCACACTTCCTCTTTGAATACAATTTTCTTTACCCAATCGTTGGTAAGTTTCCTTGCTACACAAGGTCACGAGATTTGAATTTTTGTGTGAAATATTTGTTTGATTTTGTTAATATATGGCTAGATTATGACTGAACTACATTGTTTGTTGTTGTCAAGTCACTGCAAAACTATTTGACACACAATGCTTTACCGCTCTTTATGACAGAAAGTCACGTGGTTTTTGTAGGCACTTGATTTGATCAAGAATGGCACTAGCCTAATATCTACAGTGCGACCTATTTTTATGTGTCATGAAAACGAAGTTTTGATTATTAATGTCTTTACAAGAAAATGTTACCTGTACCTCGCCGAGCGCTTTTTACGGCGGCAATCATTGGTTGTCGTTTGGTAAAACATTTAATGACTAACTAGCAATCTCTGAAAGGCGCAAGCAGCAATTAAGCTTAAGGTAGAAATTTGCGGCTCTAGCAATAACTTAGTAGCAACTGTTAAGCGATTAAACCCCTTTTTGAGCTGTTGTTCACAAAACATCGTTTCACTCAGTGACCGCAGAATAGAAATATACATGTATGTGTAAACCAGAAAAAAGGGAAAAGCGGATTTTAACCAAAAAAAAATAAGTTTTGAAAGCCTTTATGTAGGAAACCAAAAAAAACAAGTGTTTTAGGTCCAGATTCTACCCAGTAGGTGGCAGTCCCTGGGTACAAGCACCTAAAACGGCATTTGTTCTTAATTTATGAGATTGCTATCGATAAAGAATATTGTCATCGGTACCAAAGTTCCTTTTTTTGATCACAAACCATGGTGTTCTCTGTGCTCCTCCCTTTAATTTAGCACAGTAAAAATGCTTATCAAAGACTTTATATGTAGCATTCACCACTTTTTTCTGCCGTAAAGCACCAAGGAGTGCAACAATGATTTCTATACTGAAAGGGGGAAAAATTTTATGTTTACTAGAATTTTGAAAAAGTTACAAAAGTTTTGCCACTTCCAGAATGTCCCTAAATAAGTCTTTTCAAGCGTTGAATGCTTTTCGATTTTAAAAATACAAATTATAGAATGATTAATATCAAAAATGTGGAAAAAGTTCATGCCTCTCTTTTTCACGCCCTGAAAAGCAAATATTTCAGCAAAATAAAATTCACAAAAACATTCTCGCTTATGAGTGTATTGTGAACATGAATCCATTTTCAGATTGGGGGGATAGCATATTTCCTCCCTAACTATTGGACAAGGTAGAACTCCAGTTTGTAAGTGTTTAGCTGTTTAAGATAAAATTTGTAAAATACTGTGGTTAGTAAAGTTTGTCCTGCAAGGTTTTCTAGCAATGTAAGTCTCTGACTGTGAGTGTGCAATGAATACCACCTCAAACATAAAACCATCGAATGCCAAACGAAAACTGGCTTTTCGAACTCAAAACGAAATACCTGAAAGCTCAAAATTTTTCAAAGCTTGTTTTTAACCAACGTCTATCATTTTGATGAATTATGTGGTTTTGTTGTGGGATTTAAAATTAGTGTGACCCCAATGATCTGAAACGTCAAAAGATTTTATTTATGGTCTGTTGGAAACAGCTGTCAAAAAAGATTGGAGTCAATAAAACAAGCTCCTCAATTCGTCGACCTGAATTAACCTCATTTATGCCTATAATTTATGATCTGAACAAAAAGGCAATTCTAGGTCACATTTAAAAAAAAGTTCTCTAAAAAAGCATTCTTGAAAGCGGAAAAATTGTCGCCTTGCTTTTTCACTTGACGCGACGTCTTTTTAAAACATGTTCTTATCTTTTTGTCGCCAGTGTACCAAAAAGTCATGAGAAAAACTCAACTGTGAAACTTCGCAGCTATTTGACACTAAACCTAAATGCCAGCATTAACCTATGTGGTACGAGTAAAAACAAGCTGATTGGTGTCAAGTTAATCACAAGCATCAGCTTTAAATTTTTTTTACACGATAGCTGAGAAGTAACACGTGTTACATTAACTCTTTGGTGTAAGTTTAACAACAATTTTCTCTCTTATTTCTCAATCTTTTTTTACTTTTAATGCTGGTGTCAGATAGGCGCAGTCATTCAAAAGAGGCGTGACGTCGAAAGGTGAGAGTTGGGGGCTTTCTGAAAACTGACCCGGAGTAGGCCAAGAGCCGTATGAGTCATAACTCAGTGCTGATAACTGTCCTATACGTAGATTGCTATCAGCTTAGACCTCTGATTAGAAAAGTAAGTACGCTGTTGGGCAATGGCGACGATCTTCTGAAAAACGATGTTTTAACCCTTTTTTATGCTGAAAACCTTCCTTTTTGGACAACAATTTTATAAAATCGAATTTTGCGCTGAAATGCTGATACTAAGCACATAACTTAAAAAAAGCACATTCCTAAGATACAAACACACAGATATTTTCTGAAATATAGTCCTTGAAAATTATCACAAATCGCAGAAATAAACACCAAATAGTAAATTTGCCTAAAGCAGAGCAGGAACGCAGTTGCAACGTGATTCCCCACCTTCCAGCGAGTATATAATTAGGGCCAATGATTATTATGCACTATTATTTGATGGCACACTTGGCAAAACTTGATGGTACTTCCTGCCTTAAATGCAAGACAGGGTATTACGTGGAAGGGGAATCTACAACTTTTGGTATAAACCTTAATTACGTATGAGGAAAAATTTAGTCAGCAAGGCTGGGATACAATTTTGAAGTTTTGAGTAAAATGCCCGGATAATTTTTGTTTGATTTTTCCATTAAGTAGGCTACTTAGCAGTAACTTCGACCATTAGCGCAGCCAGAAACAGTTACGGAAAGCTAAAGCTTTATAGTAATTTTTGATATAATTTTGGCCTTATTGTCCTATTATTGTGGCTGGTAATCTTTTCTTTGGAAATTGACTAATAGATAAGGATCTTTTGTCTCTTTTCCACACCAAGATGACCTTCTTTTTGATTTGTCATTGTATTGGAAAATAGCGTAAGTCCTGAAATTTGGGAGCATCGCACCTTTTCCCTCCCCCCATCCCTTGGCTACGTCAATGATTTTCTTGCTTAGTTGCAAAACTTGCGGTAGAAATGAATCGTACTTGTAGGAATGCAAGTTGTTTTTTGTACAAGGTTTTTCTTGACGCGAGAATGGAAATATAGAGTTACAAACCAAAAAATAAAATTATTGCCGTGTCGTAAGGCGCTTTTTCATTTACAACGAAGATAAGCAACATCTCACATCTTAGATAACTACTACATATAAAAACGGTATTAAAACATTTTAACAATTTTACTACGATTGTCTTAAAACAAAATTTTTGGTTATTACTTGGTAATGTTATTTACCGTGGTGATGAGGCCGATTACAGTAGTTGCAAATTCTTATCAGGTGAAGTTGAGAAATTTAAAATGACTTTTACCTCGCAACAAGCTTTATAAACAGTTTTTGTTTTGCAATCAGAAAATCTTCATTGTTTTTCAAACAACAATAATTGCCACAATCTTTTTAAATTGACGAAAATAATGTTGAAATTAAAGATAAACGTTTAAACATTGAGTCCAATTTCAACAGATAAAGGCTACCAAAGTGATAATTCTGCTGCTTAAAGACTTAAAATGAACCTCGACAAGCTAAAGGTTACCGTGATTTTGGTTCACCAATATACCAGTAAATCGCGAAATCGTTTTGTTTTGTTTTTAAGTTTCGCAGTGTAGCTTTGGTTTCCGAAATGTTGTTTTTGTATCGAATTTCCTCCAAAGTGTCCTTAACTAGGCCCTGGCTTTAACCTCCCAACTCCGAAGCAAATTGAATGTCTCTAATTTTTTCTGCTGTTTTGAAATAATGATTTCGAAAATTTTTTAAAAATTGTAGACGTAATGCAAATCGTATCCCACTTGCTTTTAGAATAGCAGAGGTCAAAACGTCTAGTTTGTTCTCGTTTTTAGACCATTATGAATAAACCGATATTGTCTTGACAAAGAAGGAGTCAAAATTGTCAAATTCAAGTGAAGGTGGTTTTCTTGGAATAGAGAACGTTTATGGCTGATGTGGAGAATGCTTTTCAACGTCACTTAATCAAATTAAAGAAAACTCAGAAGATTTTTTTAATTGGCTTTGCTTCCATTGGTATCATTGTAACTGCTAACCTAAATTTTGGCTTGAAGTAAAGCAGAAAAATAGAACAAAAGACCAGAGTTTCTCATCAGTCAAAGTCGTAAGCCTATTAAGAAAGTGGCTTTGACTAAGAGTGCGGAGGCAATGAAAAAATATATCGTCTATCGCACCCCTTGGAGTACGAGATGGTCATTCAGATTTTTCTGTTGCATTGCTGTACTGTCATGCTTATTTCATCCCGTGCAAATTGTTCTGCACAATCTTTGTGTAATTACAGCATGCCTAGTGCACCGCCTTCAATTTAGCCCAAAATGATGCTGATCTTCAAAAAAAAAGTCAACACAAGCAATTTCAGCCGTGACTTCAAAACTGGCCCACATCTTGGCCCGTGGCATGTTATAAATTCGTCACATCTTAAAATATTTTAGGGGTGCGAGAACACATTAAAATACTTTAGGGGTGCGGGCCATTACAAAGGTTGGAAACCACTGGTCTATAGCAACCTGCAAGAGACGTTTTTATCTCTTAAAAAGCAACATCGGTACTCTTGAGAAGTGGGTGTCCTCTTCTATCCATTACCACGGTTTAGGCACCAATAATCAACTAGGCCGATAATAACTTTAATAATTCACTTCAATATTTCCGGTGGTTTTTTTTGTTAGCGTTTTACTTTCGACACTAATGTCCATACTAAGTGGTAGCAAGACTAATTGCCACGCGAATTACTCGGTGATTGGTGTGCCTACAGCCGGTGTTATGCTTCCTTTTCCTTTATGCTGCAGTAATAATTAAATCTAACTTGACTCCATATAACACCGATATAGAATAATGCCTTTAATCATCTTATGGCGTGTCACTTGCCCTTTTCTGAACCCTGTTATTAGCATTTTATTCAACCAATTCGAAATCTTCTCAAAAAGAAAACTTGATACTTTTCAACATCGACGCCAAGATATGGCGAAGTTATCCCCGACATAGGTACCGGTTGGTGAAAGTTGATACAGGTTACCTCTGATTGGTCTCTTAAAAAATTTAAGAGTGGCTATTGTCACATTTTTTTTGGTTCAAAGTGAGTGTTACTGAATGGAAGACCCAAGCTATGGCCGTAACTTCGGTCAGATATTTAGGCGAAAGATTTGCACGAACATCCAAAATTATTTTGCAGACACGTTGCAAGTTCTATCTGTTTTGAAGTCACACTCAAAATGGAATAATTGACTTTTCCTAGTTAGATACCAGCTTGCTTCTAGAACTTGCGTGAAGAACGGCCGGTGATGCTGTTAGGTGGTTTACTTCGGTCAGTAAACAAGCCCCTCAACTTAGTAACAAGTTCTGTTTCATTTCATTTATTTGAATTTATTAATTGTGATAAATTATTGCTGCTAAGAGAAACAGCGGGGCAAAACCAAACAATAAACTGCATAATACACAAAATAGAACAGTTATCAAGCAGTAGATATGACAAACAGCCACAATTTACAACAAAAGTGAACAAAAAATCACAAACGTGTGGAGTAACACTTTGAAAATAAAAAAAAAATAAAATAAAAAATTAAAAAAACACAAAATCTACTCGAGGTATAAATCAGCAAATTTTTTAATTCTTGAGCAACATCAGAAGTGACGTCAGCAAACAATTAAAAGCGTTTTAAATAAATAACTGGTATGTATACATCATATAAACAAAGCCACGCGCTTTTGCCCAAGTTTTGTGTAGGCCACAAATAGAACCCACGTCTGCATCAACAATACAAGAACATGTCTCTTAATCAAATGAAAAGTTCAAGCAATTATGAAAAGTTTGATTTAATGTGCAATTAAATCATTTTAAATTAGCCTCGGGCGCAAAGCGATAAAGCTTTTGATCGACTTAAAACCACATGCTAAAGCTTGCAGCTGTTTAAAGTCCGGTAATGCATTATGGAAGAACAATAAATACAAGGCAAGACACGGCAATAACATTTAACGTGACTGCATCTAATGGATTAGTGTGCAACCTTTTGTAACCAAAGCATACCCAACACTTAGAAAAATAACAACCCCTTTTAAACATGAGTAAACCTCGCGAAAAAACTGCCTTAGAGGCAAAATCTTCCGAAACAATAACTAAAAGCACGTGTGAATCAGGTGTTCAGAAACTTAGACCAATGTTTCACCTGTAGATGCAGTCAACTTATCATATGAATCAGTGCTATGCAATGAACTAAGGCCAGTGTCAGAATCATTGTCATAAGAAATAGTCTCTTTATTTTTCAAAAAAGGGCTAGATCGATCCTTAACCCTGGAACATGAGGAGAAATTATATCTGTTACTCGGCCCACCGTTTTTACTACCATTTGCAGGTCCATTTAAAATGTTTCCAACGTTTTTGGTATTCTTTATCTGCGCAATATTACAATGAGAATTGTGGACTATAGGCCGTTTTAAAATGCCTGTTATCTGGTTGGTAAATCCATTAGGAGTCTTAAATGGTCCTTTGCCAAAGCTGGTTGCACGTCTGCACATTAAATCTTGTGGTCCACGCGTAATTCTTTTGGTCCGTCCACTATTACTTCGAACCAATTTACCAAGCACTTCTTGTCCAGACTTTTTGGCACCTGGTGGCGATGCCAAAACTCGGCTGCCAGATTTAGGTGGAAGAGGTGGCTTTAGCAAAGCGTTGTTGTTCTTCGTTGTTTCAGTTTTAGATGATCGTTTGAATTGAGGAAATATAAATTTATGTTTTTCACTGCTGCGTTTTAAGGTCCCACGGGTAAAAAAGGGTGAAGAATGAGCCGAGTCCTGGCTTTCAGCGCACACAGAAGATGGTCGAGGACTGCCGCCATCGCAACTACTATTTCGACTGCCTACATCAGTAATATCACTGTTTGCGCTGGTGAAGCTGGCTGTGCTGCCCGCGGAGGCGTTTCCGGAGTCTTCAGGATTGCTAGAACAATTTCGAGACGACAGTAGGTCAAGAGTGTTGCCAGGTCTTGTAATAGGAGAGCTTCGATGGTCCAGATTCTGAGAAGGGTGCAGGCGCAAGACGATCCCTCTTGGTATGACGTCTTCAGTCGTAATAATTGTAGAGGTTGCACTGACGGCACTGTCGTGCCCAGATCTTTTCTCAGCAATTTCTTCGTAATCGCTATCGTTGCATGCTGGAACAGGTGGCATTGGCAAAAGCGACGGAATGCGTTGCTGATCAACTGATTGTAGTTTTGAGTCCAGCACAAAGGACGATGGACTTGGCAAAGGCAGGTCAGAAAAACTGTCCGGAAATGCAGAATGACTGAGCCAGTGAGATGAAGCGGATAATGAATCGGTAGGGGCCGTGTCTCCGTTCATTTGTGCCTTTTCAAGTTCCTGTTTGCAATGTGTGCACCAAAGCCAAGGCGATAGTGCATGATGTAGTGCATTGGTAGTTGGTGACATTGGATCAACGTCAGGTGAATGTTGATCAAATGCTACTCCGTCGTGACTAGACATAGAATATTTAGCAAGATCGCTTTCAGCGCAGACAGCCAAGTACTGTTGCAGAGAGACTTCTTCGTCATAGGCAGCCAGCAAATCACCGTATTCTTCCCACAGGTCAGGTGATATTCCTTCTTTGCTTTGAGCCAATTCACGTACAAGTGACAACAATGATTCTCCTTTTGACTGCAAAAAAATAACAGAAATTAAATCCAAAGCATAAGCAGTCCTAAACAAAACGTCTTTTAACGACTCGATCATCCCAGCTTAATTTTTCCCGTTTTCTTCACACAATTATTTTAAGAAGTTATGGTTTTGAGAATCGTTTTTGCCTATAATCTTGAAGACAACTAAAGTACAAAATCGTTCTTCGCAACTATGATTAAGCCTCCGAACAAAATTTGGCAATACATACCTGTACCAGATGCCGTGACGTGTTCATGAGCTTTTCTATTTCTTCTATTTCAGTTGATAGACGTAATCCCAAATATAAACTGGCTTCCAGTTCCGTTCTCGTCCTCTCTATCTCCAGCGGATCGTCTTGGTTTGAATCCTCCAGAGAAGAGCTTTCAAGTGTCTTTCCGGAAGACACTGAAAGAGTGTCTAGGCTTGATTCTTTGTCATCGTCGCTAGTGTGGTTGCCTACTTTCAAGTTAGCAATCCTCAAAGGATTTTTTGCAGATACACTGGGAGCGCTTTCGGAGACTTTCCACATTTCTTCCTTCACTTTTTGGAGCAAGATTTCAGCGGTTCTTCTGTTCTCTTCTATTTGCAGCTGTTTTGCAACAACCCGCTCACACGTAGACAAGTACTCTTCCAAATCTGCAACATTCATACACTCTTGAATCCAACATGGAGTTCGTGACGTGCAGATCGAGTTGTTCATGTATTCAGTCTCAGCAATGTGGTGCACAGATTTATTTTCCTAAAAATCAAATATCATAAAATTGTCAACAAATACAATTTTTTACTAAATTTAAGCCCTATTATTAAGTAAAGATAATTTAAGAGCTAGAATCAACTCAGCAACTGTTTTCAGTAGGAGACTGCCTTGCCAACGTAAAACACTGTTACTGCTAACCTTATCTGGTTACAGCTCAAATGCCACTATGCCACATTACTGCAAACTGTGAAGAACTTATGAACATACGTTTCATCCATATGCCCGAAACAAAAGTAAACAAAGAATGAGAATGGAGTTGAATAACTGCGTAAGTGATAGTTCCTGCCTATCTGGCAGATAGTTAAAACGTTCTACTGTAGATTTGATTAACATCATACGTTGTCTAACTTCGACGATATATAAGTTAAACATGAATCCAGTCTGTACATAAGTGTAATGTAACCTTTCTACGAACTAGATAAGATACTCACCAAAGAGGCAGCAGTTTTATTCGTTTCATTTTTCCATTGCTGAACTACTGTTTCTAATTTTTCGATCTCACAAGAAGCGTAAGTGATTTTGTGGCTATCATTGCCAAAAGTTCGCTGTTGGGTTAACACCAATTGTTGCAACTCTTCAATCGCTTTTGGATCGTCTGGATCAAAATAATTTAAACTTGTGTGATGTGTATTTTACAATACAATTTAAATATTAATCAACTAAGTCCACTGACAAAAATTTTGGTAAAAATTTTAGCCAGGCACTTGAAAATAAAAAATTTTTCAATAGAGATTTTTTCTATTTAGTTCAACTTCTCACATGCAAAAAATTCCTTAATTTACATTTGAGTCCAAAACTGAGAAGTCACTTGAGATAAAGCCTTTCTAATGTAGACTAGAATTGCACCTAAAAGAGGAAAGGTTAAGTTGCACTGTTATTTCAAAAACCTTGTCAAATTTGCCAAACAAGTGGGTGAAAACAACCTTTTGTTAAAGTAAAAACAGATTTATCTGCGCAAAAGAAATTTGAAACTATGGCAAAACTTGCACCTAAAAACAGCAACAACTAACTCTTGCCATAAATGGCCCCAAGATTGATTTTAAAGTATTTTAAGAGTATTAAAACAACGCGAACAGCATGGTAGCCAACTGCATTGCTCTTTTAGCTACGCTTTTCGATATCGCTTTCGTACGTAACATAATTTTTTACACGTCAATAAGGTATTTTCACACGGCGTGCACTTGCGTTATTAGTGCCGGGCTCTTGACTCTTAACAATGAAAATCGATTGGGCAAAGATGCCAAAGGCATTTCCAAGTTTAGTAAAGCTGGCAAATCAATAAGAATTTCAGATTTTTTACAAATATCTATGGTATTAGTTGTTTTCTGTCTCTTACTAAGGTTTCAACACGGTTCGAGGACAATAATCATTTTTAAAACGGGTCAATTACCGTGCATCGTAAAGCCAATTTAGTTAGACGGTTGCAAAACTGTTATAGTAGCACTAGGCGTCAAAAGAATGGCGCTTCGTCACTTTTGGTTTGAGTTCGACGAAATGTATAGCTACATTTGTTAATTTGTTTTCTGAAGGTCCAAATAACTCGTTTTGAAAACGCTAACTGCTGCCAATAATGAAAAGCATCTACACCAGCAAACAATGATCAGAAGCAGCGATATGGCGACAAATTGTCTGAAGCAACCGAAAAATTAAAACGACACTTACGATTATTCCGTTTAATGTTTTCAAAAAGTAAGAAACACATTTTGACGAACACGCGAATTGCTAATTGTTTACGTCAAAGAAAGCCAGCAAATCAAAAGATTGCTTCCACGTGTCCCTAATTGATGTAGACAAGAGGGTTTTTTTAAAGTACTCAGCATACAATATTCATATATTACTTATTACATGATAATACCTGGCTCTGGCAAGGAGCCTACGGGCAGTAGAGATGACAAATACTTCTATTCTCTTTTACAACTTTTTTATGCAGACTTGGGTCACAATTTTAATGCGCCATCGCCTTTTGTATCTACTACGCTACTGGGGTGTGGCTTGCAAATATGCCCAAGTCTTTCCTTAAAACAGTTTCCCAATCTGGCACGCGAACTTGATCATTTTGTATTCACTAGGCACAAAAATAACAAGTCAATCTTTTGTTATGTCACGCAGTGTGCTTATTACAAGGACGCCAATATGACGCATGCGGTGTTAGGTTGAGTGAAGCTGACCTAATCCTTCCAAACCCAATTCGCTTTTGTCACTGTATGTGTGACATATCTCATCTTGAAGTGTTAAAAAATGGTAAAAAGCCAAATGGCAGATTAAATTAGGGCGAAGATTAAAAAAGCACTAATACAACACGACTCATTTACTCTCACTGTATCTACTTTTCATCAATGATTTTGAAAATGACAACAGACGAAACCAAGAATATTGTCAGGTTTAAAATAACAACGGTTACATAAAACGGAAAATGTTTCACCACTTATGTATAAATAAAAGACATCTTCGGAAATTTTTGTTGAGCAAATAAAAAACGTCCTCAAAAAGTGGCCTTCTAGCATTTGAAAGGGATAAAATTTTCAAAAGTTCGGTCCCTTTCCTTTGGCAAAATGAGACCTTAGCTTGCGATCATCAAATGTCTTTCATTTAAAAAAAGAAGGCATTACTGAAAATACAACTTACAATAGACCACAAAAAATTCGCACATTTTAACTTTGTAGATGCAGGGCATCTGCAGTCATTTCCAAGAATAACCCAAACTTTCAAGCAACAAATTGTATATTGCTGATTACCAGCTACCCATAATATAAAGTAGATTGACAAAATAACGTGGGGTTTTTTACAACTAGCGCAGCAAATAGAGCCAACTATTGCTATCACGTCATGTGTTTTATAATTAATACTGTATGATAATAATCGTTTTCTTTTCACAACAAAGTTCAATATTAATCGTTATCTACCTAAACGAAGGTGGTCCTTATTTATCAACCACTAAAAACAATTGACAAAATAGCCAGAATGCTTTAAGGTCAAACCATTTCAATATTTGTGTCAATAACACGAGATAAAGCTATTGATAGTTGCTATATTTTAAAATGCATTGCCAAAACATGGTGGTTATAGCATAGAGCTCTAAGTTGTAACATCGCGAATATACCGCAAGTTGTTCACGTGAAAAAAGATAGTTGCCAATACAGACGGTAAACAAACGAAACCACAAATAACAAAATGTTGTCATGCGACAAGACTTGCCTACGTCAAAAAAGTGGCTACATTGAACACCTTGTGATCTTAGCTGATACACCGATGTTATGGTAGTACAACAATATTTCCAGCCGTTTCCGCAACAAACTACTAGTAATAATTTTTGAGCTGATTGAAAAACATCAAGAGTACATTAATGACATCATATCAAAACTAATTAAACCAAAAGGTTGAAACAAGACAACGCAGCTGGTGGCGTGAACCCTGATTCATTCTAAAAACAGTACGAGCTGCAGCGTAAAGGTAAATCGTGGCCTAGTAAACAGAAGCATTAAAAACTGAAGTAATGAAACAAAGCACAGATACCCATTCTGAAAATGAGAAAGCAAGAGTCTATTTATATTCCGAAAGCATTTCGTATGAGTTAACCGGCAAGACTTACAACCACAAATACTTTAATATAAAGAAAAACTATTAAAAAAAGGAGTACAAAGTTGCAGCAATTGGATTTGCGTTGTATCTACAAAAAGCAGCTTCGATTCTTCAATTTACAGCTTCTATGAATCAACAGATAAATCATGTTTTCTTTCAACATTTTGAAAAGACTTTTCAGTGAGGCAGTTGCTTAGAACTTCCAACTGCTTATTACACAGCTACAATGAATGGTGACAAAACCATAGGGTATATAAAAAGTTGAATTTTCGTACAGTCATCAAACAGCTCGTCTAAACCGTAGCATTAAGCACCAACGTCAATACGCTAGCGTCCATGTATTTATTAAGTTTGTTCTATTCTCTATTTAACACACAAAAAGCCACCCTGGTGAGCAATACTAGCCTACTAAATTAAACAAGGAAATGTTAGCATTGAACTTTGGGAATATATATTATATTGTCATAAGGCGCCAATGAAATGATCGTGACAAAGGAAGTTTTTTGATAAGCAATGAAATTCTGCATCGGGATGCTTCTTATCAGCATAGAAGCATAATAGATGGCTAGTTGCTGTTTGCACAGTGTTAAACTTGTACCCACCAAGCATATGCCGAGTTCAACTTTAAAAAAATGAAAAAAAGGATGGGAAAGTAATATTTACTGAAGGATAGAAATAAATGTAATATTTTGATCAACGATCTATTTCATTTTCACGAGGCATGAACTTTCGTTCCTAAACTTGATCCGGAATGGGGGAAGTTAAAGTGTCTATAAACTTTTTCAATTGTTACAAGGTTTTTAACTTAAAAATGTATATTCCAAATCATTTCGAAAATAATCGCTGCCTGTTTATTTGTACACACTAATGCTTCAACATTGTGTTTGAAGCTCGAAAAATAGGCTGGGGCGGAGAAGAACTCATTACATGCACTCGGTAAATTGTTGAAAGAGTACCATTTAACATTGGCAGACATTGATGTTTGAAGAACATATTTTGTCGCCTCATTTAAAAAAATTTAATATTCAAAAGAAAAACACTCAAAGCAGCCTACGCTTGTTATTGTTAAAGGCCACTGAATAAACCCTTTTCCACAGAGATATCAAAGCGACGGTCACTTTAAATCCGGTTTTGCTATGGAAACCCTTTCACAAGAGCTTCCTGAATGATCAGTAATTGACTTTGACTTTCACAACCAACGCCTACTCTAGATTGACTAGAAAACTCTTCAATCTTTCAAGTGTGGTCTAATAGAAGTCGTATAAATTTGCAGAAACCACTGCCTTTAACAGTACACGCAAAACTATACTCAAAAGCAATAAAGTGGAAAAAGTTGGTTGATAAAACATGAAGTTTCGGCAACTAACCAAGAAAATCAGCAAGGATTTTAAGACTTTGTTCGATATATTGAGTACAAAATAGCAAAAAATCGCCAAAAGTTGACAGTTACCTCAAGCTTTTTAACTTTCTGTAAGTTGCTATTTGTAGCTATAAACAGGCTAAATCACGTTTATCGCAATTTTTAACAGTTTGATTTGCAGCAACGTAGTGTTGTTTATTTTCTTAACCTCTAAATACTTTTTAATGTGAAGTAGTACCGGCAATTTTGAACTAAAAGTGCTGGAGAACAAGATAATTATGTACTTAAATAATGTATCGTTATCTATCTTGATGTGTCCGCTCTATAAAAATAACTGAAAACGTAGGTTAAATGAAACGAAGGTATATTGGCTTACTTTGTGAGTCATAGACGATTTCATCTTGAAAAGCTCGACCAATCAGCACCAATATTAACCAACACGTGACATATGAATAAGATAAGAAAAATAAAAGACCAAATTAAAAACATTCGCCATTAAAAATCAAATAGAGCCTCCGGGACCACATGAAATCTTTACCATTTGATATTTGTAACTGTGAAATCGATAACAAGTTTAGCAAAGGCAAGGCTGTAGCCTTACTGACTTCTAACCAAGGCCGAACTAGGGTGACAAACGCGCTTATCTATCCAAGCGTATTACAACTTTCAGAATCTTTACACAATTTTGATAATTCTTCCTTATCTAATTCCTATCAAAAGCATTTGCTAAACAAGTTAACAAGAAAATTAAAACCGATTTCTATAACACTGGTGAATTCGAGGGAAGTTCGACAGGACACTTTACGACAAAACTGGTCAAAGAAACCATATCCTTAACCCTACGCACAAAAACCAATCTGTAATTAAAAAATTCCGCGGAAAATCAACTCTTTACTGCCACGTCATCTACTTGACAAAGTAACGCATTTGACTGCAAGGGTTGCTGCAAAGAAAACGCTCATTATGCAAAATAGCGCACCTTCGAATTTCAAATCAACGTAAAGCCTTTTTTTATTTCCAGTAATTGTAAACTACATAATCGCTAGAATGTGACAAAGAGTCAACGTGCACCTTTGAGAGCAACGCAAACAACAATGTAATTACAACGATAGTTAAACTTGGATTGTTGTCGCGCAAAAACTACTGCATAAAATGTCCACTGTAGTTCCGAAGACGACCGCTTGATATTAAAAGGCTGATTTCTATTACGCGTTAAATAGCGTAAAAATTCTTTGTTTTTCCATTCAATTTTATGCGCAGAGCATTTTTGCCCGAAGAATAACTTCAAATGGACAAACAAAAAATATTTACGCTACGCCAGCAGGTTACGCCTAATGGAAACCAGCCTTAAATCATTAATTTGTTTGAGCAATCAAAAAATACCACTTCCATATCATTTTGCTCTGTGTCGCAGAATTAGCATGAATTAGTGTGCTGTTACATATGCTGTCAAGGCGCAAGCTGTTTAATGCATGCTAAGACACAAAATAACAAAAAACTTTCAAACACTTAAGTCTTTTACATGTGAAATGAGCAACGCCAATACATAAGTGGATTATCTGTGTTTGCGGTTGGATTGCCGCCATCCTTTTTGTTTTGTTCATTTTAAGATTTTTTAAGTCGATTAGCTCATTTTAATCCGGTAAAATTAAAGCTTTCGCATCGAATCTTCAAATTTCACTACGTGTATGTGGATCATCTACTTAATTTTCATCAAATTTAGGTCACAGAGAAAAAGAATCAAAATCTGACCTATTTTTAATGAACATCACCAACCAAAACCAAATCATCCACAGCATTTGTGCCCACAAAGCAATCAAAATGTTACCATTGCCAAATAGACCAAAAAATATTCGTTGGGCCCTGTATTGCAGGTGCAACATTACATTTTGTAGACTAAGAGTTATACAACCGCACAAATGCAAGACATAGTATAACTCGTTTCTAGCTAGGCGCATCGGGAACCATTTGCTTAATACAACACAAACTCGCAACTTACCCTCTATAGCTTGTTCTTCAAGGCTGGAATTCTTCTTTTGAGGCAGTTGGCGGTTATCTTCGCAAGCAACAGTCTTTTGAGGAACTTCTGTTTCTGTGTCAAGCAATTTTTTTTCTGCAGCTAAACACGGGTCAATTCTGGATGCGGTAGTCGAAAGTTTTGATGTTGATTTATCGTTTGCAGTACAGTTTGTTTGCACAGGTTTTGATGACAATGATGAATTGGTTTGCGCCGACTGTGCAGTCTTCTTCTTCTTTTTGAAACTGCCAATTATACTTTGCGCTGGTTTTGAGATTTTAAACAACTTGGCAGCACCGCTTTTGGACTTTTCGCTCGATTTCGCTTTAGCCGCAGCAGTTGCTGCTGTTGAGCGCTTCGCAAAATAGGCTTCGAGATCGGCGCTTACAGAGGTCTCGCTGCTGCTAGTGGTTGTAAAGCTAAATCCACTGGTGTTAGAAGTTTCACTACATGTCGTAACGCCACTGCTAGAGTCCGTATTGGTTGCAGTATTACCAGAGACCGCTCCACTGATAAGTCTCTCAACATCTGGAAGTACGATGTTCGAATAGTCGGACATATTCTGACCGGGAATGGACCCAACGAATCCGGCCATGATTGATTTTTCATCATCTGCGTCTTCACCGTCGCTGTGCGACTTGAACTCATCATCAGAAGACAATGTGAAACTTCCAGATGACGTGCTGTCAGTGTTGTATCTGCTCCCTTGCACTTTGTGGTTCTTCAAGCGCTTTGAACTACGGGCATGTTTGCGATCACGTTGCTGAGTTCGCTTCGCATTCGAGCGTCGTTTGTTTTTGCTGCAGTACGGATAATGCTGGAGTTTGTGGGAAAAGGAAAGAAGCCCATTCTGGTCTGTTGCACAATCTGAGTCGTCCATCATCAACGACAGCCTTCGATGGTGCGGTCGCCGGTAGGTACACCTTTCTCTATTAAATCTTTTACTTAAAGTATTACGGCCAAAGGTGCCATCAGATCGCAAAACATTCTCAGGGTCCGGCACAACGGCGTCAACAAACTGTTCCTCAGTCAGAGTTATCATCGGACTGTCGGTTGATTTTTGGCGGGAAGAAAGTGCCCGATCTCCAGTGTTTCGATCAGCCCGTCTCGATGCTTGCTTCCCTCCATTGTTACTTCCATCAGCACTTCCTTGATGGGCTTGTTTTACCGCCCGTTGATACTGCAAAAGGCTACGACGAATTCGCTTTTTCTGGCCGTGAGAAAGTTTGTGAACGTAATGAGTTGCTTCTAACTGTTTGTTTTCGCTAGCACTTTGACTGTCGCCTTGGCTTTCATCTTGGAGTTCGAGAGCTTGATGACAGATGGCAAAACTCTTGTATTTTTTGAGAGTAAACTTAACGTGATTTTGCTCTTTGCCCCATGCTTTCCACACCGTTAACATTCGTGTTTGAGGTAACAAAGGCTTTTCACAACCACGCCAAGTTTCAAAAATAACATAGTCCTTTACTAGTTTGTATATATCCGACTCGTTTATATCTCCCAGGTCAATATCCTCGATACAAAGGTCAGTAGCATTAGCAGCTGTAGTTCTTTCATTATGCAAGTCTATCAACAAAGCTTCAATCACATCTTCGCTGGTAGTTTTTCGGGTTAACCCCGAAATTTCCTTTTCTTCTTTTCCTACTAGTACTGTTATAGTAGCCATATAGATAATTATTAAACAAAAATAAATACAATTTAATCCTGCATTAGTAAAATCGATGCCTGCAAGACAAAAGATTATTTTCTTTTTTTTTTCTTACATCACAGTATAAACTTCATTGCAGAAAAGACAGCACTCAAATGTTCAATATTTTTTTTTGTCTGATTTCCAAATCTAAGCCTTCTGACTTTAATTGGCGTTTCTGTATTCCTGAAACTGCTTGCGGATAAGAAAGAGCCACTATGACAACAATTCCGTCAAGAAAACAGCCGTCTTCAAGCTCTCTGACATGTGCTTCTCGCTAATCTTACTCTCGATTCAATACAGAAATTGAGGATCAAAGCAAGTAAAAAATTGCAAATCTGAATCCGAGTGTTAGTCCTATCAGTGCTCGCACCTTACGCTTCCCGTGACATGTTACGCACTGACTGGACATATGCGCACAAAAGTGGCGGCACAATGAATTTCGCGCTTTTTTCTTTTAGCGCAAACTTTTTTCTTTTTTTGAGTTTTCTGCAACACACCGCTGAATTCGAATCAACGTAACTGTAGCGATAGCTCCAATTACAAGAAAACATGACATCATGTGGAGGCTGATGACAACCATTACATTCAAGATTTGGCGTATAGGCTATACAACATCCCCCCGCTTTTCGTGGGGATTACGTTCTTTCCCCCCCCCCCGCGCGAATACCGTAAATTCACGAATTATTGATGCAGTTTTAAAATACCTAGGTGGGATATTGTATACGCTAAAATTTGCTTCTAAACCCATTCTAAAGAGTTTTACTCATTAATACAGTAATGAGATTTGCTGACATTGTTATTTTAAGATTAATCATTATTAGTTAGATTGAATGTGAGAGTTTTTTCTGCTAAAAAATGGCCTAAAAAATTCACGAAATTGCCGAAATTATAAAAAATACTTTGAGAGCAAAATTCGCGAGTATGCGGGGCCGCGAAAGGTGTACCGCGAATGGGTGAGAATATACTGCAACGATATATGATGATTTGGTTTCTTTTGGCCTACAGGTTAAAACTGAAACGTAACATTTGAATGAACTTTTTGTAGTTGGGAAAAATTGCACTTGACACCAGCGCCATTTTAATTCTAGCTTAGCTAAATTGTTCAGAATCAGCAATTACCTTTATGATGCAACAATGCAAGCTTTGCTGTATTAAATAGGCATCCAGTAATATCTATGATGTAATAAAACAGTGGGCTATGCTGTAATAGATACATAGCCTATGCTCAAACAATGAAAATAACGAGTCATCTTCAATTATTTTGAAATTTATTAATTTTTTATGTTGGCTTTTCTCTACTGTGGCCTAATTGCTTATCTTTTTTGACCTTCAGAGGAACTAGTAGGAGGCAAAATATTAGTGCCACAGCTACCACTTGGACACAGGATAAAGCAACAGCGTGTCAAAATTTCTTTTTTGCTTAGATATTATGTTTAAAGTATTAACAATTACCGATATCCCAAGAAAAAATAAGCATATCTATTGAAAACATTTTGAGAGTTTAATAGCAGATCTGTTGAGGGTTGTGCAATGAAATGTTTATGCAATAACTGCCTACTCCATTCCTAAAATCAGCTTGAAGTCTCGAGATTTGAGTCTGCCCAAAACAATGATATTTGGACACCAGCGAAAAGTTTGCCTGCCCTTTGCTCTGACTCCACCTCACGAATAAAACTTAATTGGTCACTGTCTGGCAATTATTAATGAGTGTCTCTTTCAAACGTCTGCTAATAGTCCAGACCCGATTAAAAGCAGCTCAATTTTCCCACCATATGTTTTGCGTGTGAGCAATTCAATTAGAAGATTGAAAACAAAATGTTTCCGACGTTTACAGGAAATTTACGACTGAAATATTGGTACGATCGACAGTCTCTTAATGTAGTTTTGCATTTCAGTTTTAATTTTGTAATCTTTGATCTTATTTCAAAAAATAGAAAACGTAATTGCTCTTTGTAACCAAAAAATAAAGGGGGGAGCGAGATTCCAGTTTTGTCGTTGTGTTTATCCCTCCTCTTCCTTTGGTGGAATCACGACAATAAATGATTGTATTACGATTTACACAGCAAATTTGATCAAGCTCAATCTAGGGCAGGGTTGTTCTAGTAAGTTTAGCAAAGGTTTAGTTAGATAAGTTCAGTAGGCTACATGCAGAAAGTGAAATCTTTAGCTTGCAATTACAAAAATAAAACCATCAATGAAATATGAGTAAATGATTCGATTTTTCTTTTAGTCTACACAAACCAATGACTTCCAAAATAACATGAGATCATGGTTCATACATCTGCTAGCTTTATGGTAGAAATCGCATTTTTTGTTTTCAGACAGTTCTTAAAATTAAGTCCAAAAAGCAAAAGTAATTCGTAGACGATGGTGGTATACTCAGGGTTTGCTGTTCACTGGCAACCTCAGATCTGAAAGAAAAAGCGATATTATGTTCTTGCTTTTGAGCAAAGTCCTTTTGTAATTTTAACGAATATTTGAAGAAAAGTGCAGGGCCTGCTATAAGTGGACGAAAATGGTTACGAGAACGTTGCCAGAAAAACAATTGGATGGAGGGGAGGCAATTTTTTAATTTTGCTCCTGCAATGGCATAGACTGCAAGTTTTGATTGACTTTTTACAAATAAATTGAGCAAACCCGCCTTTGGCTACACCGAATTAAAGAAAGTTTACAAAACCCGAATTTCGAATGAAAATTAAAAAAGCGGCAACTGTGCAAAAAGATTTGAGCTATTTTGTTTGAAAATAACTTAATAGTGAAAACAAATCGAAGAAATTTGGCAAAATGGACATGTCTTTTTCGCCCCCGTAGCTGTCATGTACCTATGGCTACTCATTCTTGAGCTTGAGATCCAGTTTCAACACTTGAAAGATCCGGATTTGGACCGCCGTCCGCCAATGGGGTAGCCCTGGGCTAGGAAAAGGAGTAGTCTATGTTGAACCAGTCATGATTTCAAATAGCAGACTAGCAGTCCCACTACCAAGGCAGACTGTCGTTGTTAGGTGCCCAAAAGTCGCCTCTCGTTACAAGCTGGGTGAGCACTGAGCAATTTCACTATTCAAACCTGGTGAAATTGATGCTTCCGATTTGATTCTGACTTGTCATAGCGACGTCATCAAATTTTGGTACCACTGTGAGTTCAAAATTTGGGGTAAGGGGGTTATCACGCTCCTTTTATGACTATATACGCCACTGGTTATTACTGCTACACCTTAGAAGGTAAACTGGATTTTTTTTGCAAAAAAAAACGAGGTGTGGTCTCAACAAGCGAAATGTAATGCAGCTTGTTGACACATTTTTACAGCTAGAGGTTAGAGCGTCTGCTTCGCTAGACCATGAGTTTCCATTGTTAGCCAAGCTACACCAAAGTTTTCTGTTTTTAATCAAAAATGGTGTTCGCAAATCTCCAGGTTAGGGTCAGCAACCAACAAGAGTATTTCGTTGACAAGAACAAAACTGGATTTTAATGAAAGATCTCTCACTCATTCACGACTCAAGTATTGCATAGCGCAAAAAAATTACAACTAAACAGCACCAAAAACTTTATGAATTTTCATTTCAGTGCAGCTTAGGAAAAGAAAGTTGTCAACGTGCGTCTGCCCAGTGTAAAAATCGGGAGCAATTTTGGGAACAATGGCTTGATTAGCAACTGTCCACATAGTCAGTTTTCACTAATGTGCTTTGTGGTGGTGACGTATGACTGATCTTAAAGCAACTGCCACCGTCATTCAGTTATACATGTTTCTATTCTGGTTGGTCAAAATTTGTTGTTAATTATAGGTAGAACAAATTATAACAGACCCGCTTCATCAGGAATAAATTTCTGTTTTGCAATCCGCTTGAAGCTTATCTTGATGCCTCCTAAGATCTTAGTAGGAATCGGCCAATAAAGAATGGACTTGATCGACTCCAAAGAAGATCCGGTCGCCTGCATAACTAGTAGCATGTCAAGAATTTTATGCGAAACATGGAAAATGTAAATACAAATTAAATCACGACCTCAAATATTCTGCAATGGGAGCTTATTAGGTCACGTTTCTTGCATATTGATAAAAAGGTAGACTGTCCAAGTGACCGGGTACCCTTTCAATCAAGTCAATACTATAGGCTGCTTGTCAGCAGCGTAGCAAGGTGTGTGCGGTACGCACAGGGTGGCAACTCAGAGGGTGGCTATTTTTGGCTGAGGGCGAAAAAAATTTTACCTGTTTCTGAACCTAAGTTGCCAATTTTGGGAGTATTCTAGGTTACTTGGGATTTTCTTGAAAACTTATCTTTCGGAAAATGTCTGGGAAGAAATCTTGGGATTTTTTGGATATTCTTGGGATATTTAGCTGTTGAATTTCGCAAAAAAGAACCTTTTTTTTTGAAGATCCACTTCAAAACTGAGGATTGGTTTGAGGGTAAAGACCTCTTTTCTTGTTTGCTTGTTTTTTGGAGATCAACCCTATTACGAGAAGAATTTTGGAAATTTGTAGGAATACATCTTCATTTTCTTTGAGTTGAAACCGAAATTAACAATGTGCCAAAGCATTCTAGACTAATGGAATTTTTTCACAAAAGCATTGCCGTTTTGGGGATTTTGTAATATTTTGAGTTGGCAACTACGGTCTAAAAACAAAATTTTAACGCTAAGATTTCACAAGAGATGGGACGGCATTTTTTGCATTGGCGAAGGGCGGTCAAACTTCTGTTACGCCATTGCTGGTTGTACTAAACAATAAATTTGATAGAGGTAGCCTGCTCTTCTTACACCACAAAATGGTAAAAATCAGCAGACGATATGCATTGAACATTCTATATTAAAGCTGAACGTTTCCGGCTCATCAGCATGGCCCTCATCGGAGTTTTGAAATGACATGCTAACACTGAAACCAGTTGTAGTGTCAGCGTATTAGTTTTACTTTCATAAGGGTTTTGTGGATGGGCCGAAAGCGTTTAGTTTTAATGGAAAACGTGCAATGTACAGTATATTGTCGGCTGATTTTTGTTATTTTGTACCAAACATTATCGGCTTTTCTGAAGCTAAAACATACTCCCTTTACCTCTGACGTCAAAAAGTACAATGCTCACACTTAACTGCTGAATTGGTTGCGGCTTTAGATGACGTAACTGTGAACGATGGCAACTTTAAAGACTCGATGACAGAAAAATGGCTTTAAAAAAAACAGTACGAATAAGCGTTATTTCAAACAAGCAATAGGCGTGTAGGCAGCATTTGTGTATTTGTTGTGGCTGTGAAGCGATGGCAACCTGGTTTGGAAAAAAAATGCGTTTTAACACTTTTCAATCATACCAGAATAAGCTTTGGCGAATATGAACTAGTAAGTAATTAATCGAGGAAGAATCTACTGTACAACCAAAGTGACATTTAACATGAGCCTTGAGGCAGTGCTCCAACGCTTTTGATAAGTTTGCAGAAATGAAGGGTCCAAGACTGAAAATTCTTTTCCATTTCGTAACATGTTTTCTAAAGGTTGGTGTGCGCCGCTTCTGTATTTTACCGGATTCCATTTGAAGTCAAGAACTCTTTTTTCATCGAGTTCCGATGCACATGCATTCCATGTCCCTTCAACCCAGCACTAGCCCGTCTTCGATTTCCCTAACAAATGACCTTGAAAGCCAGTGATGAACTAAACGGAACACATGTTTTTCTAATCCGCTTTTCCTCTTAAAAAGTTGCGGAAAGCAGCGGCCCTAGGAGTTATCTACAAACCTGACGATCTTCAGCTACATTTACATGCTAACTACTTCAATTTCAATTTTTGACCCAGCCAATTTTCTTATACAACTTGTCGACCTAGCTTCTGGGTGGCCAAGCTGTCTTTTGCCAGTCAATGTTGCATCAAGTAATTATCTAAAATATTTACCTATATTTATTTGAAACTTAGAATATATTCTTCTTGCATTTTTAAACGATCTACCAATAGACAGTCTGCAGAAACGACTGTTAAACTGATTACTAAATTTTAACAACTTCAACATCAGTCACAGCATCAAAGCGCGTTTTTTAAACATCATTTTGATGGGAGGGTGAGCTGCCAAACCAATAAAATTATATGATGTAAAACGTGACAATTGGACCTTGAAGGGCTAAAATACATTGAAGGTATTAAATTTTAAGTGTGTTTATGATGCTGATAAAGTTTTCGCCTCGGAAACCACAGAGGCATAAAAATTATTACATAATTTGAGACTAATAATTTTTACCATAACTTTTAAATGGTTTTAATAACGTAACCACCACTGCTGCTTTACAACAATATTAAACTCTTTAAGCTAACTGCAAACACATTCAGAAATAAAGTTAAATAACCTACCTGCGATCAGTAGATCTGCATTTGTATTTTAATGTGACGATCCTGGCAGACATGTAAACACCGTATAGCTTGGGAAAAGGAGCAGAAAAGAGCCATAACCTCCTCGTGGAACTATTATGAAAAATTTGCAAATTTGCTAAGAAACGCTTATCAAACCACACAACAAGACATTATCAAGCTATTTTAATTTTGGTCGAAAATCCACCTACGAACAGCTAATAAAAATTTGTCTTCCCCTCAAATTTTTGTGGCTACGCCTTCGCATAAATATAACATCGATCTTCACCAGCGGTTATCAAATGAGCATCTCACCATCAACAAACTTTGCAAGGTTAAATGGAAATTTATTTACACCTGCAATTCTATTAGTATATCTAATTAATGAATTACCAACTAAAGCTGAAAACAATGGGCTTGCTAAATCAAACACCACAGAGTTTTTGGCACGGTTGCCACATGAATATAAATTTATTATTGTACAAAATGAGCAAACTTGATGTTGAGGTTTGACATCAAGTTTTTTAGATTGGTATGTGTTTAAGCGTTGGGCATTTGTACGTTTTTTAGCACAATTTTTTTCTGCATCGTGACACAATCAAAACCTTAGAAATTGATCTACAAAACGCTTTGTTGAAGCGTCAGGGGCTCATGGCGACCGGCGTTCATTTTGTTTTTTCTCTTTTACAATCAGCGACGATCATTTTAAGTCATTTTTCAGCTATTTGCATCACTTGTGCATAAGGTTCAACCATTGCTTGTAATGATCTTCAATATTCATTTGCACAGTGTAGGTCAAGGATATTCCTACCACAGTTTCAACCAGCGTCACGTGCTAGCTTGTACCTGCTCTCCATCAAGCCACACCACGGCAAAGTACTTAAAGCTGTACATTACTTTATTCACATTGGCTGTATATTGTGACCAGCAGTGTATCTATCCACTTGAAATTAACGAATGTATTGGCAAAGCTGGTGTCATTACAACTAAGTTGAACATGAGAGTAGAGAGTTTAACAGAATAAGGTGGCCTTGCACTTGAGCAAATAAGTAGTCTTGGCACCAAGCAAAATGGAATTAAATCCTTAAAAACACAGAAAGGAAATAAACCGCGGAATTTCGGGAAAGCTGTCGAAGAGAATTTTCCTAGCAAACGGCGATGTTGATTTCATGATTGTGTGGACCAGTGTTAGGAGATTTTGGTTAAGTTTAGGGTTATAGTTAGTTCGGTTGGTCCGTGAAATTTTCGCTTTTGAGTAGTATGCACAACATATGCCTCGCAACTAAACTGCCTGAAAAGGTTGTATCACTGCTGCTCGCGATTCTTTATGAATATTGCTTGACAGACAAAATTATGCATCAATGCCGTCTCGGTGGAGAAAGCGGATTCTTCCAGCGTAAACCTCATGCTTTACGAACATCGACTGTGTTAACTTGCCCATCCAACCATGTGAGTCGCACAGAGAACAGCTATACATCTAGTGACCACCTGTAGTCAGCAGTCCGTTGGCCAAAAAAACGTTACGATGTAGCCCTATGTTGCGAGCCATCATCGCACTTTGAAGACTTAGCAAGCACAACTTAAACCAAACAGATATCGATGCAAAGAGATAGATTTGGGAGGCGCTTTCCGCTGATTGTAACAAATAAGTCCATGCCGTCAAAACCAGCATTAAACGATCTGCAAGAAAAGCATTCTCTTCTATAAAGAAAAGAGAAAAGGAAAGAATGTAAGATTACAGCACAATTAGCAGTTAGACTTTGCACATGCTGAGGCAGAAACTGCGATACCAAAAATAAATTGCTTACCCACTATGCAACTACGAAAGCAACTCTCGGCAGGAATAAACTGATTACCAACAGAGCAAGCGCACTCAATTGCTTCTCAATCGAGACGAAACGAAGCCAAAAAGCGGCTCAGCGCCGCATCTACATCGCTAACTTTTCAGTAGTTTGCACATGTACTGCCAACTATATAAACTGACTACTTTCATCTACTATCTGTTAATCATTTCACATGAGATGCAATACCCCATGCAAAACGCATTAACTAAAAAACAGGTTTGTTTTTTTAGACGATAACCATTGACTAACGATGCGCAAGTTTATGCATATTAGTAACAAAAATATATCCTCGTAAACAAGTTACAGAGTAATCCAATATTCTGTTTTTGTCTCTAATTTAAATAAACAAAACTCCAAACAATGCTGATATTTTCTTTGAATTAATATTTAACTGAAACTAAATATAAAATTGTTTAAAATTTTTAACCTCTAGCTCCGCTTTTAGTTTTTAAACACTGCGTTTTAGGAGTATTTTTTTTTTGTTTTCATAAAAATTGTTCGGTACAGGTTTGGGATATTTTTAAAGCAAGTGGGGTCTGTGGACAGGGTTTAGGGGTTGCTTGGAGATCCAATAGAAATGTTACTAGAACAGCAATTATTTTTCGTTGAGAAAGACAAAAGCGATGAATTTGAACAGAAACAAGGAGACCTTGTATTTGGAAATCAACTTCTTCTCGGTGCTGGTTTTGACTTATTTTCTCACATTTGTTTCCAAAAGCGACATGAAGACGTTTTTTTGTTTGGAGATCATTTGCTATTCGGCTGATATTGACAAATGCTGTCACACATCATTAAAGATTTTTTTTGGAGATCAATCGCTTTTCGAACTGATTTTAACGTACGGTATGCTCTCAAATTTGTTTCCCCAAGGTAACACGAAGACCTTTTTTTTTTAGAAAGTGGGTCGGTGCTTGGGCAATCTTGATCTCGGCCGCAAAGGGGTCCGCGCAAGCCAGAAATTTTATTTAGTGGTCCCTATTGAAAGAAACTATAAGAACCACTGGACTAGACAAAACAACTGAAACCAGATCCACAGGCCTAGATGGCCCAGAAATTTTATCAATGCAAATTAAATCAATTTCTTTCCACTCTTATAAATGATTGTTGTCAATTAAGTCATTCAATGAGATGTTTGAGAATTTCCTACTTAAGTTGACAAAAGTAATCAAATTGATAGCCAAAGTAGGCCTACGCCTGTTGGAGTATGAATACTCTGTCAAAAAGTTTGTTTATTTTATACACTTGGCTACTTTTTTCACCTAACTTAATAAAAATTTGTTCCCTTTTCCAAATAACTATAACAGCCTAATTAAACTGGTAAGTGTGAGTGTCATTTTTAACTAGTTTTACAAGTATTATACTTGCATTTCATTAAACAACCTCATGGCCTTGGCAAGTGTGAATCATATTTTCAGAAAGTTACGTAACGATGACAAAATAATATACATTGATGACGTATACGTAGTTCGATTTCTTGTCCTGCTCAATAAAATCAATGGTCACATAATCATAAAATGAGTCATAATAATATGACTACAGGTTATAGGTCATGCTGAAAGCAAAATTTCCAATAAAGCTGCAATAAAATATAGGTAAAATAAATACTATGCCTTAAAATATTCAATTATCAATGTTCACTATCACTTGCCATGCGCATTTTATTAGAATGTCTATTAATCACGTGACGCCAGAAAACTGAAAATATAAAATTTCATAATTTATCTATGTCTTCAACATTTTCGTATTCAAAAAAACGTAATAATCAGCTCAAAAACGTCAGCTTCTCACATCTGGTAGCCCTATGTAGTATTGAAGGGGCAAACTAAAAGAACTAGTTTTCCATTTATTTTCCCAGGTGTTTTCGGCTTTATTTTGAGAATAAACCTTTTAAATTTTTCAAATTTTTACAAATAAATTCTGAATTCTGGTTATGAGTTATGTTTTGTAACAATAGACTACTTCATCTACCGCACACGGTTTTTTGATTTGACTCACATCATACAGTCACGTACAAAATCGTTTTATAACTTCACAATAGCTACACTACAAATTGTAATCAGGAATTAAATCCAACTAAAAGCTTCTAGGCTGACCAACTAGTCGATTCTACAGCAGTATCAATAAACCGGCACGCGCCAACTAACGCGTGTGTTACCTCAACTGAAAGCTCATATGATGGATTACCAGCAGTCGGTGCCATTTCGTTTTTCACTCCATTCATCTACTGAACAATAAAACTAATTTTGCGAATCTGCCTCCCTCAAAAACTTCCCGCAGAGCATCTGTTGCTGTCCTGAATTTTCTCTTTCACACTGTACTTCCGTAAATTCGTAAGCCACACACGTAGACAAAAGAGAGGCGCATGAAAATGGAATGCATCATTTAGACAAAAAATGCACGATTAATGAACGCTTAATTGACCACAAAATGCGTAACAAAAAATGCGAAACTGGCCTAGGGTGTGGAGAATGACACAAAATGCTTGAGAAAATAAAAAGAATTATTTGCGGTTTTTTACGTTGTGACGTCTCATTAACTCAAAAGTTGTAGTAATTAAAAATGAATACCGTTTTTTCATAAAACAATCCAATAAAAAAGCTGCGCAACGCAGTGGTCTTTGCGTTTTTGTGGCTGCGTAATGACATTGACTTACAGAGCAATTAAGGAAAAATTTTGAAGTATAAAATAATGTAGCAATTAAGTAAATAAGAGAAAAATAATCACTGAAAATATGCCACGACATAATTAGCGAATCCTTTTGAAGTTAAAGGCTGGAACAACTTCCAACTTTTTACTTTATATTATTTGCTGACTATCTGGTGGTGTGACGATGGATTGTTTTCTAGCGTTATCATATTTTAATTAATTAATATCTAAATAAATTCAGCAAGCTTGCCGGTTTGCTTTTCTAAAGAATGGACTGCGCTTTGGAATCCCCTCTTCTGGACTTGTCACGTTTTGACAACTGTGCGCGCCTGGTACAGTTTTAAAAGTGCTTTTAGGGAGTGAGCAAATTGCAAATTTTTTCCAGGTGGTGTATTGCCAGCAATTGAACATCTTGTTTTGAGAACATTTTTTAAAGCAGTCAATCCCCGCTCTCTCTTTTTTTGAAACCACTTCCGAAATACGGGCTTCCCTGTTGATGAAAAAAAGCAACTTTACAAAGAATGATAAGTATGAGCACACTTTGGGAAATGTGCAGGTGTGCAGGATTGCCAGAATGCATAAAATGCGGACAAAAATCCATAAATTGTCTTAGTTTCACCTACAATGTCCGACGGCCAGCAAATCATTTGGACATTCAATTTTTTTTCTTAATTTGACTAAATTTTATTGACCTCTGAAAAGTTTTAGTTCAAAAGCCCAAGAGCAACCTCTTTCTTCCAGGTAGTCTTTGGCCCATTGGCGACAGCTCCGTGCAGACTTTCCAGTTCGGAAAAGCCGGAAATTTTGCTTGTTGTATTCTTAGGACATTACACTTAAAAGGATCCTTTCATCTTTGCTTGGCAAACAGGTGTGGGGGCCAAGCAATTTGCCTGTCGTAATGGCCAGGTCTAACTGCAGACTAGCAAACAGGGCGTGAGCGCATACGCAGTGTGTGCGCATCTTCCCTGCGTAATCGTCAACACGATAGCTTAAGCAAAGACAAAGAGTATTTTGTAACTTATCAACGGCCCTGTTGTGCTGTTGCTGTTAAGACATTAGATGCAGAATCTATAATCAAATCTTGATATTCGTCGCTTTTCCAAGCCGCAGCGACAGGTAAACGCTTTTTAGGATTGCCCAAACCCATTGTTCAGTCATTGCTGAAAGCCCATCCAACATTTTAGGAAATTGACTGAGACAAAGGTCTGAGACTAACTTTTAAAACTGACCCAGTTTGTCATCGGAAAACCACTTTTTTGGTGATCAACTTCTTGAAAGTAAGTTTTCTTGATTACTAGTAAAATTTTTGTTTAAATTGATAAATTTATGCTGCTTTTTAAAGCGGTTACCATTTTTTTAAGATTAAATTTAAGTTTTTAGTTTTCTAAATTGATAATCTTTGCTTCCACACATATCGTGGCCCACAATTTCAAGCTGTGTGCGGCCCTCAGTTAGTCGATGACTGTCCTACTGTGTCTGAGTGTACAATAGGAACAAAAATTACCTACCAAGTTCTACCGTTATTTATTGATGGACTTTTCACTTCTTAGAGAAGTTGAAAATTGCCCCAGAAAATTTTTTTCTCAGATCAATCAAGCCAATTTTGGAAAATTGATATTTTTACACCTGCAAGGTGGTTAAGAGACTTTTTTCAGCGTTTTGTGCTTGGTTGACTTTTCTTTTTGATAATATTCTGTGAATGCTTGAATGTTATGTGTCAACGTTTAACTTTCTGTTACATAAATTGCCTGTGTAATGCTAAGTGAAAGATATTTATCATATGTCTATATTTCCCAAAAATGTCCGAATTTTATTCTAATATTCTCCCAGATTACTTGGCAACTCTGCTGGTGTTGGAAGCTCAATTCGACTAAGGAATGAAAAACAATTCCAGTCGTCTACTCTATGCCGTAGTTTAACCTCTTGTCTGATAGCAAGCAACAGCTTGAAAACAAGAATGATACAAGTCTAATGATCCAAAAACTAAACAGAAAAACGTGCTTTCGCAATCTCTTTTGTAAAGATCCATTTAGTGAAGTTGTGAAATCGCTTTGTACATAAGTTTTTTCTCACAAAATAGTACCCACATTAGACAATACATAAAAACGGCTACCAGTCGCTCTACCAGCAGCAGGTGGTAATTTGCCAGTAAAAAGACTGCCATTGTTTGGTTGTTCTTTCCCATAAAACGTAAGTAAACCTTCAATGATAATATAGTTCAAATAATCCAACAACAGCAGTTAATCTGTTAACAATAGAAACTAAATTGCGTTTGCATTGTTAGATAACAGGCATTTACCTGCAAAATGGAAGTACCATTTCCGTGTTGTTAAAATTAAACTGAATTTTTACTCTTGTCGTTTTGGTTGTGGCAAAACATGTATATATAATTTGGTTAACGCCTTTTCCCTACTGGTGTTTAGAAACATAGATGAAAAAAATCCTTGGCGAAAATATTATGTAACCGAAGTATTTTCAAAATGTTTTGCAGGAAGAAAGCTCAAAAACCTTGTACTATTGCGAAATCACATAAGCATGGTTGGCTAAATTGCTGCGTGTTTGTCCGGTCATTTGTTTACCATGTCCTGTTTGTTAGGAACGCTAATTGACTAGCAGCATAATAAATACATCTCTTTATGAAGTGAACAAACAGCAACCAAAATTACCGTCTGACAGCATAATTGAAAAAAAGGTCAAAAAAGCAAGCGACTTCGTATGCAATGCTTTGCGGTTGCGTGACAAAAAAATAGTTTTCTATATTTTCTTCAAAATGTTAAGCACCAGAATCTATAAGTTTTGCCGATAGCATTTGAAATTAATGCTGGCATAATGCAACGTAGTCATTACCTACTGTCCAATGACTCGACAAGTAAAGGAATATTTGTCGCTCTAATAAAGCTTGGGTTATGAAATGTTTCGAAGCAGTTTCTGTTAACAATCATAAATTTAACCTGAAAACAGAATCTAAATTCATGTTTTGATATACGAACAGCCTTCACTAAGGGGTGGAAATTTCCCTCTCTCAACAGCACTCACAGCATGGGTGACTCCTATTGGCAGGTTCCCACATTCAAAGCGGCTAACACGATCAATTGTAGTTCCGCAGGGATCTTTTGTAGAAAACCCACGCCACCGCTCTTTTCCAGTTAGAATTTTTATTCATTGATGGAATTCAGCGATGTCAGCTAATATTTTGTCCAAACCCTAAAATCTATAGAACTTAAAACGTGGCGGGGATGTTTTTCTCAAATCTCACATTTTTGCATTAGTGCCTGGGGTTTCCACAAAAGAACCTTCCGCAGCCCTTCTGATTATGTCTCAATAAGGGGTTTTCCAATTAAATGCTGGCTAAAAGGGGAGGGATCATGAGGCCACCTACTGTAAAACCACTGCAGTGAACTACCAACCTTGTTTTAAGTTCGCCACAAAACGTTTGCAACACCAAAAATGGTCGGAAATCATTGGATCGTCGTGTTGAGAAAAAATGTGTTGTTTAGAAATGGCGATGGAGGCGCATGCGGTTGGTTGGTAATAGCGATGCTAATTTTTTTGGTTTCGTCAAGGTACCACTTATCGCTGCTAATTCCATACCCATAACTCTCCCTACTAGCAGTATATCAGCGCACGCTCATTAAGCCAAAATAAAACGGCATTGATTTTATATGACTACTTTAAAGCCTAAACAAAGCCGTTACCCAGACTGAAACGACTTAGTAAAAGCTAGTTGAAGTTTGTTGAAACTAAATAGTGAGTTTAATGCAATTCTCCTCAGCACAACAGTTTTTAGGTAAACAAAAGCATGGCCTCAATCTCATGAATGTATCCATTTCGCAAACGACGAAAGAGGTAGATCAAAAATTTGCTGAAACTGCTTCGACTTAATTAGTTTAAGTAATTGACTGGTCAAAGCGAAGCTGTTTACTGTAAAGTGCAATTAGGCCTAACTTGTGGTCCGGTACATCCATAACTGCTTTGAGCAAACTTCTTTTAAAAATAAATCAAGATCGGGGTTAACCTGTCTAAATACAAAAATATTTGTGGAAACTCAAACTTATCAAATAGATAACTCATTTGCAAATAAAGCAAAAAACTGAACCAATAAACTGCGGATAAGTTATCCTGTCTGACAAATCTACAAAGGTTACAGTTGCTAGCAGAAGCCTTACCGGATCAAGAAAAACAATTTTGGTCTCTAGAATCTTAATTGCTGCCAAAAGGATATATTTTAGAAATCACAGAGTGGCAGTGGCCTGGTTTCAGGGTTAGATGCAAACAATAAGAACAATTTTTTATTAAAATCCTTTACATATTTTCAATGCTTCTTTGAAAGGTGGAGGCGAGAGAGTGCACCCAAAGTTGAAATAAGTCCCCGAAGAAACCATGCTCTTTCCTTTATTTTTTTGAACTCTATCAAAGTAAAATGCTGTTTTCAAGTAAATACGTCGATGCCCCGAAAAAAGATTTTTCTCCTTTAAACGTTGTTTTCCCAACAAAGGTCACCTACTGAAATTGAACGACAAGAAGCTCGAAGAGGATATTTCTTCCCTACTGATTCGCTAACCGTTGTCGACCCTAATTTTTGATTACCTACTGAACTCATACATGTTGACGTCATCACAAGCAAAAAGTCAAATTTAGCCTCTTCCAATATTTCTGCCTACAACCTTGATCAAAGCCATCCTTGATCTTTGGCCGATCAAGCAAATTTTCTCTTTGTTGTCGTGTTACTTTGAGATCGAATTTCGTTTAGCATGTTTTTCAAATAAAAATAAAAGAAACCGGCAGCACGGCAGCTAAGATTTTTCAGTTCTCAAATGGTTGTAAAGTTTGACGTCATAATATAGACCGTGAAACCACACATTGACCTTGAAACAGTTTTTGGGTTCTTAAAGCTTGTTAATTGAAGCATGGGTTTGCTGCTTTACTAAAATTTCATTAGTTTAAGGTGATGCTCCACCAGTAATCCAATTAGAGACGTTTAAGTTGAAGAGTAACAATCAATACCAAACGCTCAGCTTTTAAAAACGAATCTTGAGCTAACAGAGGTCTCAAAAACAAGCAAACCTATCTTTTAAGGCTATTTAGCTTACCATTTCTGTTTTTTAAAGTGTAAGAGGTTACAGTTAAACCATTACATTAAAACCGCCTACGTAAAACTCTTACCATTTAAAGTACAAAAGGTTAAATCTATAAAAATTTTATTTCGAGTCAAAAAAAATATAAGCTCAATGTAAATAAAAAGCAAGCCAAGTCGGACTCAATTGGTAAGATTTCAAACATTTTAACTTAGCTTAATACAGAAAACATTATAAAAACTGAATTAATGAGGCGACGGGATCAAACTTTTTGTTCAGGATTTCAAAAGATTTTCCGCATCTGCGGCAAAACCGCATATTTGATAAAGTTTCATAATAAAATAGCACCGCACGAAGCAAAAATATATAATCAATCTCAAAACTGACCAACAAAATATGCAACTATGGAATTGCATGAATTGCTTTTGTTTGCAGTCCCGGTACATGACCATAGATACAACTCAGCACACCTTTTTATTGGCCTATGTTAACTATACAGACCTACCTGGCCTAGTAATCAGGAAACTCTGACCTTCGTTCCGATTCCATTATGCTCACATGCACCCGGTGGTCTACTGGTTAGAGCATTCTCTTCGCAGTTGGCAAACTAGGGTTCAAATCCCTTGTCGGGTAATAGCAAAAACCATACACTAAAAGCTTTAAAAAGAACATTTACAACTTTCTTACTTGGCGCTCAGCATGAAATAGATAGTTAGAGGAAAAAGTCGGCAATTTCGCTCGTTTGCCATCGGGAAAGACACTTAACGGAGGTACCTCCGTCTTCATGTGGCAGACACGTGTAGGGGCCGAACAGTCTACTCTACTCGTCGCAGTAGCCCAGTCGAACTGAACACTTACAAATAGAGCTTAAATTGAAACTCGTAAAAAAACGCAGAGCTTACCTACGCAATAAAATAAATGTATTTACACTTTACTCCTCCGTAACAAAATATGCGGCTGAAAAGGTTACGGCAGCCGCAACCACACCGCCGTTAATATCGCCGGTCTGAATGCTTTAAAATAGTGTTGTTCAACATTACTTGTAATTACTGTTGGCCTGTCTTAAGGAATAGATTAACGTTTAAATAAAAGCCAGCTCTGATCTTGTTCTACTAAAAAATTCTTAACAAGGGGCATAAGGGGACAGGGCTATAAAGAAAGAAGAGGGAAAAAGAGCATTTTAACTGAATAATTTGAAATCTGGATAAGTTTCGCGTTTAAAAACCTAATAATCTTGTTTTTAGAAAACGTACCTGAAATAAAAGAAATTCTACTTTAAATATTCTAGTAAATATGGATCTTCGTTCTCCTCGTCCTGAAGTTAAAATTTTGGCTTTGTGAAATTTGCTTATTTTGGTGTTGAATCATTAAAGCAAGGCCCAGCATCTTGTTTCAAAATATCTATAAATAGCTTTAGATGTTCATAACCTGCGCGTTGTCTTGAAAACAGAAAACAACGCCTCTACTACTTACATAGCAACCGTAATTTCACTGAAATTCAAGCAACTTTTAATGTGGCAAGTTTGCTTTTGAAATGCGTAAATCATGTTTTATAGTAACATTTGTGACAAATTACTATTCATGTGATGTCAACCATGTTTAAATGATAAATACATGGTTTTATCTATGTAAAAAATGTGCACTCCGGTTCATTCTAATTTTAGCGACAAGGAAATGGGACAAGGTGCAAAAATAGCTTTTGATAAGGTAAATACGTTTCATGAGAAATTCTTTATGAAATAGATCCCCAGTATCCATGGGTTCCGCAAAGTCAATCTCATTTCCTATTCGTAGTAGGCACTGCATTAGATTTGGTAACGTAGTCGTCTTCGGTACGGGCAAGGTTTGTCTTGGTGTAGTTTAAATTTTTCATCACAAATGCAAAAAGTGGCAGTTACTTCTTAACAACAGCTTATTACAACAAATACTAACGTCATTGCTCCGGAATATTTAAATTGGAAAGTTGAAATGTTATGTCGGCTACTCGAATAAACAGTGACATGTGTAAAATAAACAAACAAGCATTGAGTTTTCTGTTGAGACAGCTACTATTTTGGTTTGTTTGTCTTTGTTGCTTTGAAACCAATTAAACTTCAATAAGTTGTAGTATATGACACTTTTATCTTCATTTAATCTTCAAAATGCTCTAAGATTATATGAATATTACTATTTAACAGCAACTATGGAACAATATTGAGTAATTATTGATCATTTACACGCGCTCAAGTATTTTAAAGCATACTGCTGTAAAAGTACCCGCACTTCGTATATACGAACAAGCCTACACACACAATCTCGGTGAGGATTGAATAAGAAGCGAAGGAAGCCACTTTTTCATCTTAGTTCACTTCTTGAAAATATCGTGAAGTGTCATTGTCGTTTTAAAGTCATGCTCATTTGAACGGTACATTTGAACATCTTGGGACAGTAGATTTGCTGGTTATTTCGTTCCAGGCCCCCTGACGTTAAACCATCTTAGCACCACTGCACAATGCTTGTAAATGCATGGCTTTTAAAAACTGAATTTGGCACAAGGAAAATGTTTTAAATTTTTTGGGGAATAGCTCCGTGTCATCACTATTGATTTTTGCAACTTAACCTAAAGCATTGCCAAGATGTTTAATAAAAACTATTGTAGCTCTTTTCGCTCAAAAAGACTGGCATTGTTAATTACGAATGCCTAGAAGCTTGAGATTAACCTACTTTACTTTTTAGGGTATAAAGTGATTGGTATATTCTACTTTAAACCGTAATTAGATTGACATTGATAAAGATACGCAGCTTTTCATCCATTATTATCTGACGTAACAAGGCGTAACTAATACCAGTTAACAGCTCAAAAATGCAAGTTGCTGTACTAAAAAGCTTTGATTTTGGTAGAAAGTTGACCGTGTCATTTTCCCGGACAACAAAAGATTATCGAAATAAACAGACTATAAGCAGGATTCCCTCTTTGAGGAATTTGCAAAGCGGTACATCAAAGGCTACTTTAAAGCAAAAAACGAAGGGCTACAAGTGAAATAACTTCACAAACACGTAAATCCAGTGGCAAACACGATTTTCTTAATTAAAGAGCAAGCTCTTCTGCTAATTGCTTCTCAACCGGTTGGCCGCAGGACTATTTCGGGTGGGACACAATTTCAATTTGAACTATCAATAGGGAAAAATAGGACAAATATAGACGTTGAAAAAGTTTACCTTCAAAAAAATATGCCTTCAATTTGGATGGAAAATTTAAGAGTGTGTCAAGAAATATCTTACTGAAGAAAAATGAGTCACAAACGAAAAGAACGTTGAGAGTCCTTGCTCCAGGTAATGTCAAGTTCGCAACACACGGATGGCCTTAGAAAGTGCCCTTATAATTTCACCAAAATTAAAAAATATCTTTCAGCAGCAACTAATTGAAGAAAAAACATTTTCCATGGAGGAGTCCAAGAATGTCATCTATAAAATTGGTGCTACCTGTGACATACAGCATCCTCTTCCCAATGATGCCACTGAATCTAGAGCAGGGGTGCCAAACTGGCGGCCGGCAGGCCAAATCTGGCCGGCGACGTAACATCCCGTGGTCCATGCAAGGATTTTGTGGCTCTGTGTAAACACCTGACCTTCGAATTTGGTCTTCGAAAAATTGTTCTCCGAAAGAAAAAAATCTTCAAGTTGTAAATAAGTAAAAATAAGCGAGGCAATCGTCGCGATGAAAACATTTATTTTCAAAAAAAGTTCTTCAAATAGCTATTTAGCGCAAAATTTGAGAAAATATCTATTGAAGCATTCACATCCAAAAAAACTATGTAGTCTGTTCCGCTTAAATTTTTTTCAACACAGTCCGGCCCGCATACAATCCAGACATGTAAATGAGGCCCACAGTACTGAATGAGTTTGACACCCCAGATCTAGAGGACTTGAGAGCCATGCTCAACCAAAATTTAGGGGACAAAAAGGCCCATCAAGCTGTACTTCAATAGGAGACCCCCGGCCTCCCAGTTGTACAGGACGTTCCACAATTCTTTGAGGTTTTGAAAAGTCTTACATCCAATGTTATCGTTGTTGGCTGTTACAGATTATATTAAAACTATACTGTGATCATGTTGATTATACAGGGCTATGAAAGAGCATCCAACTAGAGCAGGGGTTCTCAACCTTTATTCTCTTATTTACCCCTTGGCAAATTTCAAAAGTAAAATTTACCCCAAAAATTTTTTGCATATTTTCACTTCTACAAATTCCTAGCGTAATAGGTAAAAGTGTAAATTTTTTTCTTACAAAATTTACCCCCGGTTAAGAACCCCTGGTCTAGAGCATAGCTTGGTGTTCTCTTCAGCTGATCTTGCGAATCATCATCTAAATACTGTGATTTGTTATTGTAACTATCGCATTGCTACTATTCAAGCATGGTCTGTTCGAAAGAGTAAAAATGAAGATAGTAAATCGGTGGTTTGAGTCGAAATGCAACACAATTAGAAACTTGCAGGTGGAAGTTGAGTGGTATTTGCATAGTCTTGATCTTGTTCCTCTGGATGCATTTTTTTGGAAAGCTATCAAAAGGGATGCGTACGAAGAGAAGCCTAGCTCCCTTGGCCAGCTAAATCTAACACTTAGATCAGACACATGTCATCGCATTGTTGTAAATTTTGCTATCGCATTAAGGGCCTGCGCAAAAGAAATGTGGCCCACCCTGGAAATGAAAATTACGCTTAGTTTGGCATTAAACATTTGCCTTGTAATGCTGTATTCCTAAATTGCAGAATTTTTTTGATTAAAATGCTTTAAACCTTTGATTTTTTCTAAACTGCTTATTGTTTTGTAAAGATTTCAAAACGTCAAAAAATGCTGGAACGCACTGTACTTTCGTAGGAAAGTGGATCATGTTTTAGCTGATACGCAGCCTAAAGTTGTACTTTCAAATGCAGTTTGAGTATCAAAAGTAAGTCTTTTGGTAGTTTTAGGTCGATTTCTCAAAACTATACGCTTTGGCTTCCACGTAACATCCTGTTTGAAGACGATTATTTCTATTCAATCATTACGCAAGAAATTGATCAAGATTGCATCAAAAGCATTTGTAAGGGAATCACGTCCGCAAGGCCGTAAAATTAACAACGTGGCTGCGTCAAAATTAAACTTTACATTGTCGCGTTGGTAGTTTATTGCTTTGTGTCAAAGCACATTGGCATAGCAGTAAAAAATGTGGCCTTAACGCATTTCAGGATGCGCCAAAGTCCAACCACATGACTGTTAAGATTAAGCCCTGAGCAGCCCGTAAAGCATTACTGACCGGGACATTTTTATGGTGATTGACCTAGCACTAGGTCGTTGAAAGTTGCTATTTTAAGATCACTTCAATTAATAATTAATACATCACTTATATCAAAGAAATATTTGTCATAATTACCGAGGTAAGCCTTGGGGATTAAACTGCACTGTCAGGTTTGTATTATCTGAACAATAAATCAAAAGCAATAAACTGCATACAGGTCAGATAAATATAAAATTAGGACTACAAAAGTGAAATCAAAAAGACTCGATTACTGTTTTCTCTTAGGCAGTAGCAAAAATCTAGGTTTTTCCAACTTCTGTTGAAAGTATACCTGCTTGCTCTTACCAAAGTGGCATTTCCGTCCGAAACTGCCATTGCTACAATTTCATAATGTGAAATTTTAAAGCCTGTCTGAAGTAACCATAAAAAAGCGTGGGAAAAAATTAAAAAGTTAAAAACCAAAGGTTCCCAAATTTTTTAGTCCAGCCTGGGTCTTACCGATTGCTCACGTGCTGCATTGAAACATGCTTAGCAATGCATTAGGCTTTGAACATAGAGTTAAAAGAACACGATTTAATTCCGTCACAACAACAGTGTCTGTATGTCTTTTGCCGCACAACCGCAAAGTATTAAATAATTTCAGGAACATGAAATTTCTGAAAGTTTGTGCAACAAATTCCGGTTTAGATTTACATTGGATGTAACTTTAGGCAGTAAATTTTTATTGTTGAACCACTACGATCACCTGCATCGCTGGTGATGTCATAAAGAAAATATTTTGCGCCATCATGCGCAATTGTGACGCATTTTACAACTGGTGACATCTTTTACGTGCCATTGAACTGTTGTAAAAATAAACATTAACTTTTCTGAGGTTCATTAGATTTGTGTAAACCGTTGTTCTTTTCTTCCAAACTCATAGGAAGTAATGTTACGGTCTGTTGTGACTTCATTAGTTAAACTTTTTTTGGATAACCTTTTACCAATTGACCACCAGAGAATCGCATTTTTAAATAAGTTACAAGATGATAGAAAACAAAACTGCACTATCGATTTACATCAATTACATTAGTGATAGCCAAAAATCCTCGTACCTATAGTCTTGTTATGCCTAAAGACTGCTTATTTGCTGGCACTGCTAAGATTTCCTTTGGATGCTTGAAACGGGTAATTATTTTGAAACAAATTTTTTTGTATGTTTACATAAAAATCCAGTATTTACCTATTTTTTTACGCTCTTAATTGCCTTTTACTGAATTTTGTGCATAGCAATCTCATCAATTTTAACTGGTGTCCCATTATTCTTTCCTTTTTTGGCTTCTTCCGTTAGCCATGTTTGCTCAACGGATAAGCACAAGTGCGGAGATAGCTGCCTGCATAATCCGAAAACAAATCAATGGCTTAACGTCAAAGACCACCTGGGCAAAATATTTTCAAAATCCTGCAACATCGTAGGGTTTTGTTTAATGGATTCTGATTTTGTTCAGTTAGCCAGAACATGGCTTAAATCTTAAGATATGATAACAAGCAAGAGATGCAACTCGAGCTCATTTTATTGTGGCAACACCAATATGTTGTAAAGTTCGTTTTGAATAGGCAAACACGAACTGACAAGGCTGTTTCGAATTGGCTTCAAAAGAAGGTTTGGTTAGATGGAAAGTCAGGGTCTTCACAGAAAGACCTTCGGGTAAGTCCAAAACTCTGGTATAAAATAGGTTTTGAGATAATGACACCGGTCAAAATTAGGCGGAGCCAGGCATTGTGTTTGGATGGCAAGATTTTTTTGTGCAAGATCTAGCAACTCAATGCAAAATACAGAGATCTAGAAGCTTTGAATTTCAGCAAACATGCTTTTCTACTTTTTCCTATTCACAGTTTAGAATTAAAATATAACTCGATTTCATACTAGAGTCATCGCACACATCGCGGAAAGTTGTGGACACTGCCGGAGATCGCTTACAACATTAGGCATCTTGGCATTGGTGTTGACAGAAACAAGTTTTGTGTGGGAGCAAAACTTTTCTTTTCAATCCTGGTGTTCCTCAATGTTGTTAGATGACATTTTTAAATGAGTTTCTTCGCCCTCCCTTTATAGGCAAATTCAACCTCAGGTTTGTTGAAAAACTAGTTGTGGGGTTGATAATTTGTGACTTGTATTTCGCCAATTTGCATTTCAAAAATTATCTAATTGTCTTTTTAGAGATCGACGTTTTGAAGACGTAACTTTGGCAACACTTTGTTTCGTTGATCGAGTTCAAAAATATTTTGGGTGGCCGTGGCCCTTGTTCCCCCTTAGCTACGCTTATGCACCAAAGACGTGTTCTAATAGGAAATACGAAATAATGCTCAGTAACGACAAAAGAATCATCCTGTTTGCATAGAGGTAGCTAAAAGGACGTTACAGCTCTCTCCAATTTTTAAATCTATTTAAGAAATAAAAGTATTTTTACATTTTTTAGCTGCAGAACATCGATTTCCAAAAAAAAGGTCATCTAATAATATTTATAAGCCGGAAAGCATCTATTCCTGCCTCCCTCCAAACAAATGTTTGCTAGGATTATCTGCAACAAAACCTGCCTAATTTTGTTGAAAATTAACCTAATATAGTTATACATTTAGTAAAAACATTAATTTAGCCATAAAAAATGATTAAACACCAAACCAACAGAATAAGAAACTAAAACTAGCTCTCTTCTCATGAACTGCTCTGCCATACCAATAATAAGCATATCCGAAAAACTAACGAAGTCCTAAATGTAGCGTTTGGTGTGCAAAATATCTATCGGTCCGTTCTTGCGTCTAAATACGGTCCAGTTGTTTGCTAACTATAGTTTGAGAAAGGGAAGGCAAAATAATGGAAAATCTTTTTCTTGAGTAAAGGTTTTTCACAGAAAACACAACGTGCAATATAGTTTTTGGAGAACAATGAATATTTACGATAGCCATTTTGATTCGCTTCATCAGATACAGTACGAGTCAAACAAAGTAGCATTGATTAAATTAGTTCGTTTCTCAATCAGGTCAGTCTAAAAGTTGTTATATGTCCAAAGATTTTCGTCACCTTACGGCAACTGAAAAAAGTTGTTATGACATAGGCCAACTCACTCATCACGTATCATCTACTTTTTTAACGCCATGCCGCTCATGAGCACGTCACAACAAGCAGTTAGCAAGTTTGCTTGTTTCAAAGTTGTTTCAAATTCTGCACATATTTATCAATTGAGCTTTTCTACGCTGAGGCTAATTTTTTGAACTTGACTCTACCGGCATCAAATTTTTGCGAGCGCTCAGCAAAGTGATACTGGCGCGACTTGTTTTGTAATTTTCTAAGCGTTAGCGGCAAGCATTGATTTTTTTCGGAAAATACTATGCTGATAAACTTTTTTATTTTATTTTAAACTTGTTTTTGCTGTTGCAAAGGACTGCAAAGATCGCAAGGCTAGGAGACAAACTTCGGAATGCAAGGCTACGCTGGTATGGCCACGTGAAAAGGAGAGAAGAAGGCTACGTGGGAAAAACGATGATGGAGATGGGGGTGCCAGGTAGAAGGAAAAGAGGAAGGCCAAGGAGAAGGTGGATGGATTTGGCAAGAGAGGACATGGAAAGGGTTTGAGCTAAGAAAGGAGGCGAAGTAGACCGGGAGAAGGGGAAAATACTTTCGCGCTGTGGCGACCCCGAACAGGGAGAAGCCGAAAGAAGAAGAAAAAGTTTTTGCTGTTGCCATTGTAATTTTGTGATTCTCGTCGCTTACTTTGCCAGCTGGCTCTAGGTGACAATTTGTTACCTGCATTCCAGCAAAACGGGACACGCTCAGAGATTGACAACTTGAAATGTTTGTTCGCAAGCATATAAAACGCTATGGTTCAATCGAAACAAAGCTCATTTTTTTTAACTTCAGAGTAATTTTAGCTACTTAGTGTTAAAGCTAACGGAATCACTTTTTTTTGTTGTCAGCGCCGCTGATGACAGCGTTATCTTTTTGAGTAGCACACGCTAACGCTGACGACTTCAATTCGTTTTGTTAACGAGTACAAGGATAAGGCGTGAAACAGATAACACCATTACTTTCCCAATGCATTCATTAGCTGCACTTTCTTAAGTTAAGGTGTATCTTTCTATGGTGCTCGCTGTTTTCCCAATCAGGTCTCATCAGTACAGTTGGCGACTGACTATTGGCTAGAGGCTTTAAAAAAGGCATGGCCAAGTTTAAGGCAAAACACAGTAGGGTGTCTGCGGTCATGCTCATGGCCTAAAGCGAGTCACGGACGTCTTTCACGAATATCTGGGCCTACTATTTTACTTTGCTTACAGTACCTCGTGTAGGCAGCTCTTTTTTCCATACATTTCAGTGTTGCCTGCAACTTAATGGCACCTTAACCTTTTGATATTTGTTTCTGTGTAAGTGCTGATTGTAGAAGCGAATGTAAAAAGGTCTGAAAAATATATTTCTTTTCTTTGTTAAAACAAGTGCATCTAGGATTTTGAAGTGTTTTTTTTCGTAAGTGAACCAATATTAAGCAACTAATATTCGCCCACTTACAGATTATCGCACGCCAACGTTGTCAAATTTATCTGATAAGACTGCGCTTGAGTGGGCAGATGATAAAATTTATGCACAACAAGACATACACTAACCAAGAAGTGGTTTACTTACATCTATCTCAATGGCTGGTCGTTTCAGCCGGGTCAAAAGATCAAACATGCTTTTTCGACAAATTTTTTTGAAGTGAACTATAGCAGTTTCAAAGAAGTAATTTTGAACTGAAACATAGATGCCTCATTTATTTATAAATTAGCTTCAATTTATTTAAAAATGGTAAACCCAAGGCAAAAACTGTTGGAGTTGAGTTTTTTCTTAAAAAAATTGACTCTGTCTCGTAAAAATCTTAGATGAACTCGGACTGCACATGAGACTTTATTGCAAAGGACTCGGATCCAAATCGAGTTTTCGCTACAAAGGATTGTTACATTTTGGAAAACTTTTTGTTTAGATGTATAGCTATAATTTTGATAATGAAGTCGTGCACGTGTATGCAATAAAATGTCTAAAGATGGCTTTCTTTGTGATCCGACTTTCATTGCATGGCTGCACTTTATCATTTCATTGCATAGACTTGGAATCAAAAAGACTCAACCCTTGGAAGACTCCGACTCGACTCGAAAGCAAAGATTGTTGGACTCGGACTGAGTCGAGTCCATCAGTTGCTTTGCAAGTTCGTTTTCACATGCCCTGCTGTCCAAATTCAAGGTGATCTCATTATACCTTCTACTCTTGTAAACAATTTAATGAAGTTAAACATACAAATCTTCGAAGTCAAGCTTTGTGTGAGCCTTAAACTCAGAACCGAATGATCTGTTTAAGCATTCAAGCTCATGTTTTGTCCTGACCACAAAGACGTGTACCAGTACACTTTGAATGACTGTTTACTCAAAGACCCTGTACGGCCGCTTCACAATCTCCCATCCTGCCCATCTTGACTTTGATTCCTTACACTAGCGATTGATAAAAAAAAATGCTGTTGCAGCCCACAAGATAGCTTGCAGAAGTTTTGGGTTTTGTGTATTCATCTAAAAATGTTTCTTATACAGTAGGCGCCGCTTATTATGACCACGGATAATATGACCAGCCGCTTATTATGATCAATTTGGTACGGTCCGGAATTTCTCCATTTAAAATTCTCCGTTTAATATGACCAAATATCGGATAATATGACCAACATTTTCTCCATCTTTCTTGGTACAGTACAGTATTTTTTCCCGCCACGCACTTATAACTTCGCCTTTTCAACATATTGTTACACACTGTACCAAATTTTACCATCACTTGTAGTGTTGAAGTACTGTACTTTGCTTTACTGCCAACGTCACACTGTTACTTCGGGTAAACCATGAATTTGACGGTAATTGGACTTCTTGTAGCTTGCGGCGTCGATTCAGGAGCTGTTATGGCGGCTTCGATTTTTATAACCATTCGGATATTATGACCAAAATGGTCTGATCCCAAGGTGGTCATATTAAGCGGCGTCTACTGTATCAAAAAGTCAATAAAATTCTGGGAAAGCGAGGACAAGACAGATTGATTTTGTTGCTCTTGTTGTTTGTTTGCTTGTTTTCTATAAGAGGTTTTACGGAAACTACTGTCAACTTATTGAGTGTCAATAAGCTGTCATAAATATTGAATCATTTTCTAGAAAAACCACTTTACCTAATCTCTATTTGACCGTTTTCCGCTCTAGTGTGTTATTTTGATGAAGTGTCTTTGAACATCTCCGAGGTTTGTTTATAGAGAAAACAAAATACGCATAATGTTGTTGCAAAAACAGTAAAATTGGTAAACCTGTCCAGATTAAATGGTAATTTATCCCTCTACATTTTTCTTTAAAAAAGATTGGTATAACAAAATCGGCAAGAAAAAAACAGATGAAGAGCTTACTCCCAGCTCACTTTATCATCTTTTGCCTCACTTTTGTCCTCATTTCAGAAGCCTCTTCATCCTCTGAGCCTTTCTGTTCATTTTACTTTGATCTTTGCTTGATTGGTCATAAGAAAGGAAGCTAACCTTCAAAACAATTATTTTTGTCATGCTTACTGTTTTCGCGAGTTTTCAACTGTGGATCATTTGGCCAAGTCAGGTGGTGGTAACTTCTAGCGTCATTTTTGCCAGTTGAGCAGTTGCACAAGTCTTGCAACGGTTTCCCGAAAGTTCTTGGCGTGGTAGCGACACCTAGTAGGCTAATTACAACAAACTTGCCAAGCTGCATCACCAATTTACATTTACATCTACACAAGTTACTTGTGGATGCAATATGGAAGTATACTGCAATATGGAAGTAGAAATACCGCTTATCTCTTGACAATAGGCTCAACTCCAAACCTCTATTTAAAAGAAAAACAGGGGGTCTAAGTTTTCTTCCCAAACTCCTTCCAGTGGTCAGTGGCGAAAGTAGATTAAGTTCTATTGGGACACACTGCAAAAATGCTTTTACCCTGATTTTGCATTAATCACCAAAGCAATATCCTTTATTACAAAACGTTTTAAATATTTCGGTGCTGCTGTGCCGGCCGTACCTGCGTACTTATACCCCTGCCAATACTGTGTCCTACTTTTTCATATAATTTACTTTTTTTTGTTATGACTTCGATGCTTCACCGAAAAGAATAAAAGTAAATGGATCGTAGAAAATCCATTTTAAGTGGTTGTTTGGCATGTCTTTGAAATCAAATCACATGCATGCATAGCTTTAGATCTTCTTAACCTCAAAAGTTTGGTTCAGTTAGCTTTGACTTCTGTTAAAAATAATGGTTTTGTGTTATCTTCGAACGCAAATATTTGTTGAAAAATTCGAAATTTTTTGCTGCAGATTATTCTGTTGCTTACCCCTCCACTTCAGGACGATGACCCCCATAATTAAGTGTTCTCACGTATGCTTATGTGGCCATAGACGCTAGCGTCTCGACCATTTTTGAAAAAGTTGGGATTGTAAACCCAAATTAAGCTGATTTTTTGAGTAAACGTAAACAATACTGACTTTTTGTTTGTTTTCAAGGCCAAAAGTGTAGACAATACCATAACGCAACACTCGCCCTCTCTTTAAATAGCGACGTTAGCTACTGCAGCGCTCAAGTTTGAATGCACATTGCCTATTATGCATAAGGCATTGCAGATATCAATGCTGGAAAGTTTCTACAGCCGTTCAATCTGTTTGCAGTTTTTTTCTTCAAGTTACATGTTTTGCAGCTCTCAAACATATGAACATCAGAGTAAATCATAAACAATGTCCTCGTAGCCCTGTCTTCTCTTCCGCAACAGCTCGGCTAGTTTTTATTAAATTTTAATTGAATAGAAAAAAGTATGAATTGCTTTACGAGTCCGTGAGTAGATTTGACATTACATTGTTGGTAAAATAAATCTGTTCTTTGGCAAACTGCAGACAGTGACACTGCTTCGACCTAACAGATCACTTCAGTGCAGTTGAGCTAGAGGCTTTTAAAAAAGCATAGCTTAGACCGTCACACTTGTGGGACCTATACTTGGTCCACTGTAGTGAATGGTCTACCGTAAAAAAATTCTCGTAATTAACTAGTTCGCAATTGGAATTCATTTTAATGTGTCTTTCACAAGGACGAACAGGCCTACTTACAAATGTTATTGTTCATATCATAGGCTGCATAGCATTATGAGTAAAGTCTCCTCGGCTTGTGGTAGAAATGCACTCTTCCAGCGCTTAGTAGTAATTTTACAAAAGAATTCAAAGAAGGTCCGAAGGCAGCAATCTTCTAGTTGACTTGCAGTGTTTTTTTTTACATTTTTACGCATGTGGCCCATTCTAAAACTAGATTGGTGGCAATGACTTGGTTATACGCTTTTCTAACGTTCAAGGCTGATTTCAAAAATGTTGTCAAGTTAAATTTTCCTCATTCCACGCGGGATGGTCTCCTTAGAAAAAAATTATGTGGCTTACTGTAGTTGGCCAGTGATCTACCGCCATGTTACATCGGTGATAACCACTATTCTGGTAGCTTGAGTAACTGACGTAGGTTTTGCGTAAATGAAGGATTGAAACATTGATTCAAATTAACAATTCAATCCGTTAACAAAATGTTTCTAAAAAGGAGTTATAGGTTGTGATAGAACAAACATCACTTTAAACCTTCATAATGGGGTGCTGTAACCAAAATTGTTATTTCAAAAAATTAATTCAGTTGCCCTTTTTAACCCATTTTTTCCCGAATTTTATTTTTTGAAGTTTTGTCCATAAAAAGTTGTGTTTTCATGCCAAAGGACATATTTCGGTGTTATTTTAGTTTATTTTTTCTTTGTTTGTTTATTATATTGTAATTTTGTTGTGTCCCAAACGGGAACACCGGGCATGAGTGGGGATCATCGGAGCGAAAAAATTTTCAATTGTTTTTTTGCAAGAAACAAGTAAATCATGGTATTTTTACACTACAATTAGACTTTTTACTTCGTTTTGCAACATAAACGTATGGTTGACACAAAATTAACACCGTCTAGGCTACAAAAAACAGTTGTGATGAAATATGAAAGACATGCAGCATATGAAAGAATAAACGCAAAAACAGAAAAACATGGAAAAACAGAAAAAACAGTTTGCGACAACATTGTACGTTTCACGGGATGTTACTTGTTAGCCTACTGATGCTCCATCTTGTGGAATTCTTCAAAGCAAAGTTCGTGTAAATTAACTCTGCACTTCTTGTACATCTTCCTGGAGTTTTTCTTGCACAGAGCGCACGTAGACTACTTTTCCGCTGGTAGCAAAGATTGATTTGCGCTGTCAAAGCGGATTCCTGGAAGGACCCTTTCCTCTAAAGGCTTTGTCACTGCTGGACGACTAGAAATAGCAGGAGGGGTGCCATACTTCTGCAGATAAAACTGCACTATGCGTCTGGCAAATTCCAAATAGTCAAGAGGACTGTTATTGTCACCCTTCCTGTACAACTGCCACGCGTTGTGAAAATTTGCATCAATTGTAAACGCAAAACAGGCCACCACCACTTTTTTGATCGGACTTCCATTCTGTAATTGTCGATGTTTTGGTCCATGCGGTCTACACCACCCATAAAATGGTTGGACAGGGACATCATGAAAGGTTGATCCACTTGTTTTTTCTGTGCATCTTTGGCAATCCAGTGAGTGGCTTTTACGATAGACATGACGGGATCAACAGCTGACACCAGTGAGTTTATCGTCTTTAGTAAGTTTTGCATTGTCAGAAAAATGAGCATATGCCTTCAAGATTTCAAATCTATTTCTACGCATTGCATTCGATACAGATGGCAAGTACAATTCGGAGTGGTACTTTCACATCATACGCCATCTGGAAAATGACATGTACCCCGATGGCATCAGTATACCCAGCCAGCACTTAATTTCCTCTCGGTTAGTCGAGTACGAGGCATCACCTTTATTTTGAGATGCGTACAGATTGAATATTCTTGTGATGAAGTTTATCATTTCTTCATCATAGAAGAGCTCAAAATATTCTTCGGGCTGCATGCTCTCTTTGTATGTTTTTCTTGCAAGTGTGAAGGGTGGAAAGCTCGGCCGTATATCTTGTTTTCTCATCTCTGTGGTTTTCGTCTCAAACCGGTTCCAGAAGTTGAAGAACTTTCCTTCTCAAAAGGAAGTTGAGGACTATTGGCACTGGAATCAAAGAAACAACTAATTTGGTTGTCTCGTTCATTGCCTTCCGGAGACCGAGATAACAAAACAACACTCGCCTCAGCATTAGCCTGTAGCTGTTTTCCACTAAGATTATTCACGCTACCACCTGTGTCTTCGTCGCCGCTGTCCCCTTTACTGTCAAAACCATCACTGGGAGGCTGAATAAACGCCATCGCTGAAGTAACTGTTTCATTTTCTTCGATCTGAGGAAGGACTTCTTCAGCAGTAAGAAACCTAAAAAAAGATTTTTTACATAGCGGCTCATGCCCAGTGTTTCCAAAAGGGAACATCATTATGAAAACAAATATAACACACCACCTCGAATTCACATTCAAAATTAATCCTTTCTGCCTGGAACTATAGTCCATAGTCATTTAATTACAACATTGGTTATGCAGAAAAATATACTAACACTAGACCAAAAACTTACCTTTTTAAGTGTGGGTCACGTGATGTTAAAGGTTCATTAGACATCTTTACACAATTCACAGCATGATACAAAAACTTAAGAACAAACAAAGTCAACTTCTACCTAATACTATATTTAGCTAGTAAAAATACCTGAATTCACAAAATTAGTTTAATAACAAAACTTATTGCAAATACAAGTGATGTTCCCTTTTGGGAACACTGGGAAAAATCGGGTTAACTAATCAATTCAATTTTCTAACGTTTTTCGACAAGGGTAGCGATTGGAAATTTTTTAGAACCGAAGAGCCAGTCGGCTCCAATCTCCATGAAAACAAAAACAGTGCAAGCCACAAAAGATTTTTTGGACGAATCTACTTCTTTTCGTCTCAAACTAAGTTGAAATCTTATTTTTGGGGCTCATCTTTTTCAGTAGCTCTACGGCAGTTGAAGGGCAAAAGAACCGCATGTGGCTCCGTAGCCGTAGGTTGCCGCCCCCTGATCTAGGGAGTGGATTGCACATCATATCCAGGTCAGACAGGTGTTGAATACTGATGCAAAGCATTTTAGTTTTTGGTGATTTAACAGCAACTGCTATATAATGTGTCTAAGTAAACAGTAACTGTTATAAAATGTGTCTAAGTAAAACTAGAAGACAAAGGCAGACTGGAACTATTATCTATTTTACGCTTGAAGACCGAAGGTTTAAGTTTCCTTACTTCAAACAGTCCATATAAGTCTAAGTTCAGCTTTAAGAGTTGAAAATTTAGGCCCCACGTGTTTTTATGCGGCGATGAAAGCAAAAAAATAAAACAAAAAGCCAGTTAGAAGTGACATGGCTGAGATTTTTTACGCCCCTTTTACACTTCAATCATCTCTGTTACCGCTAGTGTGTTTTGCGCTAACACTTAGTGAAAGATAAAATCAGTGAAGATACTGAAAGATGTATTGTAACATAATATTCTTCTACGAAAAAATGGGGTTTTACTTTGGTCAATCACGCAAAGAGTGTTTGGAACGGAAGGTTTTGTAGCCTGCCATGACTACATTGGCATAATCAACGAAGCAAAAAGGGCCATTCTTTCTTATTAAATCTGTGAAACGCTTGTATACCAAAGGGGTGAGAGCCACCTACAAAGTCTGTGAGAATTTTTACAACATTTTTGGGATCATCTCGCAAAAGATCATGTAAAAAAGCTGCTCCCACCAAATATTGTTCCCAACTACATTCTGGCAAGGTTAATTGCCTTTTCTTTCTTGGACAAAAATAATGTACCCATCTCTTATGACATAAAAGTAAACAACCAAATTTTCTAGTGTCATACTCATAAAATAGACCTCCTAACCAACCGATTTTGGCCATTTAATCTCTGTTTATGGTTAGGCTGATACAAGTGTTCATGCGCTGACTAAGCGATTTGAATTCTGAATCAACTCCAAAACGGAAAACTTAAAAAAAGGATTGCAAATGCTATAAAGTTGATTATAGTGCTTCATTTTGGGATTTATTTTGCATTGAAGATTCACTAAAGATGGCGCAATTAATTATTTTTACTTGTGGCTTTTTTTTTCCTTTCAACTTTCAGTCAACAACAGTAAACTTACGCATAGGATGTATCAAGTTTCAACATTCCGCTAAAATTGCTTGATATTACTTTTAATAAATTCATTGCTCGTTAGAATTTGCCGAGAAGAGGAAACAATCACGAACTACTTTTCTCAAAAGAAGGCGCAACAAAACTATGTGAAGTTTGAACGCATGACCATTTGATCATTGTCACCATGAGGCGGTGTTTTAAAGTCCTTCACCATGCGACCCATATGAGCATAATAACTGGAACAATGTTTTTACATCAACAAAAATAGTGTCAAAACGACTTCGACCTTGTTGTTTACAAGATCTTTGTGAAGTTATAAGCTGATGCCTCCATTAACTTCTAATATTCTTTCAGAAAGCTGAGATAAACCCAATAGATCCGGTTTCAAGGTAAACTTAGAAATAAAGAACAGGACTAGCTCTAAAGGCTCTAGTTACGTAAATTCAATTGTGATGACAACGAAGGTAAATAAATAACAATTTTCACTTTTGCACTCTACAAGCGAATACTGAGCTGTTTGTTTGTTTGTTTATTTTATTGAAAACCAAACAAAACAACGAATGAAAAGTCGACATTTTCTTCATAGATTCATCATTTTTTCCCACGCCTCATCAAAACTTAAAAAATTAAATGTTTACTCTAACTTCTAACATTGAATAACCTTTACAAATGTAGTCCCACCTTAAGGCCCAAATAATTTAAAATTGAATATGGTTTTATTGACAAAAAAGGTATGGCCATTTGCTGATGGCCCAATTTATAATAGCTTAAAAAGTTCAAGTTTTGACATAATGAAATTAACGTCTAAATAAATCAAATTTAAGCAAATAGAAAATACACATGAAGCTATTTATTGCTTTAAGTTTAGCATAAATTAAAGGGTTGTCGACTGGGAAAAGAGGAGGAGGGAGACAGCTTGAAATAAATTCCAATCTCACCACCACCAGCTGATACAAGAGGGAATTAGAAAAAGCTGTGGGTTGAACTTTTTAAAAACTTAAAAAGTTTGGGTTTCACTTTGAGTAGTAGAAAATAATCTCATAAAATAAACGAAATTTTGGGAAATGAAACATTATAAGCAAACAGCCAGCTACATGTAACACCGACAATTTAATTACATGAGTATTGTTTGTACAGTTTGATAAAAGGCTAGGGTGTGCAAACAAAAAAGAAGAAAAAAATTCTAAAAGTGCGTTTGATGCCGTACAATTTGAGATAGAAATCTATTAGCAACCTTTATTTCACGCTTGTACAGCAGATAAAAGGGATTGCTGTCCTCAAAACTAATTTCTCTATAAAACCAACTAAATAACTAACCATTGTGTAGCAAAGTCAATTGTATGACTGTAAACTTACACTGCAAACAAGTGTGTTAGTACTTACACAAAAGCATGCTGCGCTGATAGAACCGTGGGATCGTGAAAGTCAGTTTAACCGACGTGATAGCGCTTGCAGTGTTGCCAAGAAAGTAAGACAAAAAGAACGAAACCCGGTGTGTTGCGCTTCTTTTTCCTTTGGCAAAAATTAAACAAATTTGGAGTAAAACACTGCTTTTCTCAGGGAACATCCTCTTTGTAGTTTCCTTTTCTGAATAAATAGCCGAATGCCATAGAAAACCTCTTGCCTCGAGCCACAATTAAAAAATGGTGAATACAAACGAAATTCTATATCTGAAAGACTAACAAATTTGAAATGTTTTGGAAACAAGTAAGTATTTTCTTTTGTGATAAGGTGAAACAACTCGTGCTTAACCGCTTTGCTTCAGAGAATATTGTCCGGCGAGAGGCGTCACATTGCTAACTTCTTTGCCATGCCTTTCTAAAGTTTAACAGTAACTAAATTTCAGTTACCAATTGTTGCTTACAGCCTATATTGAATGAAGTTTTTATTCGTACTAATATGCAAGCGTCAAAGTGTTATGACTTTGGTTTTGAAAGTTATTTTTAAAAATGCCTTCTTCGATGAAGTACTTAAAAATGCGGCATCTTGAGCTAAAAGATTTGTATAATTTTCAAGACAAAGTTTTAAACTCTTGCTTCCCTTTAACTGAATTATTTGCAACAAACAAGCTTTTCTGTTGGCCTTTTGCTTATCCACTCCAATATTATGCTTTGAAGTATGCTCATTAATAAGAAAAGTCAGCCCTCAAACAAGACCTTAACACTTGACACTAAGTCACCACTTAAACAAAGAAAGGCTACTTTGATGTGAATTGAACCGACAACGTTAGTACATTTGCCTAAAAAACCGCATATTTTAATTCCTAAAACTAGAAAAGGATAGTTTTTTGCGATTATGTACTCAGGATATATTTGGCTTATTGCGCTTTTTTTGCTCTTCTTTTTTCAATCAAAACTGAGAAAACTCAATACCATAAATTATGGTGATTAATTAATCGTTATAAAGCACCTCCTGAATGAGCTCATGCTATTTTTGCCGGTCCTTCAGTGAGACAGGCCACCCGCGACAGAGCTGTTTGGCTCTATCATGTGTCTGCCACATAAAGCTGGAGGCATCCCGTTTAGCGCCTTGCCCAAGGACACAAAAAGCGAAATTGCCGGCTTGTTCTCTGCACTATCCTTTCAGTGCTGAGCGCCAAACAGAAGAGCTGTAAATGCCATTTTGTTAAAGTTTCTGGTATGACTCGGCAACGGTATGAACCCAGGTCTACCGATTGCGAGGTGGACGCTCTAATCATTATGCCAGAGGTCTCGAATCTTTTTTCAGCTACGTACTTTTTCATAGAACCGAGACGTGTGGCGTAAAAAACGAAAAAAAAGAATGCTATTTGTTTTTTTTTGAACTAAAAAGCCTTTTTTGAGACAAGGTAATTCAAAGAAATTGTTTTGCTTGTTTTGTGCTGTTTTTGTGATTTCCTTTTAAAACCTTCGTTGTAATCGTTGTTTTTGCCTTTTCTCAGCTTGATGATTTTTTTTGTTGAAAATCTTTGAAGTGCTTCTACAAGAGACTTGTTTGCAAACCCCCAAACTTTCTCTCGCGTACCACTGGAGATACGCGTACCCCAGTTTGAAAACCCCTGCACTAAATCATCGTGTCGGTAAGTAAAAGCATTGTAATTTTTCTGCAAATTACAGAGTGTCTATAAGTCTTTTCACCCCCAGCAAGTATTTCTTTCTTTCTTTATATTTTAGATTGCTAATATTTTACTTTTATTCACACTCTCTCTATCACTTACTTTTTATTTATTTTTTTGAGCACAGTATGCTCACGCAGTTTCGCAGTTCCTCTGTCACCCATCGAGAACGTAAGTATGGACACCGTTTTCGCACTGGCTCAAACGATGACTGCCGCGTAAATGTCTGCACCTCTGCCCATGACTCTCTTCTCGTCGATCGTCGTCTTTTCCTCAGTTGATTATCCTTAATTGATTCTGATTGAAACAGTTTATATTCTCAACGCAACGTACTTCTTTTGATAGGAGCGAGGATGCCGAATTTTCAAGCCAGGGCCACCTTCTTCATGGCCTGGCCAGACCGCGCACGTTCAAGGCCCAGTTGCAATCAGGACCATTTCTAAACTGCTGGAGCTTTAAATCAGCCATAAATTGAAAATATTATTTAATCAATTTAACCTAAAGCAAGTATACTATAGTTTTGAAAATTTAAAATAAAAAATGCAACGATACTTCGAGAATCTGAAATGGAACACTAAAGTCATATTTTACGGGAGTAACCGACTTTTTGATCGCCCTGTATGATAAAAGTCACCCGATGCTAGTCATTCAGAAAAGTTCAAAAGAAAGATTTACTGCAATCGAGGATGTTTAATCAAATCCTCAAAATACGTAAAAAACGGGTTTTAAGAATTGTTTTCTCTATCCATCTAAACCAGGGGTTCTCAAATCCAATTCTCTCATTTACACCTTGGAAAATTTCAAAAGTAAAATTTACCCCCAAGTTTTTTTTATATTTTCACTTCTACAAATGCCTATTGTAAAAGGTAAAAGTGTGAATTTTTTTCTGACAAAATTTACTTTCAAGGCAGGTCAAATTTACCCCCAAGGAGTAAATTTACCCCCGGTTGAGAACCCCTGATCTAAAAGTTGTTGCAAACTTTTTTATTGGCCAACTCTCTCTCTCTTTCTGCATTTCCCCAAAGAATATGTTGTAAAAATTTTTTTCTAATATCGATCGGCCTACACATGGGTCTTGGACCAAGCTCCAAATCCAGTTCTTTCTAAATCCGCACCTCTCTTATTTTAGCATCTCTTTATGTTCTTAACCAAAGAGACTCCTTTAAGCTAAAAATCTTTTTGCCTGCTGAAGTTCTTGCGTATGACATGCACGCAATAGCCTATTGGCGGGGTGTGAAGTCCCTCACCCCAGCATCTTGAAGTTTAGCATAAGATGATTTCCCCAAATAAAATCTGTACAGAAAAACTTCTTTCATAGCACCCACTGCTAAGAAATAGAACAAATGGATAGAACAGGAGATATAAGTCTAATGTTGGTACGCTTTCCATCCATATAACTTGTAACGCCAATAATTGTTCCGACTTGAAGATTTTCTAAAGTTTATGTTGCGTATGAGAGGCAATGCTTGGTGCTGCCCCCCCCCCCCCCTTGTTTTGTGCATTTAGTGGCAAAGCAAAAATCAATGGATGGCTTGTCAAGTTTTTGATTTAAATGTGCCTTCTAGTGACTAGACTTAGCCTATTATTTCGATGAGCTTCGCATTGTTTAGCAGTGTACTCAGCGCAAACTACGTAAGTCAGTTAGCTCTTGTTGAAAGCTTATAAAGTTTACAATAAAATTTTTGTTTGACGGACAACTTTGAAACATTTCCAAGCTAGCATCTACGATAATCAGCCAACGTTAAACGGAAAAATTGGAAAAATTTCCAAAGTTTCTTGCGCTTTCACTGGGCTCCGGGCCATTTTGATGAGCTCACGTTTGACTTAAAATTAAAATGAGAAGTATAGCATGATTTTGGATTTCATTTTCTTTGTGAAACACCATCTTCTATCAGGTCCATTCTCCCTCTCTTGGATCCCTTGATGAAATATTTTTTGGAGCACCACCTTCTTTGTCCTTCTTTTAGACTAAATCTCTTGAAATCCATTTTTTAGATCATTCGTTAAAGTAACTGTCTAATCTACTGCAGTTGCAAACTTACCTTTAGCTGTGTGCTTGGTGCCTATACAATAAAGCCTTAAGCCAGAAATTCTCACACTGTTAGGCGGATTTTACCGAGTAACATATTTATCATGGTTCCACACAATTCAAGCTGAATGATTTTGAAACTCCGAAGTAAGTCAGGACAATTGTCCTATGCTTAACGTCCCTGTCGCTCTCCTGTGAGTCGGAAGCTAATTACGCAATAAAAAAAACAAACACTTGTAGAATCAGTTAGGCCTGCAAGGGAATGTTCACAAATCATATGACTTTTTTTATTCAATTTTTAAACTTCCCCATATGACTCATTATGGCATTTTTTTAAACTCCTCTCCCATCATGTGACGTGTCATATATGTAAACAAAGTACTCCAGCCAATTTCAATTATTATCGCCTGAAAAATTTGTTTGATACAATAGCAAGTTTGTTATATATCTTGTGTCCCCCTCCCACAAATAACACCATTATTACGGTTTTGCTTCTCTCTCTCCCATCTAGAGTCGTTATATGGTATATGAACGGCCACTTAAGTTGTCCAAAAAAGTCTAAATTTCACTCAACTATAAGTTCACGCGTTTGGGAATTTGCCAGTAGCATGGAGAGATAGATCAAGCGTTTGTTTGTTTGTTTGAAACTTACGCTTCCAGTTTAAACTATGTTTCGAGCCGACTGCAATGATGCCAGAGGGTAACTGCAGGCTCGAGGACCGTAACATCATTTCGCAGTTTCCCAAACTCTGCCTTCGTCTTGTGTCCGAAGAGTAAGGTTAGCTTTCACCATTGATTTACATTTACGAAATTCACCAAACGTTCAGGCCTCAGTCATAACGCTGGCGATTCGAAATAGGTCAATTTTTGTTTCAAGCAAAGTGCAGATAGATGGTGTTGAATCCTGTCTTCATAGTGAAAAAGAGAAAGTTTTCTTTTTGCTTCAGAATTTCTGATGATGACCTTTTTTAGAAACCCTGAAGAATTTTGACAAAAATCAAGAATGTCGAAGAAATTTTAAAGATATTTACTGAGGTAAAGGTTTTGTATTACCTTTTTTAAAAGAATATTTAGGAATTCAAACATAAACAGGGTTTCGATAAATTTTCTGGAAGAGACAATCTCCCCCTCTTGTCCCCCTCCGGCAACGCCCTTGCACTTGCCTTACACTTAAATACATTAATCCACGTCAGCAAACCTGTACAATCATTCATCGATCACTTATCAAGGGATCAAAAGCAAAATTAAAATCAAGTTCAGATCAAAAGATGGTCGTTTGCACAGAAGAAGGATCAGTGTTTGTTTTGTCGTTATGTTCACAGCGACGACTATTGTACTCTGTGTAAAGTGTTCACAGTTGAAAGCTTCTCAGACAAGAAGAATACCTCTTGACAACAATAAATCGACGCCTTCAAATTGTAGGGTTTGCTTCCTTTTTGAAAAGATTAAATTTCTTTTGATCACAAAATATTAAAAAATAGTGTTTCCAAATAGTTTTCATGAAAGTAAATTACTTTAATTTTGCATAAGTACAAAAAAGGTTGTTAAAATCTTTTGTCTAAGACAATAAACTGACTAAATATTTTGTTTTCAGATTTCAAAGAATCAAAATGTTAAAATTAAGCTTTATGAGCGGAAGAAGAAACGGGAGTAGGTCTTTTTGGTTATCAATAAGCCGCAAACTTCTTTTTGTTTTGATAACATGTTACTATAAACTTTAACAGCCTAGCACCAGCAGTCACTTGAATGTTAGTTACGATACCTCAAAAATTTTCTTGAAACTTCCAATTTTGCCCAGATTTCAAGTGTTTCTACTTCAGGAAAACTTTTTTGCATTTTGGTTTATGTGATAATGTAAACAAAAACTGACGTATATCTGTGTAAAGTAAACAAAAAAGAGGCAGAAAAGAATGTTGGCTTTTTCTGGGATAAATTCTTCACATCTAGAGATTAACCTTTTTGTCTGGGGATTTGAAATTCGTGCCAAAAGTGGACCCCGCTGAATTTCTTTTAAGTTTTAAACAAACAAAAATATTACAAAGGCCAACAAAGACAGGCCGGCCACTATAGTAAGTTGGTTGTCATCTTTTTAGTTTTCAAATATCAACGTTTTCAACAAGAATATCAAATAGCCAATTAAGATTATAAATAGGAAACGTTTTCAGAACGTCAATTTACCAAAAGTTGTAGTTTATTTAAAAAAGCTGAGTATCATTGGTTTAAATCCACTTAGAGCTGGCAGTTGTAGTTGTCATGATTTATGTGCTGTGACCCCAACGTCCGGGAATACGTATAATTGTCACGATGTCCTTGGGAAAAGATATCAAAAGAATTCAAAAAACTCCCCTGCTTACTACAGTGAGTCCTCCTTATACGGTACTTCGTTCTTTATAAAATTCACAGTTATAATGTTTGATGATTATTACTCTCGATTCTATATACGGTAAATATATTTACAAATACGGTATCCCCTCGTGCTTTGTTTACACGGTACCGTAGCGTCACCACACCGAGTAGCCACCACAACAATCAGTCTCTTCCTGCGTTTCCCATCGAACACAAGCGAAATCCTTATTGTGTCTTTTTTGTGGATATTGTGATCACGACGCACAGTGACGCACCCACAATGGCCCCAAAACGTTTTGCAGTAAAGGCTGAAATCCTTACTCTCCCTTAGCCTTGAGAGGAACCTTATCTTCTAGAATACGTTGCGAGTGAAAGATAATTGAAAACATTTTCTGTTTATTTCTTTTGCGCAGTACATTTTTATAGCACTATTTTCTTGTATTTTCACGTCTGTGAGAGTGACTTTCGACGTGCTGGAACGCACCCCTATTATTACATGTTATAATGGGTTTGGAATACGGTGATTTTGATTAGCTGTAAGGTTTTCAGGAACTCATATTTACCGCACCACGAAGACTTACTGTACTTGGTTGCAGTTCCTATGACACTTTACCAAAAAAAAAAATCGATATCTTCGAAATAAGACTGACGTAAGTTCTGCGTATGGCTTTGAATATTTTTCATGGCCGGAAGATAAATTAGCAAAGCGAATAATAATGTACAAAGAAAAAAATTGAATCTTACAAAGATTAAAAGTTTTTAGTTTTCAAAGGGCCCCTTTCATTCTTGAAAAGCTTTTTTAAATTTTTCTCCCCACAATACCGTCTTGCCCTCCGACCTTTAACAAAGTTGATTGATAATTATGCCGTTGAATGTAATGACTGCCACCACGAATGAAACAGTGCTGGAGTTCATCAGGCATGAAATATCACGAATCATGATTTTGTGAAAGGCGTTAAGTGGTCCATCAATTTTGAGACTCTTTTATTTGTTCTTCGACCCTTGTCATAGGCCAGTACGTTTGAAATATGAGCCACCCAATGTCTCTAGCGTTAATCTGTGGCATTTCAACAAGATTATAGACTGTAGCGGCTTCTAACTTTTAAATTTGGGATAATTAGACGTCCAGCTCAGTTCAGCCCAATGTCTAAAACTGATACTTAACATAGATTAACGAATTATCTTATAAAAGTGTGCTAAGTAACCATGCAATTGCTCAGTGACTCGATTTCACAAACAAGCTGTAAAAGGTTTATCGGCACAAAACAAATACAATAATATCATTTAAAGAAACAAGAAACCCTTTATGACTCTTGGGTAAGTTTCTTTAACCTGTCAAAATAATATTTGCTTTAATACCCTTCTGCCATTACATTGTTAACGAAAATTAATCCTAGAAATTACTCAAGCAGCCAGCAGTCACTGGATTACAAAAATGACAGCCTATAAACGTTTAAAAGGATAACAAAGCAATGCGCCAGAAAAATCACCATTATAATTTTGAAGACCTTTATAGGCTCAAAATAAATTCTTTCAGCTCTCATATTTCTAAGGTGCTTTCCAGTCTTACAACTTTATCGTCTGTGAGTAATTTGTAAGCTGCACTTATGTACGGTACACTACGCTTTGGAATTTTCTGGCTTAGCGAGACCCAAAGCTGCACAAGCTCAATTGACATTTATCATTGGTTTTGCCTTTATGTCAGTTCTTTACAAATTGGCTGCAGAGCATTAACCTAACGAAAGGAGGCGACAATGGCCATGCTCACTTAATGCTGTCACTTCAAATTTCACATTATTTTTATTTGAGGCAATAAAATCGTTTGCTCTTGCGATGCAATGGTGAAGTAAGATATCAAAGTCATTTCATTGGACTTAGAAGGCGAATGTACTCAAAAAAAACGTAGAAACGTCAAACAGATATCACAATTTTTGCCAGACTTTCTTTGTCAAATTATTTAACGCTTCAAAAAATTTTGTCCCCTCCAAGATAAATTGTTTTTTCTGGCTACATCAGTAACAAATTGCAGATCATATTATAGATTACAAATGTGCAATCTATTTCTATCTAAAAACGGTGAAATAATCAAGTGCATATTTGAAATATCAAAACATATTTTGATATTCGTCTTCATCAGACGCTTATCCAGCTAAAAGTTTCGGTTGGGGAAGGGAAAAAATTACTACATTTTGATGACGATTTTTAAAAATTTTACAAATTTAATCAATGGCGGGCAATTAAACGAATTTTGGAGCAAATCTGAAATGATCATTTTTTTTGGATATCGCTCCAAAGTGTGATCAAATATAGGGATGTTGTGAAAGTTTTGATAAATACTTCCGGAAACAGGTAGGCACTCAAAATCAACAGCATCCCAAACAAAACATATATCTGGGCTTTTGCTCCCTGCACCATGTCACGTCTGCTGGGGAAGCTGTTCAAGAGAGTTTTATCGTTCGTGGCCGGCAATTTTCAGTGAAATTAAAGTGTCTATGCTGTCAGAGTCTTTGATAACCTTTTTACTTGAATTCGGATTCCAGAGCCATATCACACGTATTTTTCCCTCACTTTTCAGTTGAACTTGTGCACTGGTCATAGCAAACCCATTTATGACGGCAAAAGCTTTGGAATTGGTCTAAGCTGATCTTTAGCGATCAAAGCCAGTTGTCCAACATGTTCAGGAGATTTTAATGAAATGACAGAACAAGTAAAATAAGCACGACTTTGTTGTAGCTTGATCAGATTATTATTAATTTCAGCCCAAAGACTTTTATGTTTAATACAGCGATTATTATTACCTTTGGTTAATCTACTAGCAATTCAGCAAAGAAAATTTTACTGCAGATGCGAGATTAGACCATCTAATTCAAATGACGTCAATGGTATTAAATAGAGCTTAAATTGCGTGTCATGAATTTGTGATTGGCATTAGTTTTACTTTTGCTTAAACGTCATGATTTTTTGCCGTGCTTACAAAAAATTAAGTTAATTTTAGTCTTGTGATAAGCAGTTCTAGTAAGTACCATTTAACCACAAAAATTAAACTTTTAGTAGATACGTTTGTTTTCAAAAACAATTACAAGTGCTTGCAGGAAAAAGTAAAAAATATAGTCTATCAAAGCTTAGCGATTCAAATAAGCCTATAGGTTTATGATGGACGATATGCGTCATCATGGTCAAGTTTTCGTGTAGTTAGTTCTTCAAGTCAAACCTTAAAGTTAACGGCTTAATTGCAAATTAAAGTATGTTAGGTATGCAATTTTGCCCAAGTTTGATGTTGGCCAAAAATTTTATTTTATAAATCATCTATCTGTAGGTCTATTTGGCACCCACAAAAAAACTTTTGACGTAGATATGAAAATTGTTCTCAAGTCTATGAACAAAGATGCTAGAATAGAAAGCTAAAGAGGAACAATAGCCGTGAGGAGGATAGCAGAACAACCTGAAATTTGGAGAACTTTAAAAGTGTTTGAGCGATGAATTCTTTTTAAAAAAAGTTTATCAAGGGTTGGTAAAGAAGTTTTCTCATGAAATGTAGCCACAAAATAAGTAAGCTAGTAACGACCTCATTAAGTCATATTCTTGGGTTTTTTGAATCAATAGTTTTGGTAGTTACAAAGTTTTAAAATCTTTATAAGTAGTTGACTTAAATTTGAGAGTTCAAAGCGTTTTGGTCTCAAAATGTCCTTTGATTGAGAAACAATGAATGAAGAGCCATATTTTTTAAGCAAACTTTTGATGATTTACATTTTCAGTGTAGGTCCGATTTCGGTGTGCAAACTTTGATGCAAAATTTTTGGACTCCATTGAGCAAAGGCATGGACTCTTTCTACGTTTCCAAAAAACCTCGCAGCTGTTAGTGAATCAAGTATCTCCTTTCTGCAGCCAACGATTGCACTTTTAGTCGAAAACTTTCGCAAAGTGATTGGTTGAAATTTTGCTTTGGAAGTTTATCAGAACGTACGTAAAATTCTCGAGCTAAACGATAGTTTTGAACCATTTCGAGCCAAACCATCATTTGACAATTCTGAACATAACTCTTCAAAATAGACCATGAGTAATTTATAGCTTAACAATTGCTACAATATGAAATGTCGGTATATTTATAATATAGTTTGGAACAGACGAGAACAATAGCATTTAAGATTTTTCTAAAGCACAAGAATTACAAAACACCTCATATGAGCTACACTTTTATCCTTCAATTACGATTAAGCTTTCAAAATCATGCACCGAGCAATTTGTGTGCAGACGTGCTTCGGAGTTAGCAGTACTGCTGGCACGGTGCGTGCTTGCCACAAGCATTGCAAGCAAGCTGGAGAATTGCGGCAATTACCGTAAATGCTTTCCTCAAGGGGGCTTCAAAAATGAAAAGATGTGATCGCATCGATCCCACAACTCACAATTGCCACCCAGGGCTCTGCCACGCTTGCAAAAATGCTAATTCTATTGCTCTAAGATTTTAAGTTTTTACTTAAAACTCAATTTGGAAAGTTCACTTTTTACTCATCAGCGTCATCTGACGGTAAAAAAATTGATCAACTCATGGATTTTTTTATTGAATATAGTGTCATATGAACGTACACAACACTATATAATTAAAAGCAATATGCAATAGAATAATAGCTGTCACTCCAATAAAAAAATTGGGGTAACATGACATAAAAACTCAATTCTTGATTTTGAGTCTGCTTTAGGGCATTTGAAGTAAAATCATTACTGCAGAAAATATATGAAAAAAACTGCACAATAATCAGTTGCAACGTTAAGAATTAAAAACAAGAAGTTAAATGTAAAAAAATAAACAGTGTACATCAGCTGGCAACTGTAATTTTAATAAAAATGTTTAAAACCTAAGACCATATCCAGCATTAGATCTAAGGCAACCTTTTGTATATCAGTAACAACTAAAAATCAATATCAGGCTCAATCTTGAAAAAAACAGATATGATAAGAGACACCTAACGGATTCACAAAGGAATCGAATGTGTAACAGTAACCTTGGTTTAAGATGTCCATTATTTCTTAACATACAACAGAAGACGTTTTGTCAAAGGATCCAGAGAACAGTCTTTAAGTTTTCCTTCAATGTTATAGAAGTCAGCTTCTTCCAATTCAGTGTTTGATTGGGTGATAGTGCTGACTGAGAAGCCATCGCTAAAAACAAATCAGCCCTTTCACATTTACGTCATAGCTCAGCTTGATGAGACGCTGGGGATGTGGGTTCAATGCCCCTAAGGATTATGCGGTGATGAGCGCTTGAGAATGGCGACTTACGACAATTTTCTTGTTTGTTTGCAGTGCTGTGGAAGAACTGCATTGTGCCAATAGCATTAGTTTGCTCGCAACATATTTGTCTGATCACCAACAGACCTTTTCCACACTCGCTTCTGTACTTAGGCAGAAAGTTTGGTTAAAACTCAAGCTAAAAGAAACATAGAAATGCACAAAATAAGAGTTGCAAGTACCGGAGAGGTGGTGTGGTAGTTTGAGCGTTTAGGCTGCACTCGGTAGACCTTGGTTCAATTTTCTTGTGATGAATAAGGTGTAACAAATGGTATTCACCGCTTCCTTACTAGAAGTTTAGCATGAAAGAGTAGTTTGGAAAAAAATTTGAAAAGTTCGCCTGCCATGTCCTTGAATAACGCACTTAACGGGATGCCTCCATCTTTATGTGGTGGACAGATGGCGGGACCAAGCAGTCTAGTCGTTATGGTGTTCCAGTCTAACTGAAGACAACACACAGAGCATGAGGTCACACTGAAAAATGAATATATTGAGTTATTGAGTTTATTGTGGAATTTGGTCGTACTTACATCGAGTTTTCACGGCATATTATGCGATTTGACAATGCACAGATGCAAATAAATGTCTGTTTATCAATACTAATAGTTGCTTTCCACATTTCTGAATCAGCTGGGTCTTTACCCTGGGCTTGATTACATCCGCTATCTTCTGAGTTAGGATCAAAACCCAACAAAATAAGAACTTTTTTTAGCAAAGGGCGAGCGAGCTCAACGAATAACTTCTCCATGGCTAACTTTAGTTCTTTATAAGATATGTATCTAAAACAAGAAAATGCAACCGGGTAGTACAAAGTAAATGCATATTGACCAGTCAATTTAAAATCCAGAGTCGTGATGAAAAAGTTGCAAGAACTCGGATTGTGGGTTCAAGTTCTACTACAGGTCAGTTTGCAGTGATGTTGCCTTACATCGGTGACCTGTTGACAGAACTTCATTAAGACTAGTATTTTTGATCAGTGAAAGATTTCGGTTCTGCATCTTTCTCAGTGCATTATCGATTTCATCAAGCAGGGTCATATGGAAAGTTCTTTCACATTCGTTTGATAAACAGTGGCAAAGCATAGCCTATAATATAAAAATCTTTTGTGATATCAAAAAGTGTACCTTTAAAAAATAAAAAAATTTCCAATTTTTTTGCCTCTCAAATGTATTTTTATCAAAGATTATTTGCTCTCCACCTTCTTTAAAATATTTTACATTTTTGTAGAGCTTACCCATCTCTGTCGTGGTCATGCTGGGTGAAAATATTCTGGTAAAACAACCTCCAAGTTGCACTAACTTTGCAGTATTGGGAAAGGTATTGGACTGGGGTCAAGTTGTTCAGGTCACGAAGGTCCACGGGCAATGCAAACCGGGTGTCGTAGCGACTGTTGGTGTCTCCGAATCCGGAACCGCACTTTGTCTAAAATGACAAAGTGATCGCCATCGCGTATTTAAAAGTGTAAAGCGCGCCTTCAAATATGGTATTTTAAACAAAAATCAATAAGTTTAGAAATATATTTTGAAGCTTTACTTCGTCTGTCTTGTTCCATTTCCCACCATAAAACACACACACGCGCACCCGTGCTCACGCACGAGCACCCACCACAAAAATCTAAATAAATTCTTGGAGACTACATTATAGTTGTACTTACCAACTGTACCTGGAGACAAGCAAAACTAGTACAGGGTAAATTGCTTATTGCAGTGGAAGCTGTGTTTGCTTTGAGAGGAAAATTTACGTTGTCGCAAGACAATATCAAATCAGACCCTGGCATGTACAAGTTCTTTTCGAGCAATTGAGTTTTTATCCAGGAATAAAGATCCTGTGAAAAGCATTTTTACTTTTAATCTACAGAGTACCAGTAGAACGTTACAATGCTGCAGCGAAAATGCGCCTTTCCCACCTCCTTCTCCTACTACTCTTCTCCTTTTATCCTGTTTTTTTTTGCTCCCTTCTTCACTAGTTATGCCCTATTCTTATCTATTCTTCAAATTGATAATTTTGTAAATGCTCGTTAAAATCGGAATGAAAATTTGATTCACAGAAATAATGCGCTACGTGATGTGGCAATCAAGAGGTGGTCTGTTCAAGTCCCACTCGTGGCATTGTTGTTGCGTATTTTTATGGGAAAGACACTTTTACTGCTTGTGGTAGAAATGCCGCAGTTCTTGAAACTTCTACGCCGATCTCATTACAACTTGTTTCGTACGTAGCCGGATAAGAGGTTTCTTTGGCAAGAGGAAAAATGTAGCTCATAACTCAAATCAGCTATAAGTAGCGAATGGGTTTTGTAGAACAACTTTACTCAGCTTACTTCCAAAGTGCTATACTCCGAAAAATCTCCAATAAATTTTTGTTCTTTGCAAGTAATTGATATTTTCAACTCCTTCCATTTTGGTTTTTGGTAAGGTTTAACGGAAGCCGGTGTGGTGGCAGCTATAAGAGACTCCTAAAACAAAAATAACGGTAACATTAATCGTTAGTGGTAGTTTGGAGCAGGGGTGGGCAATTGTTTTGGCTTGCGGGCCGCATCGCGGTCACGGAAGTTAGCTGAGGGCCGCACTTTTTAACGAACGCATTGGCATATTATTCTAATTGATTTGTATTTTTAATTTGGTATAACAATAAAAGCCAACAATTATTAGACAAATGAATCAAAGTAATTTTATTCAATTGAAAATGCAAGCACATTCAATTTTCAAAGTCTATCAATGAGAAAAATGCACCCAATCGCGTTCTTCTACATTGATTACAGGTAGTGTTCGACTTACGACCTGCTCGACTTACGACTGCTCGACTTTACGACCGCTTCCCTGGCAAGGCTAGGCAGCTGTATCGATAGGCTGGCAGCTCAGTCGTAGTGTAAAATAGTTTTTGCCCTCATATATACATACATGTATATATGAGATTCGACTTACGACCACTCCGACTTACGACCGGATGGTCGGAACCGAACGCGGTCGTAAGTCGAACACTATCTGTAATTTGTTTTAAATTATTTGCGTAAGGCTTTCGCGGGCCGCAGTTCGCCCACCCCTGGTTTGGAGTCTTGATCACGTAAAATCTGTATTGTTGCTTCTTAATCACTACGCCTGCCTAACAGTCGATCGCTTAAGAGTTTATCTCCAAGTCGCTTCAGATCAAAAACTAAGCCTAATAAATGTAATATTTACTGCATTTTTGTTCAGCGCTGGTAATTAAAAGTAGGCGTCAAAAATTTTGTGTCTTATGTTGCTAATCTGCTTGCCTCAATTTTTGCAGAGGCTGTTTTTAGTGATGCCGCGGCCCTGTTAAAGAACAATGCAATGTGCTATGACTTCGCTGTCTTAACACCACTGCCTCCTAAATTTAACTTTGTCTCTCATACATGGTGAGAACTATTGACCGGTATGATGCATTTCAAAGGCATGAGCTTTCGCAATCTTCAAGCGCTTTATAGTTTACCGTTTCAATCGTATATTAGGCTAGAGGAAAGACAGAATTTCTATTGATTAACTTGAAGCCCCTAAATTGCGGCCAAACAATCGAGGGCTAAAAGCAATAGCAGTGCATGTTTCTAATTAGCAAAATTGAGGTTTTCGTACTCACTAACTTTAGAGTTGTTTTACTTGATCTACAAGAAATATTCAAGTCTTGTGCCCAACTGCAGTGGGGTAATTTGAAAGCTAGAAAAGTATATCCTTTGCTTAAAATTATTTCTCGGTGACAGTTATTCACATAGATACAAAAATGTAAATTGAAGACACGTTATTAGAAGATATGCCAGCCCAGTAAAGACGAAAGAGTATTTTTTTTTAAGTACCTTCCTACTCCAAACTAAATTTTGTAAATGTCAATGTAAGAAATCTTCAAAATTCAAGCCAAATTATAGATCTTAAAATAGATACAGTGTCTTGACCAACAAAATGGACAGAATGGCTACTGTTTGTTGTACTTACTTTAGGCTGCGGCGAATTTGCATTACCAAAGCCAATAGCAACACTCTCTCTGTAAAATATGTCGAGTTAAAACAACTTTTAAGGTAGTAGACTGTTTAGAGACTGACAGACAGAGAGCCTGCCGACAAGTTGTCGGTCACCAAATGTAAGCTTACTAACAAGATTTGATTGGTCTAACTCTAAACAACGTAAGTCTACACTGTCGGCAGTGTCACTTTTAGTCAGGGATGGGCCAATAGGCGGCCAGCGTCTTCATTTGATGCGGCCCATGAGTCTTTTTTTCAAAATCCAGTAATTTTTGCTTTCTCAAGTTTTAAAGAGATTTTTTCCAGCTGTTTGCAAAATTTTCATTTTGAAGCGCAACTTCAAAAAAACGAACAGAAAATCAAATTTAGTGTTTTTTTATGCACCGCAAATGCACTGATGCGTTGCGTTTTAATACACCGGAAATGCATTGATGCGTTGCGTTTCAATACACCGGAAATGCGCTGAGTAATATTGTCATAATGCGTGGTTGACTCTCTTTAGCACTGTGTAAATATTATTCCACAGCTTTACTATTCCCAAAGTTCATTGTTTCGCGCTTCTGCAAGAACAAGCAGGAAAAATAAAATAATCAGTCCATGTGGCATAACAATTTAACATCGGCCAAAAGAATGCAGACAGACAAAATTTTATTCTTGCTCATCAAGACTGGCTGTACAACCTTGGCACTGACATTCACTGCGAGGTTTGAAAACAGGCCACAGGTATCTCATTATGGCAGCAGTTTGTACTGATGCATTTACCGGTACTTGAAATACTGCACGAGAGTTTGCAATTAAGACATGCTTTTTGGGGGCCGGTGCCAGACCGCTGCGTTTAGGTAGGCTTACCATACGTCCCGTTTTAGCCGGGACAGTCCCGGTTTTTGAGGCTTTGTCCCGATCAGTTGATCTAAAGCCCCGATTTTTCATTCAGACAGCCAGCACTGTCGGACCTACCGAATTAAAAAATTTATCTCGGAAAGCAAAAATTATGAAAACGAACTCCAATATGATGATGACTTGGACCGGGGTGACACAAAACCGGCAGCTATTGAGGTCTTGACCTTTTTTGGGGGGATCACTTCCATTTTTGGTGAAATGTAACGCTTCCTAATAAAAAAGGTCAATTTCACCCAAAATGAAGGTATTCTTTGAAAATAAAAAGAAAAAAGGGTAAATACCTGTATCGCTGTCGCCAAGTGTGTATGGACTTTACTACGTCAGGTATAATAAACCCATTGATCAGGCATGTGGTACTGAAGCGTCCCGTTTTTCGATCACAAAAATATAGTAAGCCTACGTTTAAGGTTGCCAAACGTTAGTTTGGCCATGGACAAAATTTACTAATTTTAGCTCTAAATTTTGCTCATTTTGGGTGATTTGCAGGGCACTATTTCAGTGAAAAACACGATCTAACTACTAGTTTCTTCCAGGGTATCTTTTCAAAATAGTATTGCACAATTTTGGTTTGAAGAGCGCAAGCATTGTCGCAGGTTGCACTATGAGGCTCGGAGTCGGTGTTTTTCACTTTTTATTTCCAATTTAAGACAACTTTATTAACCTCAAGTGACGACAAGCGGTACGAAATTGAGTGTTTGAGAGTGATACTTAATCAAGTTGATGACATAAACTTTGGCTATTACAAACTATATTCAGTTTCTTTTTTCTTGATTGGGATTTAACAGTTAGAAGCCACGGTACAAAATGAAAAATAGAGACTATTTGAGAGTATTCAGCATTCCAGTATTCAATTTTGACTGATGGAAGTTCGAAGCTCTTACAATTTAGCTTCCCGAAAGTCAAGATAAATTTTGGTGGCCTTCTGAATAATCAAAGTTGCTCATCCCTGCTGTAAGTAAATCGCTGGCCTGATGTCATCATTTTATTTACAATAGTACGATCCTTACGCTCGCATTCAATGTCGCAGCCTTTTTAGGAAAGATAGCTTACGACTACTTTCTTGAAGAGGCTGCGGTACCGGCAGGCAAGTCGGCGGTACAGGTAACTCAGCTGCAGGCCTGAACACACCATTTTCTCTTGATAAATAAAAAGTTACCGTAGGCCTACATAAACAATGAAAGATGACACACAAAACAATCTCAATTGCAAGCATTCAACCTTCGCTTTCTTCCTCGAGAAACATGCTCTTCATCTCCTTCTAAGAAATTAGGAGGAGGCGGAGGAGGTAAAGAGATTTTCTTTGATCCTTCTGTTACATTTTGAACGTTCTACATCAAAAATATACAATGATGTTGAAATTTAAAGTTGTTAATCCGTTAATAGTAACAGCTTGTTTGCACATTCACTTTGAATCTGAATTTCTGGTTGGCAGCTTAAATTTTGCCGAGTTAGTGTATTGTACAAGCAGCTTAAAAGTAGAAGAACAAGCCTCGCGTCCAGACCAGAAAAATCTAAGCCTGCCGTGCTGAAGCCCATACTCGCGGTGAACTTGTCAATAGGCAAATACTGTTGATCATCATCTCACCTTTTTCGATGTCTTTTTCGTTTTAATTATATTTTTTGCTGATTTGTTATTTTCTACAAACGTAACTGATTTCTTCATTAAATCAAATTCGCTTTCATTCAGGTTTTCATTGACATTTTGAGCTGATTTTTCACTGTCTTTTTTATTCTGTTGAAAACAATCTACAGGTAAAAGAAATGAATCCAAAGAAAAATTTTCTGAAAAAAGTTCACAAATTTTTTTTTAATTAGATTTACTGAAGTAGTAAGCATCGATATTCGCTATTGTTGTTCAAACTACACCTCTGCATATATCAATGGGTAAGTTTACATTAAAATCTACTTTTGATCACATTCTACACTCTTCTTCCCTTTAACAAGAATTTTAACTGTAAAAGCTCATCTATAAGCGACTAAATCAACAATACAACCTATTATAAAATCGCAACTACAATAAACTCCATAAAAATGACAGTTTTTCTTTCTCTAGTCATTCAAACAAAACAAAAGAAAGCTTTTCTTTTGTTACTCTGCTCGAAATACCGATAGTTTATTGGCAATTATTGTTAGAACCTTCGCACGTATGGTAATACCACAGGATATTTCGGAATAGGGATGGGGTAACAAGCCTAACTATGTTTTATAAAGTTTAACTCTGTTTTGTCATAGCTTTGAGATTGACTCCCCCCCCCCCATTCAACAAATGTGCGTGAATTATCATTTTTTACTTCCTGCTGCTGTAAAGTGACAAGCTTCAAAAATTTTGAAAAGCTGATACCATAACCTTGTAATAACTAGAGGTCGGATCGAAAAGAAATGGATAATACAAGACAGGAAGATGAAAAATCAAAATGCATTCAAAGAGTTAGGACAAGATCGGATAAATTTTCTGCGAATACTACATGACTGATGAAGAGAAACTTTCCGTTATGATTTTACCACTAGCTTTAACAAAATTGTTGACAGATGCCAAGCCAGGAAAAATTTAGGAGAGGAGAATTTTGACTTTTGCCTATTCACGATAACATCGCAATTACTTAGCATTGCTGCCTATCTAAAATTAAAGGAACGGCAGGATTTCAACCGCCATTTTACTACCAGCCCAATGAATAATTATCAAATATGACTAGGGAAATTAGAACTAAAGTCCTCGTCAAACATTATTGATCTTTAAAAAACGTGCCCAGGTCCAATAAACCCCTTCCACCATGGTCATGAACAGTGGTGGAAAGAGGGTGAAGCTCGAGAGAGACTTGCTTGCCTCACTCCAAATACTGACCCAGACTTTTTGACACTTATTTGTTTAAAATTTGTGTTAGTAGGCTTGACTGCGTCAGTGTGAGTTTGAAATTTACTTCTACACAGACTTTTTTCATTTATGCTTTTTGAGACAGAATTGTCTCATATGATTTAGTTAGTGAGTAGTTTATAAAGTAGAGAGCCCAGATTTTGCTTCCTCTGACAGCCTGGTGGGGTTACAGAGGATGCAAAATCAATCAGCCAGCTACTTCACTGCAGTCAAAGGGTAGTAGCTGGCTGGTAGACCTTACGCATTCAAAGGAATTTTTACGAAAATTTCTCTTAGGCCGCTAAATTTTTAAATCTAAAACTGGTCATAAGTCATCAGGCTTCAGTCATGCGTCCCTCCTCTGCCGAAAACTTGTTTCTACGTCTGTAACGTACAAATCTACGCTAAATCAAGTCGGGTGTAAGTTCTTTCTAAATGAAAATGAATGATGCAGTACACAATAGAGCATGGTGATTTTGTGATTTTGAAGTCATGAAGGTATCGTATACTGTAAAAGTAATAAATGAGCTTGAATTCATTAAATGAAACGTTTGTGAAGGATTTTGCCGATTGTCGGGAAAGAAAGAGATTCAATTTTCAGCTTCATTTAGTTTAGCTACAATTTATTGAAAGTAGTCGTAATGATTAAAGCATGAAGTGATGTACTACCGTTAAAGCAATATGACGTAGCTTTCTATCTGATGATGAGGCTGCTTTGAGTCTACTTTGATGAGCAATGAAGCGTGAACGTGGCTGTTTATTTTTTCGGCCACCAACCGCTAGGAGACGCTGTGAACTCTCTGCTGCTGCTGTTTGTTTGAATTTTTGAAAAGCATCCAAATTTTCTTCAAGGTTGCCGTTATCCTTACTGCTTTGCCCTGGCATCGAAAGACTTCTTTTCATTCGAGAGAACTTTAGACGAGAGTCGCAACAAAAATAAAATATGCTTCTTCCTGTAAAACAAAATACATTGGCCAGTAACCAATCATAGCGTTACGTAGTTTGTTTTACCAGAAAAAATCTAAAGTACTTAAGCGGGCAAAACTGAACCAATAGTGACTAAATATTGGGTATTTTCCATATACTCAGTTTTAAGGCAATAAGCTGGTTTGCATTTTCAAAAACCAAACCAATAATATCATTTTAGTCTGTTTTGTTTATATACGTTGGCAAAATGAGATGTGATATCCACAAAAGAAATTAAAAATCAGTCATTTAAAAATTCGATTCGCGTATTAGAAAAGTCATTACAATTATTTTCACCAGCAGATTCGATTTACTTAGCATTGTCTCTGAGATATATACAAATGGGTCACACCTTCTAAATTCTTATCTTCTCTTATCATGGGACCTTTGGGAGAGAACAGTAGCTCCAAATTCCTTTTTTCATTTATCGCTTCTCTTCTGGTCATTTTAATAAAGTGCTGAAACATCAAGAAAATAAATGAAATAAAATTAGGGTCTTTTTGTTATATTCAAAGATAAACGTCAAAACAAAGCTGTCCTTAAGAGTACTGAGTTTTCTGATCGATCATTTCTATCTACTGAACTAAACAAGAAAAACAGCAATGAAGGCGTAGATTGCAGGCGTAGCGAGAAAATTTTTTTGTTTCTCTATTTAGTTTTATGCGCGGAGCGGGAGCGGTTCGCTTCGCGGGTAAAACTTAATGGAGAAACAAAAATTGTTCTCGCTACACCTGCAATCTACGCCTAATGGAAACCAGCCTTAAGTAGGCTTAAAAAAAATTCAGATTAAGATTTCGGCAGGAAAACTGCGAAGCAAAGGGATGATGAGATTGTCGAAGTAAGCAGCCGGTCAGTCTCATGAAACTGAGGGACTTTTAAGCAACATGTCAAGCGAATGGCCAAAGTTAAAGGACGCTGTTTTAAATATGTAATCCCTTCAAGAGGAGGAGTTAAGCTTCCAATAGACGTTGGGGTTTAAATGTTTAACTCTTTAAGAATCTAAAATAACTGAGGCAGCTAAATTATAAAATTCTCTAAAATAACCTACAGCTGATAGCAATCAATCAGCCAATATGTTCAACATACACACGTATTTCGAGATTTTAATTACAAAACTTGTCATCACTTCTGCCCATAAATGTTAGCTCGTATTTGCAGCTGTCCTAAACTAAATCAATATTGCTCTAACCAACAGTTTACTATGCAACGGCATGTTAAGAAAAGGGTAAAATTATATGTCAGAAAAACGCAACTGCACTAAACAATGAAGTTTTTAAACAGATTTTAAAATTGATGAAATTTGTTGAAGATCAATTTTAAGATTTGTTTTAGAAACTTCATAGTTTAGTACAGTTGCGTTTTTCTGTCATATAGTTTTTCCCCTTTTTTTAATATGTCCTAGCCCAGTAAACCTTAGGTCTGAGCATTACTGTTTTAGTTTAAGACAGCAGCAAATACGTGTAATTATGTATTTGCAAAGCTAATGATAAGATTGCAACTACTATCTTGAAATGTATATTCTGAACATATTGGCTGATCGATTGCTCTTAGCTCTTGGTTATGAGATATCAAGAGACATTTGGTGCTAGAATTGCCATTCCTCGTACTTCGCATATAATCATCACTGTTCGGGGAACTAAGAGACTAAATGTTTTTTGACAGGAAATTTCTCTCAACAACCTAGTTTGAAGGTCCTTTACTTTTTTCTAGTTACAATAAAATCACAATGATATGCCAGCAACTCGATATTGCAACCTTATTTGTATTCCGACTACCCGTTTCCAATGCTAGAAATAAATTGTAGCCTAGGGTTGTTGACCAGTTTAACAGCCTTGTCGTTGATAAGCGGTTAGCTGGATTAACTGCATACAATTAAAAGCACCATTTGTTACCTGGCAGCATATGTCTTCAATGTATTCGATGGAACGTAATTCATGCGGACACAATATAATCTCCTGCTTTCCATACTCACGGTATGAAAACTTATAATTTTCCTCTGATTCATATTTGTTGAAGACAAACTTCGCAACACATTGGACCAAGATCCACTGAAAAAATACAGGAAATAAATTGAACACGGGCCATTAACAAAACGAAGGTCGTAACGAGAGATATGAATACTAGGATTTTGTTAAAAAGCCAGTAAAGGTACCAGTTAATAGAATGGTTGAAAAAAGGGTTTTAGATAAGGTCAAAGATATTGATTAATCTTGAAGCAACTATCCTAAAAGACTTCCCTAGAGTGCCTTGAACCAAAACCATACGTTAGTCGACGACGAGTCTGATCTTCTCAATCGCAACAGGTGCTTTTGCGGATTCGAAGACAGTAAAGTCTCTTTCAGTCTCTCAAACTTTTAGCAAACATTATAATTTTGAGTTAAACATCTTTGCATAGTTGCGCTATGCAAAACACAGCAAATCATGAAGTCCAACAAGAAAAATAGATTAACAAAATTTTCGAAAACTATGGCACATTGCTTATGTCTGGGGCAATTTAAATAAAGTTGTACTAACAGACCCCAATACCAACAATAGGCCCATATATGTGGATGTTCGTAAAAATCCAAATCCAAGTACAAAGAATAAACCTAACCATTGTTGTCACAAAAAGTCTGATTCGAAACCGAGTGCGTAGTAGTAAACATCCACTAAATCAGCACATCTGAGTCTGTGAATCACGGGAAAAACAAACGTGAAAGCAAGCAAGCATCGTAGTCACATAGCACCATGTTTACTCGCAATTGGGCATCATTCCTTTTTGCTAATTTATATTTACGTCACTCTTTCAAACTATCTACATCGAGCAGCTAATCAAAAGACAAGCATATTGATGTCAACAGCTTACATCTCTTTTGTTTCTTTTTGCAGCTTTTTGTTCATTTTTGGAAAGCTCACATGCTTAAAAAACAATCATATTGTTAGCCTAGGCTGGTAAATAGTTTATTGTAAATCTAAATGCTTATTTTTTACAATATACGAGGGCGTCTCGTACATTACAAAATATTTTGTCCAGAATAAACTTTTGATTTTTAGTGATTGAAGTTGGCGCACAAGCCCAAAATGTTTAGAATGCAAACTTCAGAATTTTTGAACCTTTGACTCAAAATTCATTCATTTGTGACACAGTTCACGTCCAAGGCCGAATTTAAATGGGAAAAAGACATTCAAACCCAAAGCATAAAAGCAGTTTTTCCTTCACCTAGCTCCCATTTTTTTCTCACAAAAACTTTTTCTTAACTCAGTGAAATCCTTATTCTCATTTTATTACTTTACCTGACAATGACACTCTTTGAATCCAAAATAGATGTTTGGTGCACGATCTATGCACAAAGTGGGGGCTACTACACTTGGACTCGTTATTGCAGTAAAAGCACTTCCATTCTTTTAGCTAAAAATTAAAGAAAGAACACAATTTAAATTTCGTAGTTCTGAAACGATTTTTAAGTCAATGTATTGCAGACTGATTTATGCGTCCTGGAGTGTAAACCTCTTTAGGGAAACGCCCCCTTTACTACTTCCACCTCTAGATGCGTCAAACATCTTTTAACTTTGTGTTTTCCGAACACGTGATGTCGTGTTTTGAAAATTTTTTTTCTTGGATTCAACACCCGCTTCTAACAACCAATACCTAAACACCGTGGCTTACTAATGTATTTTATTTTGGAACACAAACAGTTAAAAAACATAAAAGCAAGGCATTCTGAATGCCTAGAGCTAAAAGAAGAACTACAATTGAAATTACTAACTGGAAGAGTTTCACTTTGATTATCAGGCAGAGACAAAAACCGCTTTCGAAATTCGATAAATGCAGATTTTTTACGAGGTGTTCCGATGTAAAACGTTCGGTTTTCTGTCCAAAGATTGGAGCAGTTTTCTATTTCTGTGGCAAGCAAATTAATGGAACAACTCTTCACTTCAGCAACGGCAGGATTGAGGGATTCCTAAACAAAGTTCCTTGATAGTAGATTTATTCAGTAATTACTTATCTGCTTTTTCGCAATCTTAATGTTGGAAATGCGCTGAACCTTCATTACAAATAACTACAAAGTTGAACTGACTGTTTTTCTACACATCAGCAAACTCTAATCATATAACTTGGCTCTCTTGATTTGGAATTTTGATTCGACATGCATTTTAGAAGTTATGTCTTTTATCCAATGATATTGTTGCAATATTCTTGGAGAGTCTACAGCAGACCTGAGTCATTAGCGTGTACCTACCTTTCGCAGTCGAACTGATTCTTTGCGGCTTCCCAAATCAATTCGCATCGCTTCTTCAAGCTGGCATTTGCGACATGATTTCTTGCTCATGTTTACTTTCTGGTGTGGAGTGTAAACTGAAAAAATAGTTGCCATGAAAGAAGAACTAGCCCATACCTTGGTGCTATGAAGACATACCAGAGGTTTCGGCCATCTTTCAAACAAATATTTATTGTTCAAAAATTCAAAAAATTGTGATACAAAGTTCAATCTTTTCCCAATATATTCTTAGGTCCTATGAAAATATTTAAAAAAGGAATAAAAAGTAATTGAGAGCTTTCACTGTGGAAGATTTGCTTTCGAAATCTTCATGAATTAAAGTGTACGAGTTGCAGAATGTTATCAAAGCCTAATTCATTTCCGTTACCAAATAATCTGGTTAAAATTCCACCACGAAGAGCACATAGCATATGTGCATCGTATAATTTGAATTGTAACTTTATTCTCCAAAGCATAAGCATAAGCTAATATGAGGTGGAATGTCTGCGAAACATTGCGAACTCAACAACAGCATAATGAGACATCTTGACTTACAATACATGTACTTGGTTTTGGACAGTGAATGTTTTTTTGGTATCCAGACCTTTTCGGCTGTCGACATCTTGACCTAAGATGTTTCGGCCTGGGCCTTTTGGCTGTGGACATTTCCGCCTAGGATATTTTGGATGCGGACGTTTCGGCCTGAATGCATTCTTTTATTTTTTATTTGATCTTTTCAAAATGCAATTAATGTAGTTAGGGTGCAATGAGAGGACTAGCAATGCGGACGAGGGATGAGACAACAAGTTTGCCTCAACATTTGTACATATCAAAAAAATCAGACGAAACGTCCTAGGTAAAAAAAAGCATGAGGCCAAAACGTCCACGCCGAAACATCCTTGACCGAAACGTCCTACAAGTATCTCAATATGCTTTTAAAGCTAAGTAGGTCCTTATGGGAAGGAATGGTAAAGATTATGATTTAGAAATATAATCAGTTTAACAAATGCAAAATAGGTTTTTTTAAAATCAATGTTTACAGGAGGAAATGTGTTCCTTTATCTTTCCTTTTTTATTACGCCGCAGATACTTATTACCGAAGCAGCGTTAACAATTTATTACCGGAATACACAAACTCCGTGGATTTTTGTTGCACCAAATTAATGAATAAAGTCAAATTCAGAAATAGGCATTAAAACGTTGATTACATCCTAAAATTAAATTGCAGGTAGGTATGCCTCCTACAAACTTTACTTAATGACTTTAATGGCTACACCCATATGGCCCCGTATTTTCATTTGCAGTTCACTGTTACTTCTGACTTAATGGCTCCTTGGTCTTTAGCCTTACTTTCAGCGCATTTGCGTAAAAGAGCCTAGAAATGTCTTTTGTTGCTACCTCTGGTCATTTGATTTCCATTTGTCTCAGCTTCCAATGAGGTCACGCTTGACGGCCTTGCTGGTGGGAAAATTTTTTCGTACACATTGTCATGTTTCCAGCAGAAATTTCCCGGCTCTTCGTTGACAGTGTTGCTTTTTGGTAAAACTTTTTCAACTTTTATTTCTGTTATTTCTTCATCTGAGGAAAAATCAGTTTGAGGAAAAACGTTTCTTCTCTCTTTTACTCTGGTCTTCGAGGAAGCATCCTTTCTCGGGGTGTCAGGACTAGACTTTTCTCCTTCGGACACTGAATTGAGGATTTCACTTCCGTAGCCGGATGATTTCGAAGTTTGTTTCCGTTTACGAGGAAACTCTTTCAACTTACCAAGAGTCGACTGCAAAAACGTATATATGTAAATGTTTTCTTTTTCAGCAAAATCTAATTGTTACAAGTTCAATGGACACAGTCTAGGCAATGTTGTTTATTTCACCTCATCTAGTGTCCCTTTAAACTCTGTACCTCTAAACGTTTCAGCATGCTTTGAACGAAAACAGAGTGTTGGTTGTGTCCGTCAACCGAAGAGGTTAAAAACTGTTGGTATTATGATGTTAAATAAACGGTACTGGTTCCCTTATTAAGTGGCTTTAATTTTCAGTTGGGTCGTAAATAATTGTTTTGATGTTAGTTTGAGGAAATAAAGGTTTTAAAGCATGAAGGGCCACATTAAGGTTTGCGGAAAACTTTTCAGGCCGCAATGGAAGAAACTTCACTGTGATCAAAGAGCTGAGTTTGATGTTTGATCGATTTGATGTGCTGTTTGATGTTTCCTGCTCGTATGCTACTCAAAAAAGTAATTTTTCACTAGAAAATACTGTACGTGACACAGCAACAAGTAAGCAAAACAATTTAATTTTTCTTGTTTTAATTATTACGTCAATGTCATCAGGAAAGGTGTAAATACTGGTTTTAAAGTCTACGGTATGACTTGGCGTGGGTATTTAATTCTACCTGCTGCGAAATGGATGCCCTAAACACGACATTACCACGGCGGTCAGTTATACCGAAAAGACTTTAAAAAATGATATTCATAGCTATCGTGCTTGACGCTCGACACAAAAAGGATAGTGTGGAGAAAAACTCGGCAAGTTCGCTTATTATGTTTTTGGAAAAGACATTATATGGGATTCCTCGATTTTTATGTGGCAGACAGGTGGTGAGGCGGAGCAATCTACCCGTCTTGACGGCCCAGTCTGACAAAGACATGCAAACAGAGCATGGGTTGGTACGCACGAATGAACGTCAATTTCTACTTCGATTTTGGCGGTTCGCAAACTTATGAAGGTGGCATCTCACGCTTAACTAGCCACTCTGTTTTGTGTGTAGCGTATCATTCGCTTCAAAATTGAAAACTTGCTGTGCAACTGTAACCTTTCCAAGCATGGAGCACATCTTCAATGCTAAGTCTCCTAAGTGATAAATTTTTTTCATAATGGATTAGAGAGATTACTAACTTGCAGTTGATTTAGGGAGTCAATACCTGGAACTCAGAGCAAATATTAACGTATGACAGTGTTGTCTCAAACCATGAAACGCCGTGATAGTTAAATATCGACCAGCACTTTGATGATGTGCGACTAATTCAGCACTTTTGTTAATGCAACGCATTTATGAGAAACGTAGGTATATTTTAAGACCCGAGCATTTTGCACCGGAAAATACCACACACAAAAGATGTTTGTGGGCCTCACAAAAACTATTCGTGGGTCGCATGCGGCCCGCGTGCCAGTGTTTGGACCATCCTAAAATAAAATGGTCAAGGCTTGTGAAGAGAATAAACCAAATTACTGCCTATTTTTTCAAAGCGCCTATGCTCCTTCATATGCCACTGATTAATGTTTATTAACAAAGGTGCAAAACCTTTGTCTTAAAATCAGCCAGCCTTACCACAAGACATATTTAGCAGGGTAGTCCCACTTTTCAGGTAGCCTATGTCCAGAGCTGTTTGATTTAGGTTACGATTTAATACCTAAAAAGATCTTTAACTCGTTTTTGGGATGAATTCCCGGTTTTTTTCCAAAGTTTCGCGTAGAATTTGTTAAAGAGATAAAATACGCCAAAGTTGGCTGGCTAGTTTTATTAAGATTAATGGACACCGGACGCAAAACACTACTAAATGTAGTGAAAAGCACGCCGGCCAAATACTCACCCCGTCTTTTTCAGATTCCCTTGAGGTGCTGTCATTAACAAACACGTCATCATCATTGGCAGGGCGAGATGACAACGCTGCGTCGTCGAACCCAAAGTCTTCGGACTCACTTACAACCACTCCATGTAATTCACTTAACTTTACACTATTCGCCATTAAGGTAAGCAGTTCAGTATGAGGCAAATTTAACCAATCGGACGTTTCAAAATTTTGATTTACGATGCAGCTGTAGTTCAAAAAATAATAAAGCAAAACTTGAATTTAGAGGAAGGACATAGAGAACTCAATCTATTATACTCTACAATATCGGTGATATAAAACTTTACTTTTTTGAGACTTACTTTTCCAACCCTTCTAATCACAAAAATCATATTATAAAATTATTTTATCCGTTGCTTTTACTATACGGAGAAGGGGCATCCATTGGCATGTTAACTTTTGAAAGACGGGATGGGAAATAATTTAAACTGGGTTTGGTAAGAGTTAAACATCTTCAAAGATAGTAAACTTATTTTCATTCAGGCTTTTCCTCAAAATACTGAATTTCAATGGTTTGGGTTAGAGAGATTGCTTGAAATTCAATTCTCATTGATGCCAAGTCTGCAACCACGCTTATTGTTCTAAAATTTAATTATCCTATTCACCTCTCTATCTGTAATCTTTCTTAGCTATCTTTCATAAACACTTTTGAAGCAAAGTGGGTGATAGTCAAAAAAGATAACGTTACTGCTGAAAAGCTACTTTTTATATGAAGATTCGAATTATTTTTCTGGAAAGGGGGTAAGGGGGGTAGGTATGTTTCATCGTTTCCTTTGCTTTGGCCAGTGCTATTAGATTTGTAGTTTACATTCTTTCTGTCTGGCGTTTTTTCTTCTGCCATTTGCCGTTATCTTTGTAAAAAGGCGAGATTCTGTTGTAGTGCTTCTGTAAAAAAGCACTTGACAACACCACTTAAAAAGTCTGAATTTAAACAAAATTCACAATGGACACAATGAAGTTGCTTTTAACATCAATGACTGAATGATTACGCGTGACCAGAGAATGGTATTAAAGTCCAAGACTCGGTTTTGATTCGAAATTCATTTTTGCCTCGATTTTAAGACCAAATAAATAAGATAAAGAGTAGATTGTATAAATAGTGGTCACTTAAAAACCATAGCTTGAACATAACTATAAAGTTTAGCGTAACAGCGTATGCTTATTATCAACCGCTAGAGAAGTCAAAAATATATCTTTAAGCTTGAAGATTTCCGAACTTCAGGATAAGAATAACATTGTGTTTTTGTACCTATAACAAAGGTACACTTTAAGGCAATTACGATCGTGTTGTCACAATGTTAGTGACAAATGACAAATGGTCTTTGTCATGCGCTTGCATTGAAGTTTTAGTTTGGATGAGAACGGAACTGAGTTAAAATGCATGTGAGGTAATGGGGAGGGGTTGATCTATCTCATTCAAAATCTACTGACCGCCTTTGTGTTGCTTGATGGTTTTTCTTGCAGAAGCTCTCAATGATTGGCTAACTTTAACTGCCCATGAAACTGTTTTGCAAATTCTGTGCGTTCCAGGTTGTGTATACATGTAGTTCAAAAATTATCCCATGAAAGAAAAATATATTCAATTTTGAAAATCAAATCAAAAATTGTTACGGGCAATTAATGACGACGTTTTTGCAGATGATATCCAGTAAACACGATAGCTCTACCCCCAATTAAAAAAGTTCTCAGCAACCATAATTAAAAGAGACTTTGTTTAGAGATGGGCTCCTAGAGTGTCACCAAAGTCAGACGCCTCTTCCTCCCCAAAGACGCAACTTTGTACAACCGCTTTACTCAACACTAAACATTGAACTGACTGATCGTTAATATCATCATTGTGGTGTTTAAAAACTTACTTCATACGTGATTGTTGTTATGCTGCTGACTTGCGGAAGATCACTTCAAAAAAACGTGCTTGGTGTCACCACAGAGCTAATATCACTGCAAAGAACTTTTTCAAACTTGCTCCGTAGGCTGGCTATTGTCTCAGTAGTGTGCTAGTCAGCACTCAGCAATGGCATGCGGAAAAAAAGCCAGTCCTATGAATGTGGGTTGCAGCTAGATTACTTTTCTGATTTTGATTGCATAGATATAGCTAATTTTGATTCATAGATATAGCTTTACTATTTGTTTGGAAAAATTCAATCAACAGGTCAGTTCAAAATGCATGAACCTATTTTCAATTCTTTGTCGCAGTTAAAAAAAGTAGATTGTGTTGCAGTGGCCAAATCGCATGTAGGGATAGCTTAAAAGTAAAATTTGGCTTCATTTCTTTGTCGAGTCATACCGCAGGCTATAAAAATATAAGGCTGAGTTTACCAATATGAAAGTGCAATGGGCCTCTGTTAATGGTCTGAGCACGGAGCCACTTTTGGCGCCGAAACAACAACAACATGATTATTAACGGTTAGACAGATGCCCATTTCGTATATCTTTTATGAAACTGGAGGACTGAGATCTCTTTTTATTGCTTAGTGTTTGTCTTGGGAAATCAAGAAAGCAATCACTTTATCACTGACAGCTAGAAAATCCTTAAATACTTAATAGGTTTTAAGTTTCTACCTTGAAAACAAAAAAAATTCGTTCTTTAGCGGCGGAAGACACCGTTGTTTTAAAAAGATTTTGGAACGAGAAACTTTTATTTTACTTGAGATCAGGGGAAACGAATGCTCTTGTAATGAATTTGTTGGAAGGGGGACGGCAAAAGAACAACAAAATTCTCCGAGATACTTTTAAAAAGCTGATAACTGTCGCTTTTTGCTTGAATTAGCAAATTTTAATGCATTAGAGTAAGGTTGTTCATTATGTTAAAGCGCAATTATACTTGATTTGCTTTTATCTGCATTTTATTTTTGACAGAAATTATCTACTAAATTGTTATTTCAAACTTATCAATTCACCTGAGAGATATATGATACACTCACTGTAATAAAATGATAAGATTTTTTTTATATTTTTGTGCTCTTGGTCTTTGTTTATCCGCAGTTACCAAGAAAAAAGACCGAGTGGTAGATCACAAATTAAGCGAGAAGGAACCAGGATCACCTGATTATGACCACGAAGCCTTTGTTGGGTCGGAAGAAGCTGGAGAGTTCAATGATTTGTCTCCGGACGAAAGTAAACGAAGATTAGGTTTAATTATTGATAAAATCGACAAAGATTCGAACGGAAAAATCACTGAAGAAGAACTTGAAAAGTGGTTGATATTTGTTCAGACTCGATACATACGGGAGGAGTCGGAGAAGCAGTTTCAATATCATGATACTGATCAAGATGGCAAGATAAGATGGGAAGAGTACAAAGAAGTCTCTTACGGCTTTCTAAACGAGGACGGAGTTCCAGATCAATCAGATGGTGAAGTTGATTACCCTAAGTTGATTAAAAAAGACGAGGAGAAATGGAAAGCTGCTGACTTGGATGGGGACTCCAGTTTGTCCAAAGAGGAGTTCAGCGCTTTTGTGCATCCAGAAGAGTACGATCATATGAAAAATGTTTATGCAAAAGAAGTCTTGAGTAATATGGATAAAAATGATGATGGCTACGTGGATGAAGATGAATATATTGCAGACATCTATACTAGAAGTCATGACCATGGTGATGAGGATGATCCGGAGTGGGTATCTGACGAAAGGGAGCAGTTCCGTTCAGATAAAGACCATAACAAAGACGGGAAACTGGATGTCAAAGAAGTTCGAAGTTGGATCCTTCCAGACGAGGTAAACCATGCAAAAGCTGAAGCAATACATCTTATAGACATTTCAGATGAGGACAAAGATGATGTTCTGAGTAGACAAGAAATTCTTAACAATTATGATCATTTTGTAGGCTCACAGGTTACGGATTGGGGAGAAGCGTTAACTCGCCACGATGAGTTTTAACTTATATATCATCATTGTAACTGCATATCAGCGTAGATAATGGGAGGGAGGTTAACGATATTCAAACGTCATAATAGTTGTAGCTTCAAACCATTGAGTGTTTTTATGCACTTGGGGCTTTACCCTCATATCCTTTTTTCCAACATAACATTTTAAAGCACCATTGACTCTACCAGGAGTGTGCAAACTGCTGCCAGCTATTTGAGATTGTGAGGCCCGCAAAACAATGTGACTTGTGACGTTTACCCTCAATAAGAAAGATCATGAGTTTAAAAACTCTGCTCATTTTGAGGTTGTTCTTCAAAACAATGTGAAGAAAAGAATCCGCATCTCGTCCGCGATATGATTTGGTTGAGTAAAAGTGACCAGCTTGCATAAAAAATTGCACATCCCTGAGCTAGATCATGTTATGCAGAAACCGGTATGTCACTTTAGAAAATGCATAGTTTTTCCGAAAATGATTTTGAAAACGATGTTTCAGTTAATGTTCGTGGCCCTGAAAAAGCACCATTAAAACTAAACTTTATTTTCTAATTCGTTTGTAAGTAAGATGCTGACGACAGTAATTTATAAACATCTTTAAACTTATTCCATTTGTAGCGATGCTGGTATTCACAGCTGCGTTGTTGTTCATATTTGGTAAGCAGGCTGTAGTGATTCAATGCAGGCTTTGAAAAATGCACATGTCTAATTGCCTTTGCGTGGGCAACGTGATGTCTTTTTCCGGTATGAAGACCGCTTTTCAAACACTAGTACAAGCTTTAACGGCTGTGCTACTTGATTTTGCACTTTTGCCTAAAATAGCCTGCTAAATTTTATGACCTTTTGGATAATGATTTCTCGATTAATAAGCTGAAAGCGCTTGTGAAACTCAATTCATTGATTTGGTTAATTGATATTAAGGCATATTATAGGCTAACTGCAATCAATTAAATAAAATACCACTTCCACGACCGGTGTCGTTCCTATTGGAATTCTTCAGGTACACCTGAGTCCAGCTGAAGTGTTCTAATAGGAGCGAAACCGGCCGTGGAAGTGGTATTTTATTCAACTGATTGCAGTTAGCCTACAATATGCCTCAATATCAATTAACTAAATTAATACGTAAACAGGCTAACACCAGCTCCTATAATTTAAATTTTAATTCATTGAGTTACTTTTTCTCAGCAGCGTAATGCAGGAAACAGAGAACGGCCATAACCAACTGGCAAAACTGACCAAAATTAACAAAATGAAAACAAAATGCTAATCTTACGGGAGTCAGCATCCCAGTGGTTAGGCTAATTTTATTTGTGCCACTGGGTGATATACTTGATTGAAGCCATAAATTTGCAACATCACCGTTTGTATTCGTTGTTTTTTTAAATTTACTTGTTTAGGTGTACTGTAGCACTATTTGCCAAATGGTGTTTAGCAAATATTTACATTGCTTAGTGTTTGTCCTGTCCTGGGTTCGTCTGGTTTAAATGTATCGATCATTTTTGAATAAATCTGCCAAAGAATTCAGAAATCTGGTCTATGCAATCATTCAAGTAGCCTTTTAGTTTGCGAACTGTGGTAATTGAGAACATTGTCACTTATATTTGTTTTATTTGTGACGTCAAGATTGAGCAATGCGCAAAAATTGCAACAATTGTAGCTTTTGTTTGTTACACTATACATTTTTATTCATCAGCTCTCCATAAAACGTGTCCATTTAAACGAGTTTTGGAGTTTCCAGAAGCCTAGAATAGCATTGTTTAACCAAGCATAGGAAGTTCGGTGGCGTCTTGCTCAATGCTCAATAAGCCTACCGCAAAAACGTACAAACATTGATTTGAACACGCATTCTCTGCACTGTCAAATTCAGGAAAATTTAAATTCAACTCTACAGCAATTCTAATGAAAACGTTTGTTGACCTTGATATTCTAACTACCATGCGACGTGTTATTATAATCAACTAGAACAGCAACTACGACCGCAATGACTTTGAACCTTCTAGTAGTATCCAAAATATAGGATTTTGCCGCAAGTATATAAATAGCAGTGATGGTGCCTGAGCGAGTTCGGTGAAGCAGTAGGTGAGATGATTGCGCAACCCTCTGAAGTCACAGTCACATTCTCACTGCACCAGTGTATAAATACGATTGACAAGACTGAGAATTGGTTGCAAATATAGACATTTCATGCTACTTGGGACATAAAGTTGACTGAAAATCCAAATAACGAGACTTAAACTTTTATAATTTTGATCAAACTTTCCTTTCACAAGAATGAAAAGTCTACAATTTGCATATTCCTTTTTCTGGCGACTTTAATCCACGTTTGAACAGGGGTTTTTAAACGGGGTCACTGGGCCACAGCCCGCCTCTCTTTTAATGAATTAAAAAAAATTGACAAATCAGTGCTTTCAACAATTTAATCTCCAAAATATGCAAATGTGGGAAAATGATCGCTTTTTAAAAGTCTATCACCACAGAGAAAAAGATTGTCATAAATTAAGGGGGAAGCACAGTTTTTGTTGGCATTGTCAAGAGGAAGAGGCGCTTCTCAAAAACCTTAAAGCACCCCTGGGATAGATGTATTGAGACGTATTTTTGTGTCAAAATTTTGATTTTAAAAGTGTTTTTGTAACATATTTGTTTGGTTTTATAAATAAAACCATTTTTTGAGACAAAATATTAAAGCTAATAGGGTATAGTTTAGTCTTTTCGGTCCCCCTCGTAACGTTCTTGCATCCTTGTCATAAGCTGTTGCAATTAGCCAATCCGCTTTCTTTAAAGTTGAGATTGATATTGCATTTGCTTATCAGTGAAAGTTGTTGGCTAAAATTATTCTCAACTGGCAAACAATTAAGTGCTTCTAATGAACAGCAGCTTATATTAAAAACATGGTTTTTAGCACGAATTCAAATGATTTTCTTAAAAATCGTGTTCTTACACAGTATTGCTTCTTCTAAGTTTCTTTTTATAACTTTAGTTTTTGCTCCTATATCTTAATGGTGGTTGTGCAATAAGTGTAAATAGTGAATTCGAAATCTGATAATAAATTTGTAATTTTATAGGAATTGAAGCCTATGATACAGTGCATGAGAAATAAACTTGCTCTGCCGGGCAAGTTGTAGCACAATCAACCACATTGAATCACCGGTCAAAGCTACTTGCACTCGTCACTGTCTATGGCTTTTCTATTAGTTGCTACAATAGAAACAAACTGGTTGTACTGTAAATCAAATAAACCAAAAAAAGTTCCTAAAGTCGCTATCATCAAATGAATCAACAAAAAAGACTGCTAAACCGACCTAATTAAAATCATCACTGAATTGAGTCACAAGCTTTAAAAACCATAAAATTCTTCTACAGTAAATTTTGGATAAATCGTGCTGCATTTGGTCAGCTTGTCATCGGTTGCATGCTGCTGCATGGATGAAACACGTTAACAACCTAGGTACTGGTACAAAACCTAGTACCAGGGTTGTCATTCTAGATGATTTTATTTAGATCTAGATACTTTTATTTCATGCTACACATGACATCTGATAATCTGAATAATGGATAAAAATCTAGATGATTCTTTTTACCCTATATATTTCCTCGTAATTGTCAACGCTGAGTTGAAAGTTTAGATTAACCCTAGATCTGAGAAATTTTATCCCATCCTAGCCGAAAACGGTAGCCAAAAATTTGTCCAATCATGATAGGTCTTACATGGCTTGTAGCAGTCTTTTGTTGACCGTCCGAGTGGTGATGTGTTCTAGCTACAAGTCTTGAAGGACTTTTCAAATTTTTATAAGCAAGTGTTCAATTTTCATATTTAGATATTTTTCTGCACTAATGATTATAGAATCTAGATAATTCTAGATATATTTTAAAGAGATTCTGGATTATTTTGCACAAACAAAGTGGCAACACTGCCTTGTACATGCATATTCAATATAATTCCCAGCATGACAATAACGATCGAGTTAGTCACCACGAACAGTAAACTATATTCAAAAACTTTTAAATCGCTAGAAGTCGAAGCAAATTAATTTATCATCTTTTGTTCGCAGCCACGATCTTCTTCTTCTTCTTTCAGCTTATCCCTATTCGGGGTCGCGACAGCGCGAAAGTATTCTCCATTTGACCCGATCGACTTCGTCTCCCTACCCAGTTCCAATTCTTTCCATGTCTTTTCTCGCCAAATCCATCCACCTTCTCCTTGGCCTTCCTCTTTTCCTTCTATCTGGCACCGCCATCTCCATCATCCTTTTTCTCTCGTAGCCTTCTTTTCAGGTGTCCATCATCCTTTTTCCCACGTACCCTTCTTCTCTTCTTTTCACGTGTCCATTCCAGCGTAACCTTGCGTCCCGAAGTTTGTCTCCTAGCTTTTCAATTTTCGCAGTCACTCTCACGTATTCATTGCTTATCTTGTCCTTTCTTGTCATTCCCAGTGCCCATTTCACCATTTTAACTCTTCAACTTTCATTTTTCCCATCTGTCTTTCCGTTACTGCCACTCTTTCCATTCCATAAAGCACAGCTGGTCCAACAACACTCTTGTACATCTTACCCTTAACCCTTGCTGATAACTTCCTGTTGCACAGAATTCCAGACATCTTCTTCCAACTCATCCATCTTGCTTGGATCCTTCTCCTCACTTTTTCCATCGCTACTAATTGTCGAACCCAGGTATGTGAAGTTTTTCGCTCGCTTTACCTTTTCTCCTTGCAGCTTCAACTCTTTTCTATCATCCACACCCTCAACCTTCAAATACTCGGTCTTGCTCCGGCTCACTTTCAGGCCTCTTCTCTCCAGTGCATTTCTCCAAATTTCCAGATCATACTCTAGCTCCCTATGATTTTTCCTAGACAGCACTATGCCATCTGCAAACAGCATATCCCACGGTGCGTTCTTCCTGATGTCCTCCGTCAGCTTGTCCATGATGATGGCAAAAAGGAATGAGCTGAGTGCTAAGCCTTGGTGAAGTCCAACACCTACCTTGAATTCCTCAGTCAACCCTGCTGCACTCTTCACAGTTGTTGTCGCTTCGTCATGCATATACTTGATAATCCTTATGTAGCACTCTGATGTTTCAGCTAACCACAAGCATTTCCTCAGTTCTCTCTGGGTACCCTGTCGTATGCTTTCTCCAAGTCAATAAAGGCACATTGCACAGCCTTCTTTCATTCAGTTCACTTTTCCAAATGTATCCTCAGACAGAAGATTGCGTCAGTGGTACTCCTTCCTGGCAGCATAAACCCAAATTGTTGCTCAGCGATCGTCACCTCCTTCATTTTCTTTGGTTCTATTACCCTATTATCCTATTTCTTCTATTACCCTTCTATTACAAAGTTACAAGCATGCTCTTCCTCCATTCATCTGGCATCTTTCCTTCTCGTAAGAGTCTATTGAAGAAATTCGCTAGAAACTCCACACCTTTATTCCTTAGAGCGATCCATGCTTTCACTGGTATGTCATCAGGTCCTTGAGCCTTTCCCTTCTTCATCTTCTTCAACCCAGTCCTGACTTCTTCTCCAGAGATATCTTCCGCGTCCCTTTCTCTCTCTTCTGTTTTCACTTCTCTTCTTTCTCTGGGGTTTTCCTGGTTGAGAAAGTTGCTGAAGTACTCTTTCCATCTCTGTTTCACTTTCTCTTCTTCCATCAGCATCTCCCCAGTTTTACTTTTGATTATTTTTACTTGTTGTACATTCTTGCTTTGTCTGTTTCTCTGCTTTGTTATGTTGAACAATTTATTTTCTCCCTCTTTTGTTTACAATTTTTGGTACAGTTCCTCGTATGCCTTGTTTCTTGCCTTTGCTACTTCTCTCTTAGCTTGTTTTCTTGTAGTTTTATTGGCCAACTTGCTCGCATCATCTTTGATAGTATCCCATTCCTTTTTAGCTTCTCCCTTATCCTTCCAGGTTTCACCACCACGTCTCCGGTCTACTTGCCGTGCTAACTTTTCCCCATGTTTCACCCAATTCCATTCTAACAATGCTCCGTACCATCTCAGCTACTCTTTGCCAGTCTTCCTGTCCACCAAGCATTCCGCTTTCAATCGCTTTCGTTTAGAATTTGTTCTTCATTTTTGAGTCCTTTAACTTCCACCATTTTATTCTCTTCACTGATTTTGGTGATCTCCTCCACTTTGCCCACATGATTATCGTACTGACAACTATTCTGTGCCGTTTCGCTGCACTTTCATCGACAATAACCTTTGTATCAACCATCTCCTTGATCCTTCGTCTTTTCATCATAGCCTAATCCACCTGCAAAGTGCTCCGCCACTGTTGTAAATGACTCTGTGTGCTGAATTCACATGTACAACCAATATTGTGCTAATTCGCAGCAATGATTTTGGTTGTAAGTTTTTCATGTTAAGATCTACCACAACACTGATGAATCTTTTTGTATTTACCACATTTTTATCTACCTTCAACGTTTTAATTTTGTCGGTTGAAAAAAAATCACAGAGTTATTTGCCTCAGTTTTGCTGCTCGTGCTGAGGGTGGAAATACCGCCCTGAACACTGCTTTTTTAATGAAGCTTGGCGCATCTGCCAAGCGAAACGCTAATAAAAGAGCATTTTTGTATTGCGTGTTCCATGTACTATTTTACACAGAAAAAACAATAACATTTCTTAGTTTCAAACAGGGATTGGGTGCTGTGCGGTAAGGTACGGAATTACGATATGATACAGTGTAATTTCGAAAAAAAGTAGGCATTTTCTGGCATTCTACGGTACGGTGTTATTTTTTTCTGTACCGTACCGTACTCATCCCGGAGGCTTATTCTAGAGTCTATTCTAGTCTACCGAAGTAACACAAAGTTTCAACCTCATAAATGCAATAAAAATTGCATTACTATAGCGTGAAATTCAATTAATTGCTATAAGTTTGACCTTATTGACCTAGAACTTCCCTAAACTCTGCATTTTATGACGTAACAAATATGTTTTAAAGTACCACATACCGTATATACTCGTTTTACCGCCCGGTCTTGATTAAGGGCCCGTTTGAATAGCCGCCCGTGTGAACAGAACTTAAAAATAAATAAGGGCCCGTGCTTGAATAGCCGCCCGATGTAAAAGCTGATTTTTCAGTTGTAGAGAACAATAGGAAATAAGAAGCAGCCAAGAAGTGCTTGTGTCACAACTGTTAATAATATTAACTAATATGAGGGAATTACTCTTAAGACGTGAATAATTTGCGTTTGACGTGAATAAATTGACATGGAAAAAGGATTAATGTCGTGAAATATTTGTCTTCAACGACAATTTTTGTGGATAATTTTACTTTGAAAATAACAAGCGCCCGTGCTTGAATAAGGGCCCGTTTGAATAAGGGCCCGGTAGTGAGTTTGGTTGAAAAAAATAAGGGCCCGGGCTACAAAACGAGTAAATACGGTATCTGTAGAATTTTCCAAGAGATTTATTCTGTGTTGTAACAATCGCGTTTTGCTATAGCAGAGTAATCATGTTACAGTCTTTGTTTGCTTTATTAGAAATCCCTAGAATCATCTTTCGAACCTTCTAGAACTTAACGTTACATGGAATGTTTATATAGAGTGTCGTTACAATTATCAATCATTCTTGATCGTAAATCTCAGTGAGATTGTGTTACCCCAGAGAGAGATGTATTATTTTAGATTGTAGATTTTAGTTTCGAATGAGATTCCAATGGGATACCAAGACAGTGCTAAGAGTATAGTTTTATTCGAACGGATTTAGTTATCCCAAGAGCCAGTTATTAACTATTGTCAGAACTCAGAATTACTCAGTGCGGTGCTTAGCCTCTATACTAGCGTAGCCTCTCTATTTCTGCGACCACTGTCATTCTGGTCGAATAATTCTTTCGTTTTAAAAAACACGAAAAACAGATTCCTGAAAAGTGAAAACCACGTGACAATCAAACGCACGAAAAATATATTTTAAATAACAGAAAAACAAGATAATAAAAGGAGCCATAATCTATAATCGAAACCAAAAATATCAAGTAACTAAATGCCACTGCTGATTGTCTGAAACAAAACGTCTATTCCGCGTTTGTTCCAATCATGTCATATATCTTTGGAAAGCCCATGGCTCTTCCAATCTCTCACATCATGTCAAGTGAGGATCACTAGTTGGTTTCGTACAACAGAATGCAAGTGAAAATTAGGAGACTTATAACCTACCCTTTCGAAATTTAAAAAGTGATTTAAACAAAGACGGTTGCATAAAATCATTTCACGCCAATCTCGATTTTTGAGACACCATCACTAAATATTATTCGTATTGAGGTCAGGTATTTATTTGTTGGTTTGCTATTTGCTTTCAAGATAACGGCAGTTTCATTTGTTGTACATATTTTGGATCAAAATACGGAAGCATTTCTATACCAAAGTTTAATTAACTGCTAAGTTTGAACCAACATTACTTATGGCCGAAACAGGCCTTCTGCTGTTGCTAATTTACATAATGGAAATTAAAACAAAAATGGTAGTCAGTTTAAAAATTGGGTTTCTATAGTATATAAACGTGCTGTGCTGTAAATCTGCAACCAAGGTGGCCTTGTCAAAAACGTTTAACGCTTCCAGAGGGAAGTGAGGAACTGTCATATTGAAGTCTTATTGAAGTCATATGGAAGTCAAAACTGTCATATTGAAGTCGTATGGCAGTAATGGGAAGATAAGAGATATTGTTACATAAAAAACTAGCTGTCACATTAAAAAAATATTAAAATTTTATTTTTCTAAGCAAATAAGTTTTTGTGGCGAATTCGAACAATTAAAATTTGCTTGAGTGCTTCTTTTTTTGATATGTTGCATGAGAAGTAGGAGTTTACATGCACGTCTTTAAGAGTGACATGGTGGAGGGGGATTCAAATGTGGATAAAAATGCGTCATTGATTTGCAAACCGCTGTAAAGCACGTGTCAATCACTTTGGAAGCAGGTTACCTTACCTGGCTCTAGATAACAAGTGCACCAGCTTGACCAAGGGTGACCCAAAGGGAGTTGTGGCAGGGTACCCACATTCATCCCTACTTATACAACATGAGTTCACAACCGGATACAATATAGCCCGTGTCTCCCGGATCCAATTTATTATAGGCGGCCTTTGTGTACTGTTTCTGATGATAGTGAAGCAATTAACTACTACATGAAGTGGGCGTGCATTAGCTAATTTTCGCCATAGAACTAAAACAAAAGTTCAAATTTCAAGTTGTATTGCAGAGGTGCAGAACTCAGGGCACGCAGGCCCAATTATGCCCACGAGCGCCCAATTAGGCCCGAAGAGAGTACTTTATTGTGTCTTTTAGTTTGTCATTTTTATAGTCTGTGCATATTAATGTGTTAGCTTTTATCAAATTTTCTTTGTATTGAAGCATTTTACTTGTGAACTTGTGCGCAGTCAGCTGCTTTATATCAATATATTCATTCGTTTTTGCAGATTTTCGCACATTTGAAAACATATGCAAAAAAAGCGTGTTGAACATAAGAGTCATTTTCAAGATTCATGGACTACTGACTATCTTTTTGTTGGACAGAAGGGAAAGCCACTCTGTCTTGTGTAAAGAGAAACAGTCGCCCTTTCAATAGCTTACAACAGGGGTGGGCAAACTACGGCCCGCGGGCCGCATGCGGCTCTCGAGAGCATTCTGTGCGGCCCGCGAACACTTTTTGAAACTTTTCCATATTGAAAGAAATATGACTAGGGGAATACGTCAGAGCCATCAATTGCCCCCAATCACGCACATACCGTCTGCGAAAAGGCGATGACCTTTTTTTTTTGTTTTTTTTTTTTTTAGAGACATCACCGTTTTTGCGCCCTGAGATATCACATTTCAAGGACATCTCGCAAAATTTTGAGCTATTGCACTTTCTTTTATGGCATGCAGCTATACGAGACAACAAGCCCTGGCCCTCGACCACTTCTTAAGTGGTCGATGCGGCCCTCCGGCTAAAAAGTTTGCCCACCCCTGGCCTACAACATAAAGAGACATTATGAGAGTTTTCACGAAGAAAAGTACGTTACAACAAATGGAACCATGAGAGAAGACTTAGTAGAGAAGCTCCAGAACTCTTTGTTTGCAGAACAGAATCTTTTTAAGAAACTTGTCCAACAAACTGAAAATGCAGTTGCAGCATCTTTCATTGTCGCAGAGGAGATAGCTCGTTCTTCAAGGCTATTTACTAATGGAGAATTCGTGAGAAGCTGCATCAACAAGGCAACTAAGCTATTGGTTCCAGATCAAGCAAATCTGTTTGAAAAGATCAGTCTTTCAAGAGTCACAATATCGCGTAGAGTTGAAGAAATCGGCCGGAATATATCAAATCAACTCTCTTTAAAAGCAAAATCGTTCATGTGTTTTTCACTTGCGTCCGACGAGAATTGTGACTAAAGGCTGGTTTCCATGAGGTGTAGATTGCAGGCGTGGCGCGAAAAGTTCTTTGTTTCTCTATTTAGCTTTATGCGCGGAGCGAGCACGCTATATACATATGTAGTGGTGACGTCATAATAGTCAGTCGCTATAAACTCAATTAATAACCAATTTGATGCAGAGTGACCTTAAAATAACTTATTTTTCAAAACTGATATGCAATGATGAAGTTTCAGTAGTTCAATCTTCTTTATGAATTGATCGTTCGTGGTTGGCTGTTCTCATTTCACTGTCACAATCTTCAGAGGTTCCATCTGAAAACACAAAAAGAACACAGAAATCAAAGCACAGCAAAAACCTATATTATAAGCAGTTACTTTTCGTAGATGTGAATTTGAATTGGATTAAGTGTTTATGAGGTAATAAAGAACTGCCTTGACTGGTGAACAAAAGATTTCAAAGACTTTATTTCTCTTAACGCTGAAGGAAGCTTATTTCATTGCACAGGACCTTTGTATTTGAATCATTGTTGAGTTTGTTTAATTCTGCATAATTTAGAAAATACCTTAGCTTTTCGACCGTGACCTTCCAGTATCGCAGTTTCGATGGTTTTGATGAAAAAAGTTATTAAATGCATCTGGTAGCATGTTATTAAAATACTTTTGCATAAATTTAACATCTGTAATTGAGCAGTTTGTTCTACTGTCAAAATGTCATGCTTTTTCATAACTGATTTTATGTCATCTTCTTTTTTGGCATTGAATGCTAATCGAATTACTTTAATTGTTCTGTTTTGGAGTCTGTGAATCAGTGCTTTGTTGTTGAAACACAAGGAAAAAATACAGCATTGAAAGTGACTTTGAATCATACATTAATTGAGCAATTGAAGTGATTTTAGGTTAAGACTTCGCCAATTCTTGCATAAAAAGCAATCAGCTTTAAAAATAACGAACGGAAAAATAATTCTTGATATTCTTTCTAAAGAAGGTTTGTTGCTGGACTTGTCTTTTCTGGTTGACATCACTCGTTACCTCAATAAACTGTAGCAAAATGCAAGGACGTTCGCAATTAATGGCCGATTTGGTTTTTGCAATTGGTGCATTTTGCATAATGCTGATATGCTGACTATAGCCAAGATCTCGGTGAAAGTTTTCAAAAAAGTTTCAAGATTTGAATAAAAGTGAGATAGAGCTTTCGCTGTTTCAGCAATCATTTCGTGTAAATGTTGAAGACATAACCCACGCGGAAACTCAACTGAAAGTGCTGGATCTTCAAACAAACACTGATTTAAAGGCTGCATCTCTTGATATTTTTATGCTTTTGGATTTTAGATAAAAGAATAAAATTATACTTTTCACAATAGCTACCATAAATTAGGTCAGTGTCCCTTAGTCGTTTATTTTAAAGAATTATAATTATATATTTAAAGTATGTGTGATTTCAAATAATGTGTGTTACTCATCTTGTTGTATATGTGAGCTACAAAAAATTAAAAGCAAAAAAATTTTCATTCAACTTGCCGATGATGAGTAATAACTTTAGCTAGTAAGAAAGCCACAGGTTTCTGCTAGCATTGACAGATGTATGTCTGAGGCTTTCACTTAAAAAAAAGGGCGCATATGTGTGCTTGGTTATGAACATTGGTATTACACATATATACATCTGTGTGCCTATGCTTATGCACATAGCCTATCAACATGACGTTTATGTATACATGCATGGATTCAGTTTTATGTGGGCCACGCACGTTATACGTCCTTATAAGATTGGCCAACCACGAGTTTTGAGTTGTGCACTCCCGTTGTATTGAGTAACTCGATACTTCAAATTTCAAAAAGGGGCTTATTCGTTTGCTCTATTTCACTGTCATTCTGTTGTACGAAAACAGCCAGTGATCTTCACTTGACATGATGTGAGAGATTGGAAGAGTCATGAGTAGGGCCCGCTAAAGTCAATAAAGTCAAAATCTTTTCAGGACCTTGTTACATGATCAAACGTGTACTAACGTTCGTTTCAGGTCTTCAGGAGTCTGTTTTAGTAGATTTTATAAGTCAAAATAAAGTCAAAATTTTGCATAAAGTCAAAACTTCTCAAAATTGTCTTCATCAAAAATTTCCTTACAAAAACGAACAAATTTATATATTTTTTTCAATTTTTGAGCTGCTATTAAAATTTTATGCGCAGTTTTATTTCATTTTAAACTTCTCAAATAGTTGCTATGGTAAAAATGCGTGCGGTAATTGAGAAGGAAATAGCACTTATTATGCATGAAATCGTCATTTTTGATGCATAAACACATAATTGTTAGACAATTAATCTATTCCTATAAAACCTTTGCGCTCTTTACACGTGGTCTTTTCAATTCGTAGCTTGCAAAGCAAAGAATGCCTAAACAAGCCAAATCTTCTACAGCGAAAGTTTGGCAAATTTTCCAGGAATATCCGGATGAGTTTTCGGCAACTCCTGCCCGCGACTTGCGATGCAACCTTTGCGACGTGTTAGTCAAATGCGACAAAAAGTTTTTTGTGAAAAGCCACCGAAAAAGTAAGCAACACCAAAGAAAATTGGAGACGAAGAGCAAATCCCAAAGTAAGCAAACCTTTTTACAACTCGATCAAGTAAACTTCAAGGAACAGGTTGTCTCTTCATTCTTAGCTGCAGATATCCCACTTCATAAACTGAACCATCCTTCTTTAAAGTCTCTGTTTGCTACAATGGGAAAAGTATTGCCTTCGGAGACTGCAGCCCGGGCATGTGTTGCTAAATTAGCATCCCAAAAAGAAGAACAAATTTAACAATTACTTTGTGACAAAAACATTTTTTAAATTGTGGATGAAGCAGAGATTGCTAAACAAAAGTATATTAGTGTGCTTGTGGGCAGCTTAGATGCCTCAAATCAGACATTCCTCGTTGATTGCCATCCACTTGACAGCGGTAGCAATGTTCATAGCAGTATCATTCTGCACACTGTGGATCACATATTGCGACAACTTCAAATAGAATGCAAGAATTTTTCATTGTTCTTGACTGATGCTGCTCGGTACATGTCTTTGGCTGGAAAGACATTAAAGGAATTATACCCTTCTTTGATGTATGTCACCTGCGTTGCGCACTTACTACATAACTGCGCTATGCGTGTGCGTGCTCATTTTAAAAATATTGATGAAATAATAGCAACGATCAAGGCAGCAACAATCAAAAACAAAAATCGCAAGAAAGATTTTCATGATGCTGGTCTGCCATCTCCTCCTGACCCTGTAATTACAAGATGGGCAACTTGGCTTAGAGCTGCCTTATATTACAGTGAGAATCTTCCAGCTGTTCGTACCATTGTCAACAATTGGACAAGTGCAGGCCTCTTAGTCAGCAGAGCAAAAGACGCTATTAATGTGGAAGATTTGGTGCCGGACTTGGTTAAAATAAATCAATACCGGACTCTAGCAGCCAACGTAGAGTTCTTAGAAGGAAGTGCCTGCACGATAACCGAAGCATACGGACTGCTGAAGAATATGCAATTCGATGATGATCCGTGCGCAATTAAAAATTACATTAAAAAACGACTATCCAACTCTGATTTAGAAACAATAATAAACTGTACCAACTTGACAATTGACCCAACAAGCTACGCACTATTGCAAACAGCCCAGCCAACCTCTGCTGCTGTTGAGAGGTCGTTTTCTATGCTCAGTAAATTACTGAGAAAAAGACAGAAATTTTGATGTTAAGAAAGCAAAAAATTATATGATGCTGTATTACAATAAATAGTCCTGGTAATTATACCGTGTGACTTTCGTTAAAAACATCATAGACCGACTGTTAATGTACAGTACAGTTGCGATAACAACGCATTTGTTGTATTACACACTAATTGATACCGGTACACACAATGGCTCGTTATCCTAGGTTTTGACGTCATGCGTCGCTTTGTTGCATTAGCTTCAAGACTGAGTGATTGAGAAAATGTTTAAAGTAGGCTACCTTCTTTAAAAACTTATGTAAATTGCGGATTATAAAACATTTTTAATCAAAAAAGTGCAACAAGACATAAATATTAGGCGAAAGCGGTTCGATCAAAATAAAGTCAAAATTTTGCTAAAATAAAGTCAAAAATATATTTTTTTAGATAAAAAAAAATGGCCCTGGTCATGAGCTTTCCAACAATATATGACATGATTGGAACAAACGTGGAATAGACGTTTTGCTTTTGACTATCAGCAGTGGCATTGAGTTACTTGATATTTTTGGTTTTGATTATAGATTATGGTTCCATTTATTATATTATTTTTCTGTTATTTAAAATATATTTTTCGTGCGTTTGATTGTCACGTGGTTTTCACTTTCTAGGGATCTGTTTTTCGTGTTTTTTAAAACAAGAGAATTATTCGGCCAGAATTACCGTGGTCTTCTGCTGATATTCATCTCAGCACGCATTTGCTGATACGTAAAAACAAAAATTCAGCAAAATCATTGCTAGGGTATTAAGGTACGAAAAAAATTCTTTACCGTATTATTACGTACGGTATTTTGGTAAAGTATGGAATTCTGGTAAGATATTTTTTGGAACCACAGAGTATGGAAAACCATTCAGTACCAAACTGCATCTAATCTCCTGGTTTCAAATAAGTTATGATGTATAAAGATTTTTTGTTTCATTTTGCACTCCTTGACAGCTTAGTGGCGTTTTTTGTTTTTTTTCTTAGCATCAGCGCTTCTTGTTATCATTTGTACTAAAACTTGGCAAATGTGGATAAGCCACTAACGCAATATCATAATTTTACGAACCATCGACTAGTAATTATTTTTGTGTAAAAACTTGGATTATTCGAAACAAATAGAAACCAATTAGCCAATTGTTAACCAACAAATCGTTTATTGTATGGCGGAGTAGCAGCACGAATTGCTAGTAAGATCAAGTGTACTTTTGAAAGTCAATATGTTGTTGGAAAAGATTTGTAATACTTTATGTGTTTTTCTTATAAAAAGACGAGTGTTTTGTTGCTGCCAATATAAACCAATTACCTCAAAAGCTCGTGCGATCGGCTTTTCATCGCGAATTCTCGTTAAGTTGGGCTACAATTGAAGCTTCAGCTACAGGCTACTAGCTTAATTACATCACCATTGTGAGGCCAACGGCAGCTCAGTGAACTCTGACTTTGAGTAGGATCTGAACCTACGACTAGCAAGCGCTACACATGGTGTGCACTCATGTGTTTGGTGACAGAGTGTTCACTTTCTATTCACGAGGACACCGCTTTCAACCATCAATTCTGTTCTTTTTTTCTTTTTCCATTACTAAGTCAATACCAGGGATGTGGAAGCGGTTATTTTTCAGACGCTTCCGCTTCCGCTTCCACACCTATCGCTTCCGCTTCCACCGCTTCCGCTTCCACCAACAAAAAACGACCGTTGACAATTTTTTTTTAACTTTTGTGGGCCTGTAGCCTGCCTTCTCCTACACTTTATCATTTTAAGAAGACAAAAACCTTCATTTATTGCCATTTCTTTTGTTGCTATTCTTTATTGCTATATTTATTGCTATTCTCTGTTCGTTCTCAAAACACGTATTGACTCCGATCTTTTTGGATAGTGAAATGCAAAATTTCTGTCGTATATACAGAATGTACATGTAAAGCGAGCAAAATTGAACTGCACCAATCAACAGCTGCCTCAACGTGGTGGTGCGGTCCCCGACCCCGTTTGGGTTGGGTCAAAATGGCTGTTGGCCTTCCCGAGGGTTCCAGCTACCCCGGGCACTCCCCTCACACAAACCATTTTTTCGCCGTGCAGCCCCCTGAACGACCGCAGAAGGGTAAAACGCAGCCTCTTTAAAATTGGCCTGTCTTATCCTGCCTTTCTCTTGACTGTCTTCTCATTGTTCTCCTTCTCCTGATGAGTAGCAACGTTCATCCTAACCCTTGTCCCGTCTTTCCCTGTTTAGTGTGCGCTGGAAATGTGACCTGGTGGGGTAGGTCAGTGCAATGCTGCACATGCTCTAATTAAGTTCATTTAAAGTGCTCACTTCTCTCCTTTTCTAGATTCAGAACTCTTGGCAGCTATCATTTCTGGAGCTGCCATCCCTACTTTTTTTGGAGATTCTACACCTACCAGCACTGTGCCTTTCTCCTCGGACTCCTCCAGCTTGTATACCTTCATTGCTCTATCTGGCCCTCTTCTGCTAATGTAGCACTCGCACCCCACCCTCGCCTTCAAACTTCTTATCCTTTCTCCGCCCACTTTATATCTTCTCCCTCTGCACCCTCACCACCGCCTCATGCTCCTGGCTGTTTCACTTTACCTCCAGCTTTCTCTTCCCCTCCCTAACTCTCTTAGGGTTCTTCAATGGAATGCTGGGGGTCTCCGAGCCAGGAGCACCACACCACTACACTTTCTTTCGCCTCATCCCGTTGACCTTATTTATATCCAGGAATCTAACCTCAATTTATCTTCTTCTTTTCGGATTCCTCGATTCTCTGCTCTGCAATCCCATGGCACCCACTCCCGATCTAGTATTTTTTCTACTGATGTCGTAGACGCTAGCGGCGGCGTCATCATTTTCGTCAAGCAGGGCTTATCCTTCTCTGAGCTTTCTACCTCCTCTCTTTCTTTGCTTGGCCCCTACTCTTATTATGTAGAGGTCAACATCTCTCTAAACAACTCATCCTCGCTCTCATTTCTTGATGTTTATGCTCCCCCCATTCGTTCTTCTACGAAGGATAGCAGAACCAATTTTTTTTCTCTCCATTCTTCCCTCCTATGTGGAAGCGGAAGCGGTGGATTTTTCGCGCTTCCGCTTCCACAGAAAAAGTACCGCTTCGACCGCTTCCGCTTCCAGCTTCAGCTTCCGCTTCCGCTTCCGCTTCCGCTTCCGCTTCCACATCCCTGGTCAATACACACTATATCTAAAAATAGTTGTGATGGTAACACAAAAAAAGGAAAGCAGCATCCTGAAAAGTGAAAAAGAGGGTGTTTATGGAGAAAGAAAGTGATAAGATTAGGCATGGCCACGTCACGTCTCAGTAGGCCTAAGCCCAACTAAGCTACGCCAATTAGCGATATCCTACCATTTCTTAACTGATGAATAAAGAAGTTTTTATAGCTTGGTGGGGTATAACTGCAAATGATAATGCTTTCAAGGAATGAAAGGATTTTTAACATACTTGTTCACAGCATTAATTGTCTGGGGAGAGATTGGGCAATGTGAGCTGACCACCATTTATGGATTCTTAGCCCTGTTAAAGGGTTCTGCGGTCAAACATATAAAGATGTTGTCTTCGTGAATCTAAATATTTTATTTAGATTGTACGTCTAGGGACATATTTTTAGAAATATGTCATCGTCGCAAGTTTGCAAATGCAGTTCATTCATATTATTGTTTTTAACAATAGCAAAATCCTTTATTGGCAAAAAGAAGAAAGCCAAAATGCTGGTAAACATCTTTTTAAAACGTTTTGCTTTTATTATAAAAGCATCATCAGCTAAAAAAATCGTTGCCTAAGACCAGGATTTGTCTTAGCCTAGCCTTGGATAACTAATTATTTAAATGATAATGCTTTATTGTAAAAGCCAAATTTTTCAATAAATATTTACCAGCATTTTGCCTTTATTCTATTTACTAAGAATTTCTGAACAAAATCCTTTGTATTTTTGTATTTTTTCTCTTCACTGGTGGGCGCACTAGATTAAATTGCATTTACCTCCAAACATCAACACGGTCTGTTATGGCAACGAAACGCTGGGGTGGTATCGTGTTTTGGCCTAAATGTTTGTTGTTTTAGCGCTTAAGCAAAGTTGGTATCTTGAGCTGCCGGTTCCGTTGGTTGAATCTAGTGTGAACTTATAGGTTGACAAAGAGCTGAAAGGTGTACGATATACACAAGAGCGCTTATGCCTACTACTTCTGTTGCTCAACAAAATTTCACTAGACCTATCTGCCTATAAACTGTAATTTGATTTTTACTATGTAATAGGCCCCTTATCTAGAAGCTGATTCACGATTGTTTTAGGTTTTCAATAAGGCGCAGTAAAATTCCTGGCTTTTATCAGTAGTACCAGTAAGTAATCATAACTGAGTGCTACCGTACTGTAATTTCTATGTTTAGCTATCAATACCAGAATACGGTGCTGGTTTTGAATTTCTGGCATAACCTAGATCTGATGTCATTCTGTTAATGTGAAAATCTGATCAAAATGAGCAACGATATTGATCCTCATATTACGGAGAAATATGAAATAAAACGAAGGCTTGGGAAAGGGGTGAGATGGTAAATTAATCTGTGTAACTTAGTTTTTGTCAGATTCATCAACAAAAACTGTACTAATTGGACCTGTAGTGATTTGGTTGAGTTTACAGATTTGAGTTAATAAGATATTTATATTCTTTGGTTGGAAAAAAATAGTTGCCATGATTATAGAGCAACTTCGTGTTTACACTCGGTTTAGAGTAATCAATACTGCTGACACAGTTTGTTTTCATCACAATCAGTAAAGTGCTTTTTGAAGTATACAATAATGCAATGTGGTTATAGATAGATAGAGAAGTAGTTCGTTTTCCTCTTCACTTTTTTGGTGATGCATAACAAAATATTTTTCATTATGCATCGCACTAAAAATGTCATATTCAAGTGAAAAAACAATCAATTAACTCTTGAACTGTTTAAGCAAGACCAGCAACACCTATTGCCATGTAATGCTAAGGTTGTTTATGCTGTGGTGGCAACAGTGGCTATGTCCTTAGGCTATAGAAGTCATTGCGTTTTTGTTAATCAGAACCGAGTAAATTCAGTTTGCTGAGAGTCAAGCACCAGCATTTATTGCTGAGTCCCAAGCAAGCAAGCATTTCTGCAAAAAACATTTTTAAAGTCTTTTGTATAACCTGACCATGGAATTAAAACCATATTCACTTACTGTAAAGTGTCTGCTCTAACCACTGTGTGAATGCATTGGGTACTCCTGTAATGTTTAGGTACCAGGTGTCATTGGGGGCCAACTAACAGAATTTTTTATTTTTGGTACGAAACCCTGCTGCATGCTGCTGTGCATTATTTGATAAAAGATAATTTTTGGTAAACTAAACAATGAAGGATTCTTCAGTAAGAGTTTGAAGCAGAATTTTCCGTTTTTGATGTTTGACTAAAGGAAAGCATTTAGCCACATAGTTCATTTGAGAAACACTTTCAAATTTTAGGCTTATGGAATTGTTTGGAAAGCATTAGACAGACAAACTGGAGAAGTTGTTGCTTTGAAAAAGATATTTGATGCCTTTCGCAATTGTACGGATGCACAAAGAACATTTCGAGAAATTATGTTTCTTCAGGTATCTTGTGCTTTGTGGTATGTTAGAAGTCTAAATTACACACTTTACTGGACACAGAACTTGCACATGTGAAAAACATTTTTTGTGTATCATAATTTGTGCATTCATCATTTATGGCATTTCCATAGCTACAGTATAGGCTAGTATAAATTAGGTATAACAATAAAAAAACCCTGGCTGTTAGAACTACAGGCCTTAGTGACTTTCTCTGTCAAATTTTGGCATTAACTTTGCTAATGATCATTGTAAACTTAAAGCAGTATAATAATCATTAGAAATTAAATTATTTTAGTTGATTTGATACAATAACCAATTTGGTGTGCAAACGCCTTGGTGATAAAAAAGAAAGTAGTTATTTGCAGTCCTGAATGACGGAGTGAAAGAAAAGTTCAGGTGTTTCAGAGCCTGTGGACACAAGGGGGTGTGTGTTGTCTATAATTTAGGATCTTCTTTTCACAGATCATCCCGAGCCAGTGGAATATGTCTTTAGATTATTCTGTATTGTGTTGATTTAAATTCATCTTTTTTAGGAGTTTGGTGATCATCCGAATATTATTAAACTTTTGAATGTTTTAAAAGCTGATAATGACAGGGATATTTATCTTGTGTTTGAATTTATGGGTAAGTGCATCAGGCTTTTCAAAAAGTGTTGAAACATCATTTTGTTGTACAATTTTGACCTTTTCTTCAAATTATGGTATTGTATAGACCTGTTGTTGTTATATACTTTGTTTCATCTTTTTTTTTTTACTCATTTTTGCTTGTATTTTTGAAATATGGTGATCATACTGCTGTCTGCAAATTCATTTAGATTTTTCACTGGCTACACCTTTTTATTTTTCTTGTTTTTATTCACTGTGTACTTTTCCTTGGTCCCAACTGCTTTATGTGAGAGGAAAATACTGTAAAATTCTTTTCTTAATTTTGAAGCTTTATTTCAGACACAGATTTGCATGCTGTTATTAAGAAAGGAAACATATTAAAAGATATTCATAAACAGTATATCATGTACCAGCTTCTGAAGTCTACAATGTATTTGCATTCTGGAAATGTTATTCATCGAGACCATAAGGTAAAGTGCATAAATAAAGAAATTAAAGTGTAAAATTTATAAACTAACTACCTGCAGGATTGCAGTCTAATGGACGTGTTATCAAACAAAGTATCTTGCATTTTGGTATACTGAAAACTATTTTTAGATAGTATGTGATGAAACTTGAGCTATTTCCCAGACCTTAAGATAGAAAGTGAATCATGTCCTTTCTGGCTCTGCAAATGAGTTATAACTACAAAAATTACTGTGGTGGTGATTTATTTAAGCTAAAGTTTGTTGCCAAAACGGCCAACATATCGGAAGAACAACAATAGCAACGTCTCAAAAACGTTAGTGTGCATACAGGCACCATTACAGCAATTTAAGTTGTTTTAACTCACCCGTAAGTGAGGTAAGGCAAGACTTGTTTTTCATTTGGGAGATTATAGTAGTGAATGGATGATGTTAATGTGGGTGGCTACCTATCAAGCTTTACTGCAAATGTTAATTCGTAATTATTGAATGAGCAAAAGTTTGTTTAGACGGTGGTTCTTGAACTTTTTTTTCAAATTTGACCACTAAATAAGTTTCTGGCTTGTGCAGAAATCTTTGCGGCCTAGACTTGGACCGCAAACCACTGACCACTTTTAAAAAAAAGGTTGTCTTGTTGCCTTGGGGAACAAATGTGAGAGCATTTGTTCAAATCAGTTTTTGGAAATGATTGATCTTCAAAAAGATGTTTCGTGTTGCTTTGGGAAAACAATTGTGACTGCATTTGGCAGTATCAGTGCAGAGATTTCCGAAAAAAAAAATGGCCTAACGTTCTTTAGGAAACAAATGTGAGAAAAAGTCCAAATCAACAGTGGGAAAAAATTGATCTCCAAAACAAGATCTTTATGTTTCTGTTCAAGTTCATCACTCTTTTTTTTCAACCAAAAATAAATCTTGTAGTTGCACTATCATTTTTATTGGACCTCCACAGACCCCAGTTTAAGAACACCTGATTTACACCATACAGTCAACTTGCTGTTCTATGGTAATGCAAATGCAGAATGTTTGTCGTAGATACACATGCAACGTTTATTCTTGTCTATTACAGCACAAGGAAAATGATACGAACTGACATTGCTTTTTCTGCCTGCAATCGAATAAAGATAGCAAAAAACTCGAAAACAGGCAGAGCATTAAGTTGCGTAGTATTTGGCTTTAAAAGTACGTTCAGGATAGATTTAAGTTGCATCCTTTGGCGACGAGAATATCTTTCCCAGATATAAAAATCAACTTGCTTTCATATCCGCTATAATGTAGGTAGTATTGCTGGGTCATGTATTGTTTATCAGCGAACCCTTTCTCTTAACTTTTTATAATTTAATGTTGCTTTTTCTCTTAGATATTGAAAAACTATTTTATTATGTTTTTTTTTTGTAATATCAGGAAAACCTTTGTGGTCATGCATAGGTTTTCCTGACTATATTGCTTGCACGTTCGCATTTCTATCATTAACACTGCAACTAAGGAGAAGAAATTGCTTTTTCAAAAAGCATAATAGCAGAAAGTCCATGCTAGCCTTGAATTCACAATCTCGCCATTGCGAATCAAGGCTTTATCGCACTGAGCTAAGCAACCAGCATCATGAGAACGGTAGTAAGATAATTAGTTAAAACTACATGTCATACGTTCCCCCCCTTCTCCCGTCAATTTGATTGGGAAGCATTTTGAAAGAATGTTTGAATTAACTTCTAATAACCCACTCGAAATACTGCTATACAATGTACTTCCACCGCAAGCATTGCAATCATCACGGTGATTAAGCTGCCATATATAGATTTTGCATGATTTTTCAAGAGTACGGCAATGGAGGTAAAATATGAATGACGCATAGAGTGGGAAATTTAGTGCGGAAAACCTTAAATTCAAATCTTTTTAAGTAGCGTGCACTTGTCTACCATCTGCCTATTATTTCTGCTTAAAACAGTTTGATTGCAAGACTAATATCAATAGATTTAAACTATGGCTAATTTTATTTCTTTTTTGTCAGCCTTCTAATATTCTTTTGGACAGCGACTGTTTTGTTAAAGTTTGTGATTTTGGTCTTGCTCGTTCCTTGACACAATTGAAAGAAGCGGAACAACCTGGCGCGAATCCTGCTTTGACGGAATATGTGGCAACTAGATGGTATAGGGCTCCAGAGATCCTACTTGCCTCTCCAAGGTAAATCCTACTGTGTTAAATGCATGTTTCTGTTTGTAGCTTAGCATCGATTTTCTTTATTTCAGATCACTATGTTTTCAGTTTAGAGTTTATGTAAACAGTGCAGTAAATGGGCATACGCGGCATCAGTATCGCGAAACTTGCGTGCTACGCAGTGCTTTTGCTTTCATGCTGTAACTTTTATAAAACTTTTGAACGCTTCTAGATACACGAAGGGCGTTGACATGTGGTCCATCGGCTGTATTTTGGCTGAGATGTTGCTGGGAAAGCCACTATTTCCTGGCTCTTCAACGTTAAATCAAATTGAAAGAATCATGAGTGTCATTCCACGACCGGACAAGAATGATATTGACTCCATAAAGTCTGAATACGGTCACTCTATCCTTGAAAAGGCAAGCTTAAGGTATGCATACTTTGTGGTAATGCGTTATTACGGAAAATATAGCTTGTTGTTACGTTTAGCTTTCTTTCTTTTGGTGGCAGAAGGGCATGAACCTGTTAACCAAGTTCAGGCCACAACATCAGGTTGAGAAAAAGCGGCAGCCCATTTCAAATCAGTCATGAATATAAATTACATGGTAATTGTACCCCCACCTGCAAGGCGGACTACAAATGGTGGGTGCCCAATGGTCGCCTCACCTCCAATGTTTTAGCTCAGGAAAGCACGGGCTGTAAAAGGACAATGGGACACTGAGCTTGTAGTTGATGGTCAACGAGTTCAATGCTCGCGTTAGTTTTTCTTTGTTAGGCTCTTGGGAAATCCGCCTTACAGCAACTTACCCTTCTTAGTTGTGAAGAAATGCTTTATGCTGGAAATCCTGGTAACTTAAGCGGACCTTTACACCAGTTGTCCGCTTTATAACCATAAATGAAAATATCACTGAGTGTTTAGCGCCAGGACATAGGTTTATTTCTATTCTGACCTTCTAAATTTGGTTTTATATTTCATTTACCACACTTTTCTTTTTGGTGAACGCCAAGCAGGATATGTGTGAATACCATTTGAAACTCATTTTTGCGAGCCAACCAAAGAGTTGAAGCCAGATCAACTGGCCACAAAGCGGACGCTTAAATGGGTTAAAAGTCTCGCCGTTGAAGCTTTTTTGCGACAGAAATGGATAATGTATGACCAACTAATTGACTTTTAGGCCTCGGAAATCATTACGAGACACGTTGCCCGAAGCGCCTGACGATGCAATTGATTTGCTTAGTAAACTGTTGGTCTTTAACCCCGAGAAACGCCTCTCGGCAAAAGAATGCCTCTGCCATCCTTATGTTTCAAAGTAAGCTGTGCTTTATTTCATTGGTTGCAGTAAATAATTAAGCTTTCTTAGCATTTGCAACTAATAGCAGTTGGGTAAAAGGTAAACAATTCAGAGTAAACCAAATTCTAAAAACAACGGGTTTTTTCACATTTTAAGATTATATATTGCGAGTGTCATTCCATGTAGATGTTGGTAGGCAGGATTTGAATCTCATCTGAGTCGGTTTTGCCGATGTTTCCTGTTGTTGTTGTTGTTGTTGGTTTACCCCTCCTCTTCCTTGGGATGGAGGTATGGCGCGAACAGCAATCCAGGTTCACGCCATCAACTTAATTAAATTAGGCCTGGGGAAAAGTGGCAGCCCATTTCGAACTAGTCGTGGATGCAAACTGCCGACTGGTAGCCCTACCACCAACAAGGCGGACTGCCATTGGTGGGTACCCAAAAGTCGCCTCTGACGACATGCTGGGCGAGCAGCTTCACTATTCTAACCCAGTGAAGCACGGATGATCGATGTTTCCTCGCGTTGGTAACTTGTTGAGTGATATTTTATTAGTCATGGATAGATCTCGGTGCTTCCTATTCTTTTATTTTATGCTGGTAATTACAGCGGTTTGGCTGTAAAGATGCCAAGCTATTGGAAGGAAGCAAAGAGTATTGATCTGGACCCTCAGACTGCCCCAACAATCGAATGCTTCACTAAATACTGTAATGAATGTTTATATGCATAAGGGAAGACGTTGCAGAACGTGCAAAAATTATTAGAGAGATAACTGGTTGGGGGTCAATGCTCTACGTGGACGGATTGCCTTTAGCGTGGTCTAGTTGCACTATTGAATAATAGATGTTCAGGTTTCGAACCGGAAATGAACCAACTGTTGAATATGATGTCATACCACCCCTGGATGACGACATTCAATTGACTGTAGATGAATACAGACGAAAGCTTTACGAGGTGAATTAGTTTGAATTTGTGTGTTCTCCGGTCCCAGGAAAGTGTGGTACGGCGATATGAAAATAAGTTGTTTTGCGTATGAGGTCATGCTTCAAGTGCTATCTTTCGTCATACTAGGCCACTGCGACGAATCGACTGTGTGGCAAGTGCCTCACCAAGGGATCTTGCCGGGTTTTTCCCCGCGCTATCCGTTTCGTGTTGAGCGCCGAGCGGGGAAGCTGTGAATGCCATTTTTTGAAGCTTATCGGCATGACTGGCCAAGGGAAGTGAACCGAGGTCTACCGACTGCGAAGCGAACGCTCTAACCTCCACACCACCGCGTCGATTGCGTATAATAGTGTTATCACTAATGAAGTTAGGGATAAGATTACTTTCTAAACGAAGTAATCATTTTGATTCAGCAACTGCAGAATTTTTTTGGTGAGACTTGGTCTGATTCCCAGTGGGCTACGCTTATGTGCACAAACTGCACGTAGAACAACTTAACGCTCAATTTAAGACGAATTTTGTGTTCTAACCGAGGGTGAGAGCATCGGATAACGAATATGGGCACTTTGCTGTCGTTACTTAACCCCTTCCTCAATATGTAGGCATGACGGAAGACCATGGAGCCCTAGAAGCTAGGCAATTCTCGACGGCCTGGACCAGAGGTCGTAAACATGCAGAGTTACTAAAAAAGGTGCTGCGTAAAGTCCTGGCACTTAAGAAGGCTAATGCTAAGATTGCTGCTACATGCTAGCCTTGCGTTTAGTTTTTAATCCTTGTTGGCCAAATCTTTTAGCTGTTTTGTGGTCATGTTTGTATGTATTTTCAAAAATAAACGGCAAACTTTTGTCCCGTTTTACTTCATGTTTGTAACGTTACACGATGCAAGTTTTTGCTGCTGCTGTGTTGGTGGCGCTGAAGCCACGCTATTCTATTGGGCGGGCTCAGTGTGTTCAAGCTTTTCTGCAGAAGCCCACGCCATTCTGCAAGCTCTTCGCTGGTCTCGGCAGCACCAACAAGACTTCCATTTCTCTTTCCTTCTCTTTTACTCTCGCTCTGTCATTTCTTCTATCTCACTCTCTCTGGCAGATTTGGAAGGAACGATCTTCTCTCTCCTCTACTATCAGGTTGCAATGGGTCCCGGTCACTCATTTTTTCCGATGAATGACACGACCGATGAATCGGCGAGGCGTGGTGCGCTGCTCCTGCCATCGACTGTCCCATGTAGTCTCTTTTACCTCTTTCATCCCCTCTTCTCTTTTCTCAGACCGGAGACGTACTGTTCAGGGAGCGACCTGGGCATCAAATTTGGCCGGAGCCTGGTTTCCATACCAACCCTGGCCGGAGCTCAAAATGCACGTGAGTGTGCGTGCACGTGCGATGTATCAAGAACTCAGCTTGAACTTAAGCATTTCAAACATGCCGCCCCGCTAGGTAGAACTCGGTTTTACGTCAATTTTGTTGTGCAAAGCCACTTTTCTCATTGTTCACCTGCTTTCAAGCAGTCGCTATTACGCGCCATGCACTGGCGAGCATACACCGTCAGATACAAACATTGCTTTCGCATGCTACTTATTTAATGTCGGTGCAACAACTGCAGCGGGCAACAACCCCAATCCGGCCATCTTTTATGTTTGCTTCGGCTGGGGCCGGTCCGGGACAAAAATGGTGTCCAAGGTTGGGGCCAAGTAAAATTCTTGGACACGTGGCTTTCCTCAGTATCCACTGAGGAACTTGTGCTTCTTCATCGCACTCGTTGTGTCCTCTGTTGTTTTCGCTGCAACGGACTCGGCCTTCTGTTAAACTTTTTTTCTCTAGAATAGGCAGAATTGAGAGTCCTTCGTCCAGAATACTTCTCATCTCATTCTGCACTGTCCTGATTCCGACCATTTGCGTCGCTGGCTTTTTGGCGACTCCCTCATTCTCTACAAGCTCTAGACTAGGGCTTGGAAAGTTGCCGGCTTATGGGGCTCCATGGTCTCTCGCCTTGCTCCCCATCTCTTAGAAGGGGTTGGGTAACAACCACAAACGACATACAACTTTTTTCTGAGTGCTGTGTATGTCTACGGTCTACTTTTGCATCAAATTGTAGATAGTTCTGTTTTACTGTTCAATTTCATGTAATAATGAAGTTGTAAGGAGCTCAACTTTCAGCATGGTGCTACGGGGAACTTATCGCTTCTGCAGCGATTCAGTTGCAACCGTGTAGTCTAGTAGCTGAGCTGAAATAGTCGCTGGATTACGCTTAGTTACATGTTTTGCTTGCTTAGATGATTCTAGAACGAAAAGCTGATGCAAGGCGACAGCGGCGTGCTATTTTGCAAGAAAAGCAAACCAAGGCAGAACAGGTGGGTTGCCTGAGAGCACATTTGGTTTTAATGGTAGTTAGGCTGCCGAATCGTCTTTTCTGCTGTCAATAAAGGTATAGCGAGTATGATTTCCTCAAAACGCAAGCAAAGAATATTCTAGTCCATTGGTTATCATTTTTTTTTATTCTTTTGGATTGCTAAAAATCGAAGTGATTGTTTACAGACGAATAACTTAAAAAAGCAATTAGCTGGCTGCAAAAACCCACCAAGTGATTTAAATGCGTTAACTTGTCCAACTTGCCTTTTCTTTTGGCTGATAGCGCATGTAAAATTGATTGTGTTAAGGCGTAACCTTTATAGTGAGATTTTTTCTGTGGACCAGCGTGAAAATGACTGTGGATCGGTTGCTGAGAAGTACGGGTTTAGTGGACGTTTTGAAACCACACCTGCCAGCAGAAACTGGGTGCAAAGCCTTTACGTTCATATCGCGCCTTAGGCATATTTTTAGTGTTACAGTTGAATTACTAACACTCAACTCAATCAAGCAGAACACTTCAGACGCGTATCTACAATGTAATGCCTTTTTAGCATTGAATGTATATGAAATTTCAGTCAAAATATGCTAGTTTGGCTTACGAACAGTAAAGCTTTGTTGCAACCATTAAAAACGTAGTTATAGTTTGTATATTGGCTGGAACAGAGGCAAAATGGTCGTTTGAAACCCAGTAGTTTCTATTGGTCTGCGTTTGATTTTTGCTTGCTTTTTCATTGCATTCTACAGTTTTATTTTCTGACGGAGCTTTTCTTTCTGAAGAATCAAGAAGAAACTTCGTATATCTCAAAACCCCATTTAGCCGTTGGAAAGAGATAGATTATTCCCCCTCTTTATTTCGCACTTGGCAGTCTGGCTTAGTGTTTGTCTTCGGCTAATCACTCACTCTCGAACCATCATCACTGGTGCGAGGCAGCATTTTGAGCTGAGTGTAAATAGTTAGAACATGCTATTCAAGCCAGAAATCTTCAAACGGAGCGAAAAAAAGCTTATATTATCAGCATTGTTTAGAATGCTTCTCGACAAACACCGGCTCAAGCTCATCGTGGCAACGTGGATACTAATCCAGAGACACCTCCTCCTGCCGAGCCGCGTAATGTAAGTTACTGATGGCTGTTCTGATATGTAAAGCAGAGTTCCATCTGTACATACGCTTTAAATCTTAAATGAATGTGCCTATAAACACGAAACTTCTGCACGTTTGATCACTTCCCCGACGAGTGTTTCATCAGGGAATAGGTGACTTGACTTCAACGTCGCAATTTGAGATAGATTTTTCATATTTGCTTGTCATCACGTAGGAAAGCGACTTTTGGCTCAGACGAAAGCGAGCACCAGACTCTGTAATACGGAAAAGACTATTCCAATTCGGGGGTAAAACGACGTCTTAATGAACGGTTCGTTTGTTTCAAAAAGTACTTAGTATAAAACGCGATACATCAAAAAGCTGCTTTCGTTGGGGAAAGTTCTACAACGTAAAAAGACCATCAAAAGGCTCGCAGGCAGACACAATCAAAAGTTCAATTACGCCTTACTCGTAGAACTCGTGAGCGAAAGACTTCCTTCAAAACAAGCGAATATTCTGATATATTTTCTCTTTGAAATAAAAATCTGATACCACAAATGTAACATTAACAGTTTTTTGAGCTTTAATTTCAACTGATTGTTAGCGCCTGGACAGTTTTGTTATTATTTATATGACTTATTGCTCCTGCCGGGTCATTAGTGTAGAGGTTGTATCACATGTTATCTTCGACCACGCGGGAAAAAAATTGCGATCGAGTAAATCTTATCCAGTTTCACATTTCGATCAACGCATTGTTTCAATAGCTAGGCGCTGACAAAGTGCTGGGTGTGATTCGACAAAGGAATTGAACTCAAGTCTACTAACCTTGGTTCTGTGGCTTTGTAGGTACACCAGTTCAAGAAAGAAAACAGTGCAGGTGCTCTAAAGCAATCACGTGTGCAAAAACAAGCTTCGTCTAATTTTACCTATGCATCGCCTGATAGACAAGACAGATCTCCAAGCAGTGCAGGTCATGCTAAACAGCAGGTACAGCTTGGTGAAGTAGTTGATAACTGATGCACGTTTTGTTGCTTTGATTATTTCTCTTCTGTCTTCATATTAAGATTCAGTGTGCATTGGAATATTTAGATTATACCGCAAATCTAATTAAGCGAGCGGGCACTTGCTGATTCCGTTATGGAAAACTGCCAGCCGTTATTAACCAGTTATTGATGCTATCTGGTTGCCCCACCACCAGCAAGGCCGACTGCCATTATTGATGTCCAGCGTCGAGCAACTGTGCCCAAGCATTCAAATATCGAAATTGGCTCAGCCAATCGGCATGTTTTAACGGCCCAGTGGTTAAGGCAGTTTCTAAGGTCAGAAAGTCCCGTTACTGGGCTCATACCCCAAGGCAGCTGATGCGGATCGTGGGCTCGAATCCCACCCGAAGTCTGTTTTTACTGATGTTGCTTTGGTGGTGACGTCAACCTGACTTCCTTGAGGCTAACATCTCAATCGTGGGTTTAATCCTGGTTCTAAATGGATGGCTTTACCATCGACTCTTGTATTAATACAATTTGTAAGATAATGCACTGAGATCTCCTGCTCATGCATAATGGTCTCGATGGTGATCTTGGCGAATTGTCTTTCGAATACCGATAGAGAAAACTTTTATTGCCTCTAGAAAGACACTCGATGATGGTTTTGTGTTAAGCAAATGGCGACCCCCAATTTGAAATTCTGTGATTTGGTGATTTTACAATGACCAATTTTGTCTCGTTTTACGCAGGTTCAGTATGGAGTAGCCTTCGGTCGTACTGTCAAGATTGTATCATCACCTCAACAGCAGACCACAGTAAGCTAAGCGTTTCTTCTACTTTTAGATTCCTTTCGGAGCGGTATCGAAAAAAGGTGCACTACCAGATTTCGGAGAGGTGGATGCTGATACTGAAAGTGTTTTGTAATACAATATGATGTATTTTAATCACGTAGTCGTGAGTTTATGGTCAATAGTTTTAGGGGCGATTTGATCGTCAGCCCATTGGCCTATGATATAAAAGCATCAGTTTTACTTACAAAAACAGGCTTTTTGACGACCAGAAATGAGATTCTTAAAGAAAACCAAGGTTTGACCCAATCTCTGAGGCTTATTCTTTGATGACCCACAAGTAACTTGATTGTTTTTGCTTTCAAATTCAAAGTTTCCTGCTTTTAGACGAATAACAAAACCCGCCAGCAGTCAGCACCGGCGTGGGGCGGAAGCAAAGGTAGATCGCTGACTCAACAATTTAACTCGGAATACGGTCACAATATTCTAATGAGAAAAGACAACCCGACAATCAACGTCTCTCGAATTGTGAGTCATAAATTGTATACAACATTAAAAAGCTATTCGGTGAATATTGCATTAAACGGAAAATAGCATCGCTGACAAAAATTTCTTTCAACTAATCACCAATGATGTTTCAATCAACTTCAGCTTCACCTCTAGCGCCACCTTGGTGAGGTGGACTGAGTGTGAGACTTGTAATCGGAAGGCTGCGAGTTAAATGCTCAGAGCGTTACGTTTCATGCGGCGTGGTCGAGCGGAACCGGTGTTTGTATTAAACGTTTCGGATTATACCATGACAACCTCATAAATATTACATCATGGATGGGTTACTTCTGATTCGGATTAATTTGTAGTCCACCAACTTTCTGTTCATCTTGAGCTCGATTGGGCGAATTGTTTCTCGTCATTTCATTTCAGTCGAAACGAGTGAAAACATTAAACACTGAACAACTCTGCTACTTAGCTGAAGTGAAAAGTTGTTTGATTTTTATTAGAATTCGATTTCAAGCTGATTTTTCGAGTCTGAGTTCAAGTTCGAGTTATGCATTTTAAGTTTTTCGAGTTCGACAAAAATTATCGACATCAAAATGAAAGTATAAGGTGTACACACTACGATAAACGGGTTTGCATGTCCGAAAATGGTGTTCATTCCCACAAACATACCAAGAAATAACCAAATTGCAGTCTCATAGTTTTTTTAAGAATAACCGATCGTTTTTTTTTTAGTTTATCAGTTTTTGTTGTTCGAGTTCGGCAAAATTACCGAAATTTTTCGAGCTTGCTGCCCTGCTATTAAGACATAAATACAAGACTAATCGTTTTGAAATAATTTCGCATCAATAAAGTGAAAAATAGTTTTTAGCTTTACCTAATCTATGGAAAATCAAAAATTCGCGACTTATATATAACCTGTATTGCTAGCTCCAGGTGTTTACCATCGATAGAGAGCGTCTTATAAGCGGGAAACGAAACAACTAAGCGAGTGCTGAAGGCGCGAGGCTTCCGAAGGAAGCAATGCTATTGAGAGATATTTTCAAATTTACAAAGCCATCCCTGGACGCGTTTCGTCCTTTTGGACTCATCAGCAGGGCTTGCCAAGGGCCAAGAGATACCCCCCCAATACCACTAACATTGACTTTTATAAAACAAACTAACACAAAGCACCAGACTTTCGTGCCGTTTACCTTTGAACGAGGTTCGTTTTGACGTTACTGCTAGCCGCTCAACTATGGACTAAAATTGATATCCTTATGTAAAGCTGATCACACAAGCAGTGATTAGGAATAAAAAGGTCTTCCAAAGGTTACAAACTAAATGCGGTGCTGTAAGGCATGGCTGGCAGCATGTGGTACATGGCAGCGGAACTCGGCGCGCGGGGAGGCCAGTTCCAAAGACGCGGGTTCGAATCCCACAGACGCGTTGTATTAACGCTGACGTTTAAGACTACAATGTACACATAACGTTAAAAGGGCGCTGAACTGATTTCGGTGGGTCCCAAATGGCTGCACCGCGGCTTATATAATGCACAGCCGCCAAGAGGTCAACCACTTCGCCTATTCCACTCCGAGCATAGCTACCGATTCCGACAACTAGCCCACCGTACGGGTAATAACTAGTGTGTTGCATAGCGCGACCCGATCAGCGACCTAACTAGCGCCGGATACCACTTAACAATCACACGCGGAGATTTCCCCACACAGTTCTTCGGCAGGGTTTGCGCGATCACAGTGTTCGAGCTACTAACAGGGCCCCCGCACCACAGGAGCACACCGGAACGGGCGTTTCACCGAACGATGAAACGGTCCCAATGCTTTGGGCCTGGGCATTAAGCTTGGGGAATGCATACATAGCGAGCGGTTTTATATTGGTAGCTCTAAGTGGTTACGATCGATAGAGAGCGTCTCAAAAGCTAGAAACAAATAGGTTAGAAAACAATCAATGCCTGGAGATATCAATATTGCATTTTATCCTCCGCATGGCGTGTGAGAAAGACATTGGTGGTTGCCAATTTTTTCCTCTCAGCGCAATTGGAAAATTTGTGATGACTTACGGCGCAGCTGTCAAATCCAAAATTTTCCCAAACTCGTCGCTTAAGCCTGTTTTTTTGTGGCTGAATTTAACGACTTTGAGTTGAAGACCTTTGTTTTTTTTGGAAATCTACTTTCAAAAACTTATTTTGTTTCGCCCAAACTCGTGGTTCAGGTCGTTAGTTGATACTAAATTTGCCCATTTTGAGGTTGAAATTTTTTAAACCCAAAACGTAAGCTCTACAGTATATGCAAGCATTAGTTCCTCTCCGTCATGATGCATGCAGCATGGTGCTTCTGAGCGTTCAACTTGCTGTCTTAAATTACAAGCGTAACGTTCAGTTCAACACTACACGCGGCAGACAACTTGGCGTCGTCTGCGTATGGCATTCATCAAACTTTCTAGCTTGTCCCTCCAGGCCAATTGCACAAACTTAGCCAAGGATTGGAGTTTTTCAGTTGCAAAGTGCGTAATTAGCGTATGTACTTGCCAGCGGGCGATTGTAGGTTATACTGAGATTTCTTTATACAGCTACCTGTGCCAGTATCGCATTAACGCCTTGGCAAGTCGATGGTACTTTCAGGTGTGCCTCCCTTTACAAGACCTATGCAGTGCTCCGTAGTAATATGAAATGGCATGTGAACTTGAGAAGCAGTTTTTACGTGGTCTGTGAAAAGGTGTCCGAAAATTCTGGAAAGTTAGAGGCCTTCATACCACCCTTTACTGGATCTTCTGATCTCTCCTATCTTCCAAACAAAAAAAGGTTCAGCTGACATGTTTATTTTTTTAGAGCCCCAGCCATCGGCCTACGTCAGCATCAGGTGTTCAAACGCACGCAATGCTTACTCGAATTGGCCGAAAGCCTGTGGAAGGAGCCAATAAGAATGCAGCATCAGTGGGCGTGCCCAGGAAAAAGTTGGGAAGCTATCCCCAGTCATATTCTGTCATAAACCAGTCAGCCTTGACCGCTATTGGTGTTGCCGGCAAAAAATAAATCTTTACCAGTGTTGCCGTCAATTTTTTTCAAATGAAATTTATTGCCTCGTAACGACACTTACATGCAAAAGTGGTGCAATGGTTCAGCTTAGTGTAAAAGTATTTGAAACACTGTTGTAAGGTTCCGCTTTGTCTTCCGTATTAAGTTGTGATGTTCCTTGTAATAGTTTTGCAATGTGTGTTACTCGCGCAATTGTAATTTGTAATGCTAGACATGCAGCGACGTGTTTTAAAGATCTGGTGACCTGGACGGATGGCTCTCCTTTTCATTTTGGCAAAGGCGGCTCTAGCGTCCGTGCCAACTGCTCTCTCTGTGGCACCGAGGCCACTCTTTCCTTTTCGGCAGGTCCAGCATATTCAAGTTTTTCCGCTAAAGCCTTCGCCATTCTGCAAGCTTTTCGCTGGTCTCGACAGTACCAACAAGTCTGCCATTTTTCTTCTTTCCGACTGTAGATCTGTGCTTGCCACTTTGTCCTCTCCTCCGTCTTTCCTTTTACTTCAAACTCTCTGGCAGGAACTGTCTTCTATCTCCTGTACTATCAGGCTGCAGTGGATCCCCGGACACTCGTTTATCCCGTGGGACGACGCGGCTGATGAGTTGGCCAGGCAGGAAGCGCTACTCGTGCCTTCTGCAATCCCTTGTAGTCTTACTTCTCGTATCCATTCTTGTCTTTTCTCGGAGTGAAGACGTACGGTCTCACCTAAGTTCTTTGACACACAGGTTTCCTCGGTTTCCACTGAGGAACTTGTGCTCCCTCGTCACGCTTGCTGTGCCCTCTGTCGTCTTGGCTGCAACGGACACAGCCTTCTGTTAAGCTCTTACCTTACTAGAATTGGCAGAATTGAGCATCTTTCCTGTAGCGCTTGCTGACATCCGTTGCAAGACATCTCATTCTGCACTATCCAGCTACGCACTCTGCGCCGCTCGCTCTTTGGCAACTCTCTGTCTCTCAACGACTTCTGTTCCAGACTGTGGAGCGTTGCCCGGCTTTTTCGGCTTCCACCATGCCCCTATACCTCGGAAGAGGTTGGGTAACAACAATAAGGTGTTGAGAGAGGCTGTCCAAAAGCATCAAAATGGAAGGATTTTTCTCTTTTTTTTTTTTCAACAACGATGAGTTTTGGTGATTTTAAACTAGGATTTGTTATTGGTGAAATGCCGCATATTCTCTCTCGCAATAAATTGCTGTGTGACCGAGTTATGTAATGCTGCTACAACATTTATTCTTGCTGTAATGTGGTGTTCATTGCTTTATGAAATTGTGAAATCTCAATTCAATAACCTTGCACAACCCATTTGCTTAGTGCGCAAAACGTTTTAAATGAATACTATCACTTTTTCACTCGGACATAGTCTCGGATTTACTTGTGAGGAAAAGAAGGCTGATTTAGGGTTGAAAGTAAGGTGAATCTCATTTTAGAGTGAAAACTTGGAGAGATACTCTTGAAAGATATGTGATATAGTTTGACCTTTTTGTGATTTGTGTGCACAAAGGGTGCTCAGATTTCCGGATACTCAGTTACCTTCCAAGTACCTGGAAGCTTATGTGTAACGCAGTATTATTTGTTTTTCACTTCTACAGATTTCTGATTTCATTGGTCTCATGGTTTTGTTTATATAAATAAAAGTGTGATGTTTGATCACTATGTTTTTGTTGAATGTTTTGTTGTATAGAACATTTAATATGTTGTGTTTTATTCTTACAAGTTTTATATTGAACTGTAGTTTAATGCAAAATGAAAATGCGATACGTTTATGAATAATATTTTATATATACTGTCTGTAATGCCTTTACAACCGTCGGTGCTTTTTGAAATACATAATGAAATACACTCTTACACAGTACATGCCTATCTGCAATGTCATTAAATTTAAACTTCAGTGACCAAATGAACGAGAATTCATGTTTTATAAAAGTTTGTAATGCCCTTCAATCAAACATGATGACACGTGTTGCGAGTCGCTATGGTTTACTTAAGCTGCTTGTTATTCTGCTGCTCAAATGAAAAAAAAACTACAAATTATCGGTTAATTCAGTCACGTTTTAATCTTACAAGCTGATTCCAATGTTCTACTGGTTGGCGTAGATGTGGGTCCGAATCTCATTCGCAGCATTATTTCAACAGACTTAAAGTTGTAAGACCTAAGACTAAGCTGTAGATCATCTAAATCATTGTTACCCAAACCATTGGTCGCAGTCCAATGGTGGGTTTTCCAGTGGGTCGCGAAAAACATTCCAAATTTAAATTGCTTCATGTTTGTTTCAAACAATTCGCTGTTTGCTTGAGTGCAAAGGTAGGCGCGTGTGAACAAATGTAACTCGGTCAGCTCGGGAAATCTCCGCAGGCACCTCCCGCTCAGCAAATTAAAATTTTTTAAAAAACTACACGGATTAAAAATGCTAGATAAATTCCTAATATTACGCTACTCTAGCCGTCATGTAGCCACTTTCGAAGTACGTATAAAATTATGTGGGTCTCAAAAATTTGTGCTTTTAAAAGTGGGTCGTGACTTGAAAAAGTTTGGGAACCACATATCTAAAACATAATATTAGTTCTAAGGTAATAACGTGATTAGACTATTATCCCCTGGACACGGTAACACCTTTTTTTCTGTTTCCAACTGCATTGGCACATTTGCATTTCCTGTGACAAAACGGCGAGTGGTGTGGCATCTGATCCAGCAGAATGTGGGTTCGAATCCCATCTTGATTATTTTTGATTTTTGAACAGTTCGGGGAACCCCATATTTTCTGTTTTTCTTCTGGGCTTCGATGGATAGATGGAGACAAAATACGAAGCATTTATCTTCACGACCCGATACTAAGCGAAACAAGTAAATGCATGATAATAAGATGATCGGTTAGTGGCAGCCAATTCAAAACTAGTTTTTGAATTTGAATGCACGTTAAGGACGGGTTATTTTGTCAACAAGACAGATTGCTGCTAAATGAAGACCAATTCTTTCTCGCGACCTACTAAACAATCACAGCTTTATAAAACTTGTCTTGCGAACTTAACTAACACACTTGCCGGTAAAAATACAATAGCGTACTGCCTATTTAAAGCCGGTTGTCAAATAAAAGATGACTTCTACAACTAAAAAAAAAATTAACAACCAGGTTACTATGAAATGTACCGTTCATGAAGATTTGTAATACACTAACACCAGCACTACACTTACGCAAACAGTAGCATGAAGCAGTACGTGCGGCAGGCAAGACAATTCCGAAGCAACCCACGTACGGTCATATAGGTAACCAGTTAGATGTTTTACCATTTTAGCTTTTCAAAATACCAAGACTTTGCACTGTTACTAGTAGCAAGTGTCGTTTATTTCAAAGCATCAGCAAAATACAGGCGAATCAAAACAATAATCATAAAAACTTACGATGGTCGATTTATAGAGTTATAAAGGTAATCTACGCGCTTTATATGCATGTTCACGCGAATGACGGGGTTATTTCACAAAGTAATAGTATTGCAAATAATATAAGCCCCCTCCCATAATTTGACGAGACCATCCCTGAATGCGTTTCGTCCTTTTGAAGTCATTAGCAGCGCCTGTCCCGTCATTACCAAAAACCCACGTTTGCAATAACTTGATAAATGTAGTACCTTTCTACCACAAATTCCTTCGCACACATCATGATTGCGGTGGACGCTCTCACTTTGGTACGGGGATCCCATCCGTATCAAAGATGCAGTGTACTACTCCAAGAGTTTATAGTAAGCGAGGCCTATTTAAAACCCGTACCTCTATGAACATAGCGTGGTTAAGGGCAAGAAATCATTTTGCCAAACTCCAACTTCCAATGTTGCAAGAATAAGACTATCCAAAAAAAGCAGATGACTTGCAGCGCAATTCTTCAGCCTCGAAGCTCAGCAAAAAATGGCGTTTGCTAGCCATCGACCGCCTCCAAGATCAGGTCCCGAATCTGCGCAGTTGTGTCTTTAGCGTAAGTACTTAGTCCTATGTACTGCAGGTACAGCAACTTTCCTTGTTTGGTTGTAGTGTTTGTGGAAGAAAAATATCTTGCTGACAAGCTTTGTACAGAAACTCATGGCATCGCGACATAACGGTTCATGACACAGCAGTAGCAACACAAAATAAAAACTCCAGCAATTATTTTGTGTGCCCTATTTTTCATGTTGCAATAAATTAAAACTATGTGATCGAATAGCAACGTGGTGAAAATTGAGACAGCAAGTCCGTTTTCCAGACAGGAAGCTTCCTCTAAATGGTATCAAAGACCTGATGCTATGGTCATAGTTTATTTGAGGTGTAAGATCTTGAGACTTGGATTGCTTTCATTGGATACTTTTTTCTCTATTGGCTCATTTATTATCTTCCAGAACAGCCTCATCGTTTTGTTCAGGAGGATGCAATTGGCTTAGGAGGCAAAACGTATTGTATCCGTACAAACCTGCTTCGGTAAAAGCAAAAATGTCAGCCGCTAGGCGACATTGACACAGGTAATGCTGAAAGTTAAAGCATTTCATGTAACTGGCTAAGACCAGAGCTCCGACAAGATAGTTTAAACAGGAAAAAGCTGTCCAAAAAAGATCCAATTTCACCCAAAAAGCGATCCTCGTCCAGACTGCGGTTGAACGGAAAACTAGAAGAAGGGCGCTTCCTAACCAGGAGTAAATAAAAGCAGCAAAGATCCACACCCGTGCAGCTGTGCATCCATCCGGATAAAAACACTGGATACCGGAAGCATGCAATAAAGAGAAAGAAGTAAAACCAAGGATAACAACAAGTTTCCTCAAAACCCCTTCTTTTGTTTTCAAATAATCTAAAAAAATAATAGATATTTATATTATTTACAAATGTAATACAAAATTGCCTGGTGCCCAAGTCTATGTACAGTTTATAACAGCGGTTTTTTACAGGTGAGACATGACCCATTAGTTGGCCAAACACATATGCCAAGTAGCTCACTGCACAAATTATACTGTAGGCCTATGCCAGGTAGGTCAGGGTTTGCTATTTCCATGTAGACTAAAAAGAAAATATCACTGAAATTGGAAAAAAATAGTTCAACTGGGCCTAAGACCTCTGCTTAGTTTAAATATGGCCACGAGAAATGCCTAAAATAATTGAGAAATACGAATTAAAAAATTAAAGAGCAAATGCTGACACAGTAGCGAAATCAAAAATTTCTGAGCACTTTGGAGGGTTGGTCCTTTCCACCAATGACGTCACCGTAGAGGCAAAACCTGGGATAGTTTCTATAAATATCGTCCACAAATTAAACAGCGTCAACATTTGTTAAAATCACTAATTTAGTTCAATAATCAAAAAAGGTTTGAGACGTTTTAAAGACATGAGATCCTAGAGGGGTTGTCGTTTTTGCGGTTAGCGTACACGCTTAGGACATCTTTGGCCCGTTGCATTTCTTTTGCGCTCATTTTTTTGTCATAACTAAGTACACTAAGTTGCATAATTTTGTGGTAATTGATTATTTACTAATCATTGTGAAGCATCTCACGATTGAGCCCGAGCTCTGGCGACCAGTTTTTGAGTGACACAAGGCAACCTTGACAGATAGACTGCTTGGTTCTACCACCTGTCTGCCACACAACATGAATGCATCCCGTGAAGAGCCTTGCGAGGCAACTATACGTCACGAGAGCACGTGGCACCCAGCAATAGCCTGGAAAAAGGTCACCCCAAATTCTCATGTTCAAAAAAATGCTTTTGTCAATCTTCAATCAAAGAAGATTGTCTTATAGGCGAGTTAATAGAATGCTACCTCCAAACAATGTCATCCGGAGATTGGTAAATCTTTCCCACATAGTCACATCATGGCTCTTGTGGCCATCCCTCTTAGAATTTGTTCGTTAATTATCTTGAAAGAAGTTAGAAATTAGCAAAGAGTACTTACTCAAGTTTTCTGGAAAGTGATCCCTCACAAGGAAAATTTCAACGCCGTAAAGAATGACCAAAATAATCGCAGGAAAAACGGCGACTAGTCGTAACGTGGAGAAACCAATGTTGATTGCCAGTACAATTGCAGCAAAAAAGCAATTGAATAAACAAAAAACTGACCCATATATGTCAGCATGCTGTCAAATAAATCACAACATCAATGGTAACAGCATATTGATCAGCAAATTTATAATTTACCTACAAATAGGCCAACATTGTGTAGCATACATGTGAGCCCCATCGGCTACTACAGTATATGACTGGGAGCCTTTGTTTTTCCAACACAAGTTTCGGGGACTCCGAGCAACACTTGATATCAGTTACTACTTTACAAGCTCACTAAAATCTTTTTGAACCTGTGTTGCAACTTATAAGTAAAATATTTGATTTATGGTTTCTACGCCTTTAAACCAAATATAAGTATTGTAAGTGTGACCTTAGGTTTTCCCGCCACTTCAAAATGAACTCACATAAAGAAAACCATTGTCTGTTATATCTGCGTTGTTGTGTTTAAAAGCATATAAAATTGTCTATTAATCATCTACCGGCAAGATGAAGACGGATAGAAAGTGAATCACACCACTTTTCTCCTAGAATTTTGAACTGTTTGTTCACAAAATTAGAAAATGTTAATAAATTTTTAACGAGATGATTTTTAAAGAGCTGATCGTTTCCATTGCGACGTATCTTTTAAAAATTCGGTCTTGCATAACATAACAGACTTAACTTGGTTTTTCAGCCTAACTCATATGAAAAAATCTTACCTGGTATGGAATTTTTAGCGGAATTTTCGGAGTTAGAGATTTGGCTTGTATAACGTAGGTGCACAAAGACAAGCACATTGATACAAGGAATGCAAGCACTACCCAAATCAAAGCCCCTGTACAATTAGGGGATGCTGCTACCATGACAAAAACTATCAATCCCCAAATCACTATCATTATTCGTAGTATGCCCACTTTGCTCTTGACAAACTGTGTTTCTAGTTCAGTTTCACCCATTCTGCAAACACGATCTACTATAGATGTTTGCTATAATGAAGTTAACTTGCAAACAACTAGTTTAAAAGCCGTTGACAATGTATTTCATTTAAAGCAAGTCAAGTGCTTTTGTAAGCTCTTCAGAACACTTTCACCTTTTCAAAAACTAATTAAATCAACTTAGCTGCGTTCGGCAGCATACATTTTCTCTGCCATCCCAGAATCTTTAACTGCTATACAAGAATTACAAGCGTCTGAGAGCAATGAATGGACACGTTCGGGCAGTTTACACACAAAGGCTCTTTACACAGAAATGCCGTAAGACGTTTGCTCAAAAGCTTGCGCCATTTTTGGTAAATCTCCAAAAACAATGACTAACCGAAAAACTTAAACGAATTTTTCACCTTCAAATGGATTACAGCAAACAAATGTCTTTGCCCAAACGACCGTGCTCACCGTTTTTATCGTGATAAGCCCTCTGGTGGCCCCTCGAGCCGCATTGGCCCGTGGGTCATCTAATTACTTCTTATAGGCCCTGCAGTTAAACAAGGGACAACTTGAGTCGGCTGAGAGAATAACATTATTGGCTACTGCAATTTGTTCTCCGGTTTTTCAAGTTACTTTGCACATAAGCGCCTTAAACATAGGTTATATTAAATTTTTTAATTTCAAAGGGCCACAGCTCCCCTTTGCGCTCCATCTTGTCCTTTGATCATAAACAAGAATACGAAATCGAGAAAGTCATTTTCTCATGAACACAGCAACCGGAAGTTAATCTTGCATTCTGTTCACAGAGAGACATCCGGTTTATCAAGGTGAGCTTGTTACGGGTCTGGCTACGCTTGTGAAAAGTTTCTTACTTAAAAAAACGTAGGTTTTAAGTGCACTGTCATGCACAAACTATAAGGCGCCATTGGGTACATTCTTTGAGCTACGTTTTGATTTTCTCAATTTGCAAAATAGCTCGGGTTAACCACCTAAATCTACTTCAGTTATTCCAGCACTTGGCATTTTGCATGAATTACTTGGTTTTACTCAAAATAATTTACTGCTGTACTTGTTGCAAATCGTCAAACAGAAGAAATCATCGCAAAATGTCTTTTCCAATAGCACAACAACGTAACCATGGTGAGATTTGAATGCAAAGCTATTTTATCTCTGTAGCTATAAATCAATACTTCAATTTATTTGATCATGCTGCCAACCATCTTTGTTTCGACACCCCATTTTCCCTCAGTCCCAGCGAGTAAACTAGCAAATCTTTGGAGTCTTCAACAAGGCAGCCAAACGATTCTTGTCCTTGTTGTTGTTGTGATTACCCCTCCTCTTCCTCGGGATGGTGGTACGGCACGAATGGCAATTCAGGTTCATGCCGTCAACCTAATTGAAATTAGGCTAGCAGGGTTTTTCAACCTTTTTTTGCTCATGGCCCACTAAAATGATAAAAGTATGACGGTGGCCCATTAACTTTTGTTAAAAAGCACAAAGTTCATTAACACAATAAATCAGTTTTTGATAACACAATAAATTAACTTTACTGAGAAGGTTGCTGTTGTATTTTGTCCACAAAACTTTGTATTATCGGCGCAGTTGATGAAAGTGCGCAGCGTATGTCAGCTTCAACATCAAGTCTGTTGCGCGGCTTGGATTTTATGTTCAATAGGGCTGAGAAAGCTGACTTACACAACCACGTGGTGGTGAAAGGCAGTAGTTTCATAAGGCAATTTCTGCTGATTTGTGGATATGATGAGGACACTTGGATCCAGAATTCAGTGACAGACACATCTTCAAATAGGTCAAGACAGCTTGAATCATTTCTAAGATCAATTAGTTCATCTTGAAACTCGTCATCCACTTGCTCAATAGCAACACGAAATGGATTCCTAGCCAGTGTAAAAGCATCATGGCTAAGTTCAAGAAAGTAGGATTTGAACTCAGTTTGTAAAGTACCAAGGTGGTCTGCCACTTCATCCTTAATCTCATCATCCGTATCGGACAAACATGTGAAACTGTGAAACATGTCAAAGTTGCCATTTTTCACTTTACGTTTCCAATTGCCCAGCTTTTCAACAAATGCCCCTGTAAAATCTACAAACTGAATGATTTCTTTTCCTTTTCCTTGCATCTTTAAATTCAGCTGGTTTAAAGCTTCAAAAATATCCACTAAATATGCCGATCGAGAAAGGAACTTCACATTTTCAAAATGTACTGCGAGTTCAGGTTTTGCTGTTTCCAGAAAGATCTCTATTTCATCATGGAGCTCAAACACTCTGGCTACAAGGTTGTCTCTTGACATCCACCGTACTTTGGTATAGTAGAGAAGTTGTTTATGTTCAGAATTTAGGTCTTTACACAACTTCCGGAACAAGCGATTATTTAATGCACTGCTTTTAATATAATTCACACCTTTAATGACCACATCAAAAACACATTAAAAAGCATCTGGTAAGGTTTTTGAAGCTAACGCTTCCCGATGAATAAAGCAGTGAGTGGTCACAAGATTATGTGCTTTATTCTTTACGAGCGTTTGGAATCCACTCCTGGCTCCAAACATGGTTGGTGCGCCATCAGTGCACACACCACACAAACTTGCCCAACTTATGTTCTCTTTATCAAAAAAGTTCTTGACCTTTGTCATTACATCTTTTGCCTTTGTGGTGGTTTTTAATTCACTGCAAAAGAGCAGCTCTTCTTTCACATCTTTCTCTGTTACATAACGAACAAAGGCAATTAGCTGAGGTGCTGAAGAAGCATCTGTGGATTCATCAAGCTGCAGAGCGAACAAACCAAACAATGCCTTATCTTTAACTTCGGTGACCACTTGCTCTTTTATATCATTAGCCATAAGAGCAATTCTTCTCTGAACTGTGTTGTCCGACAAAGGAATTGCCTGTATCTTTCTTTCACTTTCTTCATTCAATACAATTCGAACCATAGCCAGAGCACTTGGCTTGACAAGAGTCTCACCAATGTTATGAGCCTTTTTCTGTTTTGCAATCGGTAAACTCACTTCGAAAGATGCCTCTGTCTGTTTCTTATCAGTAAGTGCAAAAGATCCAGTGTTGTCAAGTCGTTGGCGTTTCAAACCGTTTTGCAGTCCTTTGAAATATTCAATATCTTTGCCTTTAAGACCGGGATGATTCTTTTCCAAATGATTTTGCAATTTGGATGGTCGCAGTGATTCATTGCTTCAAACACGATAGCAAATGACGCATTGGCCCTTTTCCTCTCGTCGATCACTGAATGAAGTAAACCCATACTTTATAAAATCTTAATTGAATTTTCTTTTTGGCATGCTGATTCTTTTAAAATTTAAAAGTCAAAAATTTAAAATTTACACCAAGTTAAATCACGTCTAAAATCAAAGTTAAAAAAAACAGTTGAAGCTCGCGGGAAAAAACTACGCGTGGCCTTTTTCTGAAATAAACAAGAACTCAATTTTATACTGAAGAAGCTACAGAAACAAAGATCTACATAGCCTTTGCACAAATTACACTTACATATGTATTACCATTCTGAAATTCATAGAGCGAAGAAATAGCTCAAGCGAGAACGAGCTCGCTCAAGTGAAAAAAACGTGCTCTTACAATATGCGATACACAGAAACAAACAAACATTAAACTGGAGTGTTGCCATGTAGAATATTTTGTTTGCTAAACGGGGACCGAGATAATTATGGTATGAAAAGATTTATCTGAAGAGATCGTTACAAATTCCAATCAATTAACTTAGTAACTTAGTAAAAATGTTGCTTTCTAGCAAAGCTCTGTGGCCAACTGAAAACAGCGCCGTGGCCCACTATTAGGCCACGGCCCATAGGTTGAAAACCTCTGGACTAGGGAAAAGATGGCAGCCCATTTCGAACCAGTTATGAGTGACTGGAAGCCCCACCACCAACAAGGCGGACTGCCACTGGTGAGTACCCAAGAGTCAAATTTTACGACATGCTGGGTTAGCAATTTCGCAATTGTAACCCGGTGAAGCGCGGGTACGCCACCTTCTGCCACATAAAAGTGGATTCATCCCGTTAAGTGCCTTGCCCAAGGACACAACAAGCAAGCTTGCCGGCTTGTTCTCCACACTATCCCTTTTTTATGCTAAGCGCCAAGCAAGGAAGCTGTGAATACCATTTTTGAAAGTCTTTTGGAATGACTCGACTTAGGGAATGAACCCCAGGTCTACCGACTACGAAGCGGACACTCTAACCACTACGCCATCGGGCTGGTTGTTCTTGTCCTTCGATTCACTATCTCCAGTATGCAGATACCACAATTAAAAAACTGATCAAGTATATTTAGTGCACAATCAAATAAACAAGGCGCCGAGTGATTCTTACAAAAACGGAAAGCGACTTCAAGCAGGGTTTCCCAAACTTTTTGGGCCACGTACGCCTTTTAAATAATTGAATATTTTTTTCGGATCCTCATCCGTTTTGCATTAGGTTTTGCGCCCGACCTATGAGGAAGAAAAACACAAAGCGAAAAATAAATGATTTTCAATCATGCTTTGCTGTAAATCAGCGCGTTGGCATTCGAAGCACAGAGAATAATGCCGAGCAAAATATACTCCTGATTACATTATTGTAGTTTTTGTTCTTATTCTTTCGAGATGAAACACGCTAGGGTTACATTCCAAATCATTATCGCTGTCCTTTACGTAGTTTGACATTTTTTTTCGTTCAAGAATTTATCCAAGGCGCACTTGAGTCCTTTTATGTATCTAACTACTTCATCCTACAACATCAGGTTTTGATAAACCAAACAAAAATCCATAAAAATACTTTATTGAACATAATTAAATTAACATAAAAAAGTTAACATAACAGAATGCACCAAAGATTTTCATACTCTCTCGGTGACTTCTTGTGACAAGAACTCGTCAAACATCGGTACGACGACTAGACAACTATTCGTCAGAATTGAAAACTATCTTTCAAATAAATTAAGTTCATCTGACTCTGCTACCAAATCTCATCGCGATCAGTGCAAAGCCTGCAGAGTAACAATGCCAGCAGAGCAAAACTTCACATTATAAAGAAGTGTCGTTTTAGCACTGAAACCGAGCTAATGGAAGCGCTGCTAATCAAAGGTCTCAAGCCATCCCTAAACATAAAACTCGGTCATTCACAAGGAGCGAAGTCGCTTCTGCGCGTGTTTCATTGAGAGGTACAGTGCTAAAACGTTACTAATTTTTTCAATAGTGTCCAGTACCATAATACCAAATTTAATTTTGGACTTACAGATTTATTTATTAGACGTGATAAAGTCCCCGAGAGGGGATAAAAAGCTTCGATGTATTCTGTTATGTTAACTTTTCTTATGTAAATTTAATTATGCATTTTATTAATTAATATGTAAAATTAATTAATTGAAGCATTTTTGTGGATTTTTGTTTGGTTTATCAAAACTTGGAAGAAACGTTACCCCCTATCCGAAATCTATAACAACATCAGCGACTGCAATCGAAAGTGCAAGATACAGAGAAACATGTTCTTTAGAAGACAACCATAAATGCAGTGCAATACATTGTCACAATCTTAAAAAAGGCATTTTATGGGACTATTGTACAGATCCAACTGCAATAAGAAGCGTATGTACAATGCTCTTAGCATTAATTTTACGTTTTCTTTTTTATCTTCTGTCATTTTCTTATGACTTCCCGAGCAATCATCGCGGGCCACAGTTTGGGAAACCCTGGCCTGGAAACTGGGGTGCATGTGCAAAAACTACTTTGAGATAACAAATTAAACAACTAGAAGTGAGCAGCCACTTTAAAGAACGTAGTGGTGTTCCCACTCCTTTTCTTAAAAAAAGGAAACTTTTGGCCGCAACAGATGTTATACAATGAATTAAGATTGTGGAGAAGTGCATACTCCCTTTTTCTGTTTCATGACAGCATCAATGAGATAGAGAATCGCGACTACAAAGCCAAAGATATCAGCCGCCAAACGCAGAGAGCAAGGTTTGTAGTTGAAGTTGTTACATCGAAAATAACAAGCTAATACTATTGAAGCTGCTATGTAATTCAAAAATGAAAATATGGACCAGAACATATCAATTTTTCCAAAAGGACCAATCTTCGAGTCCAGGCCAAAGAGTCGTAAAAGCAGCAAAATTGTACTGCCCACCCAACAGTAAATATAAGCAGCAAAAGAGAATGTCCTTCCAGACACACAACCGTCATCACCACGACAACTAGCATATTGTCCATTGTCCAGCAAAGCAAACGTTGTGCAGCCCAATATACAGATTAACGTCTTTAAAAGTCCTTCCGGGGTGGTTAGGTAACCTAAAAAACCCAAAAACTTAAAAAATGATTAACCGTAAATTGAATAAATCTTCAAATGCTATTTGGAAATTACAATATAAATCTAAAATACTCTTGAAGAAAGTTTGTGGTAGTCTTAAATTTTCGAGTTTTGTTTTTGATATGACGAGAAACACAATCAAAAAATCCGGCTGATAAACATAAAAACTTTGTAAAGTGTTGACGAGATGTTTTTCTGCATCAGCTGTTACACTTCAATTTTGATTGTTTAGTGAATCAACTCTTACTTTGCACACGTTATGACTGACAGAAGCATTTGTTTGTTTTTTTAATTTGCTCCACCAGCAACGAATAGTAGACCTGTGGGTGCTTGCTGACTTTTTCCTCGAAAACCGTTTGCTCATTTTGCTGTTGTCAAACTCACCGTTAATGTCTTGTTCAATAAGTTCAGTATCTTCTTGAGTCTTATTATTATTCTTTAAAGTGATCAGTTCCAACTAACACTCACCCAGATTTGCAGGCGCGTTGGCTTTCAAAAAGTACATTTCAATAGCGTACAGAATGGAAAGCAGAAAGCCGAAGACACAAGCTGCGATTAACTCGTCGCATGTAGAGCACACGTACATTGTGAAAACAATGCTTGCTATCGAACAATGGAAGAAGGAAAACACGGACAAGCAGACATCCACAGTCTAGAAGAAGATTAAAGCAAATCAAAAACAATCAACATAATAGCAAATAATAATAGTTTGTGTTGGAAGAAACAAGCGATTATTTCGTCTTCCTCATTGCCGTCGCAGGCTTTTTTTAGTTGCTAGGTTTTCATCCTTCTATCATTTTTTACCTCAGGCTCTTTGGTGTTACAAATACAGTATAATATCAGTTACATGAAAAAAATAAAAATAGACAGACTGACAGATTTTATTTTTTGCCTGAAAATTCAGCTCACATCAATTATATACATACTGAGGTAATCAGAAACGCAGCAGTTCTACTTGAGTAAACTGCTCTTGTAAGTTTTTCTGGAACAAGCTACTTAATTGAGTAGTTTCATTTTTCGCTACTTTTACTTTTCCTTGAGTATATTAAGCAGGAAGTAACACTACTTGTGTTGTTAAAACTTTTACTTAGGTAGATGCTGAAAATTTAATGTTTGTTCCATTGGAATGCGGTATGTTGACGTAAAAGACAGCATTTTAAGCTTTTTTCCGCAAACTGTTCATTAAAATAGGCGATTTTTGATTTAAATTTTGATAAAAAAGAATCACTGTTTAGCGCTAACTGGGCAAGGTGCGGCAAGTAGTTATTAGTGGGTCGTGTTGTTATAAAGCTTTTCGACTTTATAAAGTTTTTAGCGCCAAAAGTAAATTCAAATATTTTCCAGAGCATATTTTTTTGCTGTTTGTTTTATATTTCCAAGCATATATTAGTTCGCTTACAAACCAGCTTCTGTTCTTGTCAAGGTAGTAGCCTGAGGAGCCTGTAGCCTGTGGAGAGGCAATTGCATATTCCTAAAAGATTTATAAAATTGCTTTTTTGGCTTAATTCTGTTGTGATCTCTAAAAAAGGTTTTCATAAAAGCTCTATCTCAGCAAGTAAATCTATCTTTAAAATTTACTTACACTGTATTGATTCTTACTACCATTGCCTGGATCTCAAAAATAAATGAAAAAGGGTTATCTCCAAAAAACCGACACGATGGTGTAGTGGTTAGAGCGTCCGCTTCGCAGTCGGTAGACTTAGGGTTCATTCCCCTTGTCGAGTCATACCAAAGGACTTTAAAAAATGGTATTCACAGCTTCCCTACTTGGCGCTCAGCATTTAGTGGAGGTTGTGGAGAACAAGCCGGCAAGTTCGCTTGTTGTGTCCTTGGGTAAGACACTTAACGGGACGCCCCCACCTTCATGTGGAAGACAAGTGGCTTAGTTTTCCCTCTGAATAGAGGGTTGGTGGCAGGAAGGGCATCCGACCGTAAAACAAATGCCATGTCATAAAAATGCAGATATCTGCTGTGGCGACCCCTAATCGGGAATAAGCCGAAAGACAATGAAGAAGAAAATTATCTCCAAAAATATGATCCAAGAGATTTAGTTTTTGTCTCTTCTTTCTCCAAAATTTTAGGGTGACCATACTATTTTGCTCTAGTTTTCGGAGATTCAATCTTAAAAATCATAAAGGTTAAAGTTTTTTAACAAAGGTTCAATCAAAACCATAAATGACAAAAAATCTAATCAGCTAGACCAATGTTTCCCAACCTTTTTTATTATAGCGCCCCCTTGTTCTTAAAAAAAATTCATACCGTCCCCCAACTTTCAAATGTTATGCACAAATTACTACGCACGTTTTGAAAATAAAATTACTTACTAATCGTCACTAATATCTTATGAATGTATATTTAGTAAGCTAGCAGCTAGCAATATGTTGATTGCACGAATTAAGGAGAAACAAAAGAATGTCAATAAAATATACATATTGTATTTCCATCAAAAATAAAAAAATGCCCATTCAAAACGCTTAACACTAAAAGCAACAAACGAATCAAAAACACAACCTCAATCAGTAATAACTAAAAAGCGGAAGTTCCAACTAATTTAAAACAACGAACGAATAAATAAAATAACATAAAATTACGCCTTGAAAAAAAAATTTACTAAAAACTAAGTTTCACTGAAAAAAATTGATTCTTTAACTTTATCCGATCTAATCTCAGTTGCTATATTTAATGTGACGGCTGAATTTGGTGTTTGCATGCTAATTCTCTTATTCTCGGTTCAATATTACTCAAAATCAACCTTAAGTCTCCTCTTTCAGCGATTTGCAATCGATTTCTTTGTTTCGTCAGTAGCTGAGTGACAACACTAAATCCTTGTTCAGCCAAGTATGTAGTTGGAAATGCTATGAAATAAATTTTAACTTCTTCCCACAACTTAGGATATCTTTCAGGGATTTCTTTTTGTAACCAAAATTGTTGATATGATTGCTTGAAGAGAGGTTTCAATTCGAAGTCATTTTTTAAAGCAATCAACTCTTCTTGTATTTCAATATCTGTTTCATTCATACAGCTATCTGTAAATGGTTGTAGAAACCAGTCCGGTACCTTCATGTTTATAATATCTTGGTATCTACAGCTCATATCCTTGTGCAGCGTTTCTAAATGATCGCAATAGATCAAGAGTTGATCATCCGACAGATTTGAGCCATCACAATTATCATTTTCTATCGATTCTAGTTCATTAAGTGTCTGAAATTGAGTTAGATTCCGGCGGCCAATATTATTCTTGAATAAGATTAGCTTATTTATAAATGTACAAATCTTAGAACTTGCTTGAATAAGATTTAAATTACTACCTTGCAATTGCAAATTAAGGTCGTTGAATATGGTGAATAAATCTACCAAATAGGCAATGTCTCTTTTGTGTGCTAAGAGATAATCGCTCAATTCATCACAATTATTTTCATTGAGAAACTGCACCACGCTCTTGAAAAGAGAGTAGAATCGTTTTAAACAATTTCCTTTTGACAGCCACCTCACTTCAGTGTGCAATAAAAGACGATCAAATTCTTCATCGTTGCTGTTACAAAGTTGTCCAAACATCCGGGAATTTAGGGGTTGAGACTTTATTCTATTTACTGATTTAATAACAGCATTAAGAGATTTATGAAGCTGTTCACTCAAGTTTCGGGCAACGAGATGTTGCCGATGAATTACGCAATGTACTGTAAAAACGCATGGTACAGCTTTCTTTAAGCATGCAAGGAAACCTTTGTATTTACCTGTTAATGCAGGAGCACCGTCTGTTGCACAAGCAACAATATTGTTCATGGGGATATTTTTGTCTTTAAAGAACTGATTAACTACATTAAAAATAGATACACCTCTAGTATCCGTTTCGAGTTCTTTCGCAAACAGCAGTTCCTGTGCAACATTCTCATCTTTAATAAAACGAGCATATGCCAAACGAAGTGCCTCATTACCTGGTAGTGTAGACTCATCAAGCTGTAAACCAAATTTTTGAGTTTTAAGTATGCCACACAATGTTTCTTCTATATTCGACGCCATTTCGTCAATCCTTCTCTGTACAGTATTATTACTAAGTGGAATTGCTTTCGTTATTGTACTGGGTGAAGCATGATGCACTACTGTACGCAAAACTTCCTCTATCGCTGGCAAAATAAGTTGCTCTCCAATTATGTGAGGTTTTCCTGACTTAGCAATCATTTTGGAGATATTGTAGGAACAAATAAGTCCATCGTCATTTTTTTGTGACTGCTTCGTCGCAAAAAAAGATATGGTATTTCTGTTCTCAAATTTATTTCGCAATGTTTGAAAGTATGACAAAGGTTTTTTCTCATTGCCAGGATGGATCTTTTTAAAGTGCTCAGAAAGTCTGGATGGCTTCATTGCCTCATTGGTGAACACTTTTTGACATAGAAGACACATCGGCAGTTGTTTATTATTAGGAGAACTGATAAATCCATACTTAAGATATTCCACGTTATATTGTCTGCACTTTTTTTTGAGCGTGTTATCTGTCATTATTATGGTTAAATATATTTACTGAAAATAAGTTTAACAGTTATACAAAACATTGATAAAATACGTGACCGTAGTGATAGCGACATAATTAGATACATAACCAATAGTAACATTATTACTAATAATGTTATTTAAATTGTCTATAAATAATAGCTGTTTGATTTTTAAAATATGAAAAAGATCTTTTTTGAACAAGTTAATAGTATTCAATATATTGAAAATATATTAATTCTGTGTGAATATCACAAGATCAATTTAAAATTTAAATTTACGTCTGTGAATAGTATTTTAAAAATGGAAAAGTCCTCGAAATAAATAAATTGAAAAATTATTTATTATTTTTGAACAATTATTCTTGTAGTATTAATAATATTTATGCATTAATTTTAAAAAGATACACAAAATTTGGTTAAATAGCACCAAAATTTGTAAATTTACTAATGCCGTAGCTCAGTTAAAATTTGCTTATTCATGTATATTCCTTGGTTAAAATTCTCATTAACTAAATGTAAAAATGATATATTGAAAATGTTCACAAATGTTCGATAGGTTCTATAATGTTTGTGAATATCATTTAAGTCCAAAACTAATTTACTAATTCTATGTGAATAAAAGCGCGAGCAACATATTTGTCACAAACCTTAACAGGGGGTGGTTAGGGCGTGTGTGACGTCTTATTTATTTTGGCTAAAAATATATTACTCTTAGATTGTGTCTGAAATACGCTTCACGTAGGCTTCAAGGTAAGTCGAAATTCTATGCGTAGCTTTACTTAAAACTCTCAATTTATTAAGGACAAACTCTTTTGCCCTATTGCTTCTTTTAATTTAAGTAATTCTTTAACAATCTAACGTCTCTTCCAGTTAGATTAATTACGCTTCTTTTTAAATTCAACAATGTTATATTACAGCTTTAACAGTTTTTGACTTTTCACAACAAAAATATTTCACTTCAGTATCGATTTCAATGTACAAGCACTATTGCTTAAAATAACCGCTTCAAATTCTTCAACAACGATAGGCTATTAACAAATGCGATAATACTTTTCCATTTTTCACCTCTTTTCACTTCCCATCCCTTTCTATGTGTTTTTTTTCATGCGCAGCTACGATATTTATAGAAAATTATCACATGACCCAAGAAACTTCCAGATTTCCAAATAAAACTAAAGCAAAAATGCTAGAACAAAAGAAAGCTCTAGTAAATTAGTTATAGCGAATGACTATAAATAGCGTCAAAATTTAGAGGTTACTCGAACAAGCGAACAAGCTGGATTGTTACGTCATAAAAGCGTACATGTTTTTGCAAAGAAAAAAGGCAGCTGTAGTAGGCTAAGACTAATCTTGCTAGCAATGCATTTAACAATACGAAATATACAAAAACAAAAGCATCAGCAGAAAAGCGAGCAATGACAAGAAATCTAACGAATTAATATGATATTTTGTGACAATATTACACACATATGCCACCGTCACGAACACACGGGGTCTAACTAAGAGTGTAAGCAACTGAACTGTAATGAACTGATTGGTGCCTATTGCCTACATACAGCAGACGCAGCAAAACAAGGTAGAAATTGGAAAAATACAGTAGATTATATATTCTTCTGTACAATTGTTTCTTGTGATAACACGTAGAATTGTAGTATGTAATGTATTTTATATATTATTATTTTATTTTTTATAAGCATTTTTATAACGCCCCCCTTATGTGTGTTCAGCGCCCCCTCAAATAAGAAATTGCTCACAGCGCCCCCTTGCAAGTCTCCAACGCCCCCAAGGGGGCGATACCGCCCACGTTGGGAAACACTGAGCTAGACCAACAAAAAAAAGAACTAATGACTAGGCCAACTTGTCTGTGCTATACTATGCCGTTTAGGTCTACATTAGCGGGCCATAGAACATTTGGTATCTTTCACTCCCTGCAATTAAAAAATATATTTTAACTTCTTGCCATCATAATGTGTGACATCCGAGAATTTAAAAAGTGTCAACTCCACATCAAAATTTTCTCCAAAAAAAGTCTTCAATCTGAATTTGTGAAGTGTTATTCAAAACAAAAAGGCATTTTCTATTGAGGTAAACCCTTTCGAGAGTTTTTTAAGAATAATGTCACTCTCTAAAACAGTGTCTGCCAGGCAGACCCCATTTTGTAGTGACGTCGCTGCAGCCACCATACAAGTAAACCGTTAACTTGGTGGCACAAATAAAGCTACAATTTGGCAAAAAGACGTTTGCACCTTTAGAAATCCCTTCTCGCACTCAGAATCCCTTGTTAAGAACCACTGGTCCATGGATACCTGACAAAACTGCTGATAACAGATTAGACTACTTTTTAATTTTACTACAAAATCGTTTAATTGTCGACTACTCTTCTTTTTTTGCACAAGCAAAAATACTTGTAAATTTCGACCTATCAGGTCTCTTCAGTGCAGTTGGTGACCGACAAGAAGCTAGAGGCTTTTAATAAAGCATAGCTTAGACCGCCACACTTGCGGGGTCTATACTAGATCCACTTGGTGGAAGGTTTGTCAATACCCTCTGCGAAGCCGTATCACTCGTGAATGAGTGGCGGTTGTCGCAGGTGCACTAAGTCTAACAACTGTTAGAACAATAGTGCTGTCACAGCCTAGTGGTCACAAGGTCTTACATGTATAGTAATGCAAGAGGCTAGCAATGCACTTAGCAAAACTGCAGACAGTGACACTGTTTCGACCTATCAGGTCTCTTCAGTGCAGTTGGTGACCGACAAGAAGCTAGAGGCTTTTAATAAAGCATAGCTTGTAAATTCTTTCTACTTTTGCTAGCGTATTTTTTGAGTAAGTAGCGATACTTTTACTTAAGTAAATTTTTAGGTTACTTTGACCAACTCTGATTACATAGTACTCGTATATACAAAAGAACAGCAAGAAAGTGTCAGGTAATTGATGATTGCAGGTTAAAAAGCAGCGAGACCAAAGTGATTTCCAGTCGAGCTGCTCCCTGAAACCGCGCCAGGTTTATTATCATCACAAATAATGAGTATAACCGTTGAATAGGGAAGGGCTCTATCACAAAAATTTATCAGAGCCAAAATCACGCAAACTGACTATTTTGATCGTCGTCACCAATAATAATATGCAGCGACTTTAAAAGCTGTTATTTTGTTGTTAACCGCGTTTTGACTTGGCCAAGCTTGTTTATAGCATTTTGACTTGGCAAAAATGAGTACCACGTTTTGATTTACCCAAACATGTTTTCGATATTGTAGAAAATTCCACGATTGACTAGTTTAGTAGTTTTTCAAATTAGGTATCGAAATAATCCTATTTTTTTGATTTTTGACACTGCAAAATTCTGAGCCCGTTTCCTACTGTCAAATCGGTGTATTTGTTGGAACTTTAACTGCTCGCATCGTTTTGATTGTCTTGGGCAAATCATTTAAGCATTTCATTTTTGAGCGCTGACCAGATACCAGGGACAGTGTAGACCGAGCGACGCTTTTTTTTGGCGTCATTCTTTGTTTAAATGTTGATGTGCTGGTGGTTCTTTTAAATTATTTTGTGGATTAACGACATTTTGTGAAAAAGATTTTCAACGTTGTATGTTCATAGTTCGGTAAGAAATTTTTTTTTACAGATATAAATAATAACATCAAAAATGTCTAAATTGTATATGTCTTGTATAGTAGTGTTCGTAAGTACCAATTCTGATTCAAACTCGTGACGTCGACTTTTCATACGACAGCTCAAACCTGCTAGGTGTCAATTTGCTTTCATATGCGGCCATTTATCCTATCGGTATGTATTTTCAGTGCGTTGCTGCTTCACGTCATTTATTGAGTTAATTGGTATTCTTGTGAAGCTATCTGTGATACCGTTTCGTATTTTCAGAAAACCGCTTCTTGCTTTCCTCTTATTATATAATCCATTATTACACAGAATGGCAAAACTTGGTCTCAAATTTGAGGAAAATTGAGCGAGAGCGCGTCTTCGACTAAGAACCTTACAGATATGTCGATACAATCAACTCGTTGACCGTATTTTGATTGGAGCAAAATTGTTTACAAGACTTGAATCGTAAGATTGATTGTCTCACACAAGTCGGTGTGGTAAAACTTGCAAGTTTGAACTTGTGACATCATGGTATTTCCCATGGATGTTTATTAGAAATCTTTTTGAAAAAAAGAATGTTTTTGTTAATATATATATTGTAGGTCCCTGAAAATCTTCAGAGCTACAATAGAGGAAGAGAACAAAAATACTGATAGATAGTGTTTATGAATATCTTCTTTCGTTTATTAAAAGAACAATTTTTGTTGTTGGAAGCCGTAAAGGCCTAGGAAACTAACTGTTGTTGCAGTTGGCTGTGTAGTTATAAAGGGAAAGTTTACTAATGAAAATATTTCTTTGTTATTTCGAGCAAGAAATGGTGGGAATCTTCAGCTGATAGATACATAACAGGTATTTGATAATTAAATCTTCCTAATTTCGCAGTCAGATCAGTTGTTTCAGGAATGCATTATGCGATACAACCAAATTCTATCGCACGATGTTTGGGGACTTGTCTGGGAACATTTATCTGTTGGCAATTAACATGACTGCTGAAGGACTTTTTACTTAGAAGTATGAGAACCTCAAGAGACAAATATAATTTTTGGGTTTGGAGGAGAAGCAAAATAGTAAACTTCTAGTGGTATGGAGCCGAATCTGGGAAGCCGAAGATAAAATCAGGCTTGAAGAAAGAAAAGAAGCATCTGAGGCGAAATCTGAAAAACGGAGATAAGGAGCTCAGACTAAAGAAAGGAAAACTATTGCTAAAAAGCGGAGATTAGCAGCTCAAGCAAAAGAAAAGTGGGCTGAGCTTGAAGTGAAAAAGCAAAGGCTTGAAATAGAAGCATAGAAGCTTGCTCAACTTAACATTGTTAAGCATTTTAGTCAAGAATTTTTTGACACAATTAGAAGGAAACCGCCTTTACCATCATTTATCGACGGGATGGACAAATTAGAAAAATATCTTTTGCGATTCGAAAGATATGCTGGTGTGGATAAATGAGATAAACGCACGTGGCCTTCTAAATTAAGTCTGTTGTTCACTGAAAAGGCTGGTAGAAATTTACCACAGACTATGAACGGAGTAGGCGATGGATTATAAATGCAATAAGGTTGCTTTGTTGGTAAGATAGATGTATTTTACAGAACGTGGATACCGGGAGAAATTTCTGAAAATAGAGATGAAGTTCTACGTTATACAGGTTGTAATGGTGTCATTTTTGAAAGGGAGTTTGTTGATAAAGAAGACTTTACAGGTAGCACGAATTATGCAATGGCTACCGATCGACCGCTAAAAAAGTGCCGATTGCCGAAATAAAAGTGGATATGCCATAGTTTACGGGAATAGCTCAGGGTGTATGTTTGTGGGATCCTCTGCTCTTGTTTGTGGTAGGTAAACTTGTGATAGTAAAGTCACGAGGGATCAAGCACCGAAGAATATTGCTGTCAAGCCCAAATGAGAATTGACATGACACCAAAAATTTCTATTACAAAAGAATTATCCAAACTACACAAAGAAAATGATAGTTTGAAGATGTACCTAGATCTGAAGAAAGCTTTCAAGAATGGTGATTATGAAGTAAAATATGAAAAACGTAGGGATCTGCAGTACAGGAATTGAACCCGAGTTGATGAATTGGATGATTGTTAGAGCCAAACCATGGAACCTAAAATGTCGAGAAAGTAGTTCATGAAAGTTGCACAAGATTCGATATTTGGAGGACATCTCGGAAATAAGGAAACTAAAGATCGGATTCAAATAAATTTTGCCGGCCTGACATGCAGTGGCATTGCCAGTTTTCGTCGATCATGCAATGAGTGTCAACAGACAGTTGCTAAAGGATGTGTTTGATGTGCACCGCTAGGAGAATTGCCCTTAATTGATATGCCATTTAGGAAAGTAGCTGTAGATTTGAATGATGACAAATCACCAAAAGTGGACTGTAAAGACCTACAGGTGATATCTTTTAATACTTGCACTTGAGTTGTTGGATTAGACAAAGATCTCTGTGGGGATGATGATGAACTAATGGCGTTAGTTAATCATCACCAGAAGAAAACAATACAGAGTGTTTAGTTGGGAATTGGGTTGATCAAATCACAGCAAGATGGAATTATAAATACTTTGTCAAAACATAGAAAAGTTTTTACTAATATACCGGGAAAACTGTATGTAACAGAACACAATATACTAGTGACTGACGAAAGTCAAGTTAGATATCAGCCATGTTATCTGTTGTCGTAGGCTGTGCGCGAGAATCTCAAGAAGGAAATTCGAGATATATTTAATCTTGGGGTTGTTCGCGAGTCAAAAATCACCATTTGCATTGCCTATTGTGATTGTGCAGAAGGAGAATGGAAAAATTGCATGAGCGTCAACTATAGAAAATTGAACAGAGCTGCGGTTGCTGATTCAGAAGCAGTGACTTCAGAAGAGGATTTATTTTAGCGATCAGAAAAGAACAAATATTTTTCGGTGATGGATCTTAAGGATATTAGCTTCAGGATCTTATGAATATGTCAATGATATTGGCAGATACTAGTTGCTGATTCAGATATTGAGAAAACTTCCACTATCACAACTTTAACCTGCAAAGGACAACCTAATTACATTCTTTGGGAACAAGCACAGTAAATATCTTTTATTGACTTGCAAGAGTGCTTGATTAACAAACCAATATTGTGGTTGACAGACTACCGTAACCATTTTTGTTTCAAACTTATGCACAAACTGTAAATTGGGTACAGCTCTCATGCAAAAGCGTGATGACAAACTATATCCAGTAGCTAGCGCAAACAAGAAGCTGACATCGGTTGGGAGGAGACACTTGACTTTGCTAACTTACAAACAGTACATAATTTCACAAATTTTCATGAATTCATTTGACAAAGTGCATGTGGTCATAAATTCAAAGTTTTGGAAAAACTCTGAAATGACTGATGTATTTACAGGAATGAAGCAAATTAAAGCTATGAAGTAATTGGCCCGTTACTTAAAACTTTTTCATCTCAAAACCTCTGACTTTACTTATGTAACTTGCTCCCGACACAAACGAGGCCGTGGAAGGGCGAAAGTAACCGTGAGTACAGCATCTATAGCTCAGTTCTTGTGAATACAATGAGTTAGATGATGGCTTAACAGGATATCTCTCCGACCACGTTGTTGAGCTAAAGACGACAATTTTTTTTAAATCCTGCAAAATTTCACGTTAAAACTCAGCATTTATTTCACTTTGCTATAAGTGATATAAATGTCTAAGGATTTAAAGTTACTTAGCGCACGACATGACTGCCCTACAAAGGCATTCTAACGTGGAGTTCACTTACAGCTTCGTTACTACAATTTTAGCGCTCGCCGTTGCTTTATTGAAAACACAGATTTAAATCGGTACGCTTATGTTGAAATATATCAGTCTTCTTTTGCAAGCGGCATATCGGTAAAAGCTTTATTATTTGCGCTTGGTTTCAAAAAGATGTTGGATAATAAATACAGCTACTGCCTGCTACTGCTTTCACAGAAGTGATACCGTTACTAAACATTGTGACAAAACAAAGCTTTTTTGAAGTGATCCAGAAAAAAAGCATGCTTGAAAAAATGTTTAAATGCTTATTGCCTATTGCGTCGTTGATAAAGCCATGAACGATAAAGACTTTATTGCAAGCACCTTGTTCGTGTCCTCAAAAAACATTTTTCAGTCCCGTTTCTACGGTCAGTATTTCGTGATAAAATGAAAAAACAAATTTTACAATCAATCGTTGATTATGACGTTATCTAAGTTGCAACAAAATTAAAATTTTTTGAAGTTGGAAAGTTGGCAACTGGCTTTTGTTTAGGTAAAAAACCGCATTTCTCCGTCAAGAAATGCGAATTAAAAATTTATCCTCAATTGAGACGTCACCAATTCTCTATTTATGACACCCACCCAATAGTGAAGATCAATCGTTCCAAGTTTCGTGTTTGTACGCCCAGTAGTTTTAAAGGAGTTAAAGCATACACATTCACAGACAGAAGAATTGCACTTTATACCGTAGAATAGAATTAGCCGGCTTTGTTGGCGTCGCCCGCAGTTACTGATGTCGGAATTAGAAATATCGGTTCAGCTGGTTATGTCGGCATCATCCAATTCGGCAATGCTTTTTTGACTTACGCAATTTTTGGTTCAATATCAAAATTGCCATTTTTTGAAAGGGAATCGATAAAATAAACCATTATAGGGGTTGTGCATAGCCGCTAGATTTTTCCCAAAGTTTCTAGAATCCCTGGAAACGACTTAGCCACCCAGTTTCCAGCATAGACCAAGAAGCTGGACTGGCTAACAATTCAAACAGTCAACGACTTTGCAAATTTTTATGGTTCACTTCATCAAATGCATGTGGCAAAGCACCAAAGTGATTGACATGTATTTTCATGAATAAAGCTAGTAAGTGTTACTCACTAATTACGACTTTTTCATTTGTGTAAACCTAAACGTGTATGCGCTAGAGCCTGTGACTGCGTGTATGTTGCTTCATTCTGGAAGCGCTCAGCCAAGAAAAGAGCAAGCTAACCCAATCTCAAGCACTTCCAATTAAGTACAATAGCAGGGTTCCTGTCACTATTGCCGAAGTAGAAAAAAATATCGGTTTAGCTGACTATGCCGCTTCACCCAATGAGTAGTCGGGAGAACACTAATGAAAATGTAATATTTTTTTGGACATGGCCAATTCTCTTCTCAAATTCAAAAGTATCTTTCTTTTAAACGGAATCGAATAAAAAACATTTTGGAGGATTACGTATAGCCGTTTTATTTTCCCCAAGTTTTTAAGTCCCTAGCGACGTCTTGTTTTTAGCACAGGCGTACTTTGGAACTGGATTTATTAAACAGCCAATAACTTCTAAAACTTTTTTCCGTTCACGTTATCAGCTGCATGGCAGGAAAGATGCAAAATTGTATGAAAGCGCCAAAGTGATTGCCGTGCATTTTCAGGAAAAAGCCAGCTGATTTCTAAAAACTTCTCGTAATTGTATGCCTATTTGTATCACCTAAAACCTCTGGCTGCGCGTGTGTTGTTTGGTCCTGGCATAACCGCAGCTAGAGTAAGTGCAAAGTATCTAAAAGTTAAGCACTTACTGGGAAATTAATGCAATAGATAAGTTTATAGTTTAAGAGTATAATCCATGGACCGGATTTTTGTGTTGAAGATGAGGATAATTTTTTGTGTCTCTCGCAAGATTTCTGATGATATACTGTCACTTCGTTCAACTTTGTTACACTTGAATAATACGTCTCAGAGAAGGCTAAAAATAAGTTAAATTGCGACACGATTGTACAAAATTATTCTAACTTGCCATTGCATTATTTAAAAAAGCAAGTTTTCAGGCCTACCATTATGTCAATAGTGAAATATATCATTGCAACTAAACCAGAGACGTAGCAGCCGCCCCCCAAACCCCCCAATTGGGGGGGGCCCAGGCCAACTTTGGGGGCCCAAGTTAGTCTGAAATTGCTTTTTGGCTACGTGACTATTTTCAGTTCAGCAGACTTGTTTACAACCGATTTAAACTGTAGGAAGAAATTGGCTTGTGACATCATAAGTGAATGCAACGTCATTTTATCTCGCAGAATCTATAATATTTCGATTGATTTTCTGGTAGAATCTTAAATATTCGATTGACGTAACAATGCCGTTGTTACGCAACAATCATAGAATGGTCTGGAATTCTGTTTGGCTATAAATACCGGGACAATATATATATACACTGCAGAGTGCAGATAAAGTATTTTATTGACATTGTATAGAATGAAACGTTCAAAAAGTGGTGCTCAAAAGAGAAAAGAAGCAGCCACTGCTCGAGATGCTGTAGCGAAATTGCCCAAGATGACAGATTTTTTCAAGATTACTGAGCAGAGTAGACCTGGCACTAGTACCGAGAGGGATGAAGAAAACTATAGTGTACAAGAAAAAGAAGACTATGACGATCAGCATCAAAGTGATTGTGAATTTGCAGAAAATGTAAGTTGTGATTTACCTGCCAATACGCAACCTTCAATATCAAAAATATCTGAATCTCAATTTACCCCTATCCATGATGACCCATGTAAATGGCCTGAAAGTATTTCTGATGCTCAACGATGTGATATAGTAAAGCGTGGACCACATCAACTAATAATGAATTTTCCATATAATAACACAACTCCAAGGCGACGTTTTTCCTCCAACCATTATAAACGTGTGTTACCTAATGGTGAAAGTGTTTCACGGTCGTGGCTAGTTTATTCTGGGGAATCAGATCAAGTTTTTTGCTTTTGTTGTAAGCTATTTGGAAAAACACTAAGCCCCTTTTGTAGTGGTATAAATACATGGGAGGGTTTTTCGAAAAAACTGAAAGACCATGAAAACGGCATTCCCCACCAAGAATGCTGCAGTCAATGGATGTTGCTAGCTGAAGGGATAAGAAATTCATCCACTATCGACAAACGCGAGATGAATATTTTTTTCAATGAAAGACGTTTTTGGAGAAATGTTTTAGAGAGACTTATCGACATTGCCTTGTTTCTATCGGAAAGGAATCTTGCTTTTAGAGGATCTGAAGAAGTCTTAGGATCTCCTCACAATGGAAATTTTCTGGGTATATTTGAGCTTTTGGCAAGAAGAGATCCGATCCTAAAAGAGCTTCAAGACAGAATCAAGAATAAAAACACTAAAGATCACTATTTGAGTCCTACCATACAAAATGAACTAATTGAATTGCTAGCGACAGAAGTTGAAAAAGAAAATTTACAGCAATTGAAATTGGCAAAATATTTTTCTATAATTTTGGACTGCACTCCAGATATGTCACATCATGAACAAATGTCTGTCATTCTCCGTTATGTACTATGTAATGAAGAAGCTGCTGTTGTTAAAGAAACATTTTTTGGCTACTTGAGAATAAGTGACAGTACTGGGAAAGGCTTGTTGGACGCTTTCTTAGAAAAAGCGACCGAACTGCAACTCGAATTGTCTGATTGTCGAGGTCAGTCATATGATAATGGTGCTAACATGAAAGGAAAACATTCTGGGGTCCAAGCAAGAATGCTAGACATCGATCCCAAAGCTGTTTACGTGCCCTGTGCAAACCATACCCTTAACTTAGTTGTTGTTGACAGTGCTAAATCATCGACGGAAGCATTGACATTTTTTGGAGTACTTACAAGGTTGTATGTGCTGTTTTCTTCCTCTGCTCAGCGTTGGGAAATTTTGAAGAAACATGTGGAGCTGTCCATAAAGTCACAATCTGATACTCGTTGGGAAAGCAGAATTAAATGCATCAAACCTCTTCGATACAATTTAAAAGAGGTGTTGCTGGCACTGAAAGACTTGGAAGCCATTTCCATAGAAAGAAAAGATGGAAGAGCTGCCTCAGAAACAAAATCGTTGATAACTCATTTATCAAAATGGAGTTTTCTTTTGTCGGTGTTTATTTGGTATGATATCCTATTCCAAGTCAATAAAGCAAGCAAGATTCTTCAATCGTATGGAGTCTCCCTTCATACAATGGAAACGGAAATCCAGGCAACTGAAAAGTTTTTGCAAAACTATCGCACAACGGGTTATGACAGTGCCGCAACATCTGCTGTTGAAATAGCACAGGAATTGGATATTGATCCTTCTTTTCCTCCGTCAAGAAGTGGAAAAAAAAGAAGATTGTTTGATTACCAAGGTGAAGAGGAACAACGAGCTACTCCTGAACTGAAATTTAAAAGCAACTTTTTCTATCCATTAGTAGACCAGGCTATTATGTCAATAAAGGAGCGCTTTAATTTGTTACGTGAGGTTTCTTCCGCCTTTTCGTTTTTGTACACACGAGACAAACTTTTGCTTGTGCAACAAGAAAATGCTCTTCTTACTTGCTGTAAAGAGTTCCAAAAAAAGTTCGGTGACATTGATTCTGATGAAATGAGCGCTGAGCTACAGCGGTTTGTTTTAATTTTACAAAAAAAACGCAATCTCAATACGGCTCAAGACTTTCTGAACTATCTTCTAAAGACTCATTTATTTGAATTGTATCCGAATGTGTACATCGCACTTCGAATCTTACTAACTTGCCCCGTGACTGTTGCCAGCGCTGAAAGAAGCTTCAGCAAATTGAAACTGATCAAAACTTTTAATAGAACGTCTATGACAGACAGTAGACTATCTTCATTAGCCATGTTGTCAATCGAAAATGACTGCGCCCGATCTCTTGATTATGACAATGTCATAACAGCATTTGCGAACAAAAAGGTTCGCTCCAGACTATTTAAATGATACTGTGTTTTTATAACTTTTTCATGTTTTTCAGTGTCATTGCTTTCGTTTCGCAGTGTCTGCATAAATGTCCTTCTGAACTCTGGCATTGGTGGCGAATTTTTTATGACTTGCACCTTCGGTATCGGCATGCTTTATTCTGACATTAGCCTGTTTACTTATGTACAAATTGTGGTGTATTTTCTTAATGCAGCTTTTCAATTTTACACCTCTAAAGTGATATGACCTGTGCGCAGGGGCTCTTGCGCTTACTTTGGGGGGGCCCGAAGTTGGAGTGCTACGGGACTGAACTAAACAGGCAGCATAACAGTTGTTTGATTTCGAAATGTTGGTGTACAACAATTTTAAGCGTAATTGATGCCAGCTACAGTTTTCACTTTGTTGGTACCAGCAGCATTATAACATCGCAGAAGTAGCACAAAGCGTTCAAGAAAATAGAGAAAAATCATACTGGGAATACTTAAAATGCTTCAAAAAAGAAGCTTTTGGTTCATCTTTAATTCAGCTCAAATTGTTGTAGAATTTATCGAAAGCATTTTGTTGATATCATCCGAAGAAGATTTCCATGGCGTTTCTACGGTGATTAGTTATTCAGAAAATACAGAAAACAAATTCGACAATCTAGCGTTAACTGTTACGTCATGTTGCACTGTAGAGATAAAATTTTTGTATGCTGCTAATTGGGAGCTAGAATTTGCTAAAGCAAAAAAGAGTTTTCTTCCGTCAATAAATACAAATTTAAAAATCATGATGTTTTTGGGACGTCATAGTGAGTCACCAACCCCCTTACAGCACTCACCTTGTGTCAACGATTAGTCGTATTAATTTTGATGTTTGTACATTCATTAGTTTTTGAGAACATAAAAAGAAAATGTGCAATGAAGCGTTTATTGTGACGTCATCTTACACCTTGGGGAGGTAAAATTTTTGAAAGCTGGTAAGTCGGAGTCTCGCTTTCGTTTGAGCGAAAAACCGTTTTTCTTCGTCAATAAAATGCAAATTTTAATTAATTACCTTTGGTTATGACGTGATCATAATGTCATTAAGCACCGTATGACACTCACCCTGGAGTGATGATCTGTCACAACAAGTATCGTGTTTGTACGCTCAGTAGTTTTGGAAAAGTTAATGCGCATGTACGTACAAAGAAACAGAACTCTGCCAATATAAAAATTTGATGTTACTATAACGTCACCAAACCCTTATGATACTCACCATGGGGTGGTGATCAGTCACACCCAGTATGATGTTTATACGTCCAGTAGTATTGGAGGGTAAACACAGACCGAAAAAAAACATTCTTGTTTTATAGCAGGGGTGAGCAACCATTTTTGAAGGGAGCCTATTTCAGACTTTTTGAATATTTCGCGGGCTAGTCAAACTTGGTAATTCAAGTTGTTTCTAAGCACAGTTAAGCTTCCAAGCAACGGCTAGTGGCAGTGTTTATTGAAAATGGGGGTGGAGATTTTTTTTGCAGGTCGATACTTTCAAAGCAATGCTTTTGCCAAATTTTCTGAATTCAATCGGTAAAATTCTTTTTGGAGATTGTTTTTTCCGAAATTTATGTGACAGGTTTGCGATCCAAGGCCATCGAATTTCACGTCGCAGGCCACATTTGGTTTCCTTTTCGCGGGCCACAAAATTTCACATCGAGGGCCGTAGGTCGCACACCCCTGCTTTATAGGATAGTCACATAACAGTTGTTGTTGGTTTCACCTTACCACGCTTTTCACGCTCGAAGAAACCTATAGTTTTGCTTTGGCAGCACATACATAGTTTTATAGCTTAGGCACAACAGTGGTACAGTTACTGAAAATTACAAGAGTAGTACAAAATTTATCAACAAAACTTGCCAAGGTTGTAAAAGAAGTAGATGATGGCCTTGATTTTTTCATAAACTTTTTAATAACATTCAAACACAGGTTTTGTTTATATAAAGACAAAAGAGATTAACTCCAACCCCTCTCCTCCCTTAAAACGAGCAACAGTATAACTTTTTCTAACTCTTGAAACGTTTTTGACGTTGGAAGACCTAATCTAAAAAAAATTATCATTCCATGAAGACGGCTTATGGCCGGATCAAGCACAGCAACGAGCTAGATACGTTTAAGTTGAGCAAGGCTTAAAATATAGCCTAAAATACAACTATAAAATAATCTCTAAAAAGAGTTATCAATGTAATTCAGGTGTCCCTAAACATGCCTTTCTATGTTCTGGAGCCGGTCAATATTTTAGATGGGTTGCTAAATTTTAGACGGGAGCATTCCCCTATGCTAGAACTTTCATCAGGCGTTTTTCAAAACCAAATTGAGTTTTGCCTCACACTTTCCTTGGACTCCCTTTCAACCTTTTGTCTCAATGAACCTTTTATCCGTACCCCCTAATGCAGCTTTACAGCTTTCCCAATTCAATCTTTTTAATATAGCTTTGATTTAAAGTTTCTCCTCTTCTTCCCCTCCTCCACTTCTACAAAAATCAAATAACTTGGCAGACGACTAGCAAAGTGTTGAATAGCTTTTCAATTTCTTGCAATTGTCAGGAAAATATTGCCTTTAATGAATTTTATAGACTGCCCCAAGTAAAGACTTGCAATTATCTCGTAGTATTTAACACACTTTCAAAAATGGCTGCAAATGAAAAACCGTGATAAGCCAAACAACGAGAGAGAGAAAGGGTCAAACGCAGAAAATCATTGGCAGATTCACAAGAGGGTGATTATTACATTCTCCGTCATACTTACGAAAAAATTTTGTAGAATAACTCAAAAATATATATTATTGACATAACCAAAATGAGAAACAAGAACTTTGAACCTTTCTTTTAAAGGTAAATCAAAACTGAAGCGATTGACCTTCATCACGAGATACCGGTAGGCTTAATTTGCTGAAAAATTGCCCCATCTGTAAACAAGTTCTAAATTCGCTCCTTCAGACAATGAACACCAAACTTATCTCTTTTTACTTAGTACATGAGTACAACTTTTGCGAAGTTTCTGCCTTGTTATGCTCATACACATTAAGATATTTTAAAACAAGCTGCTTTCTTGGTTGCAGTGCATATGATAGAAATGCCTTGTGCTAGTAGTAGGGTTAAATTAAACCCATCAGAAAGCAGGCTGCTGCTCCATTTAAAAGAATTCTAATCATTGTCTATTGATTTTTGTCTCACAAATCGTGAGGTATTCTCTGGCACTAAAGGTCCTCATCTTAATGCCAACTGATCCTGTTTTACTGAGCATTGGCGTAAGGTTTAGGTAGCGTTAATATAGGCAGAAGACGCAGGTACCAGCGACTTCGTAGAGGGCTGAGCACATGTTCTGTGCTTAGTCGCGTAAAAGATTTCTGTGACAGCTAGAACATTGCCCTATATTACGTAGAGTGCCAGTGGAAACCGTTCAAAATTAATGCGTTACCGGGCGTCAACGGTCGTTATTTTGAAAACAAATATTACCTATCAGCCGGAAAAATGACAACTTTGTACACTTATTGACAAAAAACAAATACTCGACGGAAAAACGTGAACAAATAATTTGGATTGCGATATCAGTGATATCCTGGTCAGTAATAAATTACGATCAGATCAATACTGCCGCGTGTAATTAAGAAAACAACAATTTTGTAGCGTTTGGTAAATTTTGAAATCTGGTGTCACGTGTTTTGCGTGTAGTTCTTGTGCTTTTTTGACAAAACTGCCCACTGTGAAGCAAAGGAATAATAGGCACATTGCCTTAGCTTCAAATTCAGAAAGCAAATGCATTTCAGCTCCTGGTTTTTCGTGGACTTTTGTTTAAACTCAAACCTCAAAGATCTGACTACAGTCTGTAGCGGTCTTGGAACTGTATCTGCATGCTACGAGAGTTTTGTAGTAGATCCTGTTGTTTAACAAGCTATGTGGACAAAACCAATATACGAGAATCCAGGATCGTATACAAAATTACAAATTGCTTTGAGAGGAGTCATTTTTTTAAGAAAAAGCCTTGAAAAGGACATTCATTTGTGTTTAAAAAGTGTTTCGCACTTTGTAGGGGTAAATCATATCTCGGAGTTTCCTTCTAAATGCTTACCTTGCTATTCTTAATGATTGCCGCAAAAATGCGTTTTAGAAAAAGTTTAGTACATCAAAACTGATACTTACGTCATAGCTTATTCCGCAGTTCATTTTCGTTGATAATGTTGTGCAAATAAAAAAGTAGGATAAGAGGGAAAAGCAGAAAGCTAGGATGTAAGCCACCAAGATCCATGTGATAACATCACCATATCCAAAGTCCGCAATCAAGGCAAAGGCAACACACGCAAAAGCTATGATAAAAACTCTCAAAATGCCTTCTTTACTTGTCATGTAAGGGATTCCAGCAGCACCCATTTTTGATCAAATGCTGTAAGCTGCAATATGCTATCGTACTGTTTTCTGTCAAAAACAGAAGTTCTTTTAAGCAACTTTTAAATTGGTAAAACGTTACTTTAAATAGAAATTTGATAAAACAAATCCGTTGATATAGACTACTCCAAAACAACATGTAGCTACTACTGCATATGTTTTGTGCAGAGATTATTTTTAAATGAACAATAAAGTCATTGACCGTTAATTAGCCGGTCAGAACAAAACGCGGTAGTCTCTTGGCACCGGCATTCCAATACTAATTGACCCAACTAATAACTAATGTGTTGTGGTCCCCTAGTTCAATAAACGAAGATCGACCCGGAGGGATAAATCTTCACTCTCGATATTCTTTTATGCTCCATTCAAGATTATTTTAAATGGATTTAACATACACAATTTGCAACACTTCACCTATAAATAAAGCTTGTAGTGTAAATTACAGCTCAATTTTAGCTTCTATCTCCGTTACTGTACTTTCCAAGAACTCTGTTAACCTTATTTTATTACCAAAGACTGATTTTTTTACAAGCTGTCAAAAAAAGGCGACTACTTGTATTAGCAGCATAAAAGAAAACACAAATAAACCGAAATTGTTTTATTTATCAGAAAAAACTGCGACGTGCATATCTTTTGGCTTTTCAGTCCCATAAAAACCGTGCAAAGGCAAATGGCTTTCGGAAAATTTGCGAAGGGGAAGATGTTGAGGGGGGAAACGCCAGGTTTCCAGTTTGTTTGGAGGATAAAAATTTTTTTTTGAAGATCAACTTTTGGCTGATAATTTTTCGTCCCATGTTTTAAGTTGGTGACTTTTTTGAGGCAGAAGTAGGTGGTACACCTCGTCGCACTATCAAGTGAAATACAGTAAGCATCACTGGACGATGGACACGTTTGCATTTTACATCGGCTAGCTTATCCATTACAGGGATTGGCTCAAAAATCAAATTTTTTTAATTGTAAATTAAACGGGTGTGCTTCACGTTTTATTGTCACACGAACATGCTACAAATATAGAGAGAGATTTGAAGTTGCTTGATTTTCTCAACTGCTTGACGCCTAGCCTTGTATTATTGGAAAAAGCTTATCACTCTAAAATATTTCTCTCTCCATAAATTCTAACATTACCTTCGCTTTCATGACAGCGCTTACAAACCTTCTATCTCGCTTAATTTGCGATTGCTAGGTCGATAAAAAAAGAGTGTATCCATTTGTGTTTACTAAATCACCAAAGTAAACAGAGCCAGTGTTGTTGGCAACTAGTGACTGCTCTTGTCACGGAAAGAAAATGAATACGATCACATTGCTGATTAAGCCTAAAGCGTTGGCTACACACTCGCTAAATATAATTTCTAAATTGTTGTATTATTGGGTAAAAGCATTTTCTGATTTGCGAAAAGCAGGATCACAACGCACAGTTTAATAGAGATTATCAGAGTCTATGAAGGAGGGTCCAGTAGATGTATTACCAAAAGGACCAAAGGCTATTATTAAATGTCGATGCACATTAATTAACTTCAATTTTTTAAATTTCACCATAATTTTGGGAATCTTAACGGGCCCAAATGGGCTTTGTACCGCCTTAAAAGATGTTTCTATGACCCCTTGGGTAATATTGAGAAAAGAAGTACAGTAGAACGCCGATTATTCAAACTAATTACAACCAAGTGTGATTCGGATAATCGCTTTTTCGAATAATCGAATAACAAAACCAATATTGTATCGCCCTGCAAAGAAGAAACACTAACTCCTTTTGCTAGTCAATCTCTAGTCCCAAGCTTCTTCTAAGCCGTGACTATATTTTCCTTTTCTTTTCATGGAAGACATAGTCGCTACATTAGTTTAAAACTTAAAAGCTTTTGCATTTAAACGCAGCCCGTTATCGAGCGCTTTCTGCTATTGGCACGTCACACCAGGTAGCGATTTCTCAAGAGAAAAATGTAGATGCGTCTTTTATGACGTTTGTCAGAGTAGCGTTTCGGATATTCGACGTTTTACTGTACTGTAAATCAGGAGTGATAACACAGAATTTATCTTTTAATGGAAATTAATTGCACAACTGCACAAGTAACTTGTTAACCTCGTAGTTTTGGCCTGCAGGACCCTAGTTCACTACGTCGAGGTAAAGAGTGTCGGTTCAGCCAGCTATATGCCGGTTTTACCCGATCATTTTTTGCAAAAGCTGCATTGAAAAGTTGTTACAAATGAATGATTGCTTGACATACAGCTAATTCTTGTTTCAAAACCAAGTTTACTCTACTCGGACCAAAGACACTTGAGCAGCACAGTCCTTGTTTCCCTACCCCTTTACTAATCTTATGTACCCTCACCCCAGCCTCACACCGACATTCTACTTATCTCAAGATCAGCGGCGTACGTAGAAAGTTTCCGAGGGGTCCAAAGTGTCGTAAGAATCGTGTGACGTCACAAATCAATTTTATGGGGAGTGCCGAAAGCACGGTCATTCTAGGGTGGTCCGGGGAAATGAGTTTCAATGCTTCATTACGCTATTTCAGCTAAAAATACAACCAAAATATACTTTCAAATCAGAGCGATTCTTTTTTTGTTTTAGAAATGCTCATGTATAGTGCCTAGTGATACCGGTAGCTCTCTATTCTCGTACAAGTTTTACGATTCTCTTTATAAACGTAGCTGTCACTAAACCAGGGGTTCTTAACCGGGGGTACCTGTACTCCTTGGCGGTACGAAGCACCAAAGCAGGGAGTACGAGATGAGGCGTCAGAATAATGGTTATTTTAAACTATTCGCTAAAAATTTATTTTCATTGTTCTTTGAAGTAAGAAAACACTTTCCGAAGCCTTTTTTAACATCTGCATTTCTGAATGATTTTTTGTCATAAGAAAGAGTTCCTGTGACGTAACAAATAGCTTCCTGTTTGCTCCGATAGAATTGGTTTCGCACTAAATTGGTTTTGTTGTAAACAATATTATGGTTAATAAATATACACCGGTAACATGCTACATTGTGTTTTATTCCATTGTTAGATTGTATATTTACCGGTAATTTTGTAGATGCTTGTTTGATAAGTCTAGGGGTACAAAAACATTTCATAAAATTTTAAGGGGTACGAGCGCCAAAAAGGTTAAGAAACACTGCACTAAACACTCTGGAAAAAGCTGATATTTCGCGTAAGTAGCAGAGTTAATTGATCAAATATCGCATTTAAAATAGTGGTTTGTGCGGCTATATGTCTTCCCTTTACAAGGTTTTGTCTGCCCTCTACAACTCTTATTCACTTTCAAGGGGATATCATATTTTGATAACTGTTTTACTTTGATCAGATAGTCCAGTCCAGATTTCTACCAGCAAGTGGTCTGAGCGACGAGTAGTTTTTTACAGAAAAATCAAAATCCAGGGCGAACCCCGAATACTCGAGAAAAACCAGCTTTGCTTTTGCTAAAAGTGCTTGGTTTTGCTTTTCATTTTTTCATTTCTTGGGTCTGAGGGGGGCATGGTACAGTGGCCTCCCCCGTCGGTACGCTAGTCCATTTACTAATGAGGTGTTTGTAAAGGAGGCCTTTCTCAGTTCTGCTGAAGTGTTGTTTGATGATTTGCCCAACAAATGCACCTTAATTTTGAGGAGGATATGCCTGTTTTTCTTCGGACAGAAGAGAAACGCGTCACGAACATGTCTGCCGATGTAACCGAGCAGCAAACTGTTGCGTTAAAAAGTGCAAATGTTTTCAGCGTAGCTCTTGATGAAAGAATAGATATAAACAATAATCCACGTTTAGCAGTTATAGCTAAATACTGCAGCAACGGCGAGGTGCATGAAAAACTTTGCTGCTTGAAACCTATGTATGGCACTACTAAAGGAAAAGATATACTTCACACCATCACTAAGAAATTTGAGGAAAGAGAGATTGATGAAAAGAAGATATTCTCAGTTACAATAGACGGCGCTCCTGCTATGATGGGGCAACAGCGAAGACTTGAACTCACATGCCTTTGAATGGATGAATATTGAGGACTTCCAGATATAGCCGATCGATTTCAAAGCATCTTTATTGTGGACATCGAAATTTGTTGATTTGCGGATATCCCTCGAAACGATTGAAAACAAAGAAATTTAGCTCTCTGAAGAAGATAGCAATAGCTTTGCCGCCTGCATTTGGATCCACTTATATGTGTGAACAAATATTTTCACACACGGAAGATCATTCGGAAGCATGTGTTCAACTGAAAGATTCCAACATTACTCCGAATATTATAGAGCTGAGCAAGAACAAGAATAACATTGAAAAGCGACTCTTTAGATGTCTTTAGATGTCTTAGACTCTTTAGATTTACATTTTTCGACCTTATCCAATAAAATTAATTAAACAAATTTGTCCCTTATCCGTTTACTATTCAAATCAGGTAGTTGACCGCCCAAACCAAACACAAAAAATTGTTTGGCACGCGAAGTTGCTTATGTTTTGATATTATTCGTAAACTGGCACACTGCGTTCAAAAGATTGCCTACCCCTGCTCTACAGCATTGTAATAAAATCCCAAGTTAAAAAAAATCAACATAAAACCATAACAACAACTTGTAAAGCTGAATATAGAAAGTACAATACCAGCTTTTGTCGCTATGCCGGAAACAAGACCAATAGCGCAACCAAATTAGGAACTTAATGCCACTAACAAAAATAGGAAAGCGGCAACATCACATCGGAAAATAGGCTTACCATTAAATAGTTTATTTCCATAATTATGAAAGCAACCACCATTTCGCCGCTACAATCAGTTTTGATTATGTACAATCACTGCTCTTTCACAAGTATTGGTATGCCACAATAATTTATGACAAGATTCTTTGTGAGCATTGCCAGTCATGATTAAGAGAATATGATGATCACAATTTCGTGTAAACGAATTGTGAAAGTGCATTAAATTTATTAACTTTTTGCTGTTGCTCACACAAGACCCCGATGGGTAAAGCCGGCGCAGCGGGTTGAACCAAAATACTAAACCCCGACATTACTGATGGAGGGCCCCTGCCCGGCGACGCCGACAAAGCCAGCTAGTTTTAAATAATTGCAAGCATCGTGGAAGGTAATACTCGGGCTTGATATGGTGGTGCGACAAACCCGCTCTGACTAAAAATGTGCTCCACTTTAAGAGGACGAAGTAGGCACACAAAAACTTGATTGTAGCTGGTGCCGAGAACAATGTTAATTTCAGTGGTCAACAAAATTATGGCTAACTTCTCAATATAGCTCTTCTGGTGTAATCGAAAGTCAAAATGATCTTTATTTAGATTTAAAATCTACATAAAATTCACAAAAACTCAACGTTTCGAAAAACTAAAATCAGTTTTTCTTCGTCAGGAGTGACTAAAGTTCAAACACATAGAACGGTTATATAGTAATCAACAGAACGAAAAGGAGAAAATAAAAATTATGGCAATAAACAAGTGCAGCAGCGACAACTGGTGGTCAAAAATTTATAAATTTTTACAATCCGGGATAAAAGCTGTTAATTTTATCGTTAAAAGAAAAATCAGTTTTGTGTATATAAAATGATTCTAAAAAACGTCTTTTCTTGTAGTCACTTTCAATAGCTAAAATTTCAGAGCTTTCCCAATCAATCCGGTGTCCATTTAAGCAAACGTGTTTCACTAGAGCAGATTTCTTTTTTAATTCCTCATTTGTTAGTTGGGCAATTATATCAGGTTTGACGTCCCTTTGATGTTCTTTGCGTCGTGTTTTAAATGGTCGACTAGTCTCACCAATATATACACCTGTACAATCTAAACATGGAATTTTATATACAACACCGCGTTGATCAAATTTGTTGATTTTATCTTTTAAACTTGGCAGCATGTTTCCCACAGTGCGTAATGGTTTTGTTGCCACTTTGATTTGATGATTTTTCAAAAGACGTTTCAATCTTTCAGTTATTCCAGGTATAAATGGCAAAATAACTAATCCAATATGTCTTTCTTCTTCTTGTAACTTAACTTGAGCTTGAGCCTTTCTTTTTTTCAGTGCTTTTTGTATGAACCAATTAGGATAATCATTTTCAGTGAGCATATGAGACAGAAAACTTTTTTCTTTTTTCCAGTCTGTTGATTTGGTAATGAGCGATTGAGCTCGATTGTATAAATTTATCACAACACCTTGTTTTGTTCATTGGAGTGAGCTGAATGATAATTCAAATATCGATTGGTGTGGGTTGGTTTTCGGTGTACTTTAGTGGCCAATTTTCCATCCTGCGTTCGCATGACTAGGACATCTAAAAATGCTAATTTGTCATCTTGCTCTAGTTCCATTGTAAAATTTATGTTCGGGTCCACGCTATTCAAATGATCAAAAAATCTATTCACTTCATTGGTTTGCATGATCACAAATGTGTCATCGACAAATCGTTTCCATAATTTAGGAGATGAACTGAACGAAGAGATTGCTTTCTGTTCAACATATTGCATTACCAAGTTTGCAATTACCACAGAAATGGGGGACCCCATAGGTACGCCAAATATCTGTTGATGTTTTCCTTCGAATGTGAAATAAGTGTTACTCAAGCAAAAATTTAAAGCGATTTCAATATCATCCATTGTCAAATCGGTACGATTACATAATGTATCATCTACCTACAGAATTCTAAACCGAGATTCAACAAAATGCATTGAAAGACGTTTAAACAGCTTTATTTACAATTTATTTAAGTCACAACGCATTTCACAAATGCAATACTATCAATTACGAAGCACGGATGCCACAGCACCCCGGTTATACGGTTTACCCAAAATTAAAAAAAAGATATTCCCATACGGCCCATTGTGTCCTTTATAAATTCTCCATTATACAATTTGTCCAAATTTTTATGCAAATTGTTATCTCCATTAGTTGGCAATACTGAATTTACAGTGAAGAATTCATACGAGTTTGTTCAATTTTTAAATTCCATTGTATCAAAAAAGAATGAATGTATGGTTTCTTTTGATGTCGTTTCACTCTTTACTAATATTCCAGTAGAATCGGCAAAAAAAGTTACCTTTGATTTGTTAAATGAAGAAGTTAAAAGATGCCTGGTGACAAAAGAAAAATAAAATTATGGCTAAATGCAAATGAATAGCTCCCCCATTTTTGGTAGAAACCTAGTAAGCGGGTGTTTCAAACTTTTAAGGATACAAACTTTTTGTGATGATGCTACTAATGAAATAGGTGTAGTTAGGCATATTAAATTTTGATAACCTTGGATCTTCATAACTACACAAGTTTTGATTACTAAACTTTCACAAAACTAGCTGCTTTGTCTAAAAACATCAAAAACCAAAATAAATCATTTTTTCCAAAATGCCGCTTACGGGGTTTTTTCCACAGAAGAAGATAAGCCTTAAAATAATTAAAGGCATAAGCGCAACGCCTTGTTTTCTTTGGGGAGGGGGGGCTAGCTGACGAAAAGAGAGTCTTTTGATATCAAATATTTGAAAGCAACCTCTTTTCTATTTTTACCCAAACTTTTTTTTGAGATCAATTTTTTGATAGTGACGAATTTTCAATTTTTTTCAAAAACTAAGCTTTTTTCATCAACGTTGTAAATTTTTTGGGGAGGACTGACTAAAAATTTTCTATGAAAGCAACATTATGCAGGGGTTTTATTAACCTTAACGCTTGTTAAGGCTGGTATATACACGTATGTAACATGTATAATAACGGAGTTTTCTTTTCACATTCACATTGCATTCGACTCTTCATCAACATCTCTACAAACGTTACCTATGTATAAGTCGACCCCAAAAATATTACCTTAAATTTGTCTTCTAATCATTCGACTTATACACAAGTGTATGCGGTATCTTGGTTTTGAGTCCATAGCCAAGCCGCAACACGAAGATATTAATGCTTCAACAACAACATTAAGACCTTGAGGGGAGGGCGGAGACCAACTCCAAGACCGCGATTTTAACTAAATGGTCTCGAGAATGCAAAATTCTAAATTTGTTTAAAGTTTTTAAAAAAATGTCCCATATGCACCACAACTGTTACGCTTCAGTTCTTATGCAGAAGCTATTGCAAACTTTCTCTAATTTTCTCCTCTTACCAATTGCAGCAGAAATTATCAGAAACCTGTATGGAGAAAGTTATTGAAAAATAACTTACAAACTATTTTGGTGTCGCAGCAGCCAAATTTCGTTCTCCATTATCAATCATTTATCTCAGCAAAGTGCTCCAGAAAAAGCGAGAGCAGAGAAGATTGCAAAAATAAATTTTACCGATGTTAAAGGCATGGCCTCACCCTCATAACCGCCTTCACTTGATGACAACTATCTTTGAAAAATAAATTCAAAATTGTGTTCCTCGACAACTTTGTGACACATCAAACCACGCAACCATTTAACTCATAAAAGAAAAGATACAATTTCACAATATAAAGAACACAAGCATTTTAACGACAGTGTAAACAACTGCTATTAAAGAGGTAATATCGCAATTCACAGATTTTATGCATTCCAAAGACTTTCGATTAAAAATAATGAGTCTGCTTTATAATAGCAAAAAAGATAATCAGTTTGCTAGCAGGAGGGAGGTTCAAATAATTAAAATTCTATTTACAACCGAGAAGTTAAAATAGTTTATTTAGCAGACCTAATCAAGCAAATTTAAAGATAGTATTTACTCTCTTCAGATTAATTTACATAATTCTTGATTGAAACTCAGAAAAGACAGCAGTATTTTAAGCGCTATTTGTTTGATTCTAACAAAGCGGCTTTATAGTTTTGATGAAAACAGGTTTTAAAGTAACTTCTAATAAATGTTGACCGGAAAATAAACCTCCTAACTTCAAGAAAACAGTCTTTTTTAAGGTTACTATTTTTTCAAAGCTAGTTATTATTCAGTTTTTGATCAAAACTATTTTCAAACATCACAGGTTTGAAATTGGCCAAAAAATTAGTCGTAAAAAAAAGAAACTGAGCGATTGTTTAGAATGCACGCAAGTTTGTAACAAAAAAATATTAGAATGTGCTTATTCTATTTGAATGAATACGGTGTGTAAGCTGTTCTATTTTTGTCTTGACTACTACAGCGCAAAACAAAATATAATAAAACAACAAAAAATAAAACGATGGCAAAACGATAAGCATTAAGGCATGCACAGAATAATTGCAGAAAAATGGATATACACCAGGAGTGATCAAACCTGCTTCAAATTAGAATCACAATATGCAATGAAATCCAAATTTGATAAAAACAAAGCAAAAATTTGCCTGCGGTGCAGATGATGAAATTGATGTTTTTTGCCCTTTTTCGAGTTGTAGACCCTTTTTGTGCATTTCCTGCTTCTTTCATATAGTTTTGTGGGAACATCACACTTTATCCAACTCAACAATTGTCATGTACAGTGATGTCATAATCATGATTGATGGTTGGGCTTGTTTGCTGCACTGCACTCGTGTGTTGTGACGTCCTTAACCATAACGGGTAAGCCATTAGATGCTATAAGCTTGTCTTAAAAGAGCAAGTAATAACTCACTAAAGATAGAGATTTTAATTCATTCTTTTGTACTACAGTTTTACATAACTGCTAACAATAGCAACCAGAGTTTTAAAAGCCGCTTTCAAAGGCTCAAAGAACCGCGTGCGGATTGCAAACAGCGATTTGGCCGTCCCTCACATACAAAGCATCATGTTCATTGCACCTGACATCAGAGTTGTAACGATTCCAGCAATTGAATGACTCGAGTCAGTTTGAGTTCGTTTCTAATATGGTTGAGCAGAATCCAACTCCAATCCCTCCGAAGCTCCAGCCGTTTTGGGTCAAAGTCCATTTAATTCCACCACCACGAAAGCTCAAATTTTTAAAACTTTGCCTAAAACTACTTCATTTCTGCATTGCAAATAGATTTGTTACGTTATAGCACGCAAGCAAAGCCTATAATAACAGTAGGCTAATAGTAAACCGCTCTGCGCAGCCGTAAATAATTTACTCTTTGAAAATTATAGGTAAAGATAGAAAATTGCAAACCTTGCACCTATTTGGTAACGCAGCATATGAGCGAAAGAGCGTTAACAATTTATTAAAATGAATATGCGAGGAAACAATAATGAGTATACCACCCATCCGATTTTGACGAGACCATCCCTCGATGCGTTTCGTCTTTTTGGACTCATCAGTAGGGCCCGTCCCGTCACAAGCAAAAGTAAACCACTCGTTAACGTTAAAAACGAGCAATGCACACACAGAAGCACTAAGACTTCAACCGAAGACGTAGGCTATTGCGTTGCTTAACGGGGCGGGTTGACAAATTGGTTGGTTTTGGCTGCATATTCATTGGGAGATCAGTTTACGCAGCTCAGCGGACGACTGATCTGAAGAAGCATATTAAACGCTGTATATATGGCCTAGTGCTTTGTCTTTGTAATGTCATCACGCTCGCAGCGAGTGCGCTGACAATTTACATTGTTAATGCTCCTTTCGCTCGTGTGCTGCGTTATTAAATAGGTGCAAGGCTTGCAATTTTCTATCTTCGCCTATAATTTTCAAACTTATAGTTTTCCCTACTTGAAAAGAGTTGGCATGGATTTGCCCATTTCACAGTAGGAGGCCCGGTTTACTGCGAAGTGAGATAGAAAATTTGTTAGCATGGATTTGCTCGATACGTCCTATCAAAGATCGCCCGGCTTCCACCTAGTGAATTGTCAGCGCTCTCGCTGCGAGCGTGATGACATTACAAAGACAAAGCACTAGGCCATATATACAGCGTTTAATATGCTTCTTCAGATCAGTCGTCCGCTGAGCTGCGTAAACTGATCTCCCAATGAATATGCAGCCAAAACCAACCAATTTGTCAACCCGCCCCGTTAAGCAACGCAATAGCCTACGTCGTCGGTTGAAGTCTTAGTGCTTCTGCGTGTGCATTGCTCGTTTTTAACGTTAACGAGTGGTTTACTTTTGCTTGTGACGGGACGGGCCCTACTGATGAGTCCAAAAAGACGAAACGCATCCAGGGATGGTCTCGTCAAAATCGGATGGGTGGTATACTCATTATTGTTTCCTCGCATATTCATTTTAATAAATTGTTAATGCCCTTTTTGCTCATATGCTGCGTTACCAAATAGGTGCAAGGTTTGCAATTTACTCTTTTGAACTAATGGTGAGCTATTCAGAAAATATTATAAACAGATGGCTTAGTAGGCTACTAAATACCCCCAGATGTGCGTCTCATCAATTGCCTGCCATCATCAACAATAGTTATTACCGATCTTAGGTTTAACACATTTTAACGCTAAACATGCGGAAGACAAAGTATTAAGCGCCCTTTTTAGATTTTACTAACCTGAAGCCAAATTAAAATAGGGTTGATGACCACGTACTTGCGCAGTAGGTTAGAGTAAGTTAGAGTCGTTTAATTCAATTTCTTTGATTGAGTTTTGACCGAATCAGTACCGAATTAGGTCATTTTACTCGAGAAAACGGTTAAAAAGCAACCACAGAAATAAAGTACTCGCACTCGTGTTGTTTTCCTTATATAACAAAGAGTGCAATTTTAACAGTGACAAAAAACAGCATGAGTAATTTTCTTGTTGTTCTCGTTTTTGAAATCAAGTAGCCACAAAATTTAAGCAAAATGCTGAAAAGTGGAGAGACGCTCCTCTGAGTGAAAGTTGTTCTTGGATTATCAAAACGTGCGAGAAAATTAAAAGCATTTCACCAAATATGTCATTTGAATATCGATGTTAGCGATGTTTTATAGTAATCTTTAAAAATTTAATAATTTGAATGCTATTTTGTGAAATGCTTTCTTGGGTCTTATTTGTTGCACAGGAAGGTAGTAAGGCCCAATCCATTGATTTATTTTTTAAATTACTAAAAAAGAATTTTACTAAAGTAGCTGAAATTAAGTTAAATTGTAGCTATGATTACACTCCATCCAATAGCCATATAGAGGTTTAATATATTGATTGATTATTAAAATATGCCAATTCAAAATTTAGTGGATCTTATTGGCTGTAGATACCTCTATTTTTTCAAATCGTCTTGCTGGCTTCACCAAATCTCGTAGCGGGCCAAATGTTGTGCGCCACCGTAATAGACATAGGAGATTAGTGCCTCGCCTGTCTACATTTATGCGACGGTCCAAGCCCTTACCGTAAATATTTTGTGGTTGACTTTCTGGGTGGTTTGGAATGGCTTTATATCCACATTCCCCAACTTGCCAAAGCTTTCTTCGGTCTGGTTCCCATTTTTTGTAATCTTTTTGCGTCATGAAGTCATAAATTCAATAGTTGTCGGGAACAAAAGAACAGGTGATGATTTATCAAGTTAACGAAGTAGGCTAACTAAGGTGATTTCAATGAACAGAAGAAGGATAGTAGTAGATTAGTATACATAGCCATTTAAAATTGTAAATCTACAACAATAAAACGAATTTAAAACAGCTATGCAATACTTTAACCCAACACAAACGTGCGACTACAGAAGAACTTTTAGGTCAAAATTTGCAGTTATGTGCTGTTGCCTAAAAATAAAGAAAAAGTTAACTTTTGTCCTAAGTCTTTTGTACGGAAATAAATTAGGTGGAACAATGCTTTAAAGTTCATCAACTGCAAAACCTTGTTCAAAATTTCTCACAAAAGATGTTAGTGGGTTGGATAAATTGGTTAAGGGTTAGGTCTACATAACCCCTTAAAATAGAGGATTAACCCAAATATATTCGTCTGTCGCTTACAAATTACTTTTGCATTATCCCATATATGCTCGTCCAAATTAAGTTTAAAGCATTGAAGTAGCACAGGGCTGTATTTACTTGCACTAGGCTATGAATTTCGAATGCAAGTATATACAGCCCTGTGCTACTCCAATTCTTCAAACTGAATTTGGACGAACATATATGGGATAATAGTTGCAGAATATATATAATTTTCAAAAATATATAATGCTTTAAGGAGTTGAGATTCAATCGTATTGCTTAACCTAACCTTAATATTAATTCTAGCTCTAGCCAACCCTAGCAGCTTAACTCTAACTCAAAACAAATCCTAACTTCAACTCACTACTGGTACTGTTTGAAGTAAACTTTAATCTGTGTTTTAATAGTATTTCATTCCACATACCCAGCAGCAGAGCCATGCAACTTAGCTTTTTATAACTCTTACAGATTAGATTTTTGTAATGTTTGTAATAGGCTGAGCAGATGTGCCGTGTTGAATAGGACAGTCCTATTTTTCGTATTTTTGGCCATCTACCAAATCTTTTTTACCTAGTAAATATCTTATGTACCTTAATATTTTCCCACTTTTTAGCAAAAAAATGTCATAACATAAAAATGGAATGGTTGTTCTTTGCTGTTGATTTTGGGTTGCACTTTTTGCTTTTTTGATCACTTAATTACCTTGTAGCACACTTTATAATTCTTACTGTAGTTACATTGAATTTCTATTCTTTTTCATTTTAAGCTTGGTAATTCTACAATGATGTGTCAAAGAACAGAAGAACTTGCAATTAAAATTTTTTTGAGGTGGTCTGTAGTGTAAAGTTCATTTTTTTGACTTTTGTCCATGTATTGGTCAAACTCAAACATGTATTGCTAAATATAAAAAGAGTTTTTGAAATTTAGTAACTTTATGTAGTATATAAAGAGCAATGCCTTTTGTCTGAATAAGTGTTTTAACTCCTCTGAAACTACTGGGCACACAAACATCAAATTTGGCTAAATTGATTACAGTACCATAAATAGCATGACTTTGATCAATTATCCTATCTAAGCACTATTAGCTGTGGCATGTTCTTTTCTCTTGATTTTATTGCATTTGTCTGTTTCATATCGGTAGAAATCAAATTTTTTTAAAAAATTGGTAATTTGATTTTGCTCCAAAAAAAATCTGTTTTTAGATCCATTCTAAATGATAGCATTTTTTTGTATGGCAGAATTGAGTGTATTGTTGGGTGCTTGTTTTACTTGATTTTGTTGCAGGTGTGGTCTGTTTTGAAGGTGTGATTTTATCACAGGGTCAGGCAAAAATTTTACATCAAACAATTTAGCAATTTCATTTTATTCTGTTAAAATTTGTTTTAAAATATATACTTTTATAGCCTTTTTTTGTTTTCCTATAAAATTAGTGCACGCTCTTTTGCTCCAATTCCTTTTCTTGTGTTGCCTTAAAATAAACAAAATTGATTCTTGCTCTTATAAAAAGTGAAAGATTTTGTAAGAACTTGCACTTCTGGCTTTTCCTGAATATTTTTTTTGTTAACAATTTGCATTGATTTTCCATCTTAAACTTTGAAATGATGCTTTATACTCCATCAAATTTATGAAAAATAGAGCTGATCATAGTTGCCTCATCCATGGGTGAATGTAATGAAATGAAAACAAACTTCTGATCAAAGTTTCCACAACAGCAGGGTAACTCAGATCACTGAATATATATCTGTTAGAGAGCATTTGGTAAAGAAAGTTAAATGAACATTTCAGGTGTAAGAGCTGAGGCCTGATGTAGTATCAAAAATGCATTTGACAAGAGCATTTTACAACAATCAAAGCTGAATTGACAATGCAACAACCAGTGTTTTTTAGCAAGTGACTCTTGCTGCCAAAAGCATTTTAACCTTGGGGACTATTTTGCCATCACCATTTATGTGTATTTAAATAGGTATATTTGATATGATTCTGGTAGTAATGCCATATTGTAGTGGATAGTGCAAATAGGCCTACAGTAATGAAAACTTATAAGTAGTATACCAAGTATTTACCAGCTTATTTTAGAAATTATACAGCAATTACTTTGGCACCTCTTGTACCCCTTAACTTTACATTTATACTTCCAAGCAAACACTCTAGTAAATCAATAAAATTTTAAAAAATGATAGGGTGTTTAAATTAGGAGTATGTCAACCTTCTAAGTACATGCTGGAAATAGGTGAAATGAGACTTTGCTAGGGATTTTAAAAACTGATGGGAAAATAGAGCTATGCACAACCTCATGTAATGTTTTTCAACTCCGTTCCCATAAAAACATTCTTTTGGTTCAGGAGCAAAAATTAGCTATGTCAAAAAACAAACTTCATTACTGTTTTCACAGCTACCCATATTTTTTACTTCAACAGTTCTCATAGGATGGCTGTAATTTTAATAACTTAAAGTGTAAGTACATTACTTTGGGTTAATTTGTTTTTTTCTTCTTTCCCTGATTGGGTTTATGCCAGAATCCAGCTACATGCATGCACCCAGAGATATTAGATTATTCATTTAAACGTACAATATATATAAGTTGTAAGTAATGGTCCTAATATTCTACAGCTTATTCCTGAAAATACACATCAAGCACTTTGCCACTCTTCCATCTTCTTCAAATTGTGCTTCTATGCATTTCATCAGATAAACACATAAACGTTTATGAAATTGTTGGCTGTTTCAACTTGTGAGCAAGTATAGTTTTGTATGCCTGAGCTAGAAATAGGGCAGGAAAAACATTGCCAGGAACTCAAGAAATTTTGGGGGAAATATAGTGGACACCTGCAACTCCTGCAATGTTTTTTCAATTAGTTTGATTTTGGAACAAGAATTGGCTATGCCATAAACTTAAACTTTTTATCACTGTTTACACCAATATCAATTGGTTGAAGCCTGCACAGCTGTCTGATCAAATATTTTTAACCTTCACATTAATGATGGGAAGGTCCTGCAGTTGCAATAACTTAACTGTTAATGCTTTACTCTGAGCTAATGTCCTCTGCTCTAGCAGTTTTCGTGCCAAGGCAAAGCAAAATGCTTGCAGCCCGGGGCTATTGCTCATGCAAATTTGCCAACAGTTGCAAAAAAGTCATCAGTAGCAGGCCTAATATTTAATCGCCTATTTCTGAAATTACGTAGCGAATTACCTTGGTGCCTGAGCAATTGCTGAATTGAATGGATAAAAGTTTGTTAAGTGTAAAGATGCATATTCTTAAAACAAGGTAAATAGAACGTTGCAAGGAATGCCAAGAACTCAGGAGGCATGTGGTGTCTATACATAACATCTCATAATTGGGCAAGTTTTTGCTACTTTTGCAACTTTTTTTTGCAGCTTCTTAAATATTCAGAATTTTATGAAGTATGATGTTTAAGCTGTTTTCATGAATTTTATATTGCACTTTTTTCTTTTTTACGTGCAACTTTTATAAGTATAGCCTGAAACACAGAAGTGTGATTTCAAAAGCATGTCATAAAACTATTTCAGTATAGTTTTATTCTCTTTGATTTGCATGACAAAGAGCTATGTGACAGATTAGCTGCATCACAATGTTTTCTATGACGCTATCTATACGCCACCAATACCAAGGCAGGATGGTGCTGATCCCTAAAAAAAAGTCTTCACTCTGTTTTTGTAGGGTCATTCAGTTTTTCCACATTACAGCTTACGTCAACCTCACTTCTGTCAGCCAAGGTGTTGACCTTTATTTTTTTTAGCAAACACCTATCTTCCTGCAAATTCATCAAGGGCTCCAAGTGCATGGAGCACCTGCAACTATTTGTAGTATTGAAAGTGGCCCAGACTGCAAAAAGTTTGAGAAACACTGGTCTACGGGATAAATCAGTCAAAAAATGCAACTTTTTATTACCACTTCTGTTAAAAATAAATCTAAGTTTCTCACAATTTTGTTGCTACAAAAACTTGCCCTACTGATAATGTTTGTTTTGATCAATTATGTTTTTTAAAAATTGGTAGTTTTGGTTTGCAACAAGAATTGGCTGTGTCAAAAAGACATTAACTTTTTGTTACTGTTCTTAGAACTATCTATTGGGTGAAGCCACAGAGCTAGCTCAATTGATATTTTTAATGTCACACTGAGAGGCCCAGTGGGCAATGCCAGCAGAGCTGGTGGGCAGAATAAAAAGGACAAACTCCCATTTTTGTCGCAATGAAATATGGTCAGCCCAGTTTATAATCAGAAAGGTTTGAACAAAAAGTTTGGTACAAAACTGATTTTGTTTGGTTTAAATTGCAAATTGTTGTAAGAAGTATCAATCAAAAGTGTGAGGTATAAAAGTTACGTTATTCAGGGTAAGATTGATTAAGATAGGTTTTGCTGGGTTAGCAGAACATCAGTTAAAGGTTATACTTGTTCTACCTAGAGTATCTGCAACATTTTTTCTGATAAAGAAAAAAGATCAAACGTCTGAAATTTGTTGATAACAACTGATCAAGACACTTTGCCTCTGTCAGTTTCCTCCTTCTATTGAAAAGTATTTTCTTTGGTAGCTTATTGTTTGTAAACAACTGATCACTACCACGATTTTGTGGTGACAACTTCCACTTGGATTACACAAGATTTTAAAGACATTCAGTTTTTCCTATCAAACATTTTTTCCCGAAGGAAAAAAATTTCCCATTTTTCTTACTGGCATTGATAAATATTGTATTGTGCGCTTCTGAATGAAGTTGCAGGTTCACTGATCAATGCCAAGATATCATACAATTCACTTCTGTTGTTTGTCCCCAGGACACTATTTTCTAAGTTATCGTCAACTTAGCTTTTGCTAAAATGCTCGCCATACAGCTGCAAATAGATGGTACTCAAATTTTAAATTAGCTAATTTCATAAGAAAAAAAGTCATCACTTTGCCAAAGTGCAAAGTTTGGTGCATTTTATTTGGTATCTTAAAGAGCATTTAAAAGAATATGCACAGGAAGCACCTGCTCTCATTTAAGCACATTCCTTCTGATATTAATAGAGCTTATTCTCAAACCAATTGCTAACTTTGCCAAAAAAAAATTGGCATGAAAAACTAAGTCTTTGGGTCTATAAATTGATAGGTTGCAGTATGTTATACCTTACCCATGACAGTGTTACCAGATTGGATGAAAAGTTGCAGTTATATCACTTTTGTAAAGTAGTTGCTACAAACTTTGGAAGGTACAACATTTCGGGCTACCTTTTTAGTATTTGTAATGTATCGGGCTATTTTTTATGTTGGTAACCCTTAATTTTGATTGAAATTAGCTAATTCGTTAGAGAGGTTTTTGTGCCAATGAGATTAAACCACAAAAACGTTACTTTAGGCACGTTGATATTTTAAAAAATGTCATTGATTTAATCATAAGAAAAAGTGGATATTTCTTCAAGCTGACGTTATTTTTTCTTGAGCCAATTGGGTCTGTGCTTTTCAAAAAGTTGACTACCCTTAGCCCTGATGCAGCAGACGTTGCTTGATTATGTAGTGTATTTGACCAGGTAGGTTTATTGTAAGTTGTTACTCCTGTTCTGCATTTACTGTGTAATTCTAGGAAGAAAAATATGTTTTAATTTTTTCAAAACACTTTAGTTTCTTTTCAAATGGTGGTAAATGAAGCTTAATCTGAGACGTGCAAAAATGGAGACCGATAATTTTCCCCACTTGCACCCACATTCGGCTATTGCTAATGTCTCTCCTGTGCAGCCAGCCAGTCCTGTGCCGTCACCACAACATTCTGAAGGTCGCACTTATGCTTCTGACATTCATACTGGTAGCTTACTAAAGGGATTGAATGATCTGCGATTAAATGAAGCTCTATGTGATGTGCATTTGTTGGTAGAAAACAGAAAGTTTAGTGTCCACAGAGCTGTTTTAGCCTCTTCCAGTATATATTTTCGGTCAATGTTTACATCAGAAATGAAAGAAAGGCAGCAAAATGTTATAGAACTTCATGGGATAACTGCAATTGGGTTGCAAGCGGTATTGGATTTCATTTACACATCCAAGGTGCATCTTACAGTTCAAAACATGCAAGATATTCTTTCAGCTGCCAATCACTTGCAGATTGAATCTGTTTTAAAGTTTTGCTGTGAGTTTTTGCAGTCTGAATTGTCAGCTCAAAATTGTGTAGACATCAGTAAAATTGCTAAGTTTTTTAATCTTGAAGATGTTGAGAGGTGTGTTCGCTTGTATATACTTGCTCATTTTACTCAATTTGTTAAAACTGAAGAGTTTTTACGCTTGTCAGAAGGTGACATTTGTGCTTTGTTGAGTAGTAATAACATTCGAGGTCATTCTGAACTTGAATTATTTGAAGCTGCTCATAGGTGGCTCATGCATGATCAGACTCGCCTGTCTTCTGTTTATTCTGTAATGCAACATATTCGGTTTCCATTGATAACTCCTGATGACATTGACGAAAAGGTACACAAAGTACCTTACATGCAAGCTAACCCCGACTGTCTAAAACTCTTGCTTGAAGCAACTAAGTACCATATGCTGCCATACAAGCAGCCACTGCTGCAATCCAATCGAATGCAGGTTCGGTCTGTTATGCCATGCTTGGTAGCAATCGGTGGCAAAGAATCTACAAATCATGTTTCAAAAGAAGTTCAGCTTTTTAATAAAGAGGCCAATCTTTGGCTGCATTTAGGAGAAATGGATTTGCCTGCATATTGCCATTGTGTTGCTGTTTTGAATGACTTTCTTTACGTTGTCGGTGGTCAAGAAATGTTTGACAACAACGGTAGCACTGCTATGTCAAACGTTTATCGTTACGACCCCAGATTTAATTGTTGGATGAAAATGATGAATATGCTTGAAACAAGAACAGATTTTCATGTTAGTGCTATTGATGGTTACTTGTATGCAATAGCTGGACGAAACCACACTGGGCCACTAAGCTCTGCTGAACGTTTTAAAGTAGATCAAAATAGGTGGGAACCAATTGCTGATCTTCCTCATGCAGTGTGTGCTCATTCAGGTGCTCCTTGCTCAGGGAGGATGTATATTGCAGGAGGATTTGCATCAGATGGTTTTCAAAAAGAAGTTTATTGTTATCATCCAAGAGAAAATCGATGGGAGAGCAAACCCAAACTGAAGACGGAACGAGGATTGCATTGTATGGTTGATTATAAAGAACGCTTGTTTTGCATTGGAGGAAATAATAAAACGAATGGAGCTCGTCGTGATGTACTTACAACAGAAATGTTTAACTTGGCCACCGAGCAATGGACTGATGTAGCTCCATTGTTTGCCGGGCAAAGTGAGGCTGGGGCTGCAGTAGTAGATGGCAAAATATATGTTGTGGGTGGCCACACTTGGAGAGAACGAAAAGATGTACGAACAGTTGCTTGTTATGACCCTGAGCGAGATACTTGGGAAAAGGCTACAGACTTTCCAGAACCACTCACAAGTGTTTCATGTTGCGCTCTTCGAATACCTGCCACTTTGCTTTCAGAATTACCACTGCAGCATCCTAGACGCCTCAATAACAATGAAAGCATGCAAACTGATGAAGACATTGAAAATAATTAGGGGCTGATTATATTGAGGGCAAGGGACTAAACCGGCTTTGATGAAAGCTATTTATAATGCACTTATCAGTAACAGTGTGAAAAGTGAAAAAAACGATGGCTAACTCATAGTCTTGTATTTAGAGAAGACATGTAAGATTGTGTCCTGTACATCTGCTTTTTTCCATTCGTGATACTGTTATTGGTAAGATTGTCAAGAAAATCATCTAGCAATATGGGCTTATCAAAGCTATTTCAAAATTATTCGAATTTTTTTTTTTCTTTTGGAAAAGTTGTTGTTTTTGGTGTATTATGTACTTAACATCAATTTTACTTCTAAAGGTTTTAATATAATGCACTCTTAGTCAACTTACCAATGATATTATTTTCAAATTAATTCGTTTTGCATTGTATTTTTACAGCAAATTAATCCACAAAATACCTTAAACGATTGTGAACCCAGTAATATTTGCATGTTTGGCCAGCGTTGGAATGATTTTTTGCAACAGTTAAAGTTCACCTATAATGCTTAAAACCACATTCTTCTGTAAAGGGTATATCTTGAATTAAACTAATCACAATCTGTCTGTGGATGTCTTTTAAATTTCTGTATTGAATAACGCTTGCAATACCGTGTAAGAATTAAGGCTGGTTTCCATTATGCTTAAATTGCAGGCGTAGCGTGAAAAATTCTTTGTTTCTCTGTTTTGATAGATGCGCACGTGCGCATCTCTCTGAATAGAGAAAGAAAGAAGTTTTCACGCTACGCCTGCAATTCACGCCTAATTGAAACCGGTCTTTATGGTTAATGAATTTGCATAGGTCTAAATGTGTCTTGACTTCGACCACAGCAGAGTGCAAAGAGAATTACTGCAAAGAATTAACAGCTTAGTTTATGAATGAAAAGTAATAGTTAATTCTGTGGTACATTCTTCTGCATATATTTAGTCAATCAAAAAGGTGTAAACAGCTAAATTTTGTATCTGAAACCGCATTTTGCATGTACGTTACATAGTCATGACTAACATGTGCCACGTGCGTGCGTAAGTTTTTCATAACTGATTGTGTAGTTGCATTTATCTTGTTTTTGCATGCATCGGTTCTGCGTTAGTGTGTTTTTGGGATAAACACTGTACCGAAATTGCTCTGTTTGGTTGCAAAGTCTGAGGTCGCAAGACATTTGCTGCAATGGTAACTCGAAAAGTTGTTCCGTGTATAACTGTAAAAGAGTAAAACAACTCTCACATTTGCAACTGGCGGAAGGCTGTACATTTTAAGTACTCACAGAATTTTGTTTTCTAGCTTGTAATATGGTCATAAAACTATTCCGTCTGTTTAATGAGAACCAATGCCTTGTTACTGAAGTGCATCAGACATAGTTTTGTGGTTTTTCTTTATAACATGAAGGCATATATGGCTGATAAATCTACTCTTGCGCTATACAGTTATATCAGTAATGGGCAGAAAAGGCGTTTATTTACGTGCTCCAGCACCCGAATGATATGTTGTAAGTCAACAATTTTGTATGGTGAATGACGATTTTGCATGCTACCCGTTTCAAGGCGTTTCCTATATTTTGACTGTAAGTCATTATTGTTAGTAGAACTTTTGCTCTAAGCTACTGGTCTCGTGTATACTCATCTGTATTCACACAAGTTACCAGGCATTTTGTGACTGCAATATTATGATAAATTATTTCTTTAGTGATTACGATAACTGAGTCCGAAGTAGTATGTTGCACATCTATATTGTCATGAGTAATTTTTACTATCATGCATTTCACTACCATCGTTACATTTTACCGTCATTTCTCGAATATTTAAAAGATGGGTTGGATTCAATGCGGAAATGTGCAGCGAAATCACTTTTTACATGTCTTTTCACGCAAAAAATACTAAAGCCACACTTTCAAAAAATTTTAGGGAAGATTGCTACTGAAACCACTATGACGTTTACCCTCTCCCTTGCAAATAGCAAAATAAGTCACTGCATAAAAGATTATGTTTTGAAAGTTGTTTCTTTGATTGTTTATCCTTGCTATTTGTTATCATCAGAGTTTCTTTATTGCCGTTTTGTTTATTTTAGGGTGTGTATATATCTGTTGTAGTTATGTAAATATATAATAACTAATATTTTGCTTCAAAACTGGTTCAGAAAACTAAGTTTTTGAATACAACAAACCCTCCTGGAGCAACCAGTGATGATTATTGAATATATCAGGCGAGTAGAAATTGTAAGTTTTATGTGGGCAATCGTAGCCTGGTTGTGCAGGGTATTTCTGCATAGTTTATTAGATGAAACTGTTTACTTGGCTTTAATGTTTAGCGTAAATCCTGCTTTTTCTTGTACAAATTTATGCATCGTAACCAATCTCAGCTTAGAGAAATTTGAATGAATAATAAGGCAAACCACCAGTGAAGGGAGGCAGGCAGACTTAATTCAATTTTTGTGCATCTATTGCAAACAGTAGCACTTGTTTTTATTAGTGGGTTATTTCCATGACAGATATGATTGAAGCTGGCTAGTGGGGCCCCGAATAACCAAACTAGCTCCAACTATTAGGATTAAAATTGCTGTTTGGCCCCAAGGGTCTATTTAGAAATTTTTTTCAGGAAGATATGCATTGAAAAAAAGCTCTGCACAGGTCATCGGTTGCAAAAATACCTTAAAAAGTTTTCTGCACACGTTTGCGTTTTCAGTAAAAACACTTCATAACAATTTCTTCTTGCTTATTTGCAGTACTGGTGTTGTGGAAGTATTAAAGCGAAGTTACGGACCTCATTTTGCACAAGGTGAACAGAGAGTCTGGAAGACTGTAAAGCGACTATTAAGGCTGTAAGTCAGCACTCGCTCACACTTATTGTTGCATTCAGCACAAGTTATGATTGGCTGCATGCGGCGTTACACTCTGAGCATTTTACCACGCAATTTTTAGATAACAAGTGTATGCTTCTTTCAATGTTTTGTGCTGCCACCATACACTCTTATGGTAGTATTGACAACTTTATTGCAGATTTGAACTCGAGATGTAAGTGTATCAGACATTTATGTTGTTCTACAGTCGCTAGTTGTACGCTGCAAGATATAACCGTAACTGTTTTCTTTTTGGCTGTAGAACATACAGTATGTACATGTATCTAATTGACTACTTTTGCAGGCATCTTTAAAATCCGATCGAAGCATGCACCGTCATTGAACAAAAATGCTGTATTAACGTAAGCATTTTTTGTAGATGAAACTGGACTGCATATCGTGTGCCCAACATTCTTGCTTCACTGTACAGTAGCTTCACTATTACTTTTCTATACGTCGCAGACTTTCAATCCTGAAAAAGTAGCAAATAATAATCAACTAAATGATGACATTTATGATTTATTGTACTAATCAATAAACTATTTGAAGCCAAATCAATCCATTGAGCCTAATAATCTTGAACCTTATTATAGACATGCAGGAGTTGTATCATTGCTTCGCCGTCTTGCATATTTTTATTTTATATTACACTGCGCAAACCGGTGCAGTTGAGTTGAAAAGATAAAATAGTACACTCAAAATAAATTGCTAAATTTCGCTAGCTTACTTTCTCCCTTAATTTGCTGTACAATGCGTTTGCTCAGTGGTCGGCAAGGTTTTGTTGTAATTGCCTCCCCACACAAAAATTTAAAACATACTTTCAAAACTGGCCAAAAGTCATTATCTCTTTGAAAGTTAATTTTTTTAATTTTGAGCAAAATTTATGTTCGAATCGATGTTTTTTACCGCTTTTTAAAGGTGCTACCCTATTTCAAAAGTGTTTAATTTTATAAGTTGATGATCGTTGCTGTTACACACCACGCAGCACACAAAAGCAAGCTGTGCACCAAAGTGTTCGACCCACTAAAAAGTGTCAACGGGCCCACTGTTGGTGTGTGTGTGTCACTATTAACCGACTACTGCGTTAGGTGACCCGCGCCTGTTTTTAATACAATTTAATGTTGCTTTTAGATAGCATGACCTTGTTAGACCTAATTTGCCGCGAATGTACAGAAGCTATTGCGATAAAGGCCTGCAGTTTAGAAATGAACTTTTCACCACAGTTTTTTCTGTAATCATGTCTTGGATGTACATTTTTTAGATTTATGTGTCGAATTTAATCAAGTGTTTTATTTATATAATCATACCTTGTACATATGAATTAAGCCTGTAGCATAAGACTGTTCCAACTCACGTAGTATTATGGTGTCAGTGTGTGTATTGGTTTGCCATTAATCATTACTATTAAGTATTGTAATCTTATTAACTGCGAATGTGTATGAAGTAGTCCATATTTTACATTTCTTTTAAGTTGGGTGTTCCAATAGGTCTTTTAGAGAAATACTTTTTACCTTTGGTAAGACTTTTGTAGGTGAAAGCATTTGGAATGAAGAGAAGGTCTCTTCTACGTTTCTACGCAAATAATATTTTATTAATAAACGTGTAACCAGAAAATGGATTTTTTTTGCAATTGTTGGTAAATATGATGACGTAAAATTAACGCATTTCATTAAGTGCTAATTGACATTGTGGCTTTATTTTTTACAAGTTTCAAATATCGACCATTATATCTTCGGTTTCCAGTTCATAAACAGTCTTTTGAAGTGATGTGTCTACGTCGCCATGTTATATACCGCTTTCAAAGATTTCGTAGCTCTGTTTAAGTTTGCTAGCTCTTGCTTTGATTGATGTTCGATAATTTTCTGTAGTAAGATATGTGAAACGGGCTTTGAGGCTGTAAATTTGCAAATTATTGTTTGAGCATTGTAGCGTATTGTGCCAGCCGTCTCGTGTTCTTTGTTTCGGAGGCTATTTCAACTGAGTAGTTTTGTTATGTATGTGTTTACAACAGCATTGACGTAGTTAGTGGTACAACTGTAGTAGGCATTGCTGTAGCGAAGCTAAGAATTTATTTTCAATAGTTTGACGTAGATTTTTATGGCATATTGTGAAGCTATGTTAAAATGTAGAGTTATATAGTATTGTAGAGGGTCTGTAGCTTTAGGCAGAGTTGGATTCTGGCTGTTTCGGAGACTTGACTTAGAAATCTATGTTTTTGTTAATAACAGTACTTAAATAGAACTGATTAACAGAAAAAAAGTGCAGGTTTTTATAAGTTTATAGGAGCAGTTTTTTTCATAAACAGCGCACACCTGCAAGTTAAGGCTTTCCTTAACACAAGCGGTTTGTGTTTAAGCATAAGATTTGCCAATCAAGTTCTTACCATTGAGGCTCGATTTCAATTCTGTTGTTTGTATGTGATCAGCATTAGAAAGTTCCAGTCTGTTGATGTAGTAGTATACGGACTGCAGTAGTGCTGTATATTTGCTTGACGCTTTGTACATATGCACGTAGCGTAGTAATGCTTAACTAGATTTCAGCTCCATCATTTTTTGTGGTAGATGTGGTACCTTGTCGCTCTTGCTTCGTGTATTTCTGTTGGCCAACATTTCATCATAAGTCACAAATGAAATTTGCATTTATGCCTTAGTGGTTTTCTGGCTTGGCGCGTAAGCAACAACGTTCAAAACATGTAACGCCGATGCGGAACATCAAATACCGTTTTTCTTTTGAAAAATGTTACAACCAATTCAGTGTAAACAGCAGACGTGTTTAAACTGCGAAACCCATGGGTACTTTGCCGTTGTGATAGTTTTGTGGTAATTAGACAGTTCGCAACAATTTTTTTCTGTTCCGCACCAGCGATGATGACTTTGAACTTTGCGTTTATCAGAAGAGCATAAGCAAACCCATCTACGATCGGCTCTACTGACACCATCGTTTGTTATCTTTACGACTGGCAAGACTTAACAATTCTTGGCGACTTGACTGATCTAATGTAGGCTTACTTCTCAATTAAGCTCTTTTTGGATTGCTTTCTTTCATAAGTAGTTTTTATGTAATCTATAAAGCTTGTAAGCGAAGACTGGAATTTCACCTCCAAATGAGTACATCGTAGTGCGTAGTAAACAGAGTAGCACACAAAACGTTGTCAAATAATCGTCAAACTATTGAAGGCGGAATAGCGAAAAAATGTCCTTTTTTCACTACAACATCGCGTTTTGCACTTTTGTTTGAAGAAAAGACGCCGTGACATCAAGAAATCTAAGCCGTTTGAAGATTAATTAGATTTATAAAGGGTTGACCCATTAGGTAAGAACGTTTTCCAAAAGCTATTCTAAAAGGTTGGTTGTAACATGAAATTCTGTGAAAGAGTTAGTCTTTCCACGTAGCAAGATTTGGAATCCTTGAACATCAGAATGCAACTTAAAAGCAAGATTTCAAAATAACCTTAGACCAAAAGATTAAAAATAGAGTTTGCAGTTGTGAAGAGGTAGTTCATGCATTTGGTTTTTATTTACTTCCGACTCCAAGGCTACTCCCACTTCTTTGCATGCGGCCTTGGTACCGTAACCATGACAATCGTTGCTGTGATTAGAAATAAGTGCTTTTATTTTGCTTGCGTTAATACATTCTTGTAAATATAAACGCAGACTCGATCTTAAGGTTCAAGTTACTTTGTTCATTAAGTTAGAGTCGTATCGAGCTTACATTGGACCAAGGGTGCACATTGCGGAGAGCAAGGTTTAGTGTTCAGTGCTAAAGGTAAATTGTGCTCCAGTATCGTCACTAAGGGAATTCTCGCCCATGGGAACACAATTTAGGTATAGGTTGACCATCACTAATCCGGAATCATTGGGACCTGGGGAGTGCTGGATCAGATATTTATTGTTTTAGAATACACAAACCCAGTTGCTAATCACCTCATCTTAAAATTAAATTACCCTCTATATCAGAATAAGTTGGTTAATACAGAAAAGATAAGTGAAATGTTAATGAAATACAGGTAAAATAATTTGGTACAGTACAGTACAAAGTTAATTCAGGTTACTTACACAAGAAAGATCATCACATCCACTTTTCTGGGTCAAATTAGTGATGGTCAACCTGTAGTAATACTTGAGAACATTTTGGATAAAAATCGAAGTAAATTTAAGTTAAGGTTTTTTTCGGAGAGTAGCTAACTGCCCGAATCGCACAAACTTTACCGTTGTTAAGGATTCACCACTCGAAAGGGATGAATCTTCTATTATAGTTGTCACAGGCGGACGGCCAGGACCTTCCTCGCACTGATTCACCACTCGAAGGGGATGAATCTTCTATTATAGTTGTCACAGGCGGACGGCCAGGACCTTCCTCGCACTGTTCTCTATCCAAGCACCAGTTTAAAATCAAATAGTAAAATCAATGGGTTTATTGACAGAACAACAATAAAACTTCGAATAGGCCAGCGCGAGAAAATTGACTAGACTTTTATCCACAACGATTGAACCAGCAACATTCAAGAACCAAAAATAGAATTTGAAGTAACTTCTTTTTCTTTATATACATAATTAGTAAGAGCCTGAAGCCACGCGTTTTGTGTGCTTAGGTCCGAGTGTAGAAATAGATAATTGTAACAAAGCAAAGTGCGACAAAACAATACGTGCAATAAGACTCTTGTTCTCAGGGCTGCAGTTCGATTATCGGTGAGTTAAAAAATGGGCATTGGTGCGATAACATTGCGGCCCCTTTGAACAAGAACACAGGGTGAAGTTTCAAACAAAAACATAATACATATAGAGCACCAAGGCGCTACAATAATAAGATTAATTTAACATATTCAAAGAACAATGATGCAGTGGTCAGGTATAAGAAGTTCTTTTTGATGGTAGTCCACCATCATCATTAACATTCATATAGACGGTGCAATAAATAAAGGAAAAGGTGACTAAACACGTATGCTAAAGGCCAAGTCCGAATTTTCTGATATAAAATTACAGATTTTGAAGCATAAAAATTTCAATAATGCTCGGGGAAATACGAATATAAAAACACAAGATAAAATACAATAAAATATTATACAGGAGCAATTTTTGAAATATCACGAAGGATGTATTCGATTTTATTTGTACCATCCCCGCAATCTTTCAACACAGCAACAGTTGCTCTACGGACTAACTCTTTTCCGTTGCGCCACTGCGGGTGCACCCGGTGTACACGGCCCAAGCGATAAGCCCCGCGCCTTGAGATGTCTTCAGCATCTCCAACCAGGACCAATTGGCCAGTGCAGATATTATTCCGAGTTACCCTTCACTTGTTTCTACCTTGTAAAGTAGGGAGGTAACCTTGCATCCAACAGAGCCAAAATTTATGAGCCAAAGTTGTATTATAAAGAAAGTCACGACGCAAGTCCCCCCGATCATGAAACGCACTTAGAGGTGTATTGCGGGCAAGACCTTGCCCCAGGAAAGACGAAGGAGTAATCACAGCCAAATCATTAGGCTTATCGCTAAGCGAAGTGAGCGGGCGATCGTTTACTATGCGCATCGCGTCTGAAGTGAAAGTCTGGATTTCAATGAGTGACGGCTTACGTCGAGATTGATCTAAAACGCGATTAAAGGCGTCTTTAAATAACTTCACCATACTTTCCCAACTACCTCCTTGACTAGGAGAGTATGGAGGGATTTTAACCCAATTGATGTTACGCCTCCTAAAAGAATTACAGAATTCTGTCGAACCAAGCAACGAGGAAAGCCGATTAGCAGCAGCCCGAAACGTCGAGCCACTATCCGAATAAACAGTGTCAACTGCTCCCCGAAGATTTGTAAATCTAGAAAATGCGAGCAAAAATTCATTCAAGTCAAGACTAGTGACGATTTCCACGTGTATGCAACGAGTGCATAAACACGTGAGCAGTAAACCCCAACATTTGCAATTACTACGATTTTGGCGATAAAAATACGGTCCAAGATAATCTACGCCGCAATACTTGAAGGGTTTATTTGTGGCAGTTACTCGGCAAGCCGGTAGATCGGCCATCAGCTGTCGAACAGGGGTTGCTTTTCGCATTGCACATTTTACACATTCAGTCAGGTAACGCTTAACGCTCGAAATTCCATACACAGTCCAAAAACGCTGCCGCGTACGCATTAGCGTATAGCATGGACCTGCATGTCCAGCTTTAGCGTGTTCATCGAGAATGATCAACCTAGTAAGTGGGTGCCTGCTAGGGAGTATTAAAGGATGTTTAGTGTCTGTTGGGAGATCAGCGTTTTTCAGGCGACCCTCAACACGCAACATCAAGTTATTGTCCACACAGGGGCGCAGGTTTTGCAGAGTTTTTAATTCAGAGACACGACGGACGTGTTCTAAATCTGACAAGCTATTACCTAATTTTTTTTAAATCAAATCATAAGCATCTGATGACTTCTCCTGGAAAAGCTTAATTGCGGTCCCAAAATGGGTTTTCTGAACAAATTTTACAACTTCCATGAAGGCGTTATCTAAGTAGTCGGCATCAAGTTTCGGTTTGCAAAGGTTACGCTTTTGTGATTTTGCCACAATACACTGTTTGAAAGCAATTAAATAAGCCACCCGCTTTTTTAATGTGTATAGATCGGGAGCGCTTTCAATTATCCGATCCAGGCACGCATCGCTTTTAAGAGACAAAAGATCTAAATTAATGCTGGCACTACGAACAACCACGGCGGGGCTCACGGGCTTGGGTTCCAAAGATCCCTGTAAAAGAAATGGAGGTCCTCTAAGCCACAATGCAAAGGAATCAGAGTTCCTTACGCTGCCTTCGCGTGTACCAACATCAGCGGGATTTAAAGATCCTTGAATATAATTCCAGTCACAAGCCGAAGTCATAAGGTGTATTTTATCTACACGGCGTTTTACAAATCGCGGAAGATGAAGATCCGGGTTTACAATCCATTTAAGAGCAACTTGTGAATCTGTCCACAAGTGGAAGCTGCAAGACAAATGCTGTAATGATTTAGACACGGCGAACACCAGTTCAGAACAAAGCCTAGCCGCTTCCAATTCTTTTCGAGAGATTGTCCAATTCGTCTGAGACAACAAAACCAGTTTCGACTTGCCATGCACGAAGGCGACGTTCGATCGTCGCCCAATTAAGCGCCTCAGATAGACCACACAGGCCAAGGCATCATTCGAAGCATCACTAAACCCATGCAGCTGATAGCTAACGTTTTTATCATCGCCGGTCTCTGTTTCGGCCTCCCAAAAACAGTAGCGGGGGATCGAAACCTCTGAAATAGGCCGTAAAAGACAAAGCCACGCTCTCCAATTGATCATCATGTCTTTCGGAAGCTCGTCATCCCAGCCAATACCAGCACAGGTAGCTCGGTGAAGAATTAGCTTGCCTCCCAAGAGATAAGGAGCGATAAAACCCAGTGGGTCAAAGTGGCCAGCAAGAAAGCGCAGCATTTCGCGACGACTGAGTCTAGCTGGCATAGTCAAATTTTTATTACAATGAACCTTGAGACAGTCCTTTTCCACGTCACATATTAGGCCCAATGCTTTAGAGTCAGGCATAGAGTTTGAACCAAGGTCAATTTCTCAGATATTAGAGCCGAGATCGCATTTGGGAATACTCAGCAAAACCGGCTTAGCCAGGTGATTTGCCGACCACTTACACAGTCTAAAGCCTCTGCTTTCGAACAGTGACTTCGACTCTCGAGAAATAACCTCAATATCAGCCAGGGATTCAGCAGTAATGAGCAAGTCATCCATATACCGATTGCTCTCGATAGCTTCCAAAGTCAGTCGACTTGCTTTGGTAGGATTTTCATCAATCAAACGTTGTGTTGCATGAAGAGCAATGTAAGGACTAGAGTTTATCCCCCAGACATGTCTACAAAACCGAAATATTTCGGTTTCACCAAGTTTTATGTCGTTATCCTTAAACCAGACCAAACGAAAGAGATCCCGCTGGTCTTCTGGAATAGAAATTTGAAAGAAACATTTGCTTAAGTCGGCCATACACGCAAATCTACCCAAACGAAAACGAGTCATAACGTCTGTCAACCTATTCAAAAGATTAGCGCCGGGCAAAACAGCATGGTTAAGACACACTCCCTTAAATGTGGCTGCACCATCATATACAACACGAGATTTTTCTTGTTTCGTCACAAAGAAAGGCAAATACCAAGTAGGCCCATCAACTTTTATCTTCTGCACATGCGTCAACCAACCCTCAGCAAGCAACTCTTGAAATGTGTCTGTAAGGGTTCGGTTTAAAGTAGGATCGCCTAGAGCTTTCCGACGCAAAGACATAGTACGCTCTAAGGCATTTGAAAAGTTATTGGGAATCTTTTTAACAATATCCGATCTCAAAGGAACCGGAATCTCGTAACGACCATCTTTTACTTTGACGTTAGGTTCCACCAACGAACACGCAAGCTCCTCACTCCTAGAGGGTTGAGTCTCCTCGTTCTCCAATTCAACTTGTCGCAAAGCCGCCTTTAGCTCAGTAATTTCTTGTCTAAGTTGTTCACATTCGTTTGTGTCACAATCAACGTTTACTCTTGCTTTCAAGACCTGGTGCGAATCCGATCTCACCCCAACGCGACCACCGCTGGCTATAGGACCCAGTCGAGTCAGAACGTAGTTAGGTTCACTCGCATTTACACCCTCTCTTTCCTCCAAAACAGTGAGCAACTCTTTATTAGTTTGTCCTATCAAAATGTCAATCCTTTGCCGTTGAGGAATAGTGGGAATTTTAACCCCTTCGAAATGCCTAAGTTTTTGCGTATTTACGGCATGAGGCAAAACGTTCTCATCATCAATAAAGTCCGGGACAACCAAAGCATTTTTTATAGCAAAAGTTTCTTTATTTGAAAGTGATTCAATTTCAAAGTTTGTAACACCACCACTGTGCATAGTTTGTTCAGCTAAGGTGCGAATGGTTATTGAATGATCCGTTTTAGTAGCGAGCCTAAGCTCGTCCCTCAAGCTCTTTGAGATCAATGTAGCCTGAGAAGCAGTATCATGCTGTGCATATGCCAAAGTAGACTTGCCCGTCACTGGGTTTATAACCCTTACGGCACTCGTACGAAGCATCACCAAATCGTTATTAAAGGTCAGTTTTCTCACAACTGTTTGTTCAGCGTCTGTCTGTTTTTTCCCAGCGTCGGCTGCCACCGAAGTCTGGCAATGCCCAGCGCTGGCGGCCCCAAGGTTTACCCAGTCTGACTTAACATATAGGTTATGCAAGGCGGTAGAATGCTTAGGGCCAAAATGTGGCCCGCATAAGCGACATTTCGACGAAGAAGTACATTCTCTAGAGAAATGTCCCAAAGAAAGACATATAAAACATCTAGCAGCATCAATAACAGTTTTGCGCTTTTGCTATGGAGTTTTGCTTTTAAATTGTTCACAATCAGTTAAAAAATGTTTTGAATGCGGGTCGTTGCATACAAAACACACCGGGGGAGGTTTAGTAGAATGTTGAGTTTTGTTACAGCTACGCGAGCTTTCGCCAACGGTCTCTAGTGAGCGAGCGCCAGGACGTTCTCCGTTTACAGTGACTTGTCTGACGCGAACAGCCATATGTCCGTTGCCAGACCCACTTGCTTTATCTTTATCATCTGACTTAAAAAACGACTGCGCATAATCGGAGGTCATTATGTTTAGTTCATAAACTACAAACTCACGCAAAGATTCAAATCCAGGCTGATTTAAACTAAAACCCTCTTTTTTAAGGTAATCAAGGTACCTTCGTTTAAGTACCCCAGGTAACCGATTTGCAGTATCTAACATTAATTGCCCAGATAGCTTGTCCAGCTCGTCATGGGCATGTGCATACACTTCAAGGGTGTTTAGATCTTCATTGAACGCTTTCAATGAAGCGACGCTCATTGCCACCCTAGGTCCGGTACGGATTTTCGCAATTTTAGGTTCTGAAGTAAGCCCACCAGAAACGCCATATCGCTGACGCAAACGGTCCAAAGCTCTTTCAATGCGCTAGAGGCATTCATATTTCTCATAGGCGCAAAAAACAAATTGACCATTTCCCGAGGCTGGCCAATGCACGAGGCTCTCAAAACTTCGAGCCGACGTTCATCATAGGGACTCTCGTGCATAAGCTTCCGAATTTGGTTTTCATAAAAAACGAAGTCTATGTTTCTACCGTCATAGCCTATCTGTGAGGCAAGATTTATAAATTCATTTCTGTCTTGGCGTTCGATATAGGCGCGTAATGCCGGTTCACCATGAGCAACAGAAGGCCGCCTCAAGGACTCGCCATCTCCAACAGCAGGGCCCACAAGCGACTTCACTAGAGTTTGCGAATTGCTACCATTTATAGGAAAATCCTTTCGATCAGTCACAACGCGATCTAACGCCGATTGAAAATTAGGAACTGCCGATTTATAAACAGTTTTCTCTCGTTTGGGAAATTCAGAATTTTCCCGCGAGAAGCCTGTATTATTTTTAACTCTAACTATATTTCTTTTTACCGATCCTTCTAACAAAGAAGAACTCGTTTCTCCAGCACAATTGGCTAACTGCGTTTTCTTTAAGAGCGGTTTTAGGTCTGCGCGAAACGCCTCACGAAAGTTTGAGCGCCCTCCAAATAAGTTATTCAAGGAATTATTGGGGCCTGCCCTGCTTAAGACAGCCACTGAAGAACCCCTTTCTGAAAGCGCAATCAGAATCTCTTCCGCATCTAATTCAGCAGCAGCGATTTTAAGTTGCTCTTCTGCTTTTGCGATTTCGAGAGCATGTTGTTGTTTGGCTTTCGCCTCCGCTTTTGCGATTTCGAGAGCATGTTGTTGTTTGGCTTTCGCTTCCGCTTTTACAAAAGCATGTCTAGCTTCAAGTTCAGCTCGTTTCTTATCTAATTTAACTTGCCGGGCTATAAAGGTGCTACTTGATGTCGCGCTGACACTTTCAGCAACCTGCGATACACTATCCTCAGGCTCGACATCAATGGTACCATTGTCCTCATGATGGACTGAAAATTTCCTGGGTTAGGTCAACATACCCCGTTTAGCATTTTCATAAAGATTAAAACATTGGTTAAACAGATCAGCTACACTTTCTAGAAGCTCGTTTGAAACTTCAGGGTCTAAGACGTCGTTTAAAGCCGTTTTATACTTAACGTAGTCAATTTTAATTTCATCAAATTGTTCGAGGGCTTTGGCAAAATGTTCGTGCGATGAACATCTTGCAAGGGCATCACGCGATCGCTTTAAACCCATGGAAAGTTGTCGCTTTGTCGTTAAAAGTTTACGAGTATTTACCTCTGATATGATCGGGTAGGCTTGGGATGCAAGGTCGTTGCCTAGTTCCCCAACTGTAGCAGTTTGGTCACCCTCCACATGCCCTGCGGAAGGCGCTCCATTACATGTCGATTGAATTACGTTATTTTCGCAATTATTAATGTTAGAAATGAAAGACATACTGTACTTTAGTATGTAGGTTAAATATAAAAATCAATTAAATAAATAATATAAACAAATTCCAACCGTTCGTAAGGAAAGAATGATCCAGGTCTTCGGTAAAGAACTGTCGCGCTGAAGATCCGATGTCGCTGATCTCGCGCAATTGCACCAAGGATCTTCGAGAATTCTTCGCAAAAAAGGTGGAATTACACAGTGACTTCAACTTCCTGCAGAATCAGTTTTGCAGAAGAGCCAAGATAAGATGTCTGCCAGTCTCCCAAGTAAAATAGCTGAGTCCTTGACGTCAGTTTCAAAATAAAAATGACTGACAGACGGCACCTTGCAACGCTCCAACTGAACTTGAAGTAAAGATGTTCCTTCAAATCGTGAATTTCCAACTGAAGATGTTGATAAGCCGAAGATTTCCCAAATCGCGCAAACTTTTCCACCAGTTCAAAGAATCCAACGCGTATCTTTGAAAGGGGGTAACGAGCCTGAATCACCTCTCGGAAAATTTTTTAGTCTAGTCAATTTCTTTATGTTAAGGATTCACCACTCGAAAGGGATGAATCTTCTATTATAGTTGTCACAGGCGGACGGCCAGGACCTTCCTCGCACTGATTCACCACTCGAAGGGGATGAATCTTCTATTATAGTTGTCACAGGCGGACGTCCAGGACCTTCCTCGCACTGTTCTCTATCCAAGCACCAGTTTAAAATCAAATAGTAAAATCAATGGGTTTATTGACAGAACAACAATAAAACTTCGAATAGGCCAGCGCGAGAAAATTGACTAGACTTTTATCCACAACGATTGAACCAGCAACATTCAAGAACCAAAAATAGAATTTGAAGTAACTTCTTTTTCTTTATATACATAATTAGTAAGAGCCTGAAGCCACGCGTTTTGTGTGCTTAGGTCCGAGTGTAGAAATAGATAATTGTAACAAAGCAAAGTGCGACAAAACAATACGTGCAATAAGACTCTTGTTCTCAGGGCTGCAGTTCGATTATCGGTGAGTTAAAAAATGGGCATTGGTGCGATAACAACCGTTACACCATCTTTTCAGTTGTGTGCCCCTCCAAAATAAAAAACAACGTGAAAGGAATAAAAACACGAAAAAAGAATTATATTTTGGAAAGTTGCATCATGAAAAAAATCGTCATGTTTGTTTAGAGATCAAAGTGGGCGAATCAACCGATTTCAAAAAGTTGATTCTGAAATAAAATGTCTTCAAGTTGAGAACAAACACCATAAAATATATGGTCAAATTTCTGACTGTTGGTCACAAAATTTGAAGGCTATAAATCCAACGCATAGTGATACTCGGGCCGCCCTCCAAAAACATTTAAATACGTCAGTGCATCTTGTAAACCTCGCTGCTTTTCTCAATGTAGCACCATTTAGATGCAATCCTGGCAGTCGAACGGTCCGTCTAATACTGCGCCCACGTTTTTTTCAAAAGGACTATTTCTAAATAGGCAATCTTTGTGAGTGACATGATAATGGCAAACAGTTACCAATTGCACCTGTAAAATTTTTTACATTTTTAACAGGTTTTTTACTTGTAGGATCTTTTTACAGGTCTTCAATGACAGTATATTTCCTTTTAAAGCAGCCCCTAAGCTCACCCTAGTGGCTCAGTTTGAATGACGCTGCAGAATTTGCTGAGTTGCGGTGTTTTTCTAACCCGGTGCTTTCGGATCTTTTGTAGAAAGCCCCGGCCACTAATGCAAAAATGTGAGATTTGAGAAAATTACCCCCGCCACCTTTTAAGTAGCCTACTGCAGATTTTAGGGTTAAAATTAAGACAAAATATTAGCTGACATCGCTGAATTCCGTCAATGAATAAAAATTCTAACTGAATAAGAGCGGTGACCGGGGCTTTCTACTAAAGATCCGTGCCTTCCACCGGTATCCACTCAAAAGTTTTCTGGGGGGTCTACAAAAATTTCTGCTTTGTAGCCTATTCTGCATAAGCTTTGCAATCGCCGCGAGTTGAGATCTTGAGCAGATGTGACCAAGGACGACTGTAAAGCTTCATTTTATAAAGTTGCTTTCGAAAAAGGCGCTGTAGTTTAAAAAAGGGAAAATCTACAGTTTTATCTGAGGATTCGAAAAAATTACGGTAGAAACAGCCCAAAATCGCTTTCACAATGTTAGTTTTAAAAAAAGTCGCAAATTTACGAAAGAAAAAAATATCAATACTTGGAAATTAATGTCAACAAATGAACTGGTTATTGAATTGGCGGTTGGGAATCCACAGCACTAGCCCAGTCTTTAAAAGGGTCCCGTGACATCGAAAAGATTTGGAACAATTATTTTGAGCCAAAAAGGCGCAGACATTAAGGTAAAAAAGAAATAGAACCAATAAATTTTAGCGGACTATTGTGGTATTGATTTACGAGCTAATTAGTTGAGTGTTGTTCACCACAAAACCTAAGTAACGTGTACGTTGCCGTTTGACAAAGAAGGTAACTGAATAGGTGCTTTGTAAGTCAACGAGCACGCGCTGTACCGGCATTATCAGTTTCTAAGGCCACTGAAAACTTTTTGCGGTTATAGGTTTATGTAGAATACCAGAAAAAGCTGGCAAGAGTGAATGTAGCTAGAAACAGTTTTTAATGACTATAAGCTGAGTTAAACCAGGATAAACAAATACTGTTATCGCAATGAATTCTTGGTAGTTTGCACTGCCCCGAGGCAGTAATAAAATCATGAAGAATTTTGCTATAAGTAACTCAAATAATTACACGTTTATTCATTGTCATCGAAACAGTGTGTTGTTAAGATTTGAAACCACTTTTTATCACAGTGACGTGTCGCATGGGTGTGGCGTAGTTTTTGATGATGCGACAATACCCACGAGCCAAGAAGGTCCTATTTTTCGAGGTGTAAACTTTTTAAGAATCACCTTACGAATTTGAAATAAGCTCAGGTACGTAGGCTACGATTGTGCTTACTACACAAAACTTGACTGAATTTCATCCGATTCTTGTGTTATAACAAGAATTAGCATCTTAGCACAGAAATTACTCTAGTCTTTAAAACTTGTTTTTTTGGAGAAACTTTCGATATCATTTTGCTTGTATCCCTTTGTTGCAAACAAAAGCAATTGACAGACGTGATCTACCTCAGTTATCTTGTTTTAAATGCCTAAGGCGAGACTCGGATTTTAACTCTTCTGGGTATTTTTGTATGGGAGCCAGCCACGTTTTTACGCTTTATAAAACACGTGACTAAGCGGTTGAAAGATTGCGGGGAAAAAATAATTGCATCGAATGAACAGATAACGTTTTATGCTGCTAAGCAGGCTTAGTTAAATCCTTGCACATTTTAATTACATCAGACATCAAAATCAAGCTGAAGAAATTTTCAGTTAGTAGATTATGCGATGAAATGCGAAGTAGAAACCTCAAGGGAATTATGTCAAATCAAATAAGGTTTGGTAATGAAATATCATGCAGTTTTTTACGCATTTTTCCTTTCACGGCTTTTAGCGGCGGAACTTATTTTAATAATAGCTTGGTAAATACGGTTTTATTTTCATTCTCTGCATTTCTTCTTTTTTTGAGCATGAAGCAGAAACTATGAGAATACCATCTTTATAGTCTTTGCAATGACTCGGAAAGAAAACTGAATCCAAGTCTACCAACTACGATGACACGTCACCGCGCAGGGTGAATGTTTAAGCAGAAGATTTCCTAAGAAAAACCAGTAGAAAAACGAAAAGGGAAAGTGGAGCAAGCCGACGTTTCAATGCGTTAAGTCACGTTGCGAACGATGCATTATCTCGCCGCTTGCCTAAAGCCCTAATTACCATTGGAGTCTCGGCGGAGATCTCTGGCCGTTTTTCGGCCGGTGGACCTGGATTCCGTTGCTTTTTCAGTCATACCAAAGACCGCTATAATGAAGAGGAAGATTCAGGGGATAGCTATGCTGAACCCAGGTCGGGTTGTTTTGGTAAAGCGACCGGTTTCTTTTGAAATGCCGCGGCCCAATTTAAAATCGTCACAAATGATAGTTTCGAGTTGTTTTGGACGTTGTTGTTTTGTAATTAAGTAATTTGGTTCAATATTAAGCCAAAGGTTGTGCACACGACGATTTAGCTTACGTGCAAACAGGGGCGGATTAGCGAATTCAACCGGCCCGGAAACTTTGAAATAAAACCGGCCCATTTTTGACAACAAATTGCAAATCTTGCTAAAACGTTACACGGTTCATCTTACAAACTACATAATATTAGGCCATTTCAAAAACAATATTGAGAATTAGCAAACAAACATTATCAAACACTATTTATAGAGCAATAGTCTTCACATTTCTGCGTTCATTTTTGCTAATTTCTAGATGATCGTATGGTTCGAAATGCGTAACAAAATGTCTCGTTCGACGTATGTCAAAAAAAGGGAATCCAAGCAATCTTAGCACAGGTGATTTCTTAAATGGTTCTTTACAGATCTCAGCTTGCTAAAGGTTCGATTACTTTGTATGCCTGATATAAAAGAGGATAACTTCTGCAGCACATTCTATATCTCCGAGTCGCAGCATAATAGCATAGAAAACAATTTTGGCATCGACATTTTTGAATGTTGGGGCTTTCGTCTGATCAGACATCCTCGTCATCTGTTTTTTTAAAAACAAATTAAAATAGAAGTTGTATGAAAGAAAATTTATTAGTATCAGCAGAGTTGACCTGCGAAAAGTGCTAGATGATAATACGAGAACAAAATTTTGATCAAATAATAACATTTCCATCGGTATGGAAAATAGGCATCAAGAAATTATAGGCTCGGGTTGTATCATACAGTGAGATCAAAGGTCAAAACATTAACCTGTAAATAGTTTATCAATAATAAAATCAAAAAAATGATCACCTGCTTCATCCAATTCAGTGCCGTGCTCAGGTAAGATCATTTTTTAATTCCGGCCATTTTGATGCAAAATCCAAGAGCTCTTGCTAAAGATCTTGCTGAACAGGAGAATCTGAACTTTTATTTGGCAAAAGGTTGCACATCATATTCACAGCTGAGATAGGAATCCCATGAAGAACTATTTCAGAAAAGCGTTTGGGATCGAAGTAGCTTAAGTCAGCATATAACTTTTTATGCGTAGCAAATCTTCTATGCAAACTTTGAACCACTTGATCTAGAATTCTGTTATGTATATCGACCTCAAACTTTTTCATTGAGTCTGAAAGACATTCATCCAAGGGTTCATTTTTACTTCTTTGAACCCGTTAGTGGGAAAGCTGCTTTCAATTAAGACATCACATCCACGTTCTTCCAAAACTTCATTGGCATGTTGAACAAAATGGTCTGTTTTGGTTACAACCATTGCGAAATCGCAATGGATCTATTGAATATCCTTTTTCGTAGCTTCCACCATATTAAAAGCATTAATGAAATCCAGTCCAGAGGTCTGCAAGTACTTTGAAAGTGCAGAGGTTATCTCCATGATACGTAGATAAGTAATAGCTGTCAAAACATGTTGGTATCGAATCATATTATCTAACATGACACTGGCATCAAACCGCGCTTCAACACTTAACTTTTCAGAAGTAGAAGCACAATACAGAACTTTAATTACATCGCAGAACATGCCGCTGGAACCATCTTCAAATGCACCGGAAATTTTTTGAAGACATTTGTGCTTACACCACCATCTACATGTAGTTGCTTCAATCAAGTTTAACCTACTCTGAATATCATGACTATGTCTTTGGCTCATCTGCTCTTTCCCTATGTCCATTCGCAAATATGATTCCCGAAAGAACACTCCAACCTTTTGAACTAATCCAAATAGAGATATGGATGCATGATTAGTCGTAGTAACATCACAGAGAACCAAGTTGAGAAGGTGGGCATAGCACGATGTGTGAATGTGACCAGAAGATTCTTTTTCAAGAAAAGCTGTAAACCCATTATACTGCCCCGACATGTTTGATGCTCTATCTGTACTGTTGGAGATGCATTTGGAAACGTCTATGTTTTGCTTCTGCAAAACATCTTTTAACAAATTGCACAGGTCTGCTCCAGTTGCCAAATGACTGTCAACCATGGCAAGAAGTCGTTCTTCGACGTTTTCCCTAACAAAGCATAGAATAACTGAACATTTGTCGGCTGAAGTTATATCTTGAGTTGAATCCATTTGAACGGAGTAAATGCCTACTTCTCTAACCGAGTTTGAAATTTCTTCTTTCATTAGTTTAGATATAATAGCAATGATAGAGTTTACAGTAGCTTTGGAAATAAATGTATTTCTGTTTGCTCGGTTATGCTTGTGCTTGTCGAGTTTGTTTTGCAAATATTTTTTAATAACAATTTCCAAATTACACTTTAGAATGTTATCGTACTTCGCAAGAAGTACAGTTTCTAAAAATGTTTCGTAATTTACTTTTTCACATAAAGTAGACACCGCTTCCGAACTTCTTGTTACCCTACAGCTCGTTCCCCGTTTTCCGATCATTTTCACAATGGAAACAACTCTGTGGAGAATTTGCCTTCTTTGCATGACCTGTTTGTTGTCTAATGATGTTTGACTGACAGTAAGTAGGTCTACCACTGTCTTATTACTGCTGAATCGTATGTGAGCTTCAACACATGCCTTATGTTTTTGAAAACTTTCGTGTTCATCAATTCGTTGGTCAATATGTTTCCACGAATTGAAACCCGTTAGAAATTTGCTGGGGTTCTGATTGCTAAAAGTAGTAGTAGTTGTAGTAGTACCATATGCATTAGTACCGATGCAAAAATGGCAAAATAGAGCTTCTTTTTCTTCTCAATACGAGAGACATAAACGCTGTAAACGACCTCCAGAGTCGTTAGGTCGGAAGTACACATTTGCAGCGTTAAATTTGGTTGTTTCGGGTTGATGTGGGTGAAACTCGAAATATTCGGTTAGTTTATCTTGTTTTGGTTTCACAAACCACGAGTGGTACGCTGTCGCAGAAGAAATTACAGACTGATCTCGTTGAACTTCTGAAACTTGAGCGGACATTGCAGAATAGTCTTCACTGTCTGATATTTCTGGATTGAGATTTACAGACTGCTGACATTGACGTTATAAAACTTGCGTTAGGGGAGCAGAACATACTTTAGGATTATCTTGGTTGAAACTGTCTGGTTCTGGTTTACCAGCATATACAGTCTGGACTTCGCTTTCCGATACTGGCGGAATAGATATGTCAGAGCAATTTTGATTAACTAAATCTGATGCTGGTACATCATGATAACTTACAGTCTGATGCTGATCTTGATATTCTAATAGCAAAGCGGGATTAACTGTCGTTTGGCTTTCCATTGAGGTGCTTGCTCTTGCAAATGTTTCCTGAATGTTCATTCATTTAGCAGCAATTTCTTTTTGTTTCTTTGACGCTCTTTCTCAGCTCCACCTTTCCGCTTTTTCGTTTCTTTTTCTATTATTTAAAATTGAGAGAGGCCTGGAGAATGGATAGTAGACAACTATGTTGGGTACGCCATATCCTTTGTCCTGCGACTCTTTCTTACGTCATAATTCTGCAAATTAGGGAAAGAAGTTACCACTGACCCTTCATTTATTATTTTACGTCAAGTCATGACAGTCACAAACCACGATAAGAAAATTGTAGATAGGCTATACAAAAATACTGTTACTGAAAAATAATTGCAAAATTATTATGTATGGAACTGGTTCACATTCTTAATCATTTGTTAGCTTCTTAAAGTTAGTTTTGAGGCAGCCCAGTGAATCACTGGACCGGCCCACCGGGAAACTCCCGAATTCCCGCCGGGCTAATCCGCCCCTGCGTGCAAATAGCCTGGGTTCTCGAACATTCTAAGTTTTCAAGCGTTGTTGATAAGTTGTCAAAAACATTTTATTGTAAGGCTGTGATCTGTCCAAAACAATACACTGTGGATGTACTGGTTGACGTTCACCAATGAGAGTGATATCGAGAAAAAAATGCGCAACAGTATAAATTTTCCCGTGGATTTATTCTCTTAGCATGACATCGTTGAAGCCGCTGCCACGTCATTTTAGTTGGACCTTTTGTAAAAATTCAATAAAAGATGCGTTGCTTTGTTTACTTTTTGAGAAGCCTTTTGATCGTGATTCTCCTTCTATGCTCTGGCATTTGCCAAGAAAGTGACTTCACCAGGTACGTCTTAAGCTATTTATTGTCATGCGTGTAACAGCTTTCGTTGTTGCCTCATCACTTAATCAAATGTAAGGTAAAACGCAATTCTTTTAATTTCAGTATATTTATGTATATCTACTAGTCTTGAATGCGGTTTTAGGCAACTATTTTTTTATTACAGGCAATAGTTCAACCAACTGTGTGGCAAATACACCTATAGGTACAGTTTAGTCACGGTAGAAATGCCCTTACAAAAAAAATGAAACTAGCTTTTTTAAAATTGATTGTTTCTTATCAACTCGGGCAAAAGCGACCGCGAGTTGAAAAAGTTGATATTTACAAACGGAAGCTTTACAAGTAGGCTTATAGCATCTTCAGATAAATGAGAACTTACTAATTATGAGTATAGCACTCCGGTTCAAGTATTTATACAAGCAAATTAAAATTGGCAAAATCATTGAAAGCTTAACAATGTAAATGGATTTACGGGAGGGTAGATTGGATTCGGACCCCTTCTTTTTGACCCTGATAAATTTACTTCGCTAGAAAAACTAACAAAATTCCCAGTTAAGTCAATTCCAAATGCACGTAGCAAAGCTACTAAAAGCTAGTCATCAATATTTTACAGTGTGTATGGATGCAACTCAACAATTCGAGATGGACAAGGATTTCTGCATACTCCTAACTTTCCGAGCTCATACGAACCAAATAGTAATTGTCATTGGCAAATCACTGTTGAAGAAAACCGAATTGTTTCCCTTAGCTTTAGGTAACATTTTTTTGACGAGGGTAACACTTCGTAACTCTTGTCATATCTTTGATTTCTGTCATCTAAGGAGGCAACATCTTTTCTCCTCCCTTTCCCTAGCAAAATTCGCTCGAGTTTCTTAATTACAAATATTTTGCTTTGATGGTCAAAGTTTTTTCTCTGGCTTGACTTTTTAGTTCCGTTAGTGATGCCAGTGGCATATTTGCAGTAAATTGGAATATAGGGCGAGAAAAAACTGAAATTCTATTTCCTTTAGAACAGGGGTGCTCAAAGTGCACCCGGCGCAAGAAATTTTCTCGCAGAAATTCTACCTATTCAGATATCGCAACCTTAGCTTATGCCTGTAAAACTTCAAATAATAGCTTTTTGCCGCTCGTCAAAACTTCAGGTTAGTGAAATGTGGTTTGGACCTTAAAAAATTTGGGTACCTTTCCCTTAGGAAATAGACTTTAATGGTAACATGGTTAATAACTTCAATAACTGGACGATGTAGGTCATTTGTTCCATCAACAGGGACATCGGCAAAGAGAGGCAAGAGGGGCACTGAATCCTCTGCAATTTTAAAAATCATAATAGCTGACGGTAAACGCGCATAAATAGAAAGTAGCTTGATGAAACGGAAAGCAAATTGTGGGAGCCTACATTGTTATGGTCCTTTAAAAATGTCCTTGTCGTTCAACACAACTTTTGACCAAAGAAGGTCTCAAGCTGTAATTAGAATACGTAAAGCTTTGCTTTAACAGAGCTTGCTCTGCTGGTTCAGTCTTATGAAAATTTCGGATTTGTCCCTGACTGCTGTACTTCTTCATTGACCTGAAGTATGTTACTTGAGAAAAAAGTCAATGCAAGATGTCTAGCTGGCACTTTAGGAATGTTTGCACCTTTCTCAACAAACGTTTCGAAAATTTTCTTTCTCTATCTCCAGCAACATATTTTGAGTAATCCACTGGGATTTTTTTTATTTTTCAGCCGTTTTGAAGTCGAACGCAGTTTAAACTGTGCGTATGATTACGTAACGGTGTTCAATGGGCCATCTAAAAGCCACCCTGAGCTGGGAAAGTATTGTGGAGCCTTTTTGCCTGCGGATGTTAAGTCCACTTCTAACCGGATGCTAATCATGTTCCACAGCGACGGAAGCACACAAAGAAGTGGATTCTTTGCTCTTTTTCAATCCGTTGCGCCACAGTTGGCAGGTACAGGGATGTGTGCAATATACAGTAGTTAATGAGTTGCTTTGAGTAAAAAACAATTGTCAGGTTTGGGGAAAATAGTTCAAACTAATTTGAAATGGAATGTTATCTTCAAAATATGTCCTTAACGGTAAAAATTGTCTAAACTTAAGCTTTTGTGCATTCCAAAGAAATTGCCTTTTTCGACCTCTGAAAGGTTGGCCATGATTTTTATTAAAATGAACAACAAATGAAAAAGTTCTTTTTTGTCTTTACTGTACACCCACTTTACGAAGAAATGACTTCTTTAGCCACTTTTAATGTAATATTGGGATTTACACTTTGTGTTCAGACCAGTTTCGTGGTTGCCAGTATTATCGGAACTAAGGGTGTCACTAAGGGTTCCTTCCCTAGCAACAATATTATGGAGAAAAACACTATAGCAGCTTGCCTTTAAAAAATCCATTTCTAGTTGTTGGCTGGTAAATGCTACACTTTTAAGATTTGAAGTTGCACCTTTTGAGTGTGACATCAGTGTCATGAAGTGTAATGACTTTTTGCCGGCACAATGCCCATCTACCACAAGCAGGGCAAGCTTCTTTGGTTAGAACTGCGTCTTGTCACCGAAAACTGCTGTAAAGCTCTCAACCAAAAGTACAACAATGCAGCCATCAATCATTGGCACCGTTAAACGATGCTCAAGTCACTCGCACTCATTGCCAAACAAATTTAAGAAAATACTGTTTTAAAATAATAAATTACTATTTAGTCAATATGTTTGTCTATCTGTCTGTCTGCTTGATACTAAAACTGTTTGTAGAAGCCAACAGCTGCGGGGGCTTGATCACAGAAAGTACGTCGGGAACTTTTCACAGCGTTAATTTTCCTAAGTTTAATTATCCGAACAGTTTGACTTGTGTTTGGCATATAAGAGCAGCAGAAGACCAACAAGTAGTGTTGTCGTTCGATAAACTGACCTTGGAGCCTTCAAGTAACTGCAAATATGATTCAGTCGTAGTTTTAAGTGGTTGGAGCTCTAGAACAGATACACGGTAAGAAAGTCAACGTTTTACATTTGTGAGGCTAAGCTTAGGGCTATATGAGAGGCGAGAGAGTGCAAATTATCAAAACTGAAAAAATACTTTTTTAAGAATTGTATTTTTCTGATGACTTGATAGATGATATTCTTTCTATTAATTTTTCCTTCTTTACTTACCAAAAAATAATCATCATTCAATAAATTCATTCAATAATCATCATTCATTGTATACATTGACTAAACCGTTGAGGAAATAGTATCTTTACTCATTCATTCACGCGTATAAGCTCATGCTCGGTTTGCATGTCTTTCGTCAGACTGGGCCACCACGACGGATAGACTGCTTGGCCCCACCATCTGTCTGCCACATAAAGACGGAGGCATCCCGTTAAGTGCCATGCCCAAGGACACAACAAGCAAGCTTGCTGGCTTCTTCTCCACACTATCCCTTATGTGCTGAGCACCAAGCAGGGAAGCTATGGATACCATTTTTTAAAGTCTTTTGGTATGACTCGACAAGGGAAATGAACCCCAGGCCCACCGACTACGAAGCGAACGCTCTAGCCACTACACCATCGCGCCGGTTACTTTACTGTGAACCTACCATAGTAACCGGCATCAAAAGATAAGAATTTAATGATTATTAGCAAACATAGAATAAAGAGAAACTCCAATCTGCCGTCAATAAATGCGTCATATGTTGAGATAAAAACTAGAAAAAACATATCTTAGGCATATAAGAAGAGGAAGTAAAGAAAGGCTACCCTCAACCGTTTTAGAGCACTTTATCTTCTTGAAGTTATTGACTATATTTACAATTGCTAGCACGATTATATTATAAATTTAGATTCCTTGGTCGATTTTGCAAAATAAATGCTGTTCCCGAAGAAATTGTATCAGATGGAAACGAACTTTTTATCACTTTTTCTACTGATTCAAGCGGAAATAATATAGGCTTTCTGGCATCTTACTCGACAAGATCAACGTCACCTTCTGAAGTGGAAAAAGTTGAAAGTAAAGTTTTATTTGTTAGAAAGCAATTGAACTTGTTGATTATCATCAATCGTAGTAGACTACTGGAGATACTCACACACTGATGTCTTACTTGTTTTTTTGAAGGTTGCATCATCCTTTAATATCAGACTATGGAATAGGCCTATTGCGTTTTTACATTTCTGCAATCCATGGTTTCTGAGCGTCTACTTACGATTTGTTGCTTTTAGATGCTACCAAATCGATCCCCGAAAATCCTTCTCAAAACAGGTGTCCTTCTACAGTGATTTTAAATTCCAACTCTGGAGTGATTCTTAGTCCAGATTATAAAGTATTAGACGGATATCTTCCGGATCTACAATGTTCCTGGAGGATAGAAACGTCTCCCTATTCCAGAATCTCGCTCCGCTTTGCAAATTTTCAACTCGAACAAGATGAAAACTGTGTGTTTGATTACGTCATAGTATATGACGGAAGGCAAGTTTATTATTGTAAAAGATAGCTTATACTGTACGTAGGCGACAGAATACCCTACTTGAGTGCCCTAAGTTACGCAACGCTTCAAGGCGCGTCAGGACGAGATGCTCTGCTCGTAGCAACAAGCTGCCGCATGGTGACCATGACTTGAACTAAATTTAAAAACGGAAAAAAAGACTTATGAAACTAAGTGGAATGACTTTTCTTAGCGGTTTTTTTCTCTGTCAATAATGGAATCTTATATGCCTGCAACAAGTAACGTTTTTAGTATACGAGACAGGAGTTAATCTTCTTTTTCATACCACTGCTTTAATGCACGTTTGAAGCTTTGTTCTCTCTAAACAAAAAACAATGTAGAATCAGTATCTCTCTCTATCAAAAATCACTTTTAAATAACTGGTTCACACTGTAGCAGCACCTCGCTAGTTAGCCTATCATTACAAGCAATTTCTCTCGATTATAGTTGTGGTATGTGTGATAGAAGCATAGTTAAAGCAGTGCCGGTACTGGTCACTGCAAAGAAAGTTTGAATACAATTTGTTCACGTATGACTGTAAAGGTTTCCGTGTGGCAGGATACTAAAGATAATAATCAGTTGTTTTTTGTCATATGTATTCATCCTCGGTCATGCATTTCGAGGTTTTATTCAGGCACTTTTGCAGGAACGAATCAAGTGAGGTATTGGGTCGATTTTGCGGCGACATGGAGAACAAGGTTATACAGGCAACAGGCAATCAGTTGTTCATGGTATTTGTGACTGATTCAAGCGGAAATAATGCAGGGTTTAGAGCTACTTTCACTTCACTACTGATTAAATCGCAAGGTAGGAGAAATTATTGCTAGATACTCAAAGAGAAACCTTAGTTTGCATTCAAACCCTCTTCAGAGTTGCAAGCTGTTCCGGCGCATTGCATTTCCAACTCTAGTATTGCACACAGGCTAAGTAAACTGCCTTTACGTGCCTCGACTACATGCATATTAGTGAAAATGATTTTGGAAGAAAAAATGTGCATAGTCATCGAAAAAGCATTGAAATTTTCGCATTTGCATTTCTTCAGCTTGACATTTGCTGTGTTCTTTTTTTTTTATCGAAAACAACAATCTTTAATTGTTTACTTTTATTGATTTTTTAAAATATTTTTAAAAAGCAATCTATTTAATCAAAAACTGTAAATTGCGATTGTATTTACATCTGCAGCAAACTTCACATCAACTGCATCTGCCACAGTTTTATCAACTGCATCTGCCACAGTTTTATCAACTGCAACAACTAGAACAGTTGCTGCCAATTTGTCTACTTCAGTAGCAACATCAGCACTTCTATCAGCAGCTACGAGAAGAATAGCGGACGCAGTATCTTGCAACGCCTGCTCTTCAAAGCCTTTTAATCCTGAGCAAGCGTGCAATTCCTTATTTGGTAAAAGCGATTTAAAACTTTAATCAAGATTAACTGCAAAGTTTTTTGGCGTACTAACTTTTATCGAATACCAATAGGTAGATTTTCTCAGTGTCATGTTTTATTCTTTGCATTACCTTACTGTTAAACACCAGTCAGAAAATCTGTAAATAACATTTTTTAAAGTCTTAGTATTGCTCGATAAAGTGAAAAAATTCTAAGGTAATTACCTTTGAAATAAACACTTTTCAAATTACTTATTTTTAAAAATCTGCTTATTCATTGTAATCTTCAGGAAGCACTTGCTGATTGACAAGGTGACCAGTTTCCATGTTGAGGGTACAGCGCAAAACATACACAAAACCATTGTTAGTTAAAATAGAAAGACGCGAGGTAGTATAGAGTAGGTTTGCAACTGGTAATATTTTCTCCCTTTGTATTTTTGAGATAGAGACGTTGATACCATTTTGCTTATCACGTTTCTACCCATTATTTAAGGGGGTTATGGATTTGATAGGTGAACTCCCAGATCCTTTTCTTAGACTACGTCTCAACACCTCTAGGAAACCACGGCAAAATGTTGTGGATGGAACTTTACAACTCTTTTACTCAATTTTGGATTGTTTATCCTATGATGAGGGAATTGAAAACTTCTTTTTGCGCCAGAGAAGCTGGTAGCCTAATCAAACCATTTTAGGTTTAACCAATGATACTTTTTTCTCCGTTTTAACTTCTTGCTTGCAATTGTTGACTTGTGTTTGTTTGTATTTCAGTTGCATCGATCAAAGTCTTAAAAGTAAAAGCGCTTCGCTCAGGCATTGTCAGAGCACGTGTTCTTTTGATCAAAATGCTTAAAATACAAGTGCTCGGAGTTACCAAGAAACGAAAAACAAAGTTTTTTTTCATGATCAACTGTCCTCAATGCTTCCCAACACTGGCTAAAAAATCAAAATATATTTTTTCTGGCAATCAATTGGAAGGCACCAGCGGTCAGATTGCTCTTTCGGATCATATCGAGCCGTTTTCAACAAAGGCACAGAAGAAATGGATAAAAGCGATCCGGAGATGCGCTAAAAGCGGAAGTACTCGCCAAAACAGAAGCAAGAAGAGAAAGAGAGAATGAAGATTGTGGCTTCGTTACTGAAAGATACCTATCAGTAAAAAAATTTATAGAAGTGTGTCTAAGGACTGTTTATTGGCAATGGCACATGATGAGGGAATGTTGTGCTGTAATAGGTTTAAACTACCTAACGTTTTGAGCAAAAATCACTAATCTTTGGTTTAAATAAATCATATAATTAATTCTGCCATATCCTAAAATACAGTTCAACTGAACCTTCTTTTATCTTTAAGCCACCTTCATATGCTTTTTTGAGTGTGTATGTGTAAATTTAGATTTTGGTCGTTGCACCTGGGTACATCAATCCCGAGCACATAAACTTGCGAAGCCTTAAAATGCGTTTTCTTTTTAGCCATCTAGATCATGCCGTCTGTCGTGCATTAATATTTGTAAAAAAAGTGAAAGAATGAAAACTTAGCTGCTTGAATGTGGATTACAGTTTTTCGTTTTGTTAAGGTTATCGAGTGATGTGCCGCGCAATTAAGATTTTTGTGAGAATGAGCTTACCAAAATTGTAATGGTATAATGTTTATAATGGGGCAAAGCTGTTAGCTTTCCTTAGAAAAGAGGTTTTCACTCTGTTTGGAAGGAAACTGCCATGGTTACGAGAGGCTTTAGGCCTCGGTAGCAGGACTCGTGTGCCCTGTGCGGTTTTCGTTTGGAGACCTGTACTGCGACTACGAAAAGGTTGCACCAACCAACAGCCGCCTCAACGTGGTGGTGCGGTCCCCGGCCCCGTTTGGGTTGGGTCGAAATGGCTGTTGGCCTTCCCGAGGGTCCCAGTTACCCCGGGCACTCCCCATTCATTTTTTCGCTATGCTGCCCCCTGAACGACCGCAGAAGGGCAGCACACAGCATCTTTAAAATCGGTCGCCTGTTCTCACTTTTTCTTCTCTCCTGCCTTACTCTTGCCCTCCTTCGTCTACTCATTCTTCTCCTGATAAGCGGTAACGTTCATCCTAACCCTGGCCCCATCTTTCCTTGCTCTGTGTGCGCTGGAAATGTGACCTGGCGGGGCAAGTCAGTGCAATGCTGCGCTTGCTCCAAATGGGTCCATCTAAGGTGCTCACAATTTTCTTTATCTAATTTCAGAGCTCTTGGCAGCTCTCACTCTTGGAGCTGCCCCCCCTGCCGTAACACTGTGACTCCCCCCTCCTCGGACTCCTCCGGCACGTATACCTCCACTGTGGAATCCGCCCCCCCTGCTAATGCTGCACTCTTGCCCCACCCTCGTCTCCAAACTTCTTATTCCCCATCTGCCCATCTTATATCTCCTTCCCCTGCCCTCCCACCACCGTCCCTTGCTCCTGGCTATACTTCTGCACCTCCTGCCTCCTCCCCTCCCCCTGACTCTCTCAGGGTTCTTCAATGGAATGCTGGAGGTCTTCGAGCCAGGAGCACTGAACTACTTCACTTTCTTTCATCCCATTCTGTCGACCTTATCTGCATTCAGGAATCCAATCTTAACTCATCTTCCTCTTTCCGGATTCCTGGATTCTCTGTTCTGCGTTCTGATCGCATCCACTCCCGGTCTGGCATCCTCTCTTCTGATGCCTCGCATGCTAGCGGCGGCGTTGTCATTTTCGTCAGACAGGGCCTGTCCTTCTCTGAACTTTCTACCACCTCTCTTTCTTCGCTCGATTCCTACTCTGATTATGTAGGGGTCAACATCTCTCTAAACAAATCCTCCTCGGTGTCACTTCTTAATGTGTATGCCCTCCCTATTCGCTCCTCCCCAACGGATGGCAGAACCGATTCCTTCTCTCCCTCAATTCTTCCCTCCTCCAGAAATCTCTTCATTCTGGGGGACTTCAATTGCCATCACCCGCTTTGGGACTCAAGAGGTACTTCCGACCCCCGTGGGGAGGAAGTATTCGACTGGGTCATCTCCTCAGACCTCCTCCCCCTCAATGACCCTGACACACCCACCCTACTCCATTGCTCCTCTGGCAGTCGCTCCTCTCCTGACATCTCCTTTGCTCCTTCTACTCTTGCTTTTTCTTGCTCCTGGGAGGTGCTTCAGGACCTGGGTTCTGACCACCTACCAATTCTTCTATCTATCCCCCTCTCTCCGGTCTTTCGCCCCAACGAGCGTCCCCCTTCCTTCAATTTTCAGAAAGCTCGCTGGGATGACTTTGCCTCCTACTTTGACTCTCACTGTCCTTCTGCAGAGGAATACTCGTCTCTTTCCTCTGCAGCTGCTCTCTTTACCTCTCTGGCAATGAATGCGGCCAAATCTTCTATTCCTTTCGGCCGCATCAAACGCCCTCCTAAAGCCTGGTGGTCTGCTGAGGTGGAACAAGCGGTTGGTAAAAGACGCAGGGCTTTCGCTACTGCTCACAGAAGTGATGAAGATTGCCAGGCTTACATCTCCGCCTTTCGACGTGCCTCGTCAGTCATTGCCAAGGCCAAAGCTGAGGCATGGCAGACGACCTGCACTTCTCTTTCACCTAAATCTAATTCTAAATCTGTGCACTCTCTTCTTCGCTCTATCGCTGGCTCTCTTTCCTCGTCTTCCTCCTCTCCTAACTTTCCTAACTGTTTTCTCCCAGGGAATCGGCTTCGGTTTATGCCGCTTACCTGAGGTCTCACTTTTCCGTTTCTCAGCCAAAGGCCCTGCGCAGCAGAACCAGAAGCTACCTTACTGAGCTCCGCCGAGCCACGTGCTCTGTGGAGTTTCACTCGTCCTTTTGCTCTCCCTTCTCTCCCACGGAATTTCTTGCGGCTGCCTCCAACCTCTCCTCATCCACTGCCACTTGTCCAGATAAAGTTGCCTATCCCATGCTAAAGCATCTTCCTCGCTCTGGCATGGATTTACTTCTTCACATTTTCAATCTGTCTTGGTCTTCACATTCCTTTCCTTCCATCTGGAAGACATCTTCTATTATTCCCATACATAAGATGGGAAAACCTCTCGACTCTCCTGCTTCCTTCCGGCCTATCTCTCTCACCTCCTGCGTATCAAAGCTGTTTGAACGCATCATTCTATCCCGTCTACTCTTCTTTCTGGAATCTAATTCCATTCTTTCTCTCCGCCAGGCCGGTTTCCGCCCTGGCGGTCTACACTCGATCAAATTCTGTACCTTTCTCAGTCCATTTCGGATGGGTTTAACAAACCCAGGCCGGGCTCTCGGACGATCCTGACTACTATCGATTTCTCAAAAGCTTTTGACTCTGTCTGGCATCCCGCCCTTTTTCACAAACTTATTTCGGCTGGCCTCCCTCCTTGCTTTGCTCGTTGGACTCAATCTTTCCTTTCTAATAGGCGCGCTTCTGTGGTTTTTCAAAATCACAAAAGCCGTTCCTTTCGAGTCCGTCGAGGTGTTCCGCAAGGATCCGTTCTTGGCCCTGTACTTTTCTCTCTCTTCATTAATGATCTTCCGGCTTCTCTGCCTTCTTCCGTCAGCTGGTCTCTTTACGCTGACGATCTGGCCATTTGGTCCTCCACCCCCTCGGTCCCTACGGCGGTGGAGGCCACACAAAAAGCTCTGTTTCGATTGGAGCGCTGGTCTGAGTACTGGTGTCTTCCTCTCAATCCGAGCAAATGTGAGGCCTCGTTCTTCTCAGTGGATCCCCACCAGGCTAACCTCCAGCCCAACCTCCTCCTACTCGGCTCCCGCCTCCGTTTTAATCCCACTCCAACTTTTCTTGGGGTCACCTTCGACCGCACTCTTTCCTTTTCTAAGCATGTATCTTCGCTGAAGGCCAAGTTTTTCCCACGTCTCAAGGCCTTACGCTGTATCTCTGCTTCCTCATGCGGCCCCTCTAAGGAGTCCCTCTCTGTTCTGTATAAATCTTTTCTTCGGCCCCTTCTCACTTACGCTTCACCCGGATGGTTTCCTTTCCTAAGCGCTACCAATATCACCAAATTGGAACGCCTTCACCGAGCGGCCAGTCGCGCCATCACCGGCTGCCTCTCGTCCTCCCCTATCCCTCTACTACTCACCGAGGCTTCTCTACCTCCCCTACGAGTCACTCTGACTCACTTCACTCATTTTTCTTATGAGCGGGCTCTTCGTCTTCCAACCTCCTTTTCCATCTCAGGTTTGGCCAGACTAGGAGTGAAACCAAGACTCTGCAGATCATCCTGGAGAGCTTTCGCGTCCACTCACCCGCTCATGTTTCCTTCTACTTGTTCTAGGGAGGCTCTTGTTGCTTGCCCTCCCTGTCCTCCTTGGAATTTGCGTTCCTTCACGGTCGAGTCCACTCTTACCTCTCCATGCTCTCGCTCTGATCCCCCTCACTCTCGCCAAGGTGCTGCTCTCGCCCACCTTGACTCTCTCCCCCCTCATGATCTGGTACTCTGGACAGACGGCTCTGTTCCTTTTCCTTTTGGCAAGGGCGGCTCCGGCGTTCTTGCCAACTGCTCTCTCTGTGGCACTGAGGCCACTCTTTCCTTTTCGGCAGGCCCAGTTTGTTCAAGTTTTTCCACTGAAGCCTGCGCCATTCTGCACGCTCTTTGCTGGTCTCGGCAACACCATAAAGTCTGCCATTTTTCTTCTCTTCTTCTCCTGTCTGACTCTCGTTCTGTCCTCGCCACCCTGCTTTCTCCTCCACCTTTCCTGTTATCTCAAACTCTGTGGCAGATCTGGCAGGAACTGTCCTTTTTCTCCTCCTGTTCTATCAGGCTAAAATGGGTCCCCGGACACTCGTTTCTCCCGGGGAACGACACAACTGATGAGCTTGCCAGACGGGGAGCGCTGCTTGCGCCCTCCGCAATCCCTTGTAGTCTCTCTCCTCATATCTCTCGTATCCACTCTCGTCGTTTCTCGGACTGGAGGCGTACTGTCTCTTCAAAGTATTTTGACACACAGGTTCCCTCAATTTCCACTGAGGAACTTGTGCTCCCTCGTCATGCTCGCTGTGTCCTCTCTCGTCTTCGCTGCAACGGACACAGCCTTCTTTTAGGTTCCTATCTGTCCAGGATTGGCAGAATTGAGAACTCTTCCTGCAGCGCCTGTGGACACCCGTCCCAGGACATCTCTCATCTCATTCTGCACTGTCCAGCTACGGACTCTTTGCGCCGCTCGGTCTTTGGCGACTCTCTGTCTCTCTATGACCTCTGGTCCAGACCCTGGGGAGTTACCCGGCTTCTGGGGATCCATGGTCTTCCGCCATGCCCCCATCCCTCGGAAGGGGTCGGGTAATCAACAACAACAACACTACGAAAAGGGTGTCGGCTGCGGTCCAAGGGTGACCTTATAGTCACCGAAAAATCTTCAGCTTTACAATGGTACATGAAACATCATTTATTCAAATAAAACGTCTTTTTCAAGGCTAGAATAATGCAGAAGCTTAATTGGCTTTGAAGTCACACTTTTGCCACTCCAAAGTCAGCGTCTTGTCGAGTTTCTCACTTCAAATCAAGGATTTAAAGTTTTGTCCTCATTTCTTAAATGAAAGCTAAGCAGGAATGATATGAAACAGCCAGGCACACACTTTTAGCTGATCAGTTTTAGAAAAGTATCTGCTATGTCGAACAGTAATTTCTAGCCTGGTAGCTCAAGTACCAATGCAGTATTATAAGTGAGAGGCCAATAACCGTGTGTTATAATTAATCTTGGCCATATTTCGGGCATTTTTGCAGGACGTTAACAAAGATTCGTCTTCGGGTGGTAGAACAGGGATCGTAAGCTTTCAGTTTTTACGTAACTCCCGTCACAATAGTCTTCCTTTTCCTCGCCAAGGTCTAGAAAAACCCGAAAAGTTTAGTATCCACATCACTTAGTTAAACTAGAATCTTTTTGATCACCTGAATTTTGGCCAACTAATATACGAGAATACTTTCGAACAGATGAAGTGTTTTTATGTATCTCAAAAGGTTCCGGGATCAAGTGCATAAATTTCCCCATGTGGGGAAATTTATGCACTTGACAAGGATTAAAAAACGGCTGTGGCTATTTTGCCGTCGACGGCAATTTACCCTCAGAGACTATTTTGCCGTGAGTTATTTGTGATTGGTCAATCTAAATGACGTACTAAACATTTGACTTTTGGTCATCTCTGATTGGTCAATTTTGAAAACCATTAAAAAAATTTTGCACCCCCAGGTCTCTATCCCCCACCCTGTACACTCCCATCCAGTGTACACTGCCCCGTACATTTACATACCGGGCCTGCCTCTTCAGTGTACACTGCCTTTCTTTTAATGCCCTGCCAGCTGAGATTCGAACCCTAATTTGTGCTTGCTGGATTTGATGCTGTTCTAATGTTCTTAAGAATAAACTTGATAACTAACTGGGGAAAATTTTGCACTTGTTGTTGTCTTGGGGAAAATTTTGCACTTGTTCCAGGTTCCCTATTGCACAAGTTTTCCGGCAACACAAGTGACATTGCCTCCGCTATCTTGCATGCTTTTCGATATAGTAAAGATTCAATGCGTGTTTTTTTCGAGCGACTTAAAGTGATGCTAGATGACCCTTTGGTGCTTGAATTAAACTTTCAAACTAGGCCACTGCGCCATTGGTTGCAGAATTTTATTGACGTCAAAGCGCGATGAACTTGTATCAATACGAAGAGCTATACGTTGATGAACTATTAAAACATGTTGGTCTATTGTATCAGGGGGTTCCAACTATGTGCTCTGTTTTTTATTGTTGCGTAGCCCTATGCAACCGCCGCTACACCACCCACAAATCATCAGCGAGCCTTTAGACAGTTCTTTAAAAAGTACACAACAGAGCTTAAATAATCTGACAGCTGTTGAGACTCCGGAGATTTCAAACAAGATGTCTCTGTTAGTTTCTAAATCATTTGCTACCGGAGGTAACAGTTTCACGTCAGGAAAAAAAATCAATCATCACCGTCATGCCACCTATTCGCAAATACACACGCAAGCGCTTAACGTTCCTTGTTATTTGCATAATATCTATGGGGTTCCAGCGTACCGCTGTACAGGCTACAATTGCGCAAAATGCGGTTCCTGCCGCTAGTCCACTTTTAAAAACAATCACCTTAACTTTACGGCATTGGATAGCAATAGCGCGGCAAGAGGGAATTTGAAGCACCGCCTGTGATTGTGCCAGAAAGCTGAGCCCCCTGGATAATTTGAAAGAATTACATCTGGCTCGGTGAAAAGCGTTTCCTGAGTATACCTTAATAAACAATTTTCATGCAATATTTATGAAATATTGCTAAGCTAAGCGATCGGAAAAGTTAGGTAGGAGCATGCTAGTCTTAGTTGGTAAATAGTGACCCTACCTTGTCGCTTGCTGTGACACAAAACTTTTATAATTTGTTTTACTTTGTGATATGCGAATGGATTGTTGACATTACAAATCTTTAAAGCTTTGTTGCAATCAACATTCAATTACTGCGCAACAATGTTATTCTTTCAGAGTTGCGCTTTTCATGTGATTATGCAGCTTTACGCTAAAGCGCTTTTCCCAAAATACTAAGAAATTTATTGAAACAACAGACAGTGATACTGTTTTGACCTATCAGGTCTCTTCAGTGCAGTTGGTGACCGACAAGAAGCTAGCGGCTTTTAATAAAGCATAGCTTAGACCGCCACACTTGCGGGGTCTATACTAGATCCCTTTGGTGGAAGGTTTGTCACCAACTGCACTGAAGAGACCTGATAGGTAGTAACAGTGTCACTGTCTGCAGTTTTGCTAAGTGCATTGCTAGCCTCTTGCATTACTATACATGTAAGACCTTGTGACCACTAGGCTGTGACAGCGCTATTGTTCTAGCAGTTGCTAGACTTAGTGCACCTACGACAAGGCCACTCATTCACGAGTGATACGGCTTCGCAGAGGGTATTGACAAACCTTCCACCAAGTGGATCTAGTATAGACCCCGCAAGTGTGGCGGTCTAAGCCAGGGTGGTCCAAACCCAGGTCCGCGGCATCATTATCTGTGGCCCGTGGAACATTTGCTAGTATAGGTAACAATTGCTGGTATAGGGCAACCAAAAATCACACTTCGGATATGTTTTGTCATAAAACTAAACAGAAAAAACTTTTGACATTGGTGATTGTTACATCACTGACGTCTTTGTATTGACTAGCATTATGGCTAGGCAAGGCGAGACAGTCAGTAGACAGAAGTGATTGGTAGGTTAGTGGAATAGTGTGCTTCGCTAGCCTGTATTGTTAAGTAACTTAAGTCAGTTATTCGACTGTAAATATAGTAAATTTAAATTGTCTTTCTGCAGTGGTCTGTAAGTCTTTTGTAAACATGAGTGCAAAAAGAAAGCTGACAAATTCTAACAGATTTTTTAACTCTATATGGGAGGAAAAGTACTTGTTTGTGGAAAACAAGAGTAAGCCACAATGCTTGGTATGTCTGCAATTGGTGTCGGTACCAAAAGAATACAATGTAAAACGGCATTACGAAACACACCATAAAAATCAGTACGAAAAATACGAGGGAGCTGCAAGGGAAGCCGTTGTAAAAGACCTGAAAAGTAAATATGATAAACAAATGAGTTGTATCACTAACTTCACCAAAACCACTTTTTCTGACCAGAAGGCGTCTTATGAAGTTGCTCTGATACTAGCGAAAAATGGAAAAGCCTTCAGAGATGGAGAAATTGTAATGGAGTGCTCAATGAAAATGGCCCTTGCCTTTGGTGACAAGAAAATGGCAAAACATTTTGAAACTGTGCCTCTTTCCAATCAAACCGTTGCAAGAAGGGTAATGGAAATAAGTGAACATGTGTCTGAAAAAGTAAAAGGTATTGTTCAGCAGTGTAAATATTATTCGCTAGCTTTGGACGAAAGCACGGATGTTTGTGATGTCAATAAGCTTCAAATTTTTATCCGCACTATCGATGAAAATTTTACAATTCATGAAGAATTACTTCAGGCAGTTCCACTTCATGGCACAGCAAAAGGTTCAGACATTTATAACAGTCTTGTATCTGTCGCCAATGCATATGGTGGTTTTGAAAAGTGCTCCAGTGTTGTGACAGATGGCGCTCCGGCGATGGTTGGACGAAAAACTGGACTGGTTGGTCTGTTAAAAACTAATGGTGTGAATTGCCCAACATTGCACTGTATTATCCACCAAGAAGTATTGTGTACAAAGGCCTTGCAAATGAGTAACATCATGAGTAGCGTAATGGCAATAGTCAACATTATCAGAGGTGGAAATAAAGCCCAAAGGCATAGAAAATTTGTCCAGTTTCTGAATGATTTGGATGCGAAATATGACGATGTGCCACTGTATTCAAAAGTTCGATGGCTGAGTGCAGGAAACACTTTACAGCATTTCTTCTCTTTGCGTAAAGAAATCTTATTTTTTCTGCGAGATGAAGTTGAAGGAATGGAAAAGTATGAAATCCTTTTGAGCGATGAAAAGTTTATTGCTTCCTTGGCCTTTGTTACAGATTTTACAAGTCAACTAAATATTTTGAACAAAAAGCTTCAACAAAAAGATCAAAACATATGTATACTTTTTGGACATATTGAAGCTTTCCGAAGGAAGCTGAAGCTACTTAAGGCTGACTTACAAAAAAATGTTGTTACTCACTTTGCATCTTGTCAAGAATTACTCGAAGAGGGAAAAACTGTAGAGTTTTCTGCTTTTGCAGATATGCTTGATAACGTGAGCAATGAATTCGATGACAGATTCGCTGAATTTAATGCGATGAAAGAACAAATTGAACTCTTTATTAACCCCATGGAAATAGAAATCGAAACTCAGGCAACTAAATTTCAGTTGGAATTATGTGATTTGCAATCAGATCCCTTTCTCCAGTCAAAAAAGAATGAGAGAAATGAAGCATTTTGGAAGCTTGTGAGCAATGAGCAGTTTCCAAAGTTGAGGGATTTTGCTTTGAGAATGTTATCGATGTTTGGAAGCACCTGCATCTGCGAAAGTACTTTCTCCGTTATGAAAAGACTGAAATCTCATACAAGAAACAGGTTGGGAGACGAAACATTGGATGCCTGCTTGCGACTGTCAACGACTACTATAAATGTTGATATAGAAAGATTGATCAATGATAAAAAATGATCAAATGTGTTTGTACTGTACAATAAAAGTTTTTGTGTTACATTGAGCTGTTTACCTATTCTTAGCACTAATTTGGCCCGCGAACAATACAAAAATAATACTGTGGCCCCAGATGCCTGCAGCCTTGGACCACCCTGGTCTAAGCTATGCTTTATTAAAAGCCGCTAGCTTCTTGTCGGTCACCAACTGCACTGAAGAGACCTGATAGGTCGAAGCAGTATCACTCTCTGCATTTTTGCTAAGTGCATCGCTAGCCTCTTGCATTATTATTGCAACAAGTTTAATGAAAATTAACAGCAGCCAGCTCAGACATAGTAATTGAGATTTAGACAAGAATAGAAACAATATGGTGGGGGAGGTCTATACGCTCTCCAGAAGTTATAATGACTCTAAAATTTTGAACCCCCTGACCAGAAGTCGTTCCTGTGCCGCTGTATAAGAATAAAGCAACTGGGCGGCTTTAAATACTGACAACCTCTGCTTTTGTTATCGGAGAATTTTCTGGTGACCGCTATTGATATTACCGCAGGTGCATTCTCCAGAATTTTTCCATTTTTTTGTCCAAAAACATCCTTAGTCGAAACTTGCTCAGATCAATATTTTTCTACCGTGGGTGGCAGCATCCAAATCGCTGGTTCTTTAAGAGCTACTTTGGATTTCGGTTTGTCACATTCAGGTAACTATCTTTTAATTGTTATGTTGTAAATTTGGCTTACAGCATCAGTCACTGGCGTAGAAAATTTGATGACACAAACATTGATGACACAAATTATTTAACCTTAAATTAAACTGCTGAGCAGTTTGTCGAATCTTCAGCAGTGGAGCGTATTACTTTGAATGACCGTATGACTTATAATTCCTGCCGGGTCGCCAACGTAAAGATCGCATCCCAAATTCTCTTCCACTCTGTTGGGCGATTGATTGACAGGCCTCCTACTTTGCCTGGATTGATCGCTATAGTTCAGCAAGATCTTTAGCAAAACCCCGTGTCAGGGCAGAAATTGTTTCGCAACTTGTAATGACATTTAATGCTGGAATTTCTCAAACTTGTCTAACTGAATTTCCCTAGATATTTGGCCCTTGCCATTACTTTCGTGTCATTGGACATTTGATAGTTGCCTCAGTGGGAACTACGAAGGAAACACCTGTTACTGCAAGTTCCCGCAAATAGAGGTGGTCAAAGTGCTCCAAAATTTATTTCAATAAATGTACCGGTAGGTTTGTTGTTATTTATTCAAAAAAATTACGGAAGAAAAATTCGTAAGTACAATATAATAGATACTTATGTTTGAGTAAAAGTAAAAAAGTAGCCAAAAATTAAACTAAATGTAGTAATGGTTTTATTTTTCACAGTTCTATTCAGTATTTATTCACAGAGGTTTGCATGGACAGGGCATCTGCCCTTGAGTTGAATTTTTAATCAAACTATTCAGGCAGGGCATTTATTTGAAATTTCTCATGGTAAACAATAAATCTAACCAGTACTTTTTCCCCACCAGGTAAGTAGAAGACTTTCTTTCCTTAATTTTGCGTCTCATTGTGCTCAGGAAGTCTAGCACCTACCATGATGGTGGCTAGGTGAAAAAAATAACGAAACAGGCGACCCAAACACATCTAATTGAGTGATATACAGAACTGGACTGGTCAAGCAAATGCAAAAAGTGCACAAGCGACGAATGGCCAAACCTTATAGCCAATAGAAATGGAAGAGAACAGAGTTGACATCAAAATGTCCCCAGCGTAACCAAGCTATTTGAAAAACTAAACTTAACTGTCTGACTCACGCGTGGTTATACGGTTCTGCTACTAAATATTTAAAGGATTTTCATAACTCCCCGTACGGTTTTTCTTGGTGCAACTTACGTACTACCAATTTCGCTGTTATAATACGTCATTAATCTCAACTTCATTAAGTCTAAATCTGTGTTTTTATGTATTTTACTCACAATTTTGAGCTCATTGCTTTTGTACTTGCGTCAGATCAAAATTGTGACCCTTTCCAAGAAACGTCTAAAACCTTGTTTTTTTCGAATTGCAATTCCAGAAGGCCGCATTAAGATTTGTTATCTGGAGGGTTGACCCGATGGATAAGATCTTATCCCAAACAAAAGTAAAAATTTTCCAAAAAATTCTTTGCAATGGTGATTCAAATTCTTTTCTATGGCATGCAGGCTTGAATTGAATAATATTACTTTAAGGTCATATTTAGAATCACTTTTTTCAAAGCAATTGAAACAAGAAAAAATCTAGTTCGTAGTTGTGAAGAGAAAATTTAAATAGTTTTATTTATTTCCGAACTTTAGGACATCCACTCCTTTGTAAATGCAATCCAGATCAGCGTGGTGGTGTGATTGAAGTTTGTGTTTTGATTTCATGTGCGTAATACATTTTTGTAGATACAAACGAGAATTTCTCAGCTGAGTTTTAATGTGCACCTACAGGTAGCGGAGTGTGGACTGCAAGACAGCGTCAGAACAAGTGCGATTGCCTCTTTGTGGAGTTTGGTTTAATACCCCATACTCGAAGTAAAGTTGTTCCGATTTGGTGAAGTATTTCAAGTGTTCTTCGGAAATAAACAAGTTTGCTTTACAGTTTTAACGAGCCCCTCTTGAACTAAGCGTCTCTTCCTCAGTCCAGCATGGCGAAAACACGCTTTTTCAAACTACACTCGACCTTCTTTTTTCCGGACTAGATGGTCCTGGAATCGGTCCGAATAATGAAAATACCCGGATGTATGTACTAGGCTGCAGTGAAAAAAGAAAAATTTTGAATTTTAAAAAGTGGTGTTTATATATGTCCCCAAATATGGTGTAAATGACGTAGAAACCAATTTTAGGTTCGTGCACCCTCTAGTGGTCGTGCACATCTGTCGAACAGGAGAAAAATTGCTATTTTTACCATAACTTGAGAACCGCTTAAGCCAGAAAGATGGTTTTTGGCTTAAAAGATGCAGAAACACCACTTTCCTATCTTCGTTAAGAGAAACTTTTCTTCTAAAATGCTTTCTAAAAAAGTTACAGGCAAAAAACACATTTTTGAGAAAATTTATGCACTTTCGTATCTAAAATATGGTCTATTTTGGCATTTGCAAGACTTCTAAGATGATTGTTAGTGATTAATTCAGTTAACTTTGATCTAATTCATTACCTGGGACTGTTTGGATGTTTCATAGAGCAAGTACCATATAAGCAATATGCAAAAAAATACTAAATGCAACACACGTTAGCGTAAACATGGAGAGCTGAATGATAATAAAACACTGTTCACAAATAGCATATGCATGAAGGAAGATGTACATGCAGTAAACACATTGCAATGACCTTAGCAGCTAAATTTTCTCCTTCTAATATCTCAACAAATCTGTCATGGACTTAGTAGCACCAACTGACTCTTCAATGTTCTATGGTTTGAAGATATCATACCAGCAAGTTCATTATATTTACGGTGAAGAGTTCAGGTGGTTAAGAAACTTAATATTTTGCTAAGTTTTCGTTTTGAGCGCAGACAATTTCCGATGCTAATGCCTCACTTTAGTGAGCATCATAAGCAATCAGTGTGTCACTTTGGCAGAGTGGTTAAAGTCTATCCTATGATTAAGGGCTGACATGATCTCAGAAGCCGCAGGTTTAAGTCACTGGTTGGTGTGGGCATGGGTTCGAATCCCATAGGTATATGTCGCCATATTTTGCTGGCATACCCTGAAGCCAACCCATATTGACTTTCTGTCTTCGTATGTCAGAATGTTTGTGCAAATAATTGTTGAATACAACAAAAAGTAGTAGGACTATGATTGATAGGATTATTGGCAACAGCTTTATAACAGAACTTAGAAAGTATTTGTTTCGAAAGTTTTATTGTTTTCACAGGTAAAATACCAGTATTAAGCTGTAAATGAATAAAGTTTAGTGTCTACATTTGCTGTTGCAAGCTTACTGATCACTAACAAGTTCTTCCTTTGGTTTCAATAATAATATTCACAAAAGTGGAAAATAATGCTGACAAGGAAAAGAGCCTATTCTGGTGCTGTCATAAAAAAGTTGCATTGTGGAGAAATTTTTGAAGCTGTCAAGTTGTTTCCTCCAGGAGAATTACCGACGAAAAGACACGTGATTGAACGAATGCTGGATTTACCTGATTTTAGAACATTGAGTGCTGCTAGAGAAGTTGCCAAAGAACTGCATTAAAGATGGATATGGTGCAATGTATATCCTCAGCATCACTATACGATTGCAACTAAAATACAACAAATGATGACAACTTTCAGCAATGTTACACGGTACCCAAGAAAGAACTCGGAGCCATATAAGAAAATGGAATCTTCATTCCTGCAAGACATGGATCAACTTTTCGACGTGTACTGTGTTGATGAACAGAAAAAAGACAAACGGAAATCCGACATTGTTTGAGAATGGCAAGGGAAGATTTTACATTCTATGAAGACCAGAGGACTGAGCGTAAACGTAGGTGTGTAGATGAAGTTGTTCCTCTAACACAATCTGATTTGAGGTTCAGCCGTGATGCCCAGCGACCTTCTATTCCAATGTCTACGTATGCCTAAGCCTCACCAAGTTCAGAACAATGCTCTGCCTTTGCTTCAGATTCTAACAGTGATACAGCAGATGGTTCTGCATCACAGTCGTCAGAGACATCTGAGAAATCAATTATTACTCCACAAGATAGCCACCCAAGTCATGCACAAAATCGTCAAAGATGGACCAACTTAGCAAGAATGTGTGAGAGATATCAATTATTGGATAGAGCTGGAGCTGCTATTGCCACCAGCACATTACAAGACATGGGAATCGTCACTAATGAAGACAAATCACTTGTAATTGATCCAAGTAAACTGAGAAGAGAAAGAGAGAGATGCAGAAAAGAAATTTGTCAAGAAGAAGTTTCTAATTTTACATATGTATCTGGATTGTACTTTGACGGCAGAAAAGATGCAACCCAGGTTATGTTAGAAGGACCAAATGGAAAAATGTACAGATCTACTCAACTTGAAAAGCATTATGTGCTGAGTGGTGAAACGACAATTTCAGAGGAGGTTATGCTGAAAACTGTCAAAACACCAAAGATGCTGTTAGTAAAAGCAACATTAGAATATTTCAAGTTCCCATCATCAATTTTAATGCACGGTCTTTTCATCAAATGGTCAATCTAAATGGAAGAGAAGTGAACCAACCACCAGCGATAAAGCACCACAATGACTCAGAAATTGAAGTCATTCGAAAATATCCCTTAAAACTAAATCATCCATGCCATAACCAGCATGTAGAAAGGCATGTAAAACTGGTCACAGAGGCATCTTCTCAAGTGTGTGGCATTGATCGCCGTGATGGACTTATTCGGCAGAAATTAAAGTCTCGACAGATTATGAAAAAATTTCACTCAAAGCATCATTTCACTGTTTGACTGGATCTATTCTACATGATGATTGACACAGATCTGACATTATTTCTTTTTGCAGTGTACCGGTACTACTGTGTGCACTGTGCAATACCGATATCAACATGTTGACAGGCTAAGAGTTTTCATTGTATGTTTACTATCTGCTCCAACTTTTCACTAAATGCTGTGTTTGCAAATAGTGTTTGAACATCATTCAGCTCTCCATGTTTATGCTAACGTGTGTTGCATTTAGCATTTTTTTGCATATTGCCTATATGGTACTTGCTCTATGAAACATCCAAACAGTCCCAGGTAATGAATTAGATCAAAGTTAACTGAATTAATCACTAACAATCATCTTAGAAGTCTTGCAAATGCCAAAATAGACCATATTTTAGATACGAAAGTGCATAAATTTTCTCAAAAATGTGTTTTTTGCCTGTAACTTTTTTAGAAAGCATTTTAGAAGAAAAGTTTCTCTTAACGAAGATAGGAAAGTGGTGTTTCTGCATCTTTTAAGCCAAAAACCATCTTTCTGGCTTAAGCGGTTCTCAAGTTATGGTAAAAATAGCAATTTTTCTCCTGTTCGACAGATGTGCACGACCACTAGAGGGTGCACGAACCTAAAATTGGTTTCTACGTCATTTACACCATATTTGGGGACATATATAAACACCACTTTTTAAAATTCAAAATTTTTCTTTTTTCACTGCAGCCTAGTATGTACTAACATATATACAATGCAAATCAAATGAAATAACTGTCCTCAACAATATGTACAATATACACTTGATCTTCGTTTATGCGGACTAAATGCCGCAGGAACGGGTCCGGATAAATGAAAAGTTCGTATAACACAAACGTATGCAGTTAATGGTAATAAAATAAAATAACCCTCCTGAAAAAGATAAGAGACAATGGGACTATAATGTTACTTCATTTAGAATATTTACAACAGGAGTCACTAATCTTTTAAACCGAGGGCTATTTTCTTTGCAGTGAACATGGCGAGGGCGATTAGTTAGATAGCGTTTTTGTTCTATAGCAACAGCGAAAATCTTTTTTTCATTTTTGGAGATCATGTGTTCAATCAATTACTTACCTTGGACATCTCGTTATGTTAAGGAATTCTGTGTTACAAAATGATGAATCATGTAAATTTCACTGGCCTTATTGTGGACCTTATCGTGTTGTTGAAGTTTTACCACCTGTAAATTATGTGATAGAAAGTCTTGAAGAGTCTTCAACTAAGCGTGTTTATTTTAATCGTTTGAAGAAGAGTTGTGGAAGAGTTAAAAAAAAATTAAGGCTGAAGATGATAAGCTAAAAGAATCATCCCGTAACGATCGGCCGAATAGTGACACGGGATTTTGTTGACGTTTTTCTCCAAGTCAGTTGGACTTGCCACAAAGTCACAATATTAATAGTCGTAGATCAAATTTACGGCCCAGAAGTACGTTGAGAGGCCTATATTATTATCCAGAGGTTTAGCTGCATTTTGATTGTTTAACTGCACTCTATGAAATAGTATTGTGCCTGGGTAATTTTGATATTATTGAATCACATCACCATTAATTAAGATGTTGTAGGCTGTTTGCAATATTGTGTGTACGTACATGTATATTTCTGGTAACTTCCTCCTGTTTTAGTGGAGGGGAGAGGGTGTTACATGTTAATATTGAACATGGGTTGTTTTGATAGCGCGGTCTGCCTTCGGGTGGGTTCTCTATGCTATGTGCTAATTATGCCAATAAGTCGTGTTGCCCGCCGATGAGAAGGACTGTAAAAGTGACGAGTAGACGACGGCGTTGTGTCACTGACTTTTAAAATACTATACGTTTTTATCTGCTTTTTGTCCGGTTGAAGGTTGTGCCAGGAACGAATTGAGACTATCAGAGAAAGAAACGTAGCACTACAAGATTGCTTATGCTGCCAGCCTTGGAGCTACGTAGTTGGCTTTCATAAAAAGTGAGGTTTTTTATCGTTTGCATACGCAGCATTTCCAATGCGCTAATTTGAATTGAATTGCTGCTTGCTGTTACTTATGGTCCACCGTGAATTAATTATTTCCAAAAACGACGCTGCATCTTGATTTTTGTGGAAAATAACTTTTATTAGCTGTTGAAGCTATGTAGTCAAATGTAGACTACTCGACAGGAACGCTCTGCTTGTTGTCTCCAGGATGCGATGATTTGTAGGTTAAGCGGTGTGCTTTGTGGAGATATTTTGGTAATGGTTGGTCCTCGTAAACATCATACAGCAATTTCCATGAAACTTCTCCTCCAGGAGCGTTTATGCCATCATGAGATTGGTCATAACTAAATGGCGGAAAAATGAATCTTTTTGAATTCAGCAAATTTTTTTACAAACGTTTTTCAAAAGATACACGGAATCGAAAAACAAGGTGTTGGTACTGTCCCGACGCCACTAGAGTTGGGTGAAGATAATTGTTGGATCGAAATAGGTCCACTTAAGGTGCTCACTGCTCTCCTTCTCCAGATTCAATACTCTAGTCAGCTTTCACTCCTGGAGCTGTCCACCTTGCTGCATCCATGCTTTTTCTGGAGATCCCACACCTACCAACACTGCGTTTTCCTTTTTAGCCACCTCCAGTTTGTATTTCTTTACTGTTCAACCTGGTCCATCTGGCCCTCTCTGCCAATGCAGCGCTCCCTCTTCACCATCATCTTCAAAATTTCTACCCTTCTTCCGCCCACTTTGTATGTCCTGCTTCTGCACCCTTTCCACTCCTCATGTTTCAGGCTGTTCTTCTATACCTCTGATTCCTCTTCTTTCCCTGACTCTCTCAGGGTTCTTTAATGGAATGCCGGAAGTCTTTGAGACAGATGCGCTGAACTACTTCACTTTATCTTGCTTTATCCTGAGGATCTTATCTGGATTCATGAATCCAACCTTAACTTATCTTACTCTTTCTGGATCCCTCGATTATCTGCTCCGCGACCTGATTGCACTCACTCATGGTATGGCATTCTTTCTCCCAAAGACCGCACGCTAGCGGTGGCGTCATCATTTTTGTCTGGCAGGGCCTATCCGTGTTTGAGCTCTCTACCTCCCCTTTCTTTGCTTGGTGCTCACTCTAACTACGTAAGGTCAACATCTCTCTAAACAACTCCTCCTCGCTCTCTTTTGTTAATGTTTATGCTTCCCCTATTCGCTATGTTTTTATGTTATAACTGCGATCTGCTTTGTATTAGGCCCTCCTGAATATGTTTTTGTAGTTAACTCAAAAATTGTGCTATTGCCCACTGATTGAGTTGCGTTGTTTAATGTTGCGATAAGTTTATTACTGTTTGTTTACAGATTTGATTTGTTGGTAGTCACTGCGAACGCTGATGCCAAAGAAGTTAAACTGCTCGTCACTGAATGAAATTTTGAAATTGAATTGAAAATGGAAAAGCTTGTTTGTGATGTAGAAAACAAACACTATGATTATATTAATGGTGAAAGTTGTGATTTAATCAAGAAAAAATCAGAAGCAACAAGTTTTGTTTGTTACCATATAATACATGAGCTAAACCCTTCACTTTCATCAAATTAAGCTGTGTAATGAAATACCATCCATGCGATAGTGCTCATTCTTTTATGCAAAGTGACGATGCAATGTCAAAATAAGCAAGTTAATTACATTGAAAAATCATGAAGTTTCTAAAATTCTTTATAAAAAAGATAAAGCTGTTAAAGGCTATCCAACAACAAGGTCACGTATTGATAATAGGCTTGACTCAAACAAAAACAAACGAGATCTCCAGAGAAAGCTAATATGGCAATACTTTTAAAAAGGTCTACAACTCTTTTCGAAGCATCCCAAGCCATTTTTGCCGTACAAGTTTTAAACATGTTACTAATGTTGCTTGCTATCTTCGAATTCTTTATTGCTCATATATGACACACGCCTCCGCATAATAGGTGGAGCTTTCATGGCTTCGAATTCGCTGCGATAAATGCCTCCAGTCATTTAAACCTGTTGTACCCCATGAGTTTTAAATGCTTGATGAATAACACAACAAATATCTTCGTAGTTTTAAACCTGATTGTGTTACAAAATGATAATAATTTGTTGAAAATGAACGACTGCTTTGGAGCGGATCTTTAGGGAAAGGTCCTTCAGGTTGTTAGGGACCTGCTGCAAGAATTGCTTTTTTGATCTCTGAGTTTACAATAATGGTGGGAAAGTTATTTTTGCTTGCATCTGATCTGTCTTTAGTAGTGTTGAATTTACACGTAAAAATTTTACATAAAATGTTCTGAGTTTTAAACCCGCAGTATTTCAATTCAAACCTGACACTTAAATTCATTACGTCGTGTTACTAATAACATTTGAGACTTTTACCCGGAGCCTTCCTAAATTTACGTGTGTTTAATTCGAAGACAAAGTCAAAAATGTATGTGAACCAGTATAGTTGAGAATTGACTACGGGAAGAATGGTCGGAAGATTAGTAACTGTCAGAAGATTCGTTTGATATGATTGTAGGAAATTGTTACTGCTATTTTTGGATCACAAGTATACACCACGTCTTACATATACATTTGGAACGGTTCCGCCATAGTCCGGTAAGCCCAATTTTTAATTTGCTTTTGTTACTTGTTTTCCCGCTGGATTTTCCTTATAACGACTGTTTTATATCTAAAGTATTAATCCAAAATTCGAGCATAACTTGTAGTAGTCTAATCCCGTTTTGAACCCGTAGTCTTGATCCCGTTTTTGTGTATGTGGTCTTGTGTGTAATCGAACCCGCATTATAATCTTATTTGTGTGTGTTTCACTTGCTAATTCGTCTCCCGTGTTGCAGATAACCGTACTTCTAGCGCTCGCCCACATTGATACAGCATCAAATACAAATATTTATAACATCGGGTGGAAGTGAATTCTGGAATACGCGTCAAATTCGGCTATATACACCTGTCTCAGCAGCCTCAGTCTTCCAAAGCTGATTAAAAAGGCTGCTGAAACAAGTAGTATCGGAATTTTCTGTCTCACAAATGCGGATGTCAACAAGTTGAGGAGAAGATTCTGCTTCACGATTGCTGACATCTTGTTCATCCGCTTTGGATGTTTCTGGTCGAGTTAGCCACAAACTCAGTCGCTGTGAGTTTCTGGCAGCCTCAACTATTTTTCTCCTCTTAGCTTGTTTCATTTGTGCTCCGCCTTGATAATTTCTTTTCATATTAGGTTGCAGTCAACTAGAGTTTTACGATGCTGTTATAAAAAACTTAAAAAGTTTAATAAAATTTAGACAACGGTTAGTAAAGTTTAATGTAACAACCTTTCTTTGTTATTGTTTTTCCGGCTCACAAAATAGTATTGGTGCGAGCGTAAGAACTGCAGTATGTCAAACAAAAAGGATTCGAATAGAAAGCTCAAACCTGATTTTTCAATTACTCAAATCACAACTTCTTACAACGAAAAAAGCTGATTAACAGAAATCACAAATCTAATCACTGACTAATAGAATGACGTCTAGCACCCAGGTGGTTGAACTAAATTTATGTAGCTTATTCAAATAGAGTAATCACTATTCTCACAAACTAAGGCGTTAGATTTCACTAACCCTTAAAACTCTAACTCTTGCCTCACAGGCAAAACAGTAACACAACAAAACGCTGACTTTCACATCACAAATTACAAATTTACCAATTTAATGTATATGAAGCGGGCAAAATTTACCAGAAAAACTTGACAACTTCGAGAAGTTAGTATTTTAATCATTTTACGACGATATAAACCCGCCAGACAGTTACCGTTACATCACAAAGCAGCGAGTTAAAAGGCTGGTAAACACGTTATGTAACATGTGATACTATTAAGTTACTGGAACGTGATAGAAAATTGTAGAATTATCTCGAAACCATGACGCACCATTACGTCTGATTACGTCAAAAAGCAAAACTTATTTAGAATTACAAGATAGCAACAAAGCGGAAAAATATAATGCTGTATGATCAATATAGCATAAACTTATTTTACTAAACATACTTGAGTGGGGGTAGCGTACCGATTACGTCATGAATACATCACAATGAAAATGAAAACGTCACAATCGAAACTTCAAATATGTTAAGAAATACTTCAAATAAATTAGATGGTTAAATACAAATCAAAATTATTGATGAAATGTGACATTTAATAATAATAAGTTTACTTGAGCGTTTAACGAAGATATTTTACAATAAAAAGTAGCAAATCGAGACCTCCTCGTGCTGGAGCCCCGATGCATTGCACCGGCGGTAGTTACGGCCCTGACCTCCAGATTAAGGCAACCATCCATGCCGACTTGCCTGTTAAGATGATTGCGTCCCACACCAACAGGCAGTCTTCCCATTCTGCTGAGCTTCAGGCCGATATATCTCTCATTCGTCCGGCACTGTGGTAGCTAAACCACGGGCTTCATTGGAAGATCATATTGCCAGAGCTACTAAGCGACTTCTGCCTTCGGTATTGAGACACCCATTCACGTGTACCACACAGTAACTGCTAGAAAAAGCCGAAATCTTAGAGATTGATGTAGCTCATTGCGCTAATTGCAAGTGAAATGCAGAATGGCCGAACAACATTACCAGGCTTCACTCTTTTATACACGACAATAGATCGTGAACCATCGAAATGGTTCTGGGACGTAGGCCTGAGTAAGGATAAATTGACTGAGCACCAGCATTTGGACGTGTTTGCTCAAAAAGTAAATGTAGAGTAGTACTTTTTATGGTCTGTAATTGATGGGCCGAGAATCAAAACGCTGACCATATTATTTTGGAATACTCGATGTAACAATTTTCACTTGCAGTACAACTTTGCGCCATATTCTTTGCGCCATGATGGTCTTCGAACATGGCAGTAACGAACTACGTCACTCATACGAAGAAAAGCATTCAGATAGTCTCCTATCAAAAGTACTAAAAGTAGTAACTATAAAACAATTTTGAACAATTTCTACTGTTAATGATCCTACCGCTACTGTTAACAATATTTTATTAACCCACAAAAATAATAACAATTTTTTCATATTGGCCTGCTGCAGCGATTAGCTTGCAATAACTTGATCATCAAGTAATAAATGCAAAAGTGTCTGTGGGAAGCAACCTGAAGTAGTAGTGAACTTTTACGACTCTTTTATTTGCTTTTTTTATTTAAAACGTAAACAAAAATTGACTGATGGTATAAAAAGTTGCAAGAATCCTATAAAAAGTTTTAGCGCCTATTTAGATTAAAGCAAAGCTTATGATAATACTATTTACTAAGAAATGATTTAACGACTCATAATCTCCCGATAGTGAAACTTGTAATTGTTGCTTTTTTCGTCGTGCTGAGCTGTTAGTTTGATTGAAGTTTCCTGTATAAGCGAAAGGAGTTAATAGTTTCAAATGAAATTAGAACAAAAAGAAGCAGGCAATACCTGTGTAACTGGATTTATTTCAATCAGGTTTATTTTAGCGTGAGGTCGATTTGTCTCTGAACAGCTAGCACTTTTAGAGAAGAACACATACAGTACCTTACGTCGCATAAGCTCAGTGTACTAAATGTTAGTAGCTTATCCCTGTATATCAGGCTACTTATTATAGCTTAATGCAGTAATTCCTAACCTTATTAGTCTGCTGACGTTAGCATGAAATAACTCGTATGTACTTTAACTGCACGGTGGTTTAGTAGTTAAAGCATCCATTTTGTACTCAGTAGATTTTGATTTATTTCTCTTGTCGATTTGTGCCAATGACTTTAAAAGTGGTACTCACTACTGTTTTGCTTGGCACTCAGCAATCGAAGCAATGTGAGAAAAGAAATGTCCTTGCAAAACTTACTCAGTTGCGATCAAATTACTGTATATCCTGGTGTGAAAAACCAGTTGCTGTAGCAAAGTGCCAACGAACAGCTGAATACATGGGTATTAAAGATTTTATGAGTGCGGGCCAATTTCAAACTTGTTGAAAAATTGTGCAAGCCAGTCAAGGTTCATAATTCATATTGTTTACACACGCAAATAAGCTTTGAAGTAGTCGCTGGTGACAGTTTTCAACCAAAGAGAAAGTGAAGACCTTGTTTTTGTGATTAATACTTTCAAAGCAATATTTACGCCAAGTTTTTCGAATTTGTCGTCGTCGGACCTTTATTTTTGAAATACTGTTGTATTAAGATGCAATTGATAGGTTTGACATTAAATTCTTGTTTCACAGAATCTATCTGCGAGCCACAAATTTTACGTCGCGACCAGATTGCATACCCTTAGCTTAATGTTTAATTTCACAGCGACTGTAGTAAGAGCTTTTCGGCTTGTTTAAAGATGTATTTTCAAAACCACAATAAATAAAATGTACCAAAGAACTTACGTTTTGTAGAAATTGCGATTTTGTGAAGTGCAGCCACCATTTCTGTATTAAACTAACGTGTTTTTACCCAGCTTATCATTTTTGGGGGTAGAAAGTTACACCACAGGTTTTAAAGTTTAGTTTTTTGTGTAAAAACAAATATTACAAGTACATAATATATACAATCGGAATCGCCTTGAAATAGCCTTCAATTTGGAGACAAAAGTTTGAAAATCAGTTAAGAAATGAGGTCATAAATCAGTTATCATGTAAACTGATTTTGCAAACAGAGTGCAATTTTTGAAAACTTCATCGCATTACTGTATAATCTGTGTTAGCGAAAAATTGTGTTAATCGTACCAGACGTATTATGACATCGTAGATAGACTTTTAAGCGTGCAAGCGAAAAAGAGAAGACACATGCTTATAAGGCTTAAAGTGCTTAAATAAAGAATTGCTCGTTGCATTGTCAAATGAGCTTTAATTGTTGTACAGTTGTTTTTATCGAAAGCACCTAATTAATATCTCCTGAAAGAGCGTTTAATCGCGTTTCTGCGTTTAGTACTTTTTGAGGAAGCACAAAAAACCAAAATGTGTAATAAAGCGTAATTGTGACGTGAGTTTAGACTCCATGAAAATGAATGTTTTTGTAATGTGGCAAGTCGGAAGCTGGGTTTCGTTTGAGCAAAAAGCGGTTGTTCTCTGTTAAGTAATGCAAATTAAAAAAAGATTGTAAATTCGTGATGACGTCACAACTCCCAGTTGACACTCATTACGAGATGGTAATCAATCGTGCCAAGTTTGATGTTTGTACGCCCAGCAGTATCCGAGGAGTTAAGACAGACAAACACACAGACAGATTTGCTATCAGACTAGCCGGCTCTGCCGACGTCGCACGCAGGGACTCCTTCAGTAACTTCGGGGTTAAAAATATCCCTTCAGCCGGCCAAGCCTGCTTCACTCATCATGCACCTGTTTGGACAAAAACCATTAAATTGTGCTTTTTTTATGCACATCCATAATTCTTGTATACCTAGTTATGATCATCTTATTGTCTTACCTAAGACTGCTAATGCTTACAAACAAAGAATTTTACCACAAACTATTACAAAGACTTGTAAAAAATATGAGGGAAAAAGGGAATGAAACACATGATGGTTGCGGCCAAATGGTGGTTGATTTCACAATTATCGGAATAAACTATTTAATGGCAAGCCTATTTGTGGATTTGCTGCTGCCCCTTTTTTATTTGTATTGCGATATTAGATTCTGTGGCTGCGCTATTTGTGACGTTTATGAATCTATTTTGATTTTGTGTTTAAACTTGGGATTTTTATACATTGCTATATAGTTTACAGTACAGACAAACCGGCTTTTCCGGTATCGCCCAGCAGGGCCCCGATCATTAATGTCAAGGTTAATAATATCGGTTCAGCCGATCAATCCTGCTTCACTCAATGAATAATTGTGAAAACAGTTGTATAAAGTTGATGTTTTTTCATATAGCGAAACTTCGTTCTAAAATAGAACCATCGGTTTTGTAACGCAATTGATAAAAAAGCATTTGCGTGGGATAGCACATTGCTACTGCATGTCTCCGAGATTCTGGAACCCTTGGCAATTGTTTTCACCATAGGCCTCCTTAAACATAACAAGCTTTTATCCGTTAAATTGAGCTAGTGCTTCGATTCAAAGTGGATCAGGGTTGTGGAAGAGCGCTAAAGTAATTGATGTGTGTTTTCTGGATTAAGTCATTAAATGTTAGGCCCACTACTTACAACTTTTTTATTGCTGTTTGGATATTTGTATGAGCTAACGCCATTCGCTGGGCGCATGTTGCGTGGTCCTAGCATAAACGCAGCCAGGCAAAAAGCAAACTAACCCGAAATTAAACACTCGTGGTTAATTTATGAAAATAGCAGCGCCTTTATGTCAGTTTGAAAATATCAGTTCACCCGACTTCACCGAATTGATATTTGTGAGAACAGCAATAAAAAGTTTGTGTGCTGTTGACGCAGCCAATTGTTGTTTCAAAATCAAAAGTATCGTTTTTTAAAGAAAATCGATTAGACCTTAAAAAACCATTACGGGGTTTGCGCATAGCCGCAATTTTTTTTCCAAAAGTTTCTGAAGTTCCTGGATACATCTTACTTGGGTTGTGTTCTACGTAGGAACTGAACTTGCTCGCAATTGGAACAACTAGTGATTCCAAAAACTTCTGTTTGCTCATTTTATCAAGTGCATGGAAGTAAAATTTCAAAGTTATGAGTAGGAGAGGCACCAAAGTAATTTACATATGAATGTTCAGCAATAGTCTATTAAATATTGAGATCAGTATTAAAGACTTTTTCGTAACTGAATGTCTATTTGTGCGATCTAAAGCCTCAGACTGCGCATGTTGCTTGGACCTGACATATACGCAGCTAACGAAAGAACAAAGTAACCAGAAGTAATGCACCTATTGTTAAATTATTACAATAGTAGCCACTAGTAATGATGAGGTTAAGAATATCAAATCAGACAGCTGCATCGGCTTCACCCAATTGCAAAGAAAATGGCTTCAACATTTAGATCACATGTCGCTCGATATCAATGTTTCCTCTAATTTTTTTTCGTGATGTGCGGGAAAATGTTTGCAGTGTGCGCTCAAATATTTCCTTTAAAATTTCATCTCTTCTTTAAAAAAATTTTAAATGTTTATAGACTTCATTTATCGATGAATCTTTTAGAAAATGTTGATAGTTATTGCCAAAGAAGCATGCTTTTGAGAAAGAATAGTGAAAATGTACCAAACAATTAACTTTTTCTAGAAATTTTAATTTTGTGAAGTGCAGGCATCAAAATTTTGAGTTCGTTTAACCGGTTGGCTACACCAATGAATTTTTAATATCTTCATTTTGTGATCAATCATTTTGCGAATCTAAATAGATAATGCCAAAAAATCATGCTTGCTCGGAAAAGGCCGTCAAAATATACCAAGAAACTAAGTTTTTCTAAACACTGCAGGTTTCTTGGTTTTAATAAAATAATTGTTCAACTAACAATAAAACATGACATATTGCAACCACTTTCGATCAGCGATTAGTAGTAGTAGTTGGCAATTTATTTCGCTTCTGTTTTCTCAACACAAAAAACTCAACGATAGAATAAAAACAACGAGCGAAAAAGGAATGCAGGTGACAAAACGAATTGACGTTAAACATACCCAAATTTTTTAAGATTAAATTAAAATAATTGTAGAGAGGGGCATGGTCACCGCTCCTGACAAAAACATCAAGCAAAAAAATTGAAATAAAAAAAAAAAAAAAACAACAAAAAAGAAACTAAAAAAGCAGTCAGCCAAATAAACAAAACCATTTTTTAGCATTACGGGGCGGTGATCATTTTTTTGATGGGGAGATCAAACTCAAGCACTTGCTGATTTCGGTTTGCATATCGATGGAAAATTCCCTCGGCAGATCTAAATACCAAAACCAATCCGCGTTGCGTTTGACAAAATGGCGGGACCTCTAAAGAATCCCGAGCCTGAGTACTCTGTACCCCTTTAGCCCCTTCTCAACAGCTCTGTTTTGATTGGCTTGAAAAACAATGAATTTTGTTGTTGTTGTTTACCCGACCCCTTCCGAGGGATGGGGGCATGGCATAAAACCATGGATCCCCAGAAGCCGGGCGACTCCCCAGGGCCTGGACCAGAGGTCGTAAGAGAGTCGTCAAAGAGTGAGCGGCGCAAAGAGTCCGTAGCTGGACAGTGCAGAATGAGATGAGAGATGTCCTGGGACGAGTGTCCACAGGCGCTGCAGGAAGGATTATTGATTCTGCCAATCCTAGACAGATAAGAACCTAAAAGGAGGCTGTGTCCGTTGCAGCGAAGACGAGAGAGGACACAGCGAGCATGACGAGGGAGCACGAGTTCCTCGGTGGAAATCGAGGAAACCTGTGTGTCAAAAAATTTAGATGAGACAGTACGCCCCCAGTCCGAGAAACGACGAGAGTGGATACGAGAGATAAGAGAAGAGAGACTACAAGGTATTGCGGAGGGCGCAAGAAGCGCTCCCCGTCTGGCCAGCTCATCAGCCGTGTCGTTCCCCGGGAGAAACGAGTGTCCGAGGACCCATTTTAGCTTGATAGAACAGGAGGAGAGAGAAGATAGTTCCTGCCAGATCTGCCACAGAGTTTGAGATAAGAGGAAAGATGAAGGAGAAGACAGGGTGGCAAGGACAGAACGAGAGTCAGATAGTAGGAGAAGAGAAGAGAAGTAGCAGACTTGTTGGTGCTGCCGAGACCAGCAAAGAACGTGCAGAATGGCGCAGGCTTTAGCGGAATAACTGAACATAGTGGGCCTGCTGAAAAGGAAAGAGTGGCTTCAGTGCCACAGAAAGAGCAGTTGGCAAGAACTCCAGAGCTGCTCCTGCCAAAAATAAAAGGAACAGAGCCGTCTGTCCAGAGTACCAGATCATGTGGGGGAAAGAATCAAGGTGGGTGAGAGCAGCACCTTGGCGAGAGAGTGGGGAATCAGAGCGGGAGCATGAAGAGGAAAAGATGAACTCCTCAGTGAATGAAGGGGGATTCCAAGGAGGAAAGGGAGGGCAAGCAACAAGAGCATCCCTAGGAGAAGTAGAAGGAAACATGAGCGGGTGAGTGGACACAAAAGCTCTCCAGGACGATCTGCAGAGTCTTGGTTTCACTTCTAGTCTGGCCAAACCTGAAATAGAAAAGAAGGTTGGGAGACGAAGAGCCCGCTCGTAAGATAAAAGAGTGAAATGAGTCAGGGTGACTCGTGGGGGATGTAAAGAAGTCTCGGAGAGAAGAAGAGGGATAGGGGAGGACGAGAGGCAGCCGGTGAAGGTATGACTGGCCGCTCGGTGGAGGCGTTCCAATTTGGTAATTTTGGTAACGCTTGAGAAAGGAAACCATCCGGGTGAAGCCTAAGTGAGAAGGGGCCGGAAGAAAGCTTTATACAGAAGAGAAAGGGACTTCTTAGAAGGGCCTCATGAGAAAGCAGAGATACAGAGTAAGGCCCTGAGACGTGGGAAGAACTTTGAGTGCGGTCGAAGGTGATCTTAAGAAAAAAGATAGAGCGAAGAAGAGAATGTACAGATTTAGTGTCAGATTTGGGTGGAAGAGAAGAGCAAGTTGTCTGCCATGCCTCAGCTTTGGCTTGGCTATGACTGACGAGGCGCGTCGACAAGCGGAGATGTAAGCCTGGCGATCTTCATCACTTCTGTGAGCGGCAGCGAAAGCCTTGCGCCTTTCACCAACCGCACCTTCCACCTCAGCAGACGACCAGGCTTTAGGAGGGCGTTTGATTCGGTCGAAAGGAATGGAAGATTTGGCCGCATTTAGTGCCAGAGAGGTAAAGAGAGCAGCAGCAGCAGCAGCAGAGGAAAGAGAAAGAGTCGAGTATTCCTCTGCAGAAGGAAAGTGAGAGTCAAAGTAGGAGGCAAAGTCATCCCAGCGAGCTTTCTGAAAATTGAAGGAAGGAGGACGCTCGTTGGGGCGAAAGACTGGAGAAAGAGATACGAATAAAACAATTGGTAGGTGGTCAAAATCCAAATTCTGAAGTACCTCCCAGGAGCAAAAAAGAGCAAGAGAGGAGGGAGCAAAGGAAATGTCAGTGGAGGAGCGACTGCCAGAGGAGCGATGGAGAAGGGTGGGTGTGTCAGAATCACTGAGGGGCAGGAGGTCAGAGGAGATGACCCAATCAAATACTTCTCCGCATGGGGGTCGGAAGTAACTCTTGAGCCTCAGAGTGGGTGATGGCAATTGAAGTCCCCAAGAATGAAGAGATTAATGGAGAAAGAAAAGGATTTGGTTCTGCCATCCATTGGGAAAGAGTGAATAGGGGGACGTACACATTAAGAAATGACACTGAGGAGGAGTTGTTTAGAGAGATGTTGACCCTTTACATAATCAGAGTAGGGATCAAGCGAAGAAAGAGAGGATGTAGAAAGTTCAGAGAAGGATAGGCCATGCCTGACGAAAATGATGACGCCGCCGCTAGCGTGCGTGACATCACGAGAGAGAATGCCAGATCGGGAGTGGGTGCGATCAGAATGCAGAGCAGAGAATCCAGGAATCCAGAAAGGAGGAAGATGAGTTAAGATTGGATTCCTGGATGCAGATAAGGTCGACAGGATGGGACGAAAGAAAGTGAAGTAGTTCAGTGCTCCTGGCTCAGAGACCTCCAGCATTCCATTGGAGAACTCTGAGAGAGTCAGCGGGAGGAGAGGCAGGAGGCGTAGAAGGACAGCCAGGAGCAAGGGACGGTAGTGAGGGGGCAGGGTGAGAAGATATAAAATGGGCAGAAGGGGGATAAGAGGTTTGAAGACGAGGATGGGGCGGGAGTGCAGCATCAGCAGAGGGGCTCCAAATTGAGCAGTGGAGGTATACATGCCGGAGGGGTTCGAGGAGGAAGTCACAGTGTTACAGCAGGAGGGAAATCGCTAAGAGCGATAGCTGCCAAGAGCTCTGAATTTGGAGAGGGAAAGTTGTGAGCACCTTAGATGGACCCATTTGGAGCAGGTTCGGCATTGCACTGACTTGCTCCGCCAGGTCACATTTCCAGCGCACACAAAGCAAGGAAAGATGGGGCCAGGGTTGGGATAAACGTTACCGCTCATCAGGAGAAGGAGAAGAATGAGGAGACGAAAAAGGGAAAGAGAAGAGCAGGAGAAGAGAAAAAGAGAAAACATGCGATCGATTTTGAAGAAGCTGTGTGCTGCCCTACTGCGGTCATTCAGGGGGCAGCATAGCAAGAAAATGAAGGGGAGTGCCCGGGATAAGTGGAACTCTCGAAAAGACCAACAGCCATTTCGACCCAGCCCAAGCTGGATCGAGGACCGCACCATCACGTTGAGGCGGATATTGATTGGTGCAGAATTAATTTTCGTAATCATTATTTGTGCTTTAGCATTATGATGTCACAAGATGCAAGTTTTCATTAGTACGTCATTATGTTTACTTAACATTTTACTTGTGGCTGCGCTCTGCTGAAGAAATTTTTGAACGTCTTTTGCATTGTTGTAAATAGATTTCAGTATCCTATGCCAGTCTCTCGAATGTTTATTGGTATGCAATGCATGTCTTTCGAAAGAATGGAACTACTTTATTATATGTGTATGCAGCAGCCTCATTTAAAGATCCTTGTTGCCTATGCTTTCAAATCTAATATGTAAAGCGCAATTCTGACTGTATCTGTCCTTCTTAAATCCTCCGATACTGCTAGGCATACAACCATCAAACTCGCCACTACTGATTATCTCCTCGGGGCAGGCGTCATAAGGTGGTTTGTGACGTCATGATGAGGTCACAGTCAAAGATGCTTTTATTAAAAATCGCAGTTTTGGACCGAGGAAAACGGTTTTTGGCTTAAACGAAAGTTAGTATTCGACTTACCAACTTCAACATATATCACTTTTATAGCACCTTACACGCATCATAATTAATAATTAATTGCAAAATGTATTTTCTTAATTTAATCAAGAAATACTGATGATACAAACGCTATTAACAGCTTTTTGGAAGATCTTAGCAAGGTTCCTTCGATAAAACGGACTCTACAACAATTTAAGCTGAATTGGCAATGCAATTTGGCAACAGCAGATTCTTTATTTAAGCATCTTGAATCTTCTAATCTAAGCATGCTTCTTGCTTTTTTTTGCAGGCTTCAACTCACTCTAAGAAGTCATAATGCTGCCTGACACGATTAACACAACCTGTATGACTTAGGAGAAGTTCCTGGTCCCTTTTCATGCTATGGCCAAATTAAAACAAACAGTGCAGACAAAGAACGTAATATCACAAATATATATAAGATAGTAGGCCCACCAAATCGTCAAATACGCCTACCACTAAATAGATCATTTCTTTAGTTGTCAAAATTATCACCATTTGGGCACCGCCACCCTTTTTTACTATGCTCACTTCCCTCAGCCCCATCCCTCTTACACTTTTTAAAAAGTACGAATGATAGTTTGTGACATGATTTTTTCATTTTGAGTTCTACCGATCTTGATCATTAGAACAATATGTTCATCGTTGTTGTCGCGTTTCAATTGAGTTTTGATTCTATTTCAACTTTAATTTACTTCTTAAGATTGAAGCGACGTATAGTATCGCTTGAATAATTAAGTCTGGTTGCAATTTAACAGCTAGAAAAAGATTGGCTTGCACTAAGATACTTTAACCTATGCACTTCTCGCTTAAGAACAGAACTAATATATTCACAAACCACTTCAAAACTTTGAATTCCTTCGCTTGTCAATACAGAAACTAAACCACTTTACTATATAAATACCAAAGACTAACCAAAACTAAAACCACCAAAATAATCGCTTGATTTTTGTCACAACAATCATCACAGAACAACGCCTTTTTATTACATTTTTACTATATCTTTCTGTCACCCTCTAAATTACACTCTGAATCAATAAAAAATCTCGCCGCCTAATATATATGGCTGGAAAATAATCTAGAAATTGCTAGAACATCACATGACACATGAAAAACACCGTTAATAAAATAGGTAATCGGTAATAACAATAAAAAAAGAAAACCTTCTAGAAGAAACAAGAATCACTAGAATACGCTGAAAAGTCACGTACTCAATCATTCTGACGTCAGAAAGGCGTGTGAGTTACAAATCTATTTATTAATCCAAAAAAAGGTCTTTTTTAGGTAAACAGTTTAGCAAGTTAGGGCTACAAACAATTTATATTTACAAATAGAATAATCACTGCAAAACAAACAGATTACAACTCTATACTTACGTAAAGCTATTCTTTTGCTCTTCTTTAACGCAAATTCACTTATTCGTGACAGTTATGTTTATGTATACGGAAAATATGATCTGTATTTTTTGTAAGTTTTCGTTTTTTTCTCAAAAACGTTTGTACGGTGAAGCCGGTGCAGCTGACTTTATTGATGTGTTGTAACTAGGCACAGCATGCCCTGCTGGGATAAAATCACACCATACTTAACAAAACATTTTTTAGCTTGGTTGATAAAGATACCAGGATCAAACCTAAAAATACTGAGAAAGCAAGGACTCTTCAACTTCTTTGAGCACAACTGAAGCAAGGAAAAGCAAACATGCAACATAATGCGTTTAGTAAATGTTGGTACTGTACTACAATAATTCGCGTACCTAATTTGCTAATGCGTAGTTTGCTTGTGCCTTCGAGCCTTACAATCAGTTGCATTATCTGCGTTGTGCAAGCAATTAGCTTGCTGCAGTAATCATGGCTGTAGTGCAATGACAGTGAGCTAATTAATTGTATTCACGAATCTTTAATTTGACAAGCTATATTTTGGTTTCCTTATAACGTTTTATTTTACAGCTATTTTTATACGTTTGGTAACTGTGAGAAGTGCTTTATTAGTTGAATGAAGCCAGGCATCAACTTGTCGGCCTTGTTCACAACAATGCGTAGCCAGCCAGGACTTAAAAAGGTTTGATGCAAAATCAAAATACTGAATCAAATCGCACCGCATGAAAAACATTTTTGCTATTTTGCTTCAAAATACTTTACAATCAAAGATGTGTTCCCTACTCCCAAATTAAGGAAATCGCTAGGCCCCATGGGTTTACGTTAGCAATGAACAGAGCACATGTATCTAAAGCATAGCCATGACCTTGAAATCAGAAATTTTATAAGAAAAATGAGCGCACCAAGTGAAAAACTTATGTACAGTAAAAACAAAAATTTTTGGTTACTGTTCACTCAAGTGCCCGATTAGGCTCCCCTAAATATGTTTTGTAGTAAGCTTAACCCTTTGAGGATCATAAGATTCTAATTCATGAAATTTGAGACAATTCCTTCATTGTTTGGAAACAACAAAATTACAATGAATTTCAGAAAAATTGTTGTTACGTCATAATGCTACAACAATTAACAATCATGTAACGTATGTGTTACATTATCCTTCAAAGGGTTAAGAACAGTGTTATTGCGCATTGATTTAGCTGCATTGTTTAATATTGTGATAAGCTTATTGTTTGTTTACAGATTTGATTTATTGCTAGTAAATGCAAATGTTAATGCAATCATTATTGAACTGCTCTTTACTTAAATGATGTCCAGGAAAAGAACTCCCAGCAAAGTAAGCATTTTAATGCGTTCAAAAAAATCATATTCACACCAATTAAAAAAATGTGAAAGTGAAGGTTGTGAAAAACGAACTAATTTGGCTCGCCGTATTCAAACTTCTACGGATGAAAAGCCTTACGAGTGTGATGTATGTTCAAAACGATTCAAACACAATTCAGCATTGAAGAAACACATGCAAATCCATACTGGTGAAACACCTCACCAGTGTGACGTTTGTTCAAAACAATTCAAACGAAATTCAGCATTGAAATTACACATCAGAGTCCATACTGGTGAAACACCTTACAAATGTGAGGTATGTTCAAAACGATTCAAAGACAATTCAGCGTTTAAACGGCACATCAGAGTACATACTGGTGAAACATCTTGCGAGTGTGATACATGTTCAAAACGATTCAAAACCAATTCAGAATTGAACTTTCACATGAGAATCCATACTGGTGAAACACCTTACGAGTGTTTGGTATGTTCAAAACGATTCAAAACCAATTCAGCGTCAAATAGACATCTCAAAATCCATACTGGTGAAAGACCTTACGAGTGTGATGTATGCTCAAAACGATTTCAACAGAATTCAGCATTGAAGTTACACATGAGTATCCATACTGGTGAAACACCTTACCAGTGTGACGTTTGCTCAAAACGATTCAAACACAAATCAGCATTAAAACTACACAATAGAGTCCATACTAATGAAAGACCTTACGTGTGTGATATATGTTCAAAACGATTCAAACACAATTCATCATTGAAACGACACATCAGAGTCCATACTGGGGAAACACCTTACGAGTGTTATGTATGTTCAAAACGATTCAAACAAACTTCATCATTGAAACAACACATGAGAATTCATACTGGTGAAACACCTTACGAGTGTGATGCATGTTCAAAACGATTCAAACACATGTCAACATTGAAGGAGCACATCAGAGTCCATACTGGTGAAACACCTTATCAGTGTGATTTATGTTCAAAACGATTCAAAAGGAGGTCAGACTTGAAACAACACATGAGAATCCATACTGGTGAAACACCTTACCAGTGTGATACATGTTCAAAACGATTCAAACAAAATTCAACATTGAAGTTACACATGAGAATCCATACTGGTGAAAGACCTTACGAGTGTGATACATGTTCAAAACGATTCAAAACTAATTCAGCATTAAAACGACACATGAGAGTTCATACTAGTGAAACACCTTATGAGTGTTTGGTATGTTCAAAACGATTCAAAACAAATTCAGCAATGAAACGACACATGAGTATCCATACTGATGAAACACCTTACGAGTGTGATACATGTTCAAAACGATTCAAACACAATTCATCATTGAAACAACACATCAGAGTCCATACTGGTGAAACACCCTACGAGTGTGATATATGTTCAAAACGATTCAAACACAATTCAGCATTGAAGTTACACATCAGAATCCATACTGGTGAAAGACCTTATGAGTGTGATACGTGCTCAAAACATTTCAACACTATTTCAGCACTAACACAACACATCAGAGTCCATACTGGTGAAACACCTTATGAGTGCTTGGTATGTTCAAAACGATTCAAACAAAATTCAGCATTGAAGACACACATCAGAGTCCATACTGATGAAACACCTTACGAGTGTGATACATGTTCAAAACGATTCAAACACAATTCAGCATTGAAGTTACACATGAGTATCCATACTGGTAAAAGACCTTACAAGTGTGATACGTGCTCAAAACGATTCAAACAGAATTCAGAACTAATACGACACATCAGAGTCCATACTGATGAAAGACCTTACGAGTGTGATATATGTTCAAAACGATTCAAGCAGAGATCAGCATTGAAGACACACATGAGTATCCATATTGGTGAAACATCTTACCAGTGTGATATATGTTCAAAACAATTCAAACACAATTCAGCATTGAAGTTACACATGAGAATCCATACTGGTGAAACACCTTACCAGTGTGATACATGCTCAAAACGATTCAACACTATTTCAGCACTAATACAACACATCAGAGTCCATACTGATGAAACACCTTATGAGTGTGATATATGTTCAAAACAATTCAATCAGAATTCAACATTGAAGTTACACATGAAAATCCATACTGGTGAAACATCTTACGAGTGTGATACACGTTCAAAATGATTCAAAACTAATTCTAGCAATAATACAACACATCAGAGTCCATACTGGTGAAAGACCTTACGAGTGTGATGTATGTTCAAAACGATTCAAAACCAATTCAGCATTGAAGTTACACATGAGTATCCATACTGGTGAAACATCTTACGAGTGTGATACGTGCTCAAAACGATTTAAACGAAATTCAGCATTGAAATGACACATGAGAGTCCATACTGGTGAAAGACTTTGTGAACGAGATATATGTTCAAAACAATTTAAACAGAATTCTGCATTGAAGAAATACATTATAATGCATACAGTTGAAAGATATCGCAAGTGTGATATGCTGAATGTTCACAAAATAATTTCAACATTAAATAATCACATCTGAATGGATATACTTGAAAGACCTCACAGATGTGATATAGGTTCAAAATGATTCAAAAGAAATTTCAACTTTAAATGATCACATGACAATCAATAATGGTGAAATATCTTTTTTTTTCAGAATGAATCGATTATGTTTACGTGCATATTTTGGTTTATCTGTGTTTGTGTCAGTTGTTTGTTGTACAATCAGTGCCATACGCAGAGATGACTATTTAGCAATTTTTTGCCAAAAAGCATCCTCGTGCCCCCTGTTTGGTAATTGTGGAACGTGATTGTTGGCTGCCATGATTGTAACTGCAGCATGAATTTACCCAAATTTAGCGCTGAGGACGGTCAATCTGCAAAAAAATGAGGTCCTTAGTGTATACTTTGGCACAATTCAGACCAAGGCCAGCATCGATCTCTAAAAAAAAACATGTCCACAATGCCTATTCCCGCACAAATTTAAGCATTGTGTTTGTCGTTCGTTGGTCTTCTAACACAAATATCTCGCGCCTCTCCTCTTAAGAAATTTCTGCATACATCTTAGTGTACAATATATCGATTATAATAATATCGTATTTTACTAGTACTTGTGATTTTGTGTGGTTGTACAATTAAAACTAATATGTTCCCAACCATCAACTTTCATTTTGTAATATCGTGACTGAACTGATTTTATTGCCGTTCAAGCAATGTTGTAGGTGGTGCAAAAGGAACGGTTTGTGATAAAATACACGACTGTGAAGGTTCAAGCGATAAAATACTTTGTTTCAAAACACGTGTTTATGCCGCAATTCTAAACCGTTTCATATTCGTCTTCAAGACTTGTTGGACACTATTGAAAATCGCCAAGATGCAAGTGACGAATGCGCACACGAGACGTTCAAAAAAGCAATATTTTCTTCAGAACAATTCATGATTAAAAACAAATTTCTACAAGAGATGGTGTGGATAATGGGGTTGTTAGCAGTTTGTAGGATTTATTTTGAACATGAGGTCGATTTGTCTCTGAACAGCTAGCACTTTTAGAGAAGGAGACAGACAGTAGTCTACGTAGCACTGCATGTTAGCAGCTTAACCTTGCCTCTGTGATTATTGATTACAGCCCAAAGCAGCAAATTTCTAACTTTGTTAATTCTACGGCACCCTGCTATAGATATAAACAGCTTGCAGCACCCTGAAATAATGTACTTAAGCTTTCGAGCAGCGGTTTAGTGGTTAGATCATCTGTTTCGTTATCAGTAGATTTTGATTTATTTTCCTTGTCCATTTGTACCAAAGACTTAAAAAATAGTACTCACTACTGTTTTGCTTGGCGCTCAGCAATCAAAGTAATGTGGGGAAAAATATCCTCGCAAAATTTACTCAGTGCAATCAAAATACAGTATATCCTGGCGTGAAAAACCAGTTGCTGTAGCAAAGTGCCAACGAACAGCTGAATACATGGGTATTCAACATTTTATTCCTGGGCGCCAATTTTAAACTGGTTTAAAATTGTGCAAGCCAGTCAAGGTTGGTAATCCATATTGTTTCCACCCTCAAATAAGCTCCGAAGTGGTGGCAAGTGACAGTTTCACCTACAAAAAAGGTGGGGATCTTTTTTGTTGCAATTAATACTGTACCTTCAACACAATATTTGCGTCGAATTTCAGATCGGAGGATTTTAATTTTTGGTATATTGTTGTTTTAAAATGTAATTGATTGGTTTGACACCCAATTCGTTGGTTACAGAATCTATCCGCGGGCCCTCAATAAACCAGACATACCGGCTTTTATTTACTCAAAATAAACACATCCAAAACACAATAAATATCAACCAACTAAGATTTCAGGTAAATACAAAACATTCTCAAGTTACAACAAAGTTGTAACAAACTAAAAACTAGAAGTCTTTATTGCGTTTGCTTTACTCACCCTTGCTATGAAAGAATTGAAGAATCATGTCAAACAGACTGGAATATGCTACAGGGCAACGTAAAGTTTTTAAACTTGAAATGCAAATTACAATACTGTGATTACATGGCAGCAACGGAGCCAATGCAGTACCAGCAGTGGCACAAATACACATGTTCTCATGTTATAAATTGTTACCTTCCCGCCTTCCATGAATTGAAAAGCTACAAAAATAAGCAACTTAGCATCATGCATATCCACACTACATGATAATCTCCAGCAATTACGTATAATAAATAATACTGCTGCACAAATATGTTGGTGACGTTCCGTTACATGTAGGGTCCCGCGTAACATACAAGGTGTGACCATTGGTAATTTGATGCTACATTTAGTGTCCGACCATTGTAGACCTCACATTACAAATAGGGATCGACTGTCGGTAACCTCGTTTCACATATAGGGTCCGACTATTGGTAACCTCATATTACATATAGGGTCCGACCATTGGTAACCTCATATTACATATAGGGTTCGACCATTGGGAACCTTATGTTGTGTGTTGTGTGTAGGGTCCGACCACATGTAAACTCGTGTTACATATAGGGCCCGACCATTATTAACCTTATGTTACATATAGGATCAAAACATTGGTAACCTCATATTACGTATGGGGTCCGGCCATTGGTAACTTCTTGTTACATATAGAATCCGACTTTTGGCAACCTCATGTTAGATGTAGGATTTGACTCTTGGTAACTTCATGTTACAGATAGGGTCCGGCCATTGATAACCTCACGTTATGTTGGCCCGCATGGCACATGCTTTCACGTAGCGCGGGTCGTGAGTACACCTAGCAATTGGAAAGTCTCTCTAATGCTCTGTGGAAACCGAATGTGCCCTCCCGGAAGGGTATCCACTTATTCCGATGTTCAAGGACCTGCTAATCAGCAAACGTCCTTTTCAGGACGAGATGATGAGTGCGTTGCACATAAACTGCCCTTTTCAGGGCACATCATCAAAAAGTTCCGTGGGCCCTCAATACTACAACTGAACATCGAAGGCCTCACAGCTAGCAAGATGAACGTTCTTCATCACCTTGCTACACAGTTTGAGGCGTTCGTCATCCTTCTACAGGAGACCCACTGCATATCTGCAGAAAAGCTAGTGTTATCAAACTATCAACTAGCTGGTTTCTCCCTAAGCAGGAAGCATGGCCTTGCCACGTTTGTCCACGAGCTGCTAAAATGAACCTTATATGATCAATCTCCCACGACATCGGAGACTGAGTGGTCGTGCGTGGATGTTGACGGTTATAAAATCGTTAACATCTACAAACCTCCACCAACGCGGTTGCAAGTTTCCGACCTTCCAGTGTTCACTCACCCTTGTCTGTATGCGGGTGATTTCAAGTGCCCCCATGTCGACTGGGGTTATAACACCAACAGCGCAGATGGAGACTGCCTACTGGCCTGGCAAGCTCCAATAATCTTGCCCTTCTCCACGATCCCAGGAATGAAACTAGCTTTCATTCTGGGCGCTGGAACACTGGCACTAACCCTGATCTTGCCTTCACCAGCGTCGGTCCTGATAGTCGCTTGTCTTATAGACGCGTCTTGGAGAAGTTTCCTAGGTCACAACATCGACCTTCGCTTATAACACCACCAAGGCTTTCCCTTCCAGTACCGGGAAGGCCTGTAAAGCGATGGAACTTCCACAAGGCCAACTGGAGCCACTATAATTCCTTGACAAATAAGCTTGCAAGGAATTTGCCATCACCTGATTCAGCAAATGTGGATCAGGCCTACCAGGACCTTTGCAATACCATCAGCAAAGCTGCCAAGAAAGCTATCCCACGCGGTCATCGTAACACCTACATACCGTGTTGGGACGCTAAGTGTGAGGCCCTCTACCAAACGTTTCTGCAATCTCCTGCTGGAGACCAGTCAAGCAGGGCTGCTACAGCCCTAATAACTTGGCTTGACAAGAAACGCAGAGACCGATGGTCGGAGACAGTCCGAAACATCGACTTCTCACACTCAAGCAGAAAGGCATGGAGCATAATTAACAACCTTACTGGCAGGTCGCGACACAGCCCCCGTAACTGTCCCGTTTCAGCTAACGCCATTGCTTCTCAGCTGGTAAGAAACGGGAAATACGAGGGTGTTGATCATGAGTCGTCTTGACTCATTTCTCAAGAAGTGTCTGACCGTTGGAGGGCTTTGATACCATCTCCAGTGAATCTCTCTGGCGACTTCTCACCCAGAGAATTCGCTGCTGCTCTCCAACACATTAAGCCAGGGAAAGCTCCAGGCCCTGACTCTATTTGTCCAGTGCGTATAATCCATGCTGGAACTGCTTTGAAGTCCTGGTTACGTGGCTTCCTCTATTCCTGCTTGCGCCAACTCAAAATTCCCAAAGTCTGGAGAAGAGCACTTGTAGTTGCGATCTCAAAGCCAAAGAAACCTGTAGACGACCCAAAGAGCTACCATCCCATCTCCTTGGTCTGTGTCCCCTACAAGATCCTCGAACGACTCATCTACGCTCGTATTGAACCTATTGTCGACCCCCTGCTCCCAGGTGAGCAGGCTGGGTTTCGACATGGTAAATCGACAGTGGATCAAGTTGTCTTACTAACACAAAACATCGAGGATTCTTTCGAGGCAAAAAAGGAGGCCGGTGCTGTGTTTGTAGATCTGACAGCTGCATATGACACTGTCTGGCATCGTGGCCTCACCTGCAAGCTGCTGAGACTTCTCCTGGATAAGCACATGGTTCGTATGATCATGGAACTTGTCCGGAATAGAAGTTTCACCCTTACTACTGGTGACAGCAAGCCAAGCAGGTTGCGACGTCTGAAAAACGGCGTCCCACAGGGATCGGTCCTGGCACTCCTTCTTTTCAATATCTATGTGTACGATCTTCCTTCAACGGTCTCCAGAAGGTATGTTTATGCCGATGATCTAGCACTGTTATACTCTTCTGATGACTGGAAGGACCTGGAGGGGGTCTTAAGCCAAGACATGACTACAATCTCAACATATCTCCAGACTTGGAGGTTACAGCTCAGCCACACTAAAACGATGACGACGGCCTTTCACCTGAACAACACAGAGGCCAAACGTGAGCTTAATGTCTACAACAATGGCAAACGCCTGCCATTCTGTCCAGTCCCTACCTATCTTGGAGTTAAACTGGACAGATCACTCACGTTTCGTCACCATCTTGAGGCATTGCGCAAAAAACTAACAACGCGCGTCGCACTGATGAGACGACTTGCAGGCTCAGGCTGGGGCGCTGGAGCTAAAACACTGCGTACAGCCGCCCTATCTCTGGTCTACTCCACTGCGGAGTACTGTGCACCAGTTTCGTGTCGCAGTTGGTTTTAAGCACCGTCGCGTTGGTTTTAAGCACGGATGTGGAAGCGGTGGAAGCTGGAAGCGGAAGCGATGGAAGTGGTCCTTTTTTTGAGGAAGGGGAAGCGCGAAAAATCCACCGCTTCCACGTAGGAGTAAAGAATGGAGAGAGAAAAGAAATTGGTTCTGCTATCCTTCGCAGAAGAATGAATAGGGGAGCACAAACATTAAGAAATGAGAGCGAGGAGAAGTCATTTAGAGAGATGTTGACCTCTACATAATAAGAGTAGGGGCCAAGCGAAGAAAGAGAGGAGATAGAAAGCTTAGAGAAGAATAAGCCCTGCATGATAAAAATGATGACGCCGCCGCTAGCGTCTGCGACATCAGTAGAAAAAATACCAGATCGGGAGTGGGTGCCATGGGGTCGCAGAGCAGAGAATCCAGGGATCCGAAAAGAGGAAGATAAATTAAGGTTAGAGTCCTGGATATAAATATGGTCAACGGGATAAGACGAAATAAAGTGTAGTAGTTTAGTGCTCCTGGCTTGGAGACCACCAGCATTCCATTGAAGAACCCTGATGGAGTTAGGGAACGGAAGAGAAAGCAGGAGGTAAAGAGAAACAGCCAGGAGCATGAGGCGGTGATGAGGGTACACAGGGAGAAGATACAAAGTCGGCGGAAAAAGGATAAGCGGTTTGAAGGCGAGGGTAAGGTGCAAGTGCTGCATTAGCAGAAGAGGGCTAGATTGAGCAGTGGAGGTATACCAGCTGGAGGAGTCCGAGGAGGAAGTCACAGTGTTGGTAGGTGTAGAATCTCAAAAAAAAGCAGGGAGGGCTGCTCCAAGAGTGAGAGCTGCCAAGAGTTCTGAATCTAGAAAAGGAGAGTAGTGACCGCTTTAAGGTGGCGATAGGGTTCAAATTACTTTTTCTGTGTTTCTTTACCTACGGGATTGAGTCTGTTATGGTATGAAATCCCAAGGATGGTTTTAAAAAAATCTTACTTTTTTTGCCGCCATTTTGACCTCGATTTCGGACGCCATCTTGGAATTTTAACCTATTTTCAAAATAGAACTTCGGGCAAAGTACTACACTTAGGGCCATAATTCTTTTTATTCATAAGTCAGAATCACCTCTGCTAGGGCTTAAATGGAACAAATATTTGGCATAGGGCTTGCGAATTTTAGTGGACATTCCCGATCAAAAATATCGACAAATGTACCAAAATTCCCTGAAAATGTCGTTTTTGCCCAACAACTATCATTTTTACGAAAAAAGTGAACAATTCGTTCCCAATTCATTCATACATGAATTACATATACAGCCGAAATATCATCGTGTAAACCCCACAACTAACGACAGTAAAGCATTTCAAAATTCAAAAATCGTCATTTCGAGAAAATTGAAATTGAAAGGCCCGTTGCTAGGGTAATCAAATACGAACCCTGTGATCTAGAGCTCATTTTTGACAACTCAGAGCAATTTTTGACAAAAACAGCCACACATTATCGAAGAACATAGACTAAAGCAGCTTTTTTCTGCAAAAAACTCAATTTCGATGAAAACACCAAAAACCGCGGTTTCTGAACCCTATTGCCACCTTAAATGAACCCAGTTAGAGCATGTGCAGCATTGCACTGACCTACCCCGCCAGGTCACATTTCCAGCGCACATTAAACAGGGAAAGACAGTGCAAGGGTTAGGATGAACCTTGCCACTCATCAGGAGAAGGAGAAGGAGAAGAATGAGAAGACAGGCAAAAGAAAGGCAGGGGTAAAGAGAAGACAGGCCGATTTTAAAGAAGCTGCGTGTTACCCTTCTGCGATCGTTCAGGGGGCAGCACGGCGAAAAAATGGTTTGTGTGAGGGGAGTGGCCGGGGTATCTGGGACCTTCGGGAAGGCCAACAGCCATTTTGACCCAACCCAAATGGGGTCGGGGACCGCACCACTACGTTGAGGCGGCTGTTGATCGGTGTAGTTCAATTTTGCTCGCTTTACATATATACTGTATACTATATGTACGACAAAAATTTCGCACTTCACTATCCAAAACTATCAATGTCAATACGTGTTTTGGGGATGGACAGAAGGTCCGTTATGATGATTAGAGTTAAAGTTAACTCAAAGTCAGAGTTAGTTGAGAATAGAGAGGGAAAATCAGCGCTATACGGTGTAATTTGTTGTTGTGACAACAGGTTATTGTCGAGAGCTGTAGTATGTAATCATACGGTTTAGATCTGAGAAGCATTTAGTTAACTGTTGAAAAAGTGGTTGCAAGTAGTGAACGAACTTGTAATAACTGTGTATTTGTTGAAGTGTTTAATTATTTTTTGAAGTGTAGTAACGAAATATTTGGTTTTCTTGCAAGCAATTCGTGATTTATAAATTTTTGTTAGTGGGAGTTCCGTGACAAACGCAAAAGTACATTAGGGGTTCGCGATGACAAAAAGATTAAAAAGCACTGCTCTACATTCAACACGAGCTCTGATATCTAAGAAAAACAAACACAGAGTAGTTCGGAGCAATAAGCTCAAGCGAAGTAGGTAAAATAATAGCAATAAATGAAGGTTTTTGATTTGTCAAAATGATAAAGTGTAGGAGAAGGTAGGCTACAGACCCACAAAAGTTAAAATAAATTGTCAACGGTCGTTTTTTCGTTTTTTGTTAGTGGAAGCGGAAGCGGTGGAAGCGGAAGCGATAGTTGTGGAAGCGGAAGCGTTTGAAAAGTAACCGCTTCCACATCCCTGGTTTTAAGTACAGCAAAATCTTACTAATAGCATTAAATCGGGTAGTTGTAAATTAAAAAATTTACCTTAACCTATAAATACCAAGACTAAGGCAGATTTTTGATTTTTTTCTTCATCCTTAGATTGATGTATTTACATCCATCAGCTGTTAAATAATATTATTACATCTACCCGATTTACTGCTATTAGCAAGATTTTGCTTGCGGAACCGTTAGTGCTCACAGAACACAGTTTTTAATGGCGGATGTAGCACATAAAATTTACTGAGCTACGTAATTAAATTGATTACATTTTGTCAGATTAAAACATAGCTACCTGTGTGTGAATTAAATGTGTAAATTTACACATCCAGCATTTGAAAATGGAATTATGATGAAACCTAAAAGAACGGTAATTGCGTAGGCCAAACAATCTATTGGTAAAAAAGCAGTTACTAATAAATGCAGTGCTGTCCAGACAAGCAGCTAAGAATCTTCACGCAGTTTACCTGTCTTAATCGTAGCAGGCAATCAAGAAGTCAGTTTATTTTTCTTGGATATACCGGTAGTTGCAGATGAAAGCTTCCAAAATATGTTATTTCAAGCAATTTTCTCGGTGGAAGCTGTGTACGCATATCAACGTCGCACACATGATTATTTGATGACGTTAAACTCGTGTGAACTGTTAATGCATTATTACATGGTATTGCATCTTTTTCGCTGTAAGCGTTTCAACTGCTTGTTTGTTATGACGCCTGTTTAGTTGAATACAATAAACGTCAGAAAAAGCGAGATATTTGATGGAGTTTCTAAGCTAGAGAGCCGAGGTTGTCTGGCAGGTTAGGCAGCGTAAGCCCAAAAGTTGGGGACCCCGACGTAATAAGGTCTTGTGTTCAGACCCGCTTCTGAGTGACGTGTAGTACTGGAATAGTGCAATTCTACCACAAGTCTGCAACCAAGCAAGGGAAATCGCTGTGAAGTGCCTTTTGCAAGGACACTACAACGAGGCTATTGTGAGTTTAGGACTCACAATTATTGTCAGTCAAATATTTTGTCAAAAATTTGACTGAGTCCTATAACATTAAAAATTACGGACATCAGAAAGTTACTGTTTTTACAGCAATTGTAAATATTTTTGAGCTTGAAAGTTGTTAAAATCACAAAAATGGCGTTTTTAATATCGCTTCCCTTTTCTGTGTTGAAACCTAAAATGCGGTAAATTAATGCGAAGGATGTAAATCGGTGGTTCCCAACCTGGGGGTAAATTATCCCCGAGGGGTAATATGTGATTCTTCGGTGGGTAATGTGACACCACCAACACGCTAAAAATATATGTTATATGCAAAAGTCTAAAAAATTTACCGTATTTTCCGGACTATAAGCCGCACCAGATTATAAGCCGCACCTCACCAATTTTTCCCAGAAAAAAACAGTAACGTATAAGCCGCACCGGACTATAAGCCGCATTTTTAAAACACTAAATGTAAGGACTTTAGCCCCATTTTATCGTAAATAAATCTGTTAAAAAAATCTACTGACAACACCAAATAGTATATTCACCAAATTATTTTATTAGTTTTCTGAGAATTCATCATAATTTTTATCACATTCAGAATTACCGGTAATGTCAGTCAATTCATCTGAATCTACTACTGGTACTTGATTTTCTTCTTCTACTTCACCTTATACCCCACAACTATTAATGATGCCTGCTTTAATAAAACCATTAATTATTGTTGATGTTGGGATAGTGTTCCAAGCTTTAAGAATCCATTCAATTATTGTCACATAATCAACTCTTCGCTGTCTACCTGTTTTAGTAAAAGTATGATTTCCTGAGATCATCCACTCTTCCCAGGCTTTTCTTAATTTGGCTTTAAATGATCTATTGACTGAGATATCAAGAGGTTGAAGAATTTTAGTCAAGCCACCAGGGATAACAGTTAAAACAGTATTGGCTCGTCTCACTAATGACTTTACAGTTTCGGTAAGATGGGCACGCATTGAATCGCAGATAAGCATTGAGGATGATGTGTGAAAAAAACCACCTGGTCTTTTAATAAATACTTCATTAATCCATGCCTGCATTAAATTCTCGTCCATCCATCCTTTTTCATTAGCCTTCACCACAACTCCATCAGGAAAATTACCTTTAGGCAATGTTTTCCTTTTAAAAATTTCCATTGGTGGCAATTTTAATCCACTTTTAGGTTTTAAAAAATTTTAAGATTTTAAACGTTAACTTATAAGCCGCACCTGACTACAAGCCGCACCCCTTAAATGAAAACACATTTCAAGTTTTTAAGTGCGGCTTATAGTCCGGAAAATACGGTAGCTAAACGTGCATAAAACGCCTCTAAAATTTAGCTCAGCCTAAAGCTGGTCTAAACCCATGCATTTCTTAGGCATGGCTATGAAGTCACAATCTAATAAACGAGTGAAACCACACAATGCCCTTTGTGACCATTTGTGACGTATGCGCTTAGCTAGTCTAGATTAGAATATACTGTGCTGGTCGGCAATTTTGTTTCTTTTTTCGTAGTTTTATCAAATTTATCTGAATTGTTGAGTTAGCTCTCTCTTGCCCATTCCACCGCTGACTAACAGAATTTGTTGTGATGGCCGGCACGGGCAAGATGCGCAATTATTCTGAAGCTTTCCACAGTTATGGTTTCGTCAACTTGCCTGACAAGGTTCAAGACCGTCCCCAATGTGTCATATGCAACAAAGTGTTGACGAACGAAAGCCTGAAACCATCCAAACTCGAGGCTCACTTGAAGAAGTGTCACCCAGTTTTACAAAACAAGGACAGAGATTTCTTTGAACGCAAAGCAAAATGTCTACAAGGAATTCAATTCGGAGCTCAGGGAAGTAGAGGACAGCAACTTCTTGCTGCTGTTGAAGCTTCGTATTTAGTCACCTACAAAGTAGCTAAGCAGCAAAAATATCATGCAATTGCCGAAACGCTCATAATGCCTTTGCAAAGGCAATGGTGGCAAAGTTGTGTGGCGAAGATCAAGCGAAAAAACTGAGTGTTGTGCCCCTGTCAAATAATACAATTCGCAGGCGGGTGGACGATATGGCTGAGGATATACTTGTGCAGGTAATTGAAGAAGTCAAGTCCAGCCCAGTCAAATTTTGTCTTCAATTTGACGAGTCTACGGATATCGCCAGCTGTGCAGTTTTACTGGGATACATTCATTACGTTCACTGCAACATGATAAAAGAAGAATTTCTTCTGTGTGAAAATCTTACCACGACGGCGAAGGGTGAAGATGTGTTTAACACTGTGAGGCATTTTTTGCAGAGCAACGAGATGGACTGGCATCGTGTTCAACAAGTGTCAGTTTACGGTGCACCTGCCATAATGGGTGATCAACGCGGCTTCAAAGGTTTTGTGAAAAGAGAGAACCCGAGTATACAAGTCGATCACTGCGCCATTCATCGATATTCACTCGCATCCAAGACACTTCCAGCTTCCTTGAAAGCAGTTTTCGACGATGTTGTCAGAATCGTGAACTTCATCAAATCAAAAGACTTGAACTCTAGCATATTCAAACAATTCTGCAATGAAATGGGACAAAGTTACGAAGTTCTATTGTACCACACAGAAGTGCGATGGCTCTCGCGGGGAAGAATGGTAAGTCGAGTAGTGGAACTTTGTGAACCCATCAAGTGTTTCCTCATTGAAAAAAAATCAGATTTGGCTGCCAAATTCACCGATACAGAATGGCTTTCTCGATTGTGCTACTTGGCCGATAACTTTGGGGAATTCAACAAAGGGAACTTAGCTTTGCAAGGAAAGAACATTGCTGTCCTGGACATGCGCGAATCCGTTTCCGCATTTATCTCAAAGCTCAAACTGTGGAGCAGGAGGATCTCGAGGGGAGTCACGGCACAGTTTTCTTCGTTGGATCAATTTCTTGATGACAACAACAAAGGACAACAGTTCCTAAATGAGGCAAAGCAGGAAATCCAGGAGCACTTGGACGAACTTGTCCATTACCTGGATCGTTACTTTCCAGACAAGAAACAGCACCTCTGCAGTGGTGCGTGCAGCCGTTTTCAGTGGATGAGGACCAGGTTGCAGATGATGACTTTCCAGCAAAGGAGGAGTGGATTGCCTTGAGGCTAAACGAGAGGGAGAAAGTGGAGTTTTAAAATACTGATCTACAGGCTTTCTGGATTGCGCAACTCAGTGACACACTAACACTGGAAGAGCGAGCGTTGAACATTTTGACATCGTTTTCGACTGCTTATTTGTGTGAAAAAGGATTTTCAACTGTTATGGGTTTGAAAACGAAAAAGAGGAATAGGCTGAGTGTGCAAAATGATGCACTTAATGCACTGAGTGTTACGGAGCCAAGAATTACAGCACTGGCCATGCAGATGCAGTCGCAACCGTCACACTGAAGACAACATTATTCTTGCAATGATTCTTTCTAAAACTAAACTTACTGAAAAGTAGGCTGCTGAAAACTATATAAATACGAACAAAATTTCGTTGAGTTCTTTTTACTGTTTTTTCTTATTATGGTTATTCCTAAACTTACTGAAAAGTAATGAAAGCAATAAATACTAGCACCATTGTGTTCTTTTACGAAGTGAAATATTGAGGATAATAAAGCATACTCGCTACCTTGATTTGGGTAATGCCTCCAAAAAGGTTGGGAACCACTGGTGTAAATAGACGTTTAAACTCTCCAAATTAGGTCTGCAAACTATTTCAATTACTTGGCTTGCGTGGTAATTGACTTAACTGCTGGAAATAGGATTTAATTGTTTGAACATTGTTCGCGCCAAAAAGCTGATTGATTACTTGGTCTTTTATTGTAAAACTGTCTTATTATTTGTTTTTAATCTACAGTCTTTGGACCGCAGACAATTTTTGAATTACGAAATTACCGCTTCACTGTCAATTGTTTACATTTTTTCAGATGCTTGTCTTCTTTGTATTATCAGGGTTTTTTTTAAGGAAAATGTTAGGTGCCCGATATGGACTTGTAGGGACCCGAAATATATTTGACCAATTTAAAATGATTAGATGTGTTTGGTACTTTATTGTATTGCTAGTTCCAAGTGGTTACGATCGATAGAGAGCGTCTTATTAACGAGAAACAAAACAAGAAAGTGAGTGCTGAAGGCGCGAGTCTTCCGAAGGAAGCAATGCTATTGAGAGATATTTTCAAATTTACCAAGCCATCCCTGGACGCGTTTCGTCCTTTTGGACTCATCAGAAGTGCTTTCCAGGGGCCAAGAGCTCCCCCCAATAGCATTAACGTTGACTTTCATAAAACAAACTAACACAAAGCACAAGACGTACGTGTTGTTTACTTTTGAACAAGATTCGTTTTGACGTACTTTTTGCCGCTCAACTATGGACTAAAATTGATATCCTTATGTAAAGCTGATCACACAAGCAGTGATTAGGCATAAAAAGGTTTTCCAAAGTTTACAAACTAAATGCGGTGCTTTAAGGCATAGCTGGTAGCACGTGGTGCATGGCAGCAAAACTCAGCGCGCCAGGAGGCCAGTTCCAAAGACGCGGGTTCGAATCTCACAGACGCGTTGCATTAACGCTAACGTTTCAGAATACAATGGACGCATAACGTTAAAAGGGCGCTTAACTGATTTCGGTGGGTACCAAATGACTGCACCGCGGCTTATATAATGCCGCCAAGAGGTCAACCACTTCACCTATTTCACTCCAAGCATAGCTACCAATGCCGACAACTAGCTCACCGCACGGGTAATAACTAGTGTGTTGCATAGCGCGACCCGGTCAGCGACCTAACTAGCGCCGGATACCACTTAACAATCACACTCGGAGATTCCCCCACACAGTTCTTCGGCAAGGTTTGCGCGATCACAGTGCTCGAGCTACTAACAGAGCCCCCGCACCAAAGGAGCACACCGGAACGAGCGTTTCACCGAACGATGAACTTGTTAACATGAACAGTTCCAATAAGGGACCCGAATTTCATTTGTAGAGACCCGAATCGGCCTTAAAAAAACCCTAGTATTATGACATTCTATTTTTTTAATGCGTCAACAGCCACGTTGTATTATAAAGTTGTTAGTAGGTAAAATTATTCATTTATTTGTCGAAGTCAGCTGTGGTAAAGTGAAGGTGGTTTGAGGGTTGCGACGATGCATTGGGTAAATTTATTTTTGCCTGTTTTTCTGCTCTGGCCTTATCTAGATATTGGCCTGTTTTGGATGGTACTGTGATAAATGAATAGTCGAGAATTGAGACTGATTTTAGCAGCCGCTACCCAAATATTTTGTCTAAACTGTATTTGAGTGGATTTTCAGTAACTTTCTCTATATAATTTTTTTTAATAATTTCTGCAGCGTGTGGTGAGAAAAGAAGATAGGAGAAGGCTTGGCATAGCTTCTCTGCAAGAACTGAGGCATGACAGTCGTGGTGGTCACGGGTCGTTTTCTGTGAGAAAGTTAAAGGATTTTGCAAAGCTTTGGTGAGGGTAACAGTAGTAACGCTGATATTTGCACCAGTCGGACAATCTATATGTGACATTTTAATGCGATACTAGATATTCCCAGACTTTTCAATTCCTTTTTAAAAGTTGGTATGTCATACAAATTTTAAAGGTTCTTTGATGTAACATTTTTTCGAAGCTTTAAATTGTAAAAAAAGCAGATTAATGCAGAAAGGAGGTAGCCATTTCTGTAAAGACAATCAGTGACGAGCCTTATATGAGAAGAGCCTTTTTCTTTGTAAAATACTCACAGACGAAATATTTATAGATATGCTGTTTCAAGTTAATTTAACCCTATTTGGCCCGGGGTGGGGGGGGTCGATTCGACCCACAGCAAATTAAAACTGTTGTAACCTAGCGATCGCTTCAGATAAATCTTTGAGATTTTTTGACTTTTCCTAAAATTTATCTGGCTTTTGATTGGTCATAAACTGAAAAAGATATTCTTTGTAGTTTTGACTTAAACATAGCAATTTCAAAACCCACCCGGGCAAATTTCTTCATCGATTGCTTTTGTATAATAAAGAAAAAAACGAGAAAGAGCGCACGCGCAAAACCGTGACGAGCTAGGTAAACCACAGAACTTGTTTGAAGTGACGCACTGACTGTAAAACTTGTACGGTTTCTCAGAAATTTTTCTTCTCAAAACCTTTTCGCTGTGAATAGCACCTCTTAATTTGACAAGCCAAAAACATCAAAGTGTTTTCAGATACACTGCTATCTTGTAACTTTTAGTTAAATAAATAATATCTTCTTGACGCTAGGCCATAACCTTCCGATAAAGTAATGCAAGCAAATATTTCGTAATTTTGATACTTGACAAATGCAACAAAGCAAAAAGAATTGTTTTCAAACGCAGAGCCAGAAAATAAATTTGGCGGCGTGATAATATAGTTTACGCTTTTCATAATGATTTGTAATGTTGTTACCAATTAAAATTGGGGATTGGTTGGTGGGAGAGCAACGAGCGCACTTGCATTCTTTATTGGATGGAAAATATGCAGTGGTAGATTAAGAGACGCAGGGGCGACAGACAGCAAAATTTAATTTAGGAGTTTTATAAAACTTGATTTCCGTTGCTTTACGAGTTAGCTGTAAGTAATTTATTACATACCGAATTTTATCAGCAAATACAAATCCAAAACGCAAGAAGCCAATCGTGAATCACAAAATTTAATTTTTTTAAGGGGAGAAGAGCTGTGGAACATCTCCTGAGTTTGTGACCAACACCAAAATTTTTTTCTGTTGACCGCGTGACAAAAGCAATGTGTTTGTATTCTATATCTGCACACTTCCAAAAGCAAATGAAGATTTTTTTCCGTGTTCTTTTATCCACTTTTATAAAGACGCCTCTGGTAACAGCATTACGTTGCCTGCTGCATGGCCGAGCAGAAAGGCATTTGCATGGAAGCTGACGTTTCAAGTTCAAACTACAGCTTGCGGCAACTACCACAACACTATAAGGTTGAATGCTGACTCAAATATCGTCTTGTCATTTCCATTCTTCTAAACCAGAGGTGGGAAAACTTTTTAGTAGTAGGGTAGCGTTGACCATTCAAGAGTTAGCCGAGGGCCGCATCGACCATTCAAGAATTCGCCGAGGGCCAATGCGTAAAATCTTGTAATAGCTGTATGCAATGCAAGAGCTTGCAATAGCTTAAAATCTTGCAATAACTTCTTGTAAAGACGTATTACAAGGCTTTGATAATGATGGCGTCCAAAAACAAAGATCATCACTCTTTATTTGGACGGAAGATGCGTCAGTTCAAACTAAGAATTGCGTAGCGGCTCTTTCAATGATGGCTTCTATCGTTTTTGGCTCTGCATTACGGCAAGTGCGGCCAACCCTTTCTTATTGAATTAAATTCATGGAAGTTTGTATAAGTTTCGAAGGCCGCACAAAATGCTCTGGCGGGCCGCATGCGGCCCGCGGTTCGTAGTTTGCCCACCCCTACTCCAAACTACGTTCATGTTACGTTCAATAAGTTAAATTTCTAATTGTTTTACTCCAATGCAGGAATAGTTAAGAAATCAAAAGTTTCTTATGACATTGGGAATGCAGCCACTACATTTTAGTTCTATGTTTGAAATGTTCAAATTGCCCGTTTCCACTAAAATTTACATATTCTGCCGGTGTATAAGATAGTGATGATTATATGCAGGGTTGCCATATTGTGCTTATTTCTAAGATTTGTGCTTATTTTCAAGAGCAATGTCTTACAAAATATGAATGCGCTTAGTTCTAAGAAATGTGCTTATTATCGATTGCCGTGCTTATTTTCTAGAGTATAGATTATTACATTTAGGTTTTGCATAATTTGTTTGCTTATTAAGCTTGGTTATGCATATAAAATTCTTTATTACTTGGCTAGCACACGTAACAATCGTCTACTATCACGTAATTCAGGAAATGTTCCCGTAGTTTCTTTAATTTTGTGCAATTGCGATGAATTTACTCATGCGTTCTTTTTGTTATTGGTAGGTATGTTTTTGTTAGCGAGAACAGTAGGTTTTGTTGGCGAGAGTAGAGTAGTAGGCAGGTAGGCTCATGGTAGTAAAAATTACGAAGAGTAGAAAGATTAAGATTAGAAGGGAATAGTTAGAGTAGATAGGTTTGCGTAAATAATATTGTAAGTAAGCCTAGTAGCTTAAAGAAATTTTGATAAATGTATTAAAGTATCTGTAATTACCATAGAGGGTGGTAATTTGAGTCGTCTTAGGTTTACAATCAACAACTTTTGTGTACGACCTGATATCATATAAGCGTGACAGCATTTATTAAAGTTAATTCGTATAATTTTTAGACGTACTTTAGAAAAATGAGTAAGCGTAAGCATGTATTTCGAGATGATTATGAAAGAGAATTTGCTAACGTAAAGCAAAGCCGAAAAGGCAAGAGCTATGCTCACTGCTGCTATTGCGATAGTGAAATCAACCTTGAGGCCATGTGAAAAACAGCTATTAGTGCACACAATGCTATCACAAGACACAAAAATAATACTAGGAGTATTGCATCAAACCAATCAATGAAGAATTTTTTTACGAGCAGAACTTCACCAAATAACCTGGATTACAAGGCGGCGGCAGCAGGGAGGGCTTGGGCATTTCATACTGCCAAGCATCAGCAATCATTTCTTTCTAATGATTGGACTACACATCTCATAAAGGCGATTTTCAGTGATTCTGACATAGCGAAAAAATTCACAAGTGCCAGAACAAAAACAGCATCCATTATCACTGGTGTGCTGGCTCCATTTGCCCAGAAATCATTATTATCAGAACTTGGAGAAAACCCATTTTCAATATCGATAGATGCTTCTAATCACAACGAAGGGAAACTTTTTCCCTTGGTTGTCAGATTTTTCAGCGCCAAGGCTGGAGTGCGAGTGCAAATTCTCGATCTGTAGTCAATGCCATGTGAAACATCACAACAGATAATGAACTTCATCTGTTCTTCTCTTGAGGAAAATGGGGTCAAGCTTGAAAATATAACTTCTTTTTGTGCTGACAATGCACCAGCAAACTTTGGGGGTCGGCAACAAACAGGAAAAAACAACGTTTTCAATCGCCTGCAAGAAAAAACCAGTGCACGTTTAATCCCAATTGGTTGTCCTGTACATAATTTACATAATGCAGCTGAAAAGGGAGCTGAAAAACTTACCGTAGACATTGAAACAATAGTTTTAAAAATCTGCAGTCACTTCAAGAGTCAAACTAGTAGAGCACAAAATCTTAAACAATTTTGCGCACAGCTTGAAGCTCAGTGCACTGCATTTCTCACTAACACGCCAACACGTTGGACTACATTATGTAATGTGCTTGAAAAGATGATAGAACTTTGGGAACCACTAACGCAACACTTTCTCTCCCTACGGTGTCCACCACGGATTCTTGAGAATTTTTTCAGATCAGAAGAGTCGCTTGTTATCGTGTCGTTTCTTCATAGTGCTTTGTCGGTTTTCAAAAAGCCGCTATTTCTGTTACAGAGTACTAGTGCATTATTTCCGGAACTGGCTGACATCTTTAAATCATTCAAGACGGCCATTTTTCAGCGTCGTAATTCAGAATTTTATGGAGCGAAAACAGATGAAATATTAAAAGGAATTGACAGTAACTGTGCTGAGGTGCTAAAATCAAGCTTCAAAGAATTTTATGAAGTGACTCTAGAATACATTGACAAATGGTATCGACCAGATAAGCATCCAGCCAACGTCGCCTGGACACTGCTGAGAAATCGGTCAGTTACATATAAAGAAGTAAAAGAAATGGCAAAATAGGTCAATCCCGAGGTAGCGATGGTATATAGCTGTTTGACGAAGTTTCGTCTTTCAATGATATGCTTGAAAATATTCCTGATGAGACATTCAATGAAGATAGCCCAGAGACGAAGTGGATGAAACTTTTTTCTGAAAATGATTCTCTACCGCTTTTATAGAAATTAGTTGCTAGTGTTTTCTCTATTCCGGTCAGCAACCTATTCGTGGAATGAGTATTTTCTCTTGTCCCATCGCAATGGAATAAGGAAAGAAATCGTCTAAGTGAAAAAACTGTCAAATCACTGTTACAAGTTCGAGTAAATTTAGACTTCAGTTGCTCCGAGATGCGCGAAGTCATTTCCAAAGATCAAAAACTGCTTAAGCAAATAGCAAATTTTTAGTGGTGATAAATATTTATGATTTGGCTTTTAAATCAATAAATAGATGTTGCTTGTATAAAAATACTCAATTTTCGTTAATTCTAGTATTTAAATTTTTTTCAATTTGTTAATCGCTAGGAAAAATTCATACCAGGTGATACTAATAATATTTTTTTTTGTACAAAATTTTAGGAGTGGTAATCTATTACGTCATTGCACAGCAGCGTGCTTATTTTTTGGTGTTGGCAGATGGTAACCCTGATTATATGATATATAACGAATAATTTTCTTCTCTCAGACATATAAATGTTGCAAACAAAAGTAGTAAAAAATAGCCCATGTCAATGTATGACCTAAAGAAGTGTTAAGTAAAATTTTGAATGAAGTATCTGAAGAAAAAACGACGAATTGAAAACACAGCCACTTTAGCTTCCGGTGACTATAAAATTGTAAGAACCGTATAAATATCACATGACGCCTTCAGAGGGAAACAAAACTTCGGTATTGGTGTTATTATGGGGGAGAGGATAAAAGATAGGCTACGTCGGCCTATTGTTGTAGCACAAACTTGATGATAAAACGAATTAAAGTTTACAATCGTTTGATGTAACAGGCTTTTTGTAGCAAATCCAAAACTTAAGTTTGCTGAGGACTTTTTTCATATGATTCGTCACATACACACGCAGACAAGCGTATTGCTGCTTTTGACGGTGATATATGTATTGCTGATATTATCCGTAAATTCAATGTAGTGTTCCCGTATTTTCATATTAAACGATAGATTATAAGCAGAAACATGCGTATGACTGCAATACACTAGCTAATCCAGAAATAGCCTATTTCGTTTCACATTTGTAATGTATTCTGTTAATTGCAAGAAATTTTTTTGATTAATAGCTCTAAAGTCACTAACGCCTCAAAGCACAAGTTGCGATGATAAAGCTCAAATTGGTGACATTATAATTAATCCCGGTGGAATATAAAATTGTAAGAACCGTATAAATATCATATAACGCCTCCAGAGGGAAACAAAACTGCCGTATTGGTGTTGTCATGGTGAGAAGGATAAAAGATAGGCTATATAGACATATCGTTGTAGGACAAACTTGCTATTAAAAAGAATCAAAGTTTACAATCATTTGATGTCACAGGTTTTTGTAGCAAATCCAAAACTTAAGTTTGCTTGAGTACCGGTACTTTTTTATGCAACTCTTCACATACGCAGACTTGCACAACTGATTAATTCTAGCTGGCTAATTCGGTAAATTACAGCAAAAACTTGCTAATTCTGATTTAAAAAAAAACTAAAAAGTCTCTTATTCTAGTGTAATTTAAAAAATCCCCAACTTCAATTCTAATCTAATTTAATTTTAGAAAAGTTCATGAACAAAGAGTCGAATCTGAAAAATGACAAGAACCTTTTTTTATTATTTGCGAAAAGTTTGGCCGAAAATCAAAATCGAAATTAGGTGATCTCCAAAAAGAAAAAAGATCTTCACAATGATTTGATGGCAAAAATGAAAAAGTCTTAGAATTGTCGCAAATACAAAGTGGTTTTGCGAAGATGTTCAAATGGCATCAAAATTCGCTTGGTGATTAAAATTTCAAACTAATTTCAGAAAAACTGGAAAGCTCTAATTTTAATTCCGATTCCACTTAATTTGTGATAATCAGAAAAGCTCTGATTTTATTCTACCCTAATTTGAGAAAAGCATTAATGCTCTAATTCCAAGTTTAATTTAATTTGAAAATGCTAAAAAAATTCTGATCGTCAAGTCTGCACACAAGGATGGGAGAGGCTTACAAAAACGTCGTATTGCGTTGCATAAGGGAGAGGAAAGAATAAGACTCCTATGATTCGTGAGCATTCCTTACAATAAAAATATTTATCCGTGATGAACAAGCATAGCTTGTATTTTTTGTCTAAATGAAGAGTAATGATTTCATAAAGCTAAGAAATTTTTGTCGTTGAAATGCTATTTCACACCCTGTTTCACATTTACAAACAGTCAATTCAAATTACAAAAATCTAGCTGGAGATATGGCATATGGCAAGTAGTCCAACATAAGAAATGTTGTACAAACATCACTGCTGGTAACTTTCTCGTAAAAAGCGAAATGGCAAATTGATGATGAGTTGTTGAACTTTTTACCTGGAAGCTGACATTGATAAATTTCGCTTAGGCGATCGCAAAGCTACAACGTCGAAGAGTAAACACTACGAAAAAAGAAAATTCGCCGGCTGTTTCTTTATTTTAAATTCAGTAAAAAATCTAAAAACTAATGCTGTGCATTTAATTTGCAATAACTTGAACGCTATTAATCTGATCATAACCAAAAGTATATAATTAGATTGAAAAATAAACTCTGCATCTATCTGAGCAAATACGGAATCGCTATTGTAAGCGGTTTAAAAGTTATTAGCTGCCAAAGTGTCGGGTCGAATCGACCCCCCCCCCCCCCCGGACATAGAAAGCAAAAACAAACCCGGCCTTAATAGGGTTAAATTGAAATCATCAATTTAACTGTTGATAGGTTTGATTTCAATTATATATTTTTTGAGTTAAAAGATGTAAAACCGAAGTACAATAATTTACTCTCGTTTTTGTAAACGAAAGTAGTTTAGCAATATTATGTCCTTGTTTGCAGTTTTGTGGGAAAAAACTGGTAAAATGGTGTAAACGATTGTTTTTTTTTCTTAGGTAAAGTGTTTCGGAAGCGCTTGCAAAATTATAGCTTTGTATAACGTAATATAACTTGTAGTCATGTTGAAAAGCCAAGCATGGTCTACTTAAAACACGTGGCCGCACAGATTACCTTGCTGAGAGAAAATTAGTGGTGACGCGTTGGTCCCTGAACGTGAAATAAACAAGTCGCGTTGACTTCAAAAAGGAAAACGAGCGAAAGAATGATTCAAATTCCGAAATATATCATGACAATATGCTATAGTATCATTTCATGACACTTGTAATATTTAAGCTGTGATAAAGCTAACGCAAGAGCTATTATTCACTTACATTGTTGAGGCTATTCCCGCGGAAATAAACGGTTGAAGATTCGTGGCGTCTCGGTCCTCATATTAATTTCAAAATATCAACTTGAACTTGACTTATTGCAAGCATAAATGAAAATTGTTTTTAAGAATTGTTTTGTGTTTAAGTGTAGTACTCAACTGTTCATATATCCGGAACTGTAGTATGTCGAGACACTATTTTTGATCTGAAGTTTTCATCTCGTCTCGGCACCTTGAAGTCTTGAAAAATAGGCATGTCTCGGCCATATTTAAGGGTTCGTTTCAAAATTGGATAAAGTAAGCCAAATTTTTGACGGTTTTGCGATACAGTAAAACCCACATTCAATTTTAACTTGTACCAAAAAATCGTTCTCATACTTGTGGCACAATTGCAATTTTTCTGCGTTTCTATAAGACGGCTGCTGCTTATGGTTGTTTTTACTCTTTGTTCTTATTGTGCACCCGGCAGAATGCGGAATGAATCTTTTTACATGAATTTTGAAACAAAGAAATCAGGCAGAGATTGGCTACGCCGTGCGCATCGGCATTCTACACACGAAATACCAGGAGATCTGTGAAAGCGGCTTGACGTTTGAATTTTGCTAGTTGCTACCAAAAGTCACTTTCATCGCAAAACAAATAAATCAAATGGAGATTTACAAATTAATGAAAATAAACTGAAGGTGGAGATAAACGTGGTAGGAAGCAGGGCCGGCCTTAGAAGTTGCGGGGCCCAATTAGTTGGATGCTTGCGGGGCCCCTCTATACTATTTATTATTGCGCATAAAGAAGAAAAGAATTGCAAATGCAAAGTGGCCATTCTCAACCTTTCTAATATTTTTTTTATATATTCTTCAGAAATTTTCTATATCCTAAAAATTTCTCGTGGCGGAAAATTTTATAAAAATTGAAAAACGAAAAAGACTCTATACACCCTTTTATTAAATAGTTGTCTTTTTAGCCAATTTTATTTTTATATATTTTTTGTTCAGGAAAAAACGGAGCGATTTTTTTGAATCCAACTGTACATCAAAATGTCTGACATTGCTCTACATTCATGAAAAATCTAAAGCCTATTTTGTCTTACGCGGGTGTGAAAGGTCTCCAAACTTGAGCAAAAGTTTAGCCCTTTAGTCATGATTTTAGATTTTCCTGTTTCCATGGATAATGGTTTGAGATTCATTGCATTTTCAACATAAAAGAAATTAGTAATAGTTTTCTTGGAGCTAATGGGCAAGTTTAGAAATACAAAATAGAGAAATAGAGATATTTTGCAAAACACCAAGTTGCAATTCTTTTCTTTGTGTGTCATAGTAGGGTTTTTTAGATGGTAACTATTAATGAAATCATTAAGTCAAAATTTATGCTACAGCATGAATGGGAGGCAGCTCAAAACATAACTTTACACGTGGTAAGATACGTTATTAATTAATCTGGTTACTACTGGTTTGACTGCTGGGCGCTGACTGGCTGAGTGCACACATGTGATTGCATCAGCAAGATCACGCCTCGGGCCGGCCGCCAGAGGATCGAGATGACCGAGATTGTCGCCTTTTGAAAAAAAAATGCGGGGCCCCTCTCAGCGCGGGGCCCGATTTGGAGCAATCGGTCAAATCGGCCTAAGGCCGCCCCTGGTAGGAAGTAAGCTTACGTTTTTTCCTTATTAAATAACTCATAGCCTGATATATTGCAACGTGTCCGGAAATTCATCGAAATGTCCAAAATTTTGTGTTAAAAAATTCGCGACATTTTGTATACGTTTGGTTTCAAAAGTCTCGTGTTTCGTCTCGGTGTCGGCATGTTCAAGTCTTGGTCTCGCCTCGACTTTTTAATTAAAGTCTCGGTCTCGCAACGTCAATGTCTCGAATCGGTCTCGAAAATTTTGGCCCAGACTCGAACTCTGCAAATATCATATAACGCTAACGGGTTGGAAAAGGTTGGGCAAAGCTTTGAATCGTAGTCATAAGTATGAGCATGAGATACAACATGAAAATACTGCCCCATAAATTTGCGTAAAATTCGCAGTATGGTATTTAAACGACTCCATATCGCGTCTTTGAATAATATGTGTATAACACAATTCTTTTAGCTCGTCAGTAGAAAAACGTGATCTTTTGCTTCTTTGCTATCTGTACTTAGTATAAAAAAATAGTTGCAAAAAAGGCAGTAAAGCTTGCTTTTATTGGCCATGCAGCTATTGTTTTATTTGGCTGTGTGTTTACGCTTATTTGATGTTTAAACGTTTGTGCAGCATCTTTACGCACTTCATCCCACCAGATAACTTTTGGGCGTTGATAAAAAACATCTTGTAGACAGTATAATATATAACTTTGATGTTGGCAAGAATGCTGGTCGCTTAAAAAGATCTGTGGATAGCTGCTCATGGTGAGAGCACTTTCGGCAGCTAGTGTTTTGCCCAAGCCAGAATGGAAAATAATGTTCTGGGCAGTTTCTAGCATGGCAAAAATGATTTTGCCACAAAGTGGGTCAGGTCTACTGCAGGAAGAATAAGCCCGTCACGTGACAACTTAAGTAGGTAATCAAAATCTTTTGTGTATGCTTTACATTCTTCCCCAGTATAAAGACTCTTGCATGCCAGACAATAAGAATTGTTGAACAGTTTCTTTGCAATGTAACCAGCAACAACAATTGAAACGTCTCTTAAACTAGCGTCCAACATGCAGCAGTCAAGATGACTGGCGAGATAAGACAGTCCTTGGTGAAAAAACTGAAGTGATGTGGTATAGTGCTCGTCGGGTGTTTCATCTTCATTCCAAAACATTATAGACTCTTGCAGAAGACTTTGTGGCCAAAATCCGTTCTCATGTAATTACCTCTCGTAAGCCAAATTAAAATCTCCCTCTACTCGTTTGCTGATACTTTGAAAAACTTAAATATAAAGGATCAGATTGAAATCGAGCAGTCAAGATGTAACTGAAGCCTTCAAGAAGCAATTTTTCTATCAAAGGTGCTGTGCACTTTAAAGGAACAACAGAAAGATTGCAAACTTGTTTGGTTGATGTAAATTTCTCAGTATTGGTATTACACGTTAGTTTTGAACACAGGTTGTTTTGATAGTGCGGTCTGCCTTCGGGTGGGTTCTCTGTGCCGTGTGCTAATTATGCCAATAAGTCGTGTTGCCCGCCGATGAGAAGGACTGTAGAAGTGATGGGTAGACGACATCGTTGTGTCACGGACTTTTAAAATAATATACGTTTTTATCTGCTTTTAGTCCGGTTGAAGGTTGTGCCAGGAACAAATTGAGACTATCGGAGAAAGAAACGTAACACTGGCGAGTACGCCCAATGAATTTATTTTGTCAGCCACCGAAGTACTTGCTTGGAGAAAGTTTTATTAGATTTTTGGTGTCTTTTGAGAGCTTTCGTGAAAGTACCGAAGCGCCAGACGCAGCAAAGCGCCATGCATTTTTGGCTATCTTACAAGGCGTTAAGCTGATAGGCCACTCTGTGATTATCGTATGTTGCGTTAAAACAAAAGGCAACCGAAGTAGCGTGTGGAGCTAAGCAGTCTTAAACAAAGCGCGGCAGCAGTTGATTAACCGCTGCCAGGCATTCGGAGAATCAAATCAAAGTCACGTTGCTGCGCTCCATCAGCTGGGAGAGATTGCATATCCCGACAAAGAAGACGCCCAAACAAAAAATAACGTGTTGTACAATGTGTTGATTAGTGGGTTGAGGGATAAGCATCTTGTCGACCGCTTAATCGCCGGAAATTCGCAAGATGACCGTCCTAGATTTTTGGATACCGCAAAACGTTTGCTAGCTTTAAATACTAGTACCCAGCCGGATGATTCTGCTACTTTATCCGCCATCGGACTTCAGAAATCGGTCAACCAAAAAAACGAGATCGAGGTATTAAAAGGCTTAATTGCAGATTTACGAAAAGAAGTACAGGATGTCAGAAATGTGTGTATCAAACAGAAATGTAAACCTGCTATTTTTGCCGAAAAAGTGGACATCTTCAAAGAAATTGCCCAGAAATACGTCGGCAGCTTGGCTGCAATCAAGAAGTGGATCGCGACGCTGACCGAGTCAATGCACGTAACCGACCGGAGAAAAATGTTTATTATGTGCCGTCAACCAGCGAAGAACTTTGTAAATATACTAAGATTATTGTAAACGATAAATGTGTGTGTGCGTTAGTAGATACAGGTGCATCAGTGACGGTATTGTTTGAAGAATTTTACCGAATGTGTAACTCTCCAACTTTGTTAAATGTATCAAATGATGTTAAGTTTGTCGGCGCTGACGGTGAGCCACTCATTATGTTGGGCAAGACTGAGGTTTTTATCGCCATTGGGGCCTGTCGAGTGCCATTTGATGCGTACGTGTTTAAAAATCTGACTGAACCATTTATTTTGGGTTTGGTTTTTTGGAGAAACTACAGTGCGTAGTTGATTACAATCAAAAAGTCTTAAAAGCTGGGGATGTTACCCTACATCTAACAAAGCGGCTCAGCCCGTTGTCTTCCTTCGATGCGAGTCGGGTTAACACTTGGAAATTTTAGAAAGTAGAGTATTCATTCTCGAAGCTTTTCGTCTGACACTTTTCAAGAGAATCAATTTTCAAATTCTATACGACTAATCAACACTTTAAAATTTCCACCATTTACTGAAATAATGGTGCCCTGCAAAATTATTGGTGATGAGTTCAGTGGCGGCTCAGACGTTTATGTTGAGAGGAACGAAGCGTTGTTGGATAAATACAAAATTATGTGTGGAAATGGAGCGACAAAACTTTTGGTAACTTTGTGCAAGTCAGAATGGCTAGCTTTATCCCCAGCGCTAAGTGTTTACCTATGGGAGTAATTGTTGCTAAAATACGTGTTCTTGTGAAAATCAGTGTTCTTGCGATGGATTCATGTGTTGACGATTGTGCTTATATTTTAGAAACCGTGCCTATGAATCAGGATCATTCTTTCGAAGCTTCATGTAGTGAAGATGCTGACCTTTTGCATTTGTTGGTGGAACTAAAATTACAAGTTAAATGTTAACAAGGGAGAAAAAAAAGCAATGCATGAAATTATTTAAAAGCACAAAAAAGTCTTTTTCAGTGTCAAAAACCGATTTGGTTCGAACTGAAGTAATTATATACCGCATTGATACTGGTAATGTCATGCCTGTACGTCAGCAGCCTCGAAGAATGTCGACAAAACAAAAACAAGAAGTAGGTAAACTTGTTGATGATATGCTGGATGACGGTGTTATTACCACATCTAAGTCGCCGTGGTTTAGTTTTATCGTTTTGGTTAAGAAAAAAGGGGCAGTGTCAGATTTTGTGTTGATTACCGTGCTCTCAATAGAAGTGCAGTTATCCCTTGCCAAGAATAGACGACAGTCTTGATCAGCCATCCGGGTGTGGATACTTTTCCACTTTAGATTTGAAATCGGGCAACTGGAAAATTCCTATGCACGAAAAAGATAAGGAGAAAACAGCGTTTACATGCCATAAAGCAGTGGTTCCCCAAATTTATGCTCCCACGGACCCCATGTGGATGTCAGAGGTCTCCACGAACCCCCGATTTCAAGTTAGGATTTGAGCCCAAATTATACAATAAAACGCATACCAGTGTTTCATAAAAGCATAGTGTAATATTGCAATGAAAAAATAAAGTTGAACAAACTATCACTTGCAAATTGCGGAAACCTCAAAAACACAAATTCTTTCACGCATCTATTACGCATCGCGAACACCCTGGGATGGACTCACGCACCCTCTGGGGGTTCATGCACCCCAGTTAGGGAACCCTTGCCATAAAGGATTGTTTGCATTTAACGTGATGCTTTTCGTCTTGGCAAACGCGCCGGCAACCTTACAGAATTTAATTGTTATGTTGTGAATTTGGCTTACAGCATCAGTCACTGGCGTAGAAAATTTGATGACTCAAATATTGATGACCCAGATTATTTAACCGTAAATTAAACTGCTGAGCAGTTTGTCGAACCTTCAGCAGTGGAGCGTATTACTTTTAATGACCGTATGACTTGTAATTCCTGCCAGGTCGCCAACGTAAAGATCGCATCCCAAATTCTCTTCCACTCTGTTGGGCGATTGATTGACAGGCTTCCTACTTTGCCTGGATTGATCGCTATAGTTCAGCAAGATCTTTAGCAAAACCCCGTGTCAGGCAGAAATTTTTTCGCAACTTGTAATGACATTTAATGCTGGAATTTCTCAAACTTGTCCAACTGAATTTCCCTAGATATTTGGCCCTTGCCATTACTTTCGTGTCATTGGACATTTGATAGTTGCCTCAGTTGGAACTACGAAGGAAACACCTGTTACTGCAAGTTCCCGCAAATAGAGGCGGTCAAAGTGCTCAAAAATTTATTTCAATAAAAGTACCGGTAGGGTTGTTGTTATTTACTCAAAAAATTACTGAAATAAAATTCGTAAGTACAATATAATAGAAATTTATGTTTGAGTAAAAGTAAAAAAGTAGCCAAAAATTAAACTGAATGTAGTAAATGGTTTTATTTTTCACATTTCTATTCTGTATTTATTGGCAGAGGTTTGCATGGACAGAGCATCTGCCCTTGAGTTGAATTTTTAATCAAACTATTCAGGTAGGGCATTTATTTGAAATTTCTCATGGTAAAAAATAAATTTAACCAGTACTTTTTCCCCACCAGGTAAGTAGAAGACTTTCTTTTTTTAATTTCGCGTCTCATTGTGTTCAGGAAGCCTAGCACCTACCATAATGGTGGCTGGGTGAAAAAATAACGAAACAGGCGACCCAAACACATCTAATTGAGTGATATACAGAACTGGACTAGTCAAGCAAATGCAAAAAGTGCACGAGCGACGAATGGCCAAACCTTATAGCCAATAGAAATGGAAGAGAACAGAGTTGACATCAAAATGCCCCCAGCGTAACCAAGCTATTTGAAAAACTAAACTTAACTTTCTGACTCACGTGCGGTTAGATGGTTCTGCTGCTAAATATCTAAAGGATTTTCTTGACCGCCCATACGGTTTATCTTGGTGCAACTTACGTACTACCAATTTCGCTGTTATAATACGTCATTAATCTCAACTTTTTTAAGTCTAAATCTGTGTTTTTATATATTTTACTCACAATTTTGAGCTCATTGCTTTTGTACTTGCGTCAGATCAAAATTGTGACTCTTTTCAAGAAACGTCTAAAACCTTGTTTTTTTCGAATTGCAATTCCAGAAGGCCGCATCAAGATTTGTTATCTGGAGGGTTGAACCGATGGATAAGATCGTATCCAAAACAAAAGTAAAAATTTTCCAAAAAATTCTTTGCAATGGTGATTCAAATTCTTTTCTATGGCATGCAGGCTTAAATTGAATAATATTACTTTCAGATCATATTTAGAATCACTTTTTTCAAAGCAATTGAAACAAGAGAACAATTCAGTTCGTAATTGTGGAGAGAAAATTTAAATAGTTTTATTTATTTCCGAACTTTAGGACATCCACTCCTTTGTAAATGCAATCCAGATCAGCGCAACCGTGACAATCGGTGACGAAGAATTTCTCAGCTGAGTTTTAACGTACACCTACAGGTAGCTGAGTGTGGACTGCAAGACAGCGTCAGAACAAGTACGATTGCCCCTTTGTGGAGTTTGATTTAATATACCATACTGGAAGTAAAGTTATTCCCATTTGGTGAAGTATTTCAAGTGTTCTTCGGAAATAAACAAGTTTGCTTTACAGTTTTAACGAGCCCCTCTTGAACTAAGGGTCCCTTCATCAATCCAGCACTGCGAAGACACGCTTTTTTAAACTACACTCGACCTTCTTCTTTACGGACTGGATGGTCCTGGAATCGGTCCGAATAATGAAAAAACCCGGATGTATGTACTATAATGTATACAATGCAAATCAAATGAAATAACTGTCCTCAACAATATGTACAATATACACTTGATCTTCATTTTTGCGGACTAAATGCCGCAGGAACGGTTCCGGATAAATGAAAAGTCCGTATAACACAAGTGTATACAGTTAATGGTAATAAAATGAAATAACCCTCCTGAAAAAGATAAAAGACAACAAAACTATAACGTTACTTAATTTAGAATATTCACAACAGGGGTCACCAAGTTTTTTAAATCGAGGGATACTTTCTTTGCACTGACCTGGGCGAGGGCGATTAGTTAGATAACGTTTTTGTTCTATACCAACAGCAAAGATCTTTTTTTTCTTTTTTTGAGATCATGTGCCCAATCAATTATTTGGCTTGGACATTAAAACATTTACCCAAAACAAAGCTGCGAGTTGATATTGATAATTCCACTAGCGTGAAAAACCGGGACATTTTGCTAACCGCGACAGGACGCCGGGACTAACGCTTTAAACCGCGACTCTCCCGGCTATAACGGGACCTATGGTAAGCCTGTGCAGGCCTGTTTTTTTTCTTTGCAGATCCACCATCCACTTCTGAAAAAATTCTGATATACAGACGAATCCGGTTAATTGCATACAGAATAATTGCATAATATGTTTTATTGCATAAGAGTTGTAAATCCCAAACCTATTTGTTTGTTTATACTAATTTCGGATAAACGCATAATCCGCTTAATCGCATAAAATAGTTTGGCAAGTTGACTATGCAATTAACCTGATTCGACTGTATTTTCAAAACCGGGCGGCGGGCGACTCATAACGTCTTCGCCGGCGGCCTGGCGTCCGCAGGCATGCGGTTGATGACCCCTGATTTACAATGTTTTACATGATTGGGGCTTGAGTTGGAGAACAGCGAAGTGGAGAGAAGTTGGTGACTTTTATTTCACGGCCAGCATCTGGATAAACGAGGATCGGGTGTACGTGTTTTTTGTCAAGGCAATTTTAAAATGTCTTAACGAAAGTGACGTGAAAATAGAAGGTAGTTACCGATTGAAATTGAAAAATTTGTTATATTTGCATTTGGTTTGCTTGCAGGCATTCTTTTCTAGACTTCTAATGCTAGTTTGTTATAAGACCTCTGGAGTTGTCTCAAAACCCACCCAAGTAGCTCAGTTTCAAGTGATGTCACAGCATTTGCTATTTTGTAGTATTTTGTTAATGAAAAAAGGCGCGGAAGCAAACATGGAGCGAAAACACAGCCAACAAATCTTTAAGGGCATCGGTGGTATTGAATTGGGAGCTAATCAATTGCTAGTCGTTTTGAATTTACCACGAAAAATTGAAAAGTGTAGGTTACAGCCAGACCAAAAAGGTAATTGAATAAATTGTCATGTTAGCAGGGGATTGGGTACGATACGATACGATACGGTTAAATTTTAAAGAAAAATATGGTATGAATTTACGTACCTTTTTTCCTGGCATACTTCGTTACGATACGGAAATACGGTGTTTTTTTTCTGTACCGTACCCTACTCTTCCTGGGGGCCTAATCTAAAGTTTTCAAAAGACTTGCTTTGTTGAAACCAAAAGTCACCCAAAGTTCCAAATTTACAGCCTTCAAAAAATTGCATTATTTTAGCGTTTAATTCAATCAATTTTAGTGGAGTACGGAAATCAGGTGAGATATTTTCTGGAAGTACTGAGTACAGAAAACTATTCCGTGCCGTATCTATTCCCCAGCTTCTTGGTAGATTGTAAAAGAACGCACAAGCTGTAGTAGATAGCTTGCAATCAGTTTCTTCGTTGACAGCAAAGCTTTTGTGATGAAGGTACATGTAAAACTCGGAAAAAGCTAGCAAGAATAACATATTTTGAAAAATCTTTGAAAATCATAAGCTAAGCAAACTGTTCATCCCGCCCCAAAGTTATTGCTCTATTACAAAAAATTTTGGGATAATAAATGAAATAGTTTGGCCCAAAACTATTCATTGTTAATTAAGTGATATGTTGTTAGAATGTAAAAATCAATTAGCCCATTAACGTAATCGTATGTACGTGTGGCAGAGTTCGGGACTGAGGGAGAGTGCACATGCACCAAGACCGTAAAAGGTAAAGAAATATTTCATATTGAGAGGCAAACTTAAAAAACGCCTCATAAATTGGGAAAAAATTTAGGTTCGTACGTAGGCGGCCATTCAGGCCCATTATCCGAGCCTCGACTATATTTGATCCAATCCCAGTGTCGCATCTCAACACGTAAAGCCATTGTACGGTAGTTCCAAAAACTATTGCTTATTTTAAAAACATTTTATCAATTCTTTTGTTGATTGCAAATAACAATTGGCAATTGAGAATTTTCAGAATTACTGAACCGCTTAAATACTTGAAATTAGGCCCGGATGTTGACAATGGAGTGTCAGACATAATTTCAATGGGAGACCAGATAACCCTGCGCCTTGGAAAAAGTGCGTGACTAAAAGATTGAAAGTTTAATTGTACTTAACCACTAAGCAAGGTTTCACAAAAACAAAAGAAACTCAATCCAGATCGAAAATGCATCCAATTTTCTCCTAAGTTGCCTGGAAACACGGCTCTAGAGAAAACTCGAAAAATATCAAAAACTGGAAAAAACAGTTTATCAGATTGTTTTGCAGCGTAAAAGTAATTGTTGAGCGCATAGACATTTCATGCGCCTAATGTAGACTAAGTCGAGACATCAGTACTATAGCCGCCGTTTGATTATTGTGGCGGCTATAGAATTCTGTTGTGATTTGTGGTGGCCTCACACGGATTTTGTTGTTCTGTTTTTTATTTGTCCGAACTTGTACCGTTTTCTAAAATAAATATACGATTTTCAGCACAATTAATTTCAATACAATATTACGAAGTATTTAACGTGATATTCACTTTCCGGCAATTCCGGCAGTCACTACGATTGATTCGACAAGTTTACAATAAGATTATTGATAATAATTATTGATCTGAATAAATAAACAAAACTAAGGTAAATAAATCGTCATTGGATCCAAGACTGCAACTATGCACTGCTTGAAATTAAGTGCTGCTCAACTCAGTAAACTAAAAGCTAATTTGAACAAAAGACACCAAAGCGAATTGTAAAGGCATTGCTGATTTCGTAATAGAAAAGGAAAAGACGCGTTTTGTTTGCAGGCAGTGCATTTGAATAATTGTGGACCAGGCGTTAACTATGTAGACTTTTGAGGTAAGATTAAATTGCGATGGTTCAAATCCCAAGTGTATCAAATTCAAAGTTAGACAAAGTTTGTTTGGCGCTTACAAGTACCAAGCAGAAAAAATCTTTAAAAAGTAGGTTTCCGAAGGAAAATCAACGCACAAAGCTCAAGGGAATCTAATCGAACCAAACTTGAAATAAAATAAGCTTGTGCCACGTAGGTTTTGAATGACAAGTGGGGAAACCACGTTGGCAGAAAAAGCGATTTAGCAATTTGTAGCAATAAACCACATTGCCGATAATTTCATCAATTTGTCCCTTGCATCAAGTCTAAATTGTTATTATTAGTGCTTTTGTGAGAGCAATAGATTAGTCGGAGCTGTACCGGCTTTACAATCGGTAGACACGGGTTCTATTTCCTTCCCAAGTTATATCAAAGATCAGCAGCACTGTGAGGAAGCTGCAAGCATCTGTAACCAACTTTGGATCAGGACATTTTAAGAGCCCGGCTTAATTTTTCCGAAATGCCATGTCTCTAATTGAAATTGGCACAAATAATAATGCTGAGTGGTTTTAGATATTGTTGCATTTTTATTGCGTAATTTGCTTCGACATTAAGTCAATAGCTGTACCCGTGACGATTTACACGTAGTGCATATGGCGACATATAGGACGTACTGGCATATAAGACGTACCCCCATTTCAGCAGGTTAGATTCAAGAAAAAAGTTTTAGTGTATTTAAACATATATTGTTGAAAGCAATCTTGCAGTACATTACGCATGCAGAAAACATAGCTGTATAAAAGCAAGTTGACAGTAAAGACAGCAATAGCTATAAGAATAAGCAAGATATCTTAAAAGTATTGAAGCAAAAACATTGCAAATAAAATCAAAAACTCTTTTAGCACAGCAGAAAACATTTCTCTATATTTCTAAACATGCATCACAGCCTCATACGATACATTGCCTTTATGTTTGCGATAAATAATTGTTTAACGAATAAATAATACTAATAATACCAGCAATAAAATCATAATGCATGGAATTATAATAGGTAGAAGTTCTGATTATAAGACAGGTTTGTGATCGTCATGGGGAATATTAGCCTAAGATGGGTCTGACTTTCACATGAAAGAAGCAGGCCGACTTTTTGAGCAAAAGTTTTGGAAAAAGTGCGCCTTATGGTTTACCCACACTTCATCACGCGACATTTCATCACACGACTGTTAATCACAGGCATTTAGCCACTAAACATTTAATCACGAAATTTCATGACTTAGACATTTTTTCGCCACACAGATCATCACGTGGACACGTAAGGCCCTAACATAGACCTAACTCTAACCCCAACCCTAACTTTATTACATAAATATATAATGTCATTACGATTTTTTTGCGTGATTAAGTGTCTGTGTGATTAAATTTTTAAGTGATTAAACGTCTGGTGATTAAATGTCCGTGATTAACAGTCGGGTGAATAAATGCTAGGGGATGAAATGTCTGTACACCCGCCTTATATGCCGTTAAATATGGTAATCATTTTGGGTTCTCGAACAGTTTAAATTTTTTTGCAGTTTAGATAAGTTGTTTGCAGCATTTTGCTAGTAAGATTGTAATTGGTCCAAAACTCTATATATTGATTGATATTCTGCCTCGCCTTTTGCAATAGAAGCGATGTGGAAAATGAAATAACAAACCGCGCAAAATTTGCTGATACTTTTGTTTAAGATCAGATGATAAAGAAGCCTGAAAAACTGCTTATTTTATCTTAAAAATTTGATAGAAATCGAATAAAACATGCGTTGCTTTCTTTATTTTTGGAGAAATATTTTTATCGTAATTTTTCTTCTACGCTTTGGCAAGAAAGTAATATGGCCAAGAAAGTCTTGAAACTTTTGATTGTTGTGTAAATGTATTTGAAGGTAGGTATAACGGATTTAAATTCATCTCATTCTGATCCTGATGAATATACTTCGCAAGAAACAAAAATTTTTTTCATGTTTAATCAATTCCTAATTTACGGAGCAAAGCAATTAAAGGATGCTTATCGATATTTTACAATGTGTATGGATGCAACTCTACAATTCGAGTTGGACAAAGATTTCTGTATTCTCCTAATTTACCCCATCCCTATAATGCGAATAGCAATTGTCATCGGCACATCACTGTTGAAGAAAACCGAATTGCTTTCCTGAGATTTAGGTAACATATATTGACAAGAAATATATATATTAAAACTGTTGGCATACATGGATCTTTGCCTGTCATCAAAGTTGGAACTGAGATGGCAAGGCCCCTTGTCCACTTAATCTAAATTCCTAAACACAAACCAACAGTACATGCAGGTATTCAATTGTGACGTAATTTTTTCTCACCTGTTTAAAACTTTTTCTCGGTTTTGTTCTGGTGTTGCAGCCAGTGAAAGATTTACCGTAAAATGAAACATGGAGCAAGCATAGAAGCTAAAATTCCTTTTTCTCTCGGGCATCGATTATTAACGTAATGTGATAAACGATTTTAATAAAGAAACGCTATGTTGTACGTTGTTTTTTTCCGTCAGCACAACTTCTGGCCAAAAAAGGTATTAAACTGTAAGTAGAGGTCGGAAGATTTTGCTCTTGTAGAGCTATGTGCTTGCTGTGTGGGAGATAAAATGAGAGCGGTTTGAAACAACGTTCTAGTGATTATTCTTTTTAGTATACATTTTTAGTTTAAAAATGCTGTCACGAAAAAGGAAATTTGCCCTGTGAGAATAGTTTTCGCATATGCGTATGGTGTTGTATTATTTTGTTCGCTCAGTTACTGATTGAAAAAAAGACCTTTTTTCCTCACAATTGGATTTTTCTGTAGTAGGCCTTTCTTACGTCACAATCGTGTATGACATAGCAAGATTCCAGGTTGTTCTAGTGATTCTGGCTTCTCTGAAGAATTTCTTTAGCCGATTACATAATTTGAAATGCTTTTTTCTTTTTTTCACGTGATTTCGTTCTAGAGTTTTCTAGATTATTTTGAGATTTTATTCATTCAGTAGTAGTAGCAGTAGCAGTAGCAGTAGTAGAAAAAAAGAGTAAAGTAGTAGTTCGTATAGAGAAGCATGATTGATGGAGTAAAGAAAGGCCATTGATTTTTTTGTGACATTTTGTTGTGGATTCTGTTGACGAGGCGAATATTGAACAGTTATTGGTGGAATTCTTTTTGGCGGTTTTCTGATTGTGTAGTAAAGTGATTAGTTCTGAGATCGTAGAGCGAAGAAGCTTGAAGTCGTGAAGTACTATTTCTGTGAATACATTATTCTGTTGTCAAAGTGGTTTAACCCTATTAAGGCCGGGATTTTTTTGCTTTCTATGACCAAGGAGGGGGGTCGATTCGACTCGACACTTTGGCAGCTAGTAACTTTTAAACCGCTTACAATAGCAATTCCGTATTTGCTCAGATAGATGCAGAGTTTATTTTTCAATCTAATTATATATTTTTGGTTATGATCAGATTAATAGCGTTCAAGTTATTGCAAATTAAATGCACAGCATTAGTTTTTAGATTTTTTACTAAATTTAAAATAAAGAAACAGCCGGCGAATTTTCTTTTTTCGTAGTGTTTACTCTTCGACGTTGTGGCTTTGCGATTGCCTGAGCGCAGTTTATCATTGTCAACTACCAGGTAGAAAGTTCAACAACTCATCATCAATTTGCCATTTTGCTTTTTACGAGAAAGTTACCAGCGGTGATGTTTGTATAACATTTCTGATGTTTGTATAACATTTCTTATGTTGGACTACTTGCCATATGCCATATCTCCAGCTAGATTTTTGTAATTTGAGTTGACTGTTTGTAAATGTGAAACAGGGTGTGAAATAGCATTTCAACGACAAAAATTTCTTAGCTTTATGAAATCATTACTCTTCATTTAGACAAAAAATGCAAGCTGCGTTTGTTCATCACGGATAAATATTTTTATTGATCAAGACACAAATCTCATTCAAATTAGGCAATGCTCACGAATCATAGGACTCTTTTATTCTTTCCTCTCCCTTATGTGAAGTAATACGACGTTTTTGTAACTCCCTCCCATCCTTGTGTGCAGACTTAGACGATTAGAATTTTTTAGCATTTTCAAATTAAATTAAACTTGGAATTAGAGCATTGATGCTTTTCTCAAATTAGGGTAGAATAAAATCAGAGCTTTTCTGATTATCACAAATTGAGTGAAATCGGAATTGGAATTAGAACTTTCCAGTTTTTCTGAAATTAGTTTGAAATTTTAATTATCAAGCGAATTTTGATGCCATTTGAACATCTTCGCAAAACCATTTTGTATTTGCGACAATTCTAAGACTTTTTCATTTTTGCCATCAAATCATTGTGAAGATCTTTTTTCTTTTTGGAGATCACTTAATATTGATTTTGATTTTCGGCCAAACGTTTTGCAAATAATAAAAAAAGTTCTTGTCCTTTTTCAAATTCGACTCTACGGTCAGGAATTTTTCTAAAATTAGATTAAAATTGAAGTTAGAAATTTTTTAAATTACGCTAGAATAAGAGACTTTTAGTTTTTTTCAAATTAGAATTAGCGACTTTTTGCTGTAATTTACCGAATTAGCCAGCTAGAATTAATCTGCGTATGTGACGAATTGCATAAAAAAGTACTCAAGCAAACTTAACTTTTGGATTTGCTACAAAAACCTGTGACATCGAATAATTGTAAACTTTGATTCTTTTTAATAGCAAGTTTGTCCTACAGCGATATGTTTATATAGCCTATCTTTTATCCTTCTCACCATGATAACGCCAATACTGCAGTTTTGTTTCCCTCTGGAGGCGTTATATGATATTTATACGGACCTTACAATATTATATTTCACCGGAATTAATTACAATGTCATCAATTTGAGCTTTATCATCGTAACTTGTGCTTTGTAGCTTGTCCTAGTAAGCCTCGCATGTAAATCATTCCAATCAGTGCCAATACTTCCGAAGGTGGTTCTGATCCCTAACATAAAAGGTCTTTTTATTTTTCACACCCGACCTTTCGGTCAGGAACTTTTTCAGAATTAGATTAGAAATGGAATTAGAGATTTTTCAAATCAGATTAGAATTAGAGACTTAGTTTTTCAAATTAGATTAGAATTAGCGACTTTTGGCTGCAATTCACCGAATCAGCCAACTAGAATTACGCATATTTTGTTGTCCAAGTCTGCGTGTGTATGTGACGAATCATATGAAAAAAGTCCTCAAGCAAACTTAAGTTTTGGATTTGCTACAAAAACCTGTTATATCAAACGATTGTAAACTTTAATTCGTTTTATTATCAAGTTTGTGCTACATCAATAGGCCTATGTAGCCTATCTTTTATCCTCTCCCCCATAATAACACCAATACGGCAGTTTTGTTTCCCTCTGGAGGCGTCATGTGATATTTATACGGTCATGTAATTTATAGTCACCGGAAGCTACAGAGGCTATGTTTTCAATGTCGTCGTTTTCTTCGTCAGATACTTCATTCAAAATTTTACTTAAAACTTCTTCAGGTCATACATTGACATGGGCAATTTTTTACTACTTTTGTTTGCGACATTTATATGTCTGAAAGAAGAAAATTATTCGTTAAATATCATATAATCATCACTATCTTATACACTGGCAGAATATTTAAATTTTAGTGGAAACGAACAATTTGAACATTTCAAACATAGAACTAAAATGTAGTGGCTGCATTCCCAATGTCATAAGAAATTTTTGATTTCTTAACTACCTTATATGCTCGTTTTACCGCCCGATCTTGATTAAGGGCCCGTTTGAATAGCCGCCCGTGTGAACAGAACATAAAAATAAATAAGGGCCCGCGCTTGAATACCCGCCCGATGTAAAAGCTGATTTTTCAGTGGTAGAGAACAATAGGAAATAAGAAGCGCTTTTGTCACAACGCTGTTGAATTTTAAGCGCTGGTAGATAACACTCACGCCTTAGGCGTCCAATTGCATAACAGATAGCATTGATTACGTACAGGAAAGCAGACTTTCCTGGCAAAAGCAAAGAACAGATAGTATAAAAGGCTCCCATTTGTCTACCAATTATTCATTCAGAATATTGAACCCCACATGATGGCCGATGACAGAAGAAGAAAGCGTGACCTATCAATAGTTGATGAAGAAAATTTTCATTTGAAAATAACAAGCACCCGTGCTTGAATAAGGGCCCGTTTGAATAAGGGCCCGATAGTGAGTTTGGTTGAAAAAAATATGGGCCCGGGCTACAAAACGAGCAAATACGGTATTTCTGCATTGAAGTAAAACAATTAGAAATTTAACTTATCGTACTTAATATTAACGTAGTTTGGAGTAGGGGTGGGCAAACTACGAACCGCGGGCCGCATGCGGCCCGCCAGAGCATTTTGTGCGGCCCTCCAAACTTATATATACAAACTTCCATGAATTTAATTCAATAGGAAAAGGTTGGCCGCACTTGCCGAACTGAAGAGCCAAAAACGATAGAAGCCATCATTGAAAGAGCCGCTACGCAATTCTTAGTTGGAACTGACGCATTTTCCGTCCAAATAAAGAGTGATGATCTTTGTTTTTGGACGCCATCATTATCAAAGCCTTGTAATACGTCTTTGCAAAAAGTTATTGCAAGATTTTAAGCTATTGCAAGCTCTTGCATTGCATACAGCTATTACAAGATTCTACGCATTGGTCCTCAGCGAATTCTTGAATGGTCAATGCGGCCCTCGGCTAACTCTTGAATGGTCAACGCTACCCTACTACTAAAAAGTTTTCCCACCTCTGGTTTAGAAGAATGGAAATGACAAGACGATATTTGAGTCAGCATTCAACCTTATAGTGTTGTGGTAGTTGCCGCAAGCTGTAGTTTGGACTTGAAACGTCAGCTTCCATGCAAATGCCTTTCTGCTCGGCCATGCAGCAGGCAACGTAATGCTTTTACCAGAGGCGTCTTTATAAAAGTGGATAAAAGAACACGGAAAAAAATCTTCATTTGCTTTTGGAAGTGTGCAGATATAGAATACAAACACATTGCTTTTGTCATGCGGTTAAAAGAAAAATATTTTGGTGTTGGTCACAAACTCAGGAGATGTTCCACAACTCCTTCTACCCTTAAAAAAAATTAAATTTTGTGATTCACGATTGGCTTCTTGCGTTTTGGATTTGTATTTGCTGATAAAATTCGGTATTTAATTAATTACTTACAGCTTACTCGTAAAGCAACGGAAATCAAGTTTTATAAAACTCCTAAATTAAATTTTGCTGTCTGTCGCCCTGCGGCCCTTTCTACCACTGCATGTTTTCCATCCAATAAAAATTGCAAGTGCGCTCGTTGCTCTCCCACCAACCAATCCCCAATTTTAATTGGTAACAACATTACAAAATCATTATGAAAAGCGCAAACTATATTATCACGCCGCCAAATTTATTTTCTGGCTTTGCGCTTGAAAACAATTCTTTTTGCTTTGTTGCATTTGTCAAGTATCAAAATTACGAAATTTTTCTTGCATTACTTTATCGGTAGGTTATGGCCTAGCGTCAAGAAGGTATTATTTATTTAACTAAAAGTTACAAAATACCGTGTTTCCCCGATAATAAGACAGGGCTTATATTAATTTTTACTCCAAAATATGGCACTAGGGCTTATTTTCGGGGGATGTATTATTTTGATATATCAAAAAATGAAGTTACAAAGTAAAAATTACGAGATTTTAAATAAACAGAAATTACGAAAAAGATCTACATTTACTTGCCATTAACATGTTTTTTATTCAGAAACTCATTAACAACAATTTATTCAAGAACAATCATATCATCATCCTCTGGAATGTCTAGCAAGTCATCAGTTTCCAAAATTGCAGCGGAGTTTTCGCCTTTCGTCTTTCTGCCGCTCTCAACTAGGGCTTATTTTAAGGGTAGGGCTTACATTAAAATCATCCTCAAAAATCACGCTAGGTCTTATTTTGCGGGTAGGTCTTATTATCGGGGAAACACGGTAGCAGTGTATCTAAAAACACTTTGATGTTTTTGGCTTGTCAAATTAAGAGTTGCTATTCACAGCGAAAAGGTTTCGAGAAGAAAGATTTCTGAGAAACCTACAGTTTTACAGTGAGTGCGTCACTTCAGACAAGTTCTGTGGTTTACGTAGCTCGTCACGGTTTTGCGTGTGCGCTCTTTCTCGTTTTTTTCTTTATTATATAAAAGCAATCGATGAAGAAATTTGCCCGAGTGGGTTTTGAAATTGCTATGTTTAAGTCAAAACTACAAAGAATATTTTTTTCAGTTTATGACCAACCAAATGCCAGATAAATTTTAGGAAAAGTCAAAAAATTTCAAAGATTTATCTCAAGCGGTCGCTAAGTTACAACAATTTTAATTTGCTGTGGGTCGAATCGACCCCCACCTCCCCCTTCCCCCCGGGCCAAATAGGGTTAAGGTGTTTTTAGTGGAAGCCAATCTTTTCCAAATTTTATTAAGTTGCAGTCAGACCTAATTATCCGAGCGATTATCATACGTCACCTCAATTTTAAAAGGACTTAAGATTGAGATAGAACCCAAAAGTTCTATTATATTATCAAAACGCGACAATTGTCAAAAATCAAGTTTTCACCTTTTCTTGACCTTTCGAAGATAGGCCGCGATTAGGCTAAATGTGCAACAGATTATGAGTTTTTTGTTTTTACGTTCAACCCATTATGTGCAGAAATAACTTTTTTTATCTATCTTTAGTGTAATTAGGAGAAAGTTGTACTTTTCTTTAGATCAGGTTCGAAGTTGCCAGTAGTGTCTTTACAAGGAGATCGGCTCCAGGTGACCGTGTTTTGTGGAGTGACACCATAGCAAACTTGTTTCTAAACAGACCATTTCTAGTTGGTAGCTGATAAAAGCTTTAGTTTTTAAAGTTGTAGTAAACCTAACATTTTCAAGTACGACTTGGTGTCACGAATTTTAATCACGCCATTGGCCGCCACAGCCAGATTTAAATCCTACCACGTGGTGTAACCAAAAGCAATTTATTTTTTTGTGGGGAAAGGGATTCTAAGATATGAAACTTTTAGGAAAAAGGCTCATTACGTTTGCCCTGAAAAGAAGATAAATACCTTTTTTGAAGATTAACTTTTTGAAAGTGACTGATTTCCTATCTTCGGCCCAAAATGTCCTCAATCCTTATAATGCAAGCTGCCATAAAGAAACAGGAGTTTCGTCTCATTTTCTGCTTACTGGGAGAGATTTGCGATTGCCGGCAGATTTGATGACAGGTAAACCGAGTTTTCTTCCTTCCACCAATGCTATTGCTGATTTGCAAGACAGAATGCGCCTGGTGCATGAAGTGGTCACAACAAAATTGCATAAAAGAAGGAATGTGATGAAAAAATGCTATGATCAGAAGGCATCGGCAAACAGTGCGTACAGTGTTAGAGATCTTGTTACGTTAAGGAGTTTTGTGTTACAAAATGATGAATCACGTAAATTCCACTTGCCTTATTGTGAACCTTATCGTGTTGTTGAAGTGTTACCACCTGTGAAATATGTGATTAAAAGTCTTGACGGGTCTTCAACAAAACGTGTTGATTTTAATCGTTTGAAGAAGAGTTTTGGAAGAATTAATCAAAAATCGATGGCTGAGAATGATAAGTTAAAAGAATCATCCCGTAGCAATTGACCAAAGAGCGACACGGGATTTTGTAGACGTTTTTCCCCAAGTCAGTTGCACTTGTCACGAAGTCACAATATCAATAATCGTAGATCAAATTTACGGCCCAGAAGTACGTTGGGGCGCCCACATTACTATCCAGATGTTTAGCTGCACTTTGACTGTTTAACTACACTCTATGAAACAGTATTGCACCTAGGTAATTTTGATATCATTGAATCGGTGCTGGTTTAGTATGTGATCTACCTAAGAAATATGATCTACCACTACCATACCTAAAAATATTTAACTAAAAAAAGAATTTATTTCATACAAGCATACATAAGAATTCACACAAGAAATTAGGTTAAGTTAGGGTTTCGGGTAGGATTAGGGTTTGTTAAACTTGAAACATTGCAATTTGTCTATTATCACGTACCCTCTTATCGTGGCATTTTTTAGGTAGATCACAAGCTAAACTCTAACCACGTGTGTAAATCACATACTAAACCAGCACCATTGAATCACATCACCACGAATTAATATGATTGTAGGGTGTTAGCAATATTGTGTGTACGAACATGTATATTTCTGGTAACTTCCGCCTGTTTTAGTGGATGGGAGAGGGCGTTACAAGTTAGTTTTGAACACGGGTTGTTTTGATAGCGCGGTCCGCCTTCGAGCGGGTTTTCTGTGCTGTGTGCTAATTATGCCGATAAGTCGTGTTGCACACTGATGAGAAGGCCTGTAGAAGACCCTTAAGTTGGTACATGTGTGACGAGTAGACGCTGGCGTTGTGCCACCAACTTTTAAAATAATATACTTTTTTATCTGCTTTTTGTCCGGCTGAAGGTTGTGCCACGAACGAATTGAGACTACAAGAGAAAGAAACGTAACATTACAAGATTGCTTATGCTGCCAGCCTTGGAACTAAGAAGCTAGCTTTTATAAAAAGTGAGGTTTTTTATCATTTGCACACGCAGCATTTCCAATCCGCTAATTTGAATTGAATTGCTGCTTGCTATTACTTATGGTCCACCGTCAATTATCTATTTCCAAAAACGACGCTGCATCTTGATTTTTGTGGAAAATAACTTATTTTAGCTGTTGAAGTTATGTGGTCAAATGTAGACTACTCGACAGGAACGCTCTGCTTGTTGTCTCCAGGATGCGATGATTTGTAGGTTAAGCGGTGTGCTTTGAGAAGATATCTTGGTAATGTTTGGTCCTCATAAACATCGTACAGCAATTTCCATACAAGTTTTTCTCCAGAAACGTTTATGCCATCATATGACTGGTTATAACCAAATAGTTGATAAATGAATCTTTTTGAATTCAGCAAATTTTTTACAAACGTTTTTCAAAAGATACACGGAATCGAAAAACAACGTGTTAGTGCTGTCCCCGATCCCACTAGAGTTGGGTTGAAATGGGTCCACTTAAGATGCTCACTACTTCATTTAAACCTGTTGGACCCCGTGGGCTTTGAGGTGCGCAAGAAGTCTTTAGAGAGATATTTTTATGAGAAAATATCCAGCAGGGCTGGCAGTAAACACGGTCCATGCTTGATCAATAGCATAACCAATATCTTTGTAGTTTTAGACCTGATTATGTTACAAAATGGTAATAATTTACTGAAAATGAACAACCGCTTTGGAGCGGATCTTTAGGGAAAGGTCCTTCAGGTTGTTTGGGACCTGCTGCAAGAATTGCTTTTTTGACCTCTGAGTTTACAATAATAATTGGAAAGTCGTCATTTTTGCTTGCATCTGATCTATCTTTAGTAGTACCGGAATTTTCTGTCTCACAAATGTGGACGTCAACAAGTTGAGGAGCAGATTATGTCTCACGATTGCTGACGTCTTGCTCATCCGCTTTGGATGTTTCTGGTCGAGTTAGCGCCGAGCTCAGTTGCTGAGAGTTTCTGGCTGCCTCAGCTATTTTACTCCGTTTGGCTTGTCTCATTTGTGCTCCGCTTTGATAATTTCTTTTAGTATTAAATTGCAGTCAACTAGAGTTTTACGATGCTGTTATCAAACACTAAAAAGTTTAATAAAATTTAGACAACGGTTAGTAAAGTTTAATGTAACAACCTTTCTTTGTTATTGTTTTTCTGGATCACGAAATAGTAGTGCTGCGAGCGTAAGGACTACAGTATGTTTAGCAAAATGGATTCAAATAGAAAGATCAAACCTGACTTTTCAATCACTCACATCACAATTTCTTTCATCGAAAAAAGCTTAATTAACAGAAATCACAAATCTTATCACCGACTGATAGAATGACCTCTAGCACCTAGATTGTTAAATTAAATTTTCAAATACATGTAGAGTAATCACTATTCTCACAAACTAAGGCGCTAGAACTCATTAAGACTAACCCTTAAAACTCTAACTCTTGCCTCACAGGCAAAACAGTAACACAACAAAATGCTGACTTTCACATCACAAATTACGAATTTATCTACCGTATTTGCCGGTGTATAAGTCGACCTTTTTCGATCAAAAATCGACCTAAAAAATCGACCTCGACTTATACACCGAGTCGTAAATAAAATAAAATAAAAAACATAAAATCGTAAATTTCCGTCGAATTTTAGGGGGTCGACTTATACAACGAGTCGACTTATACACCGGCAAATACGGTATTTAATGTATATGAAGCGGGCAAAATTTACCAGAAAAACTTGACAACTTCGAGAAGATGGTATTTTAATTATTTTTCGACGATATAAGCCAGCCAGAGAGTTACTGTTACCTCACGAAGCACCGAATTAAAAGGCTGGTAAACAAGTTGTGTAACATGTGATACTACTAGGTTACTAGAGTGTGATAGAAAATTGTAGAATTATCTCGAAACCATAAAGTGCAATTACGTCATAAAGCAAAACTTATGAACAGTTACAAGGTAAAATAAAGCGGATAAATATAATGTTATATGATCATTATAGCTTAAACTTATTTTACTAAACAGACTTGAGTGGGGGTAGCATACCGATTACGCCATGCAAATATCACAATTACAATTTATTTATTTACGCGTATGAGCTCATGCTCTGTTTGCATGTCTTTCGTCAGACTGGGCCACCACGACCGGTAGACTGCTTGGCCCCACCATCTGTCTACCACATAAAGACGGAGGCGTCCCGTTAAGTGCCTTGCCCAAGGACTCAACAAGCGAACTTGCCGGCTTGTTCTCCACACTATCCCTTATGTGCTGAGCGCCAAGCAGGGAAGCTGTGAATACCATTTTTTAAAGTCTTTTGGTATGACTCGACAAGGGAAATGAACCCAGGTCTACCTACTGCGAAGCGGACGCTCTAACCACTACACCATCGCGCCGGTACAATTACAATGAAAACGTCACAATCGAAACTTCAAATAAAAATTCAAATAAATTAGACGGTTAACTATATAAATTAAAATTATTGATGAAGTGTGATATTTAATAATAATAAGTTTACTGGAGCTTTTAACGAAGATATTTTACAATAAAATGCAGCAAAGCGTGGCCCTTCGTGCTGGAGCCCCGGTGCATTGAACCGGATGCACCTGTGCAAGTTACGGCTCTAACTTCCTGATTAAAGCTACCATCCATGCCGACTTGTTTGTTAAGATGATTGCGTTCCACACCAACAGACAATCTGCCCATTCTGCTGAGCTTCATGCCGACTTCCCCTTTAAGATGATTGCATCCCACACCAACAAACAATCTTCACATTCTGCAGAGTTTCAGCCCGATATATCTCTCATATGTCCGGCACTGTGTAGCTAAACCACTGGCTTCATTGGAAGATCATATTGTCAGAGCTATTAAGCGACCTCCGCTCCAGTATTGAGACACCCATTCACGTGAACCGTACAGTAACTGTAGCTCATTGGGTTAATTAATGTAGCTCATTGGGTTAATTGCAAGTGAAATGCAGAATGACCTAACAACATTGCCAGGCTTCACTCTTTTATACAATAGATCGTGAACCATCGGAATGCTTCTGCGACGTAGGCCTGAGTGAGGGTAAATTGACTGAGCACCAGCATTGGATGTGTTTGTTCAAATATGATTAAATGCTAAAAGGTACTTTTTATGGCCTGTAAGTAATGGGCCAAGAATCAAAACGCTGACCATATTATTTTGGAATACTCGATATAACAATTTTCAATTACCATACAACTTTGCGCTATATCGATGACTGCGCTAACAAACGACTGTGACACACTTATGCCGATGTATAGCTCAGACAACATCCCATAGTTTTGGAGTAATAAAACAAAAGTATTGGTCTTCGAACAAGGCAATACAAACTACGTCACTTATACGAAGAAAAGCATTGAAGATAGTCCCCTATCAAAAGTAGTAGCTGTAAAACAATTTTGAAGAATTTGTAATGACGCTACCGCTACTGTTAACAATATTTTATTAACCCACAATAATAAAAACAAGTTTTTAATATTGGCCTGCTACAGCGATTAGCTTGCATTAAACTTGATCATCAAGTAATGAATGCTAAAGTATCTGTGGGAAGCAACCTGAACATAGCAGTGAACTTTTACAACTCTGTTATTTGCTCTTTTTTATTCAAAACGTAAATAAAAATTGCCAGATGGTATTAAAAGTTGCAAAAATGCTATGAAAAGTTTTAGCGCCTATTTTGATTAAAGCAAAGCTTATGATAACACTATCCGCCAAGAAGTGATTTAAAGTAATCTCCCGATAGCAAAACTTGCTATTATTGCTTTTTTCGTCGTGCTAAGCTGTTAGCTTGATTGAAGTTTCCTGTATAAGCGAAAGAAGTTAATACTGTAGTTTCAAATGAAATTAGAACAAAAAGAAGCAGGCAATACCTGGGTAACTGGATTTATTTCAATCAGGCTTATTTTAGCGTGAGGTCGATTTATCTCTGAAAAGCAAGCACTTTCAGAGAAGACAGACAGTAGCTTACGTCGCGTAAGCTCAGTGTACTACATGTTAGTAGCTTAGCCCTGTAAATATGGCTACCTATTATAGCATAATGCAGTGATTCCTAATTTTATTAGTCTGCTGACGTTCGCATGAAATAACTCGTATATGCTTCAACTGCACAGTGGTTTAGTGGTTAAAGCATCCATTTTGTACTCAGCAGATTTTGTCCATTTGTGCCAATGACTTTAAAAGTAGTACTCACTACTGTTTTGCTTGGCACTCAGCAATCAAAGTAATGTGTAAAAAAAATATCCTTGCAAAACTTACTCAGTCGCGATCAAAATACTGTATTTCCTGGCGTGAAAAACCAGTTGCTATAGCAAAGAGCTGAAGAGCTGAATACATGGGTATTCAAGATTTTATGAGTGCGGGCCAATTTCAAACTTGTTTAAAATTTTGCAAGCCAGTCGAGGTTTGTAATAGATATTGTTTACACACACAAATAAGCTTTGAAGTCGTGGCTGGTGACAGTTTTCACCCAAAAAGAAAGTGATAACCTTGTTTTTGTAATTAATACCTTCAACGCAATATTTACGCCAAGTTTTTCGAATTTTATGTCGGAGGACTTTTATTTTTGAAATACAGTGTTCCCTTGCTTATCGCGGTTAATGCGTTCCAGACCCCACCGCGATAAGTGAAAAACCGCGAAGTGGCGGTACTATAGAATTCCCGGCGCCTTTGGGCTAATACAGGTATACAGTACATGAACGCTTACTTTTCGACACATATTCATGCACATCAGTATTCATGAATGCTTACTCTTCTGAAAACTGAAGGATAAAGAACACGGAAAATTAGAAATGTTTTCTGTTTTGTTTATTCTGAACACAATCCGATACTGTCATTGTAAGGGTTAACAGTACAGTACTGCAATCACAAATAATATACTGTTCAACACTTACAACCCTAAGATACACGAGACATAGTTAACAAGGTGAACGAGAATGGTGTAATTATGCGCAGACAATCAGCGATGTGATACGCAGCCGATCAAAAACAATTTTTTTTTTAAACATACCGCGATGCACGGAAGCCGCGAAACTTGAACCGCGAAGTAGCGAGGGAACACTGTATTGTTGTTTTAACCCTTTAAGGACCACAAGAACTTAATTTATAAAATTTGAAACAATGCCGCAATTGTTTGGTAACAACGAAAATATAATGGATTTCAGAAAATTGGTTATCACGTCATAATGATATAACAATCAACAATCATGGTACATTTGTGTACCAAAGGTCCTCAAAGAGTTAAGATGCAATTGATAGGTTTGACATTCAGTTTTTGGGGCACAGAATCTATCCGCGGGCAGCAATGTTCCGTCGCAAGTCACAGATTGCATACCCTTAGCTTAATATTTGACTTCACAGCGACTGTAGTAAGAGCTTTTTGCTTCTTTAAAGATGTATTTTGAAAAACACTGCCACAACCGCCACTCATTCACGAGTGATACGGCTTCGCAGAGGTTGACAGACCATCCACTACAGTGGACCTAGTATTTGGTCCCACAAGTGTGACGGTCTAAGCTATGCTTTATTAAAAGCCTCTAGCTTCTTATTGGTCACCAACTGCACTGAAGAGACCTGATAGGTCGAAACAGTGTCACAATGAATTAAATGTACCAAAGAACTTACTTTTTGTGGAAATTGCGATTTTGTAAAGTGCAGCCACCAAAATTTTGTGTTTCTAACCGGTACGCTACATTTTATGAACGTTTAAAGACTTCATTTTTTGATGGATGTTTTAGAAAGTTTAGAAACCTAGACAGATAATGCCAAAGGACCATGGTTGTGAGGAGAAGTAGTCAAAATGTACCAAAAAACTAACTTTGTCTAACAATTGCAAGTTTGTTTGGTGAAATAGGATAATTGTTTTACTAAATATGGAACCTAATGTATGGCAACCAATTTATGATCAGCCATTATAAACTAAGTAATTGGAGTCCTAAGTAAATGGAATTAGCCCTAAGCCCTAAGCCCTAAGCCCTTTAGCCCTAAGTAATTGGAATCACATTTTGCTGGAAATCAAATTTCTTAAGCTTTCAAACGACACTGATTGTTTTTTCCTTATTATAACATTTGTATATTAAACTAACCTATTTTTATTCAGTTTATCACTTTTTGGGAGGTAGAAAGTTACTCCACAGGTCTTAAATTTAGTATTTTTAGTGAAAAAACAAATATTACAAGTACCGGTACATATTATATACAATCGAAATTGTCTTGAAATAGCTTTTGATTTGGTGACAAAAGTTTGAAAATAAGTTAAAAAATGGGGTCACAAATCAGTTTTTATGTAAAGTAATTTTGCAAACTGGGTGCAATTTTTGAAAACTTCATCGTATTACTGTGTGATCTGTGTTAGCAAAAGACTTGTGTTAATCGTACCAGACATATTATGACATCGTGGATAGACTTTTAAGCGTGCAAGCGAAAAAAAGAAGAAACGTGCTTACTAGGCTTAAAGTGCTTAAATAAAGAATTGCTCGTTGCATTGTCAAATGAGCTTTAATTGTTGTACAGTTGTTTTTATCGAAAGCACCTAATTAATATCTCCTGAAAGAGCGTTTAATCGCGTTTCTGCGATTAGTACTTTTTGAGAAAGCACAAAAAACCAAAGCGTGCAATGAAGCGTTAGTTGTGACGTGATTTTAGACTCCAAGAAAATGAAAGTTTTTGTAATGTGGCAAGTCGGGAACTGGGTTTCGTTTGAGCAAAAAGCGGTTGTTCTCTGTCAAGTAATGCAAATGTCAAAAAATTTGATTGTGACGTCACAACCCCTGTTGACACTCATTACAAGGTGGTGATTAATCGTGCCAAGTGTGATGTTTATACGCCCAGCAGTTTCCGAGGAGTTAAGACAGACAGATTTGCTGTTAGACTATCCGGCTCTGCCCACGTCGCTCGTAGGGCCGTCATAAGTAACGTCGCGGTTAACAATATACCTTCAGTCGGCCAAGCTTGCTTCATTCATCGTGCGCCTGTGTGAACACAAACCATAAAATTGTGTTTTTTATGCACATCCATAATTCTTGTACACGTAATGATGATTATCTTAATCTCTTTATCAAAATACTCACAAACTAATGCTTACAAACATAGAATCTTGCCACAAACAATTATAAATACTTGGAAAAAATATGAGAGGGAAAGGGAATGAAACACATCAAAAAATGATGATAGCGGCCAAGTGCTGGTTGTTTGCACAATTATAGAAATAAAATACTTGATGATAAGCCTATTTGCGTGCTGCCTCTTTCCTATTTATATTGCGGTATTTAGTTTTTTGGCTGCGCTATTTGCCTTGTTTCCGGCATGGCGACAAAAGCGGCCACGGCTTACCCAACGTCATTCACGAAATTCTAGTAGGCGCTCATCAGGCAAAGTTATTTTCAAACAAAATATTCTGTCTACACTTAATTTTACAAATTGTGAGGTTTATGGATTTATTTTGATTTTGTGTTTAAACTTGGGATTTTTATGCAATGCTTTGTAGCATAGACCAGGACTACAAACTATAATTAGGATCGGTCCTGTTAGACAACTTGAATATTTGAAAAGGTCCAGATAAAAAAATTATAGGAAGGTTGCATATGATGTCAAACATTTCGCGCCAAAAAAAGTGGCTGACCAAAAGCTGTAATTTATGCTGGAGAGGTATACGGCGAACACCAACTTTTTGGGATTATTTTGAAAACTAATGAAAATTAATTAAAATTTAGAATGAAATATAGCTAGTAGGATACCCCGGAAACAAATAAATTTGACCAAAAGCAATTTGGTTGAGATTAGGTCTTTCAGTTGGCTAGTATAAGCTTATTACTTTGTGCCAACTTAAAAAAATGCCCCTAAGAAGAAGTGCCATCTAAATACCATTTGCTCCTCACCTAAAAATAAACTATACCAATTAGATACCAATTGGTACATTAGCAAAAGCAACCATTATTTGATCATTACTACCGGTACGATAAGCTTGCCGGCAAGCTTACTTCTTGTGTCCATGAGCAAGACATTTAACGGCATGCCTCCATCTTTAGGTGGCAAACAGGTGCTGGGGCCAAGCAGTCTACCCGTCGTGGTGGCCCGGTGTGACAAAAGACATGCAAACAAAGCATAAGCTCATAAGCATAAATAAATAAATAGGTACCGTAAGTTTTTTAATTACCCTTGGTCCAGTACCCTAGGTAATAGCCTAAAAAATTGCTTAATGAGTAGTTAAGGTCACAAAATTACATCTGACATATCAATATGACTGGTCTGCAATCACGATTGACAAAAAATTTCAAAAACTCACTGATTTTATCCAACAATAACTAATCCAGCATATGACAAAAGGTACAGAAGTCTGCCCTGTCATTTAGGCTACAGTATAACTTAAGTTTTCAACTTTTCAGAATGCTTATGCCATTAAATATACTGTATAAGTTACACATTACAATTCACTTAAACTCAGCATTCCTCAACAGGCTGATCAATCGAACATGAATCCTTTACAGAAGCTGGCTACAAATAAGCCTGCATGCTTAGAACTTAAAATTAGCCCAACTATTAGCAATAACAAGCAAACCTTAGCACCTCTTATCTTACTTTGACCTTAGATTTATTTATTCCTTAACATCAGTAAAACAACATATTTAACGTTCATTCAACAACTGTCACGTTTATCGATTTGCTTTGCAAAAAACGATATCACTCCTATTCATTTCAATGCAAAATCACTCAAAATGGTCAGCCACTTTTTTCCAAAGCGCATTTTGATGACGTTTGATCACGTGCGTGCAACCTTCCTATATGTGGTTTGATTCCAGCATTTATATTTTTTCAATTTTTATGCACTTTTGGAGTTATTAGGCAAAATATGAATATTATAAATCACGTAATGAGTGTAAAAAAATGATTTCTTGTTTTTTTATAGATTGAATAATATCACAATTAGTTGCTTTTTAGAATGTGGGTGTGATGACCAGGGTTCTAGAATATCTTACCAAGGTGCCTCCGATAAAATGGACTCTACAACAATTAAATTTCAATTGGCAATGCAAAAGGAAATTCTTTATTTAAGCATTTTAAGCCTTCTAATCTAAGCATGCTGCTTGCTTTTTGCTGCACGCTTCAACTCGCTGGATAATGTCATAATGCTGCCTGGCACGATTAACACAGCCTATTGGAATAGGTTATATGACTTAGGAGAAAGGCTTGATCTCTTTTCATGCTATGGTCAAATTAAAGCAAACATTGCAAACAAAGAACGTAATATCACAAATATACTGTATATAAGAAAGGGGGCCCAACATATCGTCAAATACGCCTACCACTAAATAGATCATTTCTTTAGTTGTCAAAACTATCACCATTTGGGCGCTGCTACCATTCCATTTTCCAATATGCTCGCTCCCCTCGGCCCCCTCCCCCTTACACTTTTTAAAAAGTACGAATGATAGTTTGTGACATAATTTTTTCATTTTGAGTTCTACCGGTCTTGATCAATAGACCAAGATGATCATCGTTGTATGTACAGAAAATATGATCTGTAAATAAATAAATAAATAGACTCGGTAAAATATTTAAGAGTGCTCAATAACAAATACAGTTAGAGCAAATTATTATATATCTTTATTGGCAAAAATACTACAGCCTGTTTCGCCGTTAAGGCTCTTCAGGTATTTCTTATTCAAATTGAATTGAATTCAATTGAATAGAATTCAATTTGAATAAGAAATACCTGAAGAGCCTTAACGGCGAAACAGGCTGTAGTATTTTTGCCAATAAAGATATATATGAAAATATGATCTGTATTTTTTATAAGTTTTCGTTTTTTTTCTCAAAAATATTTGTTTAGTGAAGCCGGTGCAGCTGATTTAATTGATGTGCTTTAACTAAGCACAGGTGATAGCATGCCCTTCTGGGATAAATTCGCACCATACTTAGCGAAACATTGTTTAGCTTGGTTGATAATAGCTTTATAAAGATACCGGCATCAAATCTAAAAATACTGAGAAAACAAGGACTATTTAACTTCTCTGAGCACAACCGAAGCAAGGAGAAACGAACATGCAACAAAATGCGTAGCCAGGCAGGACTTGAGAAAGTTTATGGGAAATCAAAAGAAAACAACGTCACAGTGTCAAATTGCACCACATGAAAAACATTTTTGCTATTTTGCTTCAAAATACCTCAGTATCAAAGATGCGTTCCCTACTCCCAAATTAAGAAAAGCGCTAGGCCCCATGGGTTTATGTTAGCAATGAACAGAGCACATAGATCTAAAGCATGATCAGAATCTTGAAACCAGAAAATCATTAAGAAAAAGGAGCGCACCCAATCGTGAAAAACGTATGTGCAGTAAAAGCAGAAGTTTTTGGTTACTATTCAGTCAAGTGCCAAATGGGTGAAGGTGGTTTGGCCGGCTAAAACAACATTCTCAATCTGTTTTTGTTGTTGTTGTGATTACCTCTCTTCTTCCTCGGGATGGAGGTACGGCACGAACGGCAATTCAGGTTCATGCCGTCAACCTAATTGAAATTAGGTTAGGGGAAAAATGGCAGCCTCTTTCGAACCAGTCTTGAGTGACTGGTAGCTTCACTACCAACAAGGCGAACTGCCACTGGTGGGTACCCAAAAGTCGCCTTTTACGACATGCTGGGTTTTACGACATGCAACTTCACAATTGTAACCCAGTAAAGTACAGATAGGTCACCTGTCTGCCACATAAAGGTGGAGGTGTCCCGTTAAGTGCCTTTTCCAAGGACACGACAAGCAAGTTTGCCGGCTTGTTCTCCACACTATCCTTTTTTCATGCTGTGCGCCAAGCAGAGAATTTGTGAACACCATTTTTAAAAGGTTTTTGGTATGACTCGACTTAAGGGATGAACCCCAAGTCTACCGACTGCGAAGCAGACGCTCTAACCATTACGCCATCGCTTCGGTACATTCTCAATCTTGGTGTTTCTGATGGGGGCTTTTCCGGCCGACGTCGACGAATAATATAAAAAGTGCGATTCTGTTTTTACGTACGTACGCTTTAACTCCTCCGAAACTACTGGACGTACAAAAATTAAATTTGGCACAATTGATTATCACCCGGAGTTGAGTGTCGTAAGGGTGTTTGTGATGTCATGTTGATGTCAAAATTACAAAAAACTTTTTTAAATTTTCATTTCTAAACAGAGCAACACCATCTTGTGCTTAAACGAAAGCCAGTATCCAACTCACAAAATATTTTATCTCTTTAAAGTCGAAAATGACGTCACAATTAACGTTTGATTGCACAATTTGTTACTATTAATACCAACTCAAATCGGAAACAACGATAAATCAAAGAATAAAAAATCATTTACAAATTCAACTGCACTCAAGAAAGACCAAGGAAGTACTCTAGCTTTCTATCACATTGCCTGAAAATAGAATATTTGTTTCCTTGCTGCTTCTTTCTAGTGTTTCTTTGTTTATTTTCCCCTCTATTTTTATTTTAATTACTTTCTCTATTTTAGATTTCTTTTACCCGCAAGTTTTTACACACAAAATTGTTATCTATTTCCGCCATTTATCCTTTTTTTCGTGTTCTCTTCTTTATTGTTTTATTTTTCGTTACCTCTGTTTTGTAAAGTCACCGTGCATATATCTTAGTTTAATGTATTTCCATAGTTTTTTTATTTAATTTCAGTTCATTTATTAATCTCTTGTTTATTTTCATTTGTCTGAAGAAGTGAACATTCGCTCGCGACAACTTGCAACAATAGATATTTATTGCTGGCTCCAAGTGATTACAATCGGTAGAGAGCGTCATCAAAGCGAGAAGCAAAACAACAAAGCGAGTGCTGAAGGTTCGGGGCTTCGGAAGGAAGCAGTGCTATTGAGAGATATTTACAAAGCCATCCCTGGACGCATTTTGTCCTTTTGGACTCATCAGCAGAGCTTTCCAAGGACCAAGGGATTCCCCAATAGCATTAACGTTGACTTTTAGAAACAATCTAACACAAAGCTCAAGACTTACGTGCCGTTTACTTTTGAACCAGGTTCGTTTTGACGTTACTGCTAACCGCTCAAATATGGACTAAAATTGATATTTCTACATAAAGCTGATCACACAGAAGTGATTTGGCATAGAGAGGTCTTCCAAAGGTTATAAGCTAATGCGGTGCTTCAAGGCGTAGGTGGAAGCACGCGGTTGCATGTCAGGGAGCCTCGGCGCGCGAGGAGACCAGCTCTAAAGACGCGGGTTTGAATTTCACAGACGCATTGCATTAACGTTGACGTTTAAAACTACAATGTACACGTAACGTTGAAAGAGCGCTTAACTGATTTTGGTGGGTCACAAATAGCTGCGCCACGGCTTATATAATGCACGCCCGCCAAGAGGTCAACCACTTCGCCTATTCCACTCCAAGCATAGCTACCGATTCCGACATCTAGCACACCGCACGGGTAATGACTAGTGTATTACATAGCGCGACCCGATAAACAAGGTAACTAGCGCCAGATACCACTTAACAATCACACGCAGAGATTCCCCCACACCGTTTTTCAACAAGGTTTGCGCGATCACAGTCCTGGAGCTACTAACAGGGCCCCCGCACCACAGGAGCACACCGAAACGGGCGTTTCACCGAACGATGAACTTGTTAACATGAACAGTCCCAATATTCCGGCCCTGGGTATTGACCTAAAGGGATGCATACATTGCGAGCAATATTAATTGCAAGCTCCAAGTGATTACGATCGATAGAGAGCGCCATCTAAGCGAGAAGCGAAACAAAAAAGCGAGTGGTGAAAGCGCGACGCTTTAAGTAGACTACAAGTGTCATTTTTGAGTTTTTATTTGCTACCATCACAATAGTTCACTATTTAATAGAAAAACGATACTTTGTTTTTAAAATTAAATGCAATGATTTTTTTCGTGACAAAACTGGTTTCACACATGATCACAACTTTAAGAATAATGCAATTTCTTGTTTGTACACAAATCACATCCAATAGGCTTCACTTCTGCCTATGTTGCTTCAGAACCACGTTTTTTTGTTACCATTTTGGTAAGGAATATGTTTTTATGTTTTAACTTTGGTTTGATTTGTATTAGGCTCCCCTTAATATGTTTTGTAGTAAGCTTAAGAACAGTGCTATTGCCCACTGATTTAGCTGCATTGTTTAATATTGCAATAAGCTTAGTGTTTGTTTACAGATTTGATATATTGTCAGTAAATGCAAATATTAATTCAATAATTATCGATCTGCTCTTTACTTAAAGTGATGTCCAGGAAACTAGCTCTCAACAAAGTAAACATTTTAATGCGTTCACAAGGATCATATCCACACCAATTAAGAAAACGTGAAAGTAAAGGTTTTGAACATCAAACTAATTTTGCTCGCCATATTCAAACTTCTGCGGGAAAGCTTTACGAGTGTGATGTTTGTTCAAAACGATTCAATCAGAATTCGGCATTGAAGAAACACATCAGAATTCATACTGGTGAAAGACCTTACGAGTGTGATACATGTTCAAAACGATTCAAAAACAATTCATCATTGAAGGAACACAGGAGAATCCATACTGGTGAAACACCTTACGAGTGTGACACGTGTTTAAAACAATTCAAATACAATTCATCATTGAAACGACACATCAGAGTCCATACTGGTGAAACACCTTACGAGTGTGGCGTATGTTCAAGACAATTCAAACGAAATTCATCATTGAAGAAACACATTAGAATACATACTGGTGAAACACCTTACGAGTGTGATACATGTTCAAAACGATTCAAACACAATTCATCATTGAAACAACACATCAGAATTCATACTGGTGAAACACCTTACGAGTGTGATACATGTTCAAAACGATTCAAATACAATTCAGCACTGAAACGACACATGAGAATCCATACTGGTGAAACACCTTACGAATGTGACGTATGTTCAAAACAATTCAAAGACAATTCAGCGTGTAAACGGCACATCAGAATCCATACTGGTGAAACACCGCACAAGTGTCAGGTATGTTCGAAACGATTCCAACAGATTTCAGCATTGAATAAACACATCAAACTCCATACTGATGAAACACCTTACCAATGTGACGTATATTCAAAACAATTAAAAACCAATTCAGCATTGAAGGAACACCACATAATCCATACTTGTGAAAGATCTCACGAGTGTGACATATGTGCAAAACGATTCAAATGCAATTCAGCATTGAAACAACACATGAGAATCCATACTGGTGAAAGACCATACCAGTGTGACATATGTGCAAAACGATTCCAACATAATTCGGCATTGGAACAACACATTAGAGTTCATACTGGTGAAAGACCATACCAGTGTGATGCATGTACAAAACGATTCAAACAGAGGTCAGCATTGAAGCAACACATTAAACTCCATACTGGTGAAACACCTTACGAGTGTGACGTATGTTCAAAACGATTCAATCAGAATTCAGATTTGAAAAAACACATCAGAGTCCATACTGGTGAAAGACCTTTTAAGTGTGATACATGTTCAAAACGATTCAAACACAACTCAGCATTGCGGGTACACATCAAAATCCATACTGGTGAAACAGCTTATCAGTGTAACGTTTGTTCAAAACGATTCAAACGCAAGTCAGCGTTGAAACTACACAATAGAATCCATACTGGTGAAAGACCTTACGTGTGTGATGTATGTTCAAAACGATTCAAAGGAAGTTCAGCATTAAGGGTCCACATCAGAGTTCATACTGGTGAAACACCTTATGAGTGTTATGTATGTTCAAAACGATTCAAGCACAGTTCAGCAATGAAGAAACACATCAGAGTCCATACTGGTGAAAGACCTTACGAGTGTGACACATGTTCAAAACGATTCAAACAGATGTCAACATTGAAGAAACACATCAGAATCCATACTAATGAAAGGCCTTACAAATGTGACACATGTTCAAAACGATTCAACCAGAGATCAGCAATGAAACGTCACATCAGAATCCATACTGTTAAAGACCTTACGAGTGTGATACGTATTCAAAACAATTCAAACAAAATTCAGCTTTGAAGGTACCCATCAGAATCCATACTGGTGAAAGACTTTATGAACGAGCTATTTGATCAATATGATTCTAACAGAATTCTGCATTGAAGGAGTACATTGTAATGCATACAGTTGAAATACCTCACCCGTATGATATACTGTATGTTCATAACGATTCAAAAAAATTCCAACATTAAATGATCACATCTGAATGGATACTGTTAAAAGACCTTACAGATATAATATACATGTATGTTCAAAATGATTTTTAAAAAATTTCAACATTAAATGATCACGTCATGATGAAAAATGGTGACATATCTTATTTTTTAGAGTGAATCGGCTATGTGCTGTAAGTTTATGTGTATATTTTGGTTTATCTGTGTTTGTGTTTGTTGTTTGTTGTAAAATCAGTGCCATACGCAGAGATGACTATTAAGCAATTTTTTGCCAAACAACATGCTTGTGATTTCTCCTCTGGTAATTGTGGAACGTGATTGTTGGCTGCCATGACTGTAACTGCAGCATGCATTTACCCAAATTTAGTGCTGTAGATGGTCAATCTGCCAAAAAATATGGTCATCACTGTATACTTTGGCACAATTCAGACCAAGGCCAACATCGATCTCAAAAAACAAAAACATATCCATACTGCATATTTCTGCACAAATTTGAGTACTGTGTTTATCGTTCGTCAATCTCTTAACACAAATGTCTCGCGCCTCCCCTCTTGAGAAATTTCTACATACACCCTAGTGTACAATTAATTGGTATTATCAATATCATATTTTAACTTGTGCTTGTGATTTCTTTAGTTGTTCAATTGAAACCAATATGGCCCCAATCACCAACTTGGCCAAACCGATTTTATTGCCGTTCTAACAATAATGTAAGTGTTGCAAAAGGAACGGTTTTTGTGATAATATACAGGACTGTAAAGGTTCAAGCGATGAAATGCATTGTTTCAAAACACGTGTTTATGCCGCAATTCTAAACCGTTTCATATTCGTCTTCAAAACGTGTTGGACACTATTAAAGATCGCCAAGATGGAAGTGACAAATGTGCACATGAGACGTTCAAAATAGCAATATTTTCTTCAGAACAATTCATGGTTAAAAACAACTTTATACAAGTGATGGTGCGGATAATGGGGTTGTTTGCGGTTTGTAGGATTTATTTTGAGCACGAGATCGATTTGCCTCTGAACACCTAGCACTTTTAGAGAAGGAGACAGACAGTATCCTACGTTTCATAAGCCCAACGCACTGTATGTTAGCAGCTTAACCCTGCATATATAACTCTTGATTTCAACCCAAAGCAGTAATTTCTAACCTTGTTAGTCTTACCGCACCCTACTGAAGATATAAACAGCTTAATATCCTTGCAAAACTTACTTAGTCACGATCAAAATATAGTATATCCTGGCGTGAAAAACCAGTTGCCGTAGCAAAGTGCCAACGAACAGCTAAATACGGGGGTATTCAGGATTTTGTGCCTGCTGGCCAATTTCAAACTTGCTTAAAATTGTGCAAGCCAGTCAAGGTTCGTAATTCATATTGTTTCTACGCGCAAATAAGCTACGAATTAATGTCAGGTAACAGTTTCACCTACAAAAAAGATGGGCATCTTTTTTGTTGCAATTAGTAGTTGCAACACAATATTTATGTCGAATTTTACATCCTAGGATCTTTATTTTTTGGGATATTGTTGCTTTAAAATGTCGCTGATAGGTTTCACATCCAATTCCTGGGTTACAGAATCTATCCGAGGGCCCTTCATAAACCAAACATACAGGCTTTTATTTACTCAAAATAAACACATCTAAAATACAATAAATATCAACCAACTAAGATTTTAGGTAAATACAAAACATTCTCAAGTTATAACAAAGTTGGAAACTAACTGAAAACTAGAATTCTCTATTGACTTTGCTTTACTTGCTCTTGCTATGAGAGATTTGAAGAATCACGGCAAACAGATTGGAATATGCTACAGGGCAACGTAAAGTTTTTAAACTTGAAATGCAAATCGCAACATTGTGATGACATGGCAGCAACGGAGTCAATTCAGAACAAGCAGTGGCACAAATACAAATGTTGTCATGTTATAAATTGTCACATTGCCCAGACTTCAATTGAAAATCCACAAAAATAAGCATTTTAGCATCATACATACCAACACTACATAATAATTTCTAGCAATTACGTATAATAAACACTGTTGCCACACAAATATGTTGATAACGTTCCGTTACATAAAGGGTCCCGCATAATACAAGTATATTAGGTCCTATTATGGGTAATTTCATGTTTCATATGGTCCGACCATTGGTAACCTCATGTTACATATAGGGTCCGACTGTTGGTAACCTCATTTCACATATAGCGTTCCACCATTGGTAACCTCATGTTATATATAGGGTCCGATCATTGCTAACGTCATTTACATATAGGCTCCGATCATTGATAATCTTGTGCTACATATGGGGTCTCACCATTGGTAACCACTTGTTACATATAGGGTCCGACCATTGGCAGCCTCATGATACATATATCGTCTGATCATTGGTAATCTCATATTACATGTAGGGTCCGATTGTCGGTAACCTCATGTTACCTATGGGGTCCTACCATTGGTAACCTCATGTTACATATACGCTCCGATTGTTGATAACCTCATGTTACATATAGGCTCCGACCATTGGTAACCTCATGTTACATATAGAGTCCGATCATTGCTAACCTCGTATTACATATAGAGTCCGACCATTGGTAATCTCATGTTACATATACGGTTCAACCATTGTTAATCTCATGTTAGATAAAGGGCCTGACAATTGTTAACCTTACGTTAGATAAAGTGTCCGACCATTGGTAACGTCATTTTGCATATAAGGTCCAACTATTGATAACCTCATGGTACATATGCAGTCTGATTGTTAGTAACCTCATGTAACGTACGACCATTGCTAACGTCATGTTACATATAGGGTTCGACTGTTGATAACCTCATGTAACAGATAGGGTCTGACCATTGGTAATTTCATATTACATATACGGTCCGACCATTGCTAACGTCATGTTACATATAGGGTCCCACCATTGGCAACTTCATTTTACATATAGGGTCCTACTATTGGAATCCTCATGTTACATATAGGAGCCGACTGTTGGTAATCTTATGTTACCTATAGGGTCCGACCATCGGTAGCCTCACGTTACATATACGGTCTGACCATTGGTAACCTCATGTTTCATATAAGGTCTGATCATTGGTAATCTCGTGTTGCATATAGGGTCTGACTATTGATGACCTCGTGTTACATATAGGGTCTCAACATCGATAAACTCATGTTACATATAGAGTCCTACTATTGGTAACCTTATTTTACATATAGGGACTGACTGTTGGCAACCTCATGTTACGCAAAGGGGCCGATTGTTGGTAATCTCATGTTACATATGGGGTCCGACCATTGGCAGCCTCATGTTACATGTACGGTCTGACCATTGGTAATCTCATGTTTCATATAAGGTCTGGCCATTGGTAACGTCATGTTACATATAGGATCCGACCGTTGGTAACCTCATGTTACATGTAGGGTCCGATCATTGTTAATCTAATGTTACATATAGGGTCCGACCATTGGTAACCTCACGTTACATATTGGGTTCGACTAGTGGTGTATTGCTAAATAATGAAGTAGTTTTCTAAAAAAGTAAGTGGACCGCAATCCTCTCGATGCCCCTCTAGTACACCCATGGGTCCGACCATTGGTAACCTCATGCTACTTATTGGTTCCAACTGTTAGTAACCTCATGCTACATACAGGATCCGACTGTTGGTAACTTTAGTTACGTGTAGGGTCCGACCATTGTTAATCTCATGTAACATATAAGGTCCGACTATTGGTAACTTTTGTGTTACATATAAGATCCGACTATTGGTAACCATATTATACATGTAGTGTCCGACCATTGGTAACCTCATGTTACACATAGGGTCCAATCATTGGTAACCTCATGTTACATATAAGATCCCAACATTGGTGACCTCATGTTACATATAGAGTCCGACTATTGGAAACCTCATGTTAGATATAGGGTCCGACTATTGCTAACGTCATGTTACATATGGGGTCCGACCATTGGCAATGTCATGTTACATATACGGTCCAAACATTGGTAACCTCATGTTATATGTAGGATCCGACCATTTGTAACGTCATGTTGCATTTAAGGTCCGACCATTGGCAACCTCATGTTACATATAAGGTCTGATCATTAGTAACCTCATGTTACATGTAGGATCCGACCGTTGGCAACGTCATGCTACATATAAGGTCTCAACATTAGTAACGTCATGTTACATATAGGGTACGACCATTGGTAATCTCATGTTACATATACGGTCCCAACAGTGGTAACCTCATGTTACATATAGTGTAAAAATTTCCGTTCGACTTAGTTGTAGATGCGATTCGAACTCCGTTTTTTTTTCTTTTTTATTTAGTAGCGCTTGTTTTGTTTGCATAATTAACTGGTGTGCAAAACTTTGCCTTTTGTATCGTAACTAGATAACCACGGGCTTTAGCAGGCAGACTTGTAGAGCGTTTTGCAGTTGAGTGTGCAAATAGTTGAAGATGGATGTTAGTAATGAAATAAGAATTTAATTGAAAATGATATTTTGTTAATCAGTCTTGGTGTTACTTATTGTTTTTATTTAGAGACTATAATGAATTAACTTTGATGAAGTAATCTCATGCTACATTTAGAGTTTGACCATTGGTAATCTCGTGTTTCACATAGAGTCCGACCATTGATAACCTCATGTTAGATATAGGGTCCGACCATTGGTGACCTCATGTTACATATAGGGTCCGACCATTGGCAACCTCATGTTACATATGAGGTGCGATTGCTAATTTACAGCAGCCAACATACTAAATTGCCCAACTATATGTTAGAATTTTGAGTACTCTTGAACTTTTCAGCATCGTGGAAACCTTGTTGTACTTTTACAAATGTTATGTAACCCCAATTCGAAATATATTCACGAGAATTGCAATGGTTTTGTTTTGGGGTTCTCAAAATGGTGTCGCCGAGAGAAAAGGTGAGTGTGATAGAGCTAGTACGTCGTCATGGCACATGAAAGATTTTCGACAGTAGCTGGAGTAAAATTCGTTGCTTTCACCATTCTCTACTCAGGACTTTTTTTTAAGATCAGCTTTACGATGGTAATTAATTTGCCCATTTTGTCATCGAAAATCATTTATTTTTTAATGCTTTGATGCTTCCACTCTTTCAACTTCAAGACCTTGTTTGGGCAATCAACTTTATGAAATCAAATCCTGCTTATGCTATATTCTTTTATGAGGATATATCACTCATCTAGATTTAACTGATAGGTGTGCGGCTAGAAAAAAGTTTAAAGTCTTCTGCTTTTGCTCGTTACAAATTGTAAGTGATAATAGACCAAAATGAATCATAACTAGTTACGTAAGTGTACAACTAGTCATTGTGCGAGATCAACGTGGTGAAAATGAAAAAGGATCTACTAAAATAATGTGACCGACCGAAAACTATGGAATCATAGCTGAAGATCACCAGAGGCCGTATCTACATCTTTTAGATAATTAAGTACAGTCAATCATTCATCTTTAACTTTTAATACCGGAAAATATATTTCAGCTATCTAAATAGACATCATCAGTTCCTGGTTATAGCATAAAAAAGAATTAAGCGAAAAGATTCTGCGTGGCTAGCATAATACAGGTTAAATATCTCCACAATACCTACAGCAAAATCTTGTTAACAGCATTAAATCGAGCAGTTGCAAATTAAAAAAATTGTTTTACCCATAAATATCAAGACTAAACCAGATTTTTAATTTTTGTTTTCATCCTTAGATGTATTTACATTCATCAGCTGTTAAATGATATTATTACACATACCCGATTTACTGCTATTAGCAACCAACGATTTATGCTTGCGGAACGATTTATGCTTACAGAACACAGTTTTTGATGACGGATGCAGCACATAGAATTTATTAAGTTTCGTAATTAAATTGATTACATTTTGACTGATTGAAACATAGCTACCTGTGTGTGAGTTAAATGTGTAAATTTACACATCCAGCATTTGAAAATGGAATTATGATGAAACCTAAAAGAACGGTAATTGCGTAGGCCAAACAATCTGTCCGTAAAAAAGCAGTTACTAATAAATGCAGTGCTGTCTAGACAAGCAGCTAAGAATCTTCAGGCAGTTTACCTGTCTTAATCGTAGCAGGCAATCAGGAAGTCAGTTTATTTTTCTTGGATGTACAGGTAGTTGCAGATGAAAAGCTTCCAAAATATGTTATTTCAAGCAATTTTCTCGGTGGAAGCTGTGTATGCATTTCAACGTCGTACACATGATTATTTGATGAAGTTAAACTCGTGTGAACTGTTAATGCATTATTACGTCATATTGCATCTTTGTCTTTCTCTGTAAGCGTTTCAACTGCTTGTTTGTTATGGCACCTTTTTAGTTAAATACAATAAACGCCAGAAAAATCGAGATATTTGATGGAGTTTCTAATCTAGATAGGTGAGGTTGTCTGGCAGGTTAGGCAGCGTAAGCCCAAACATTGGTGACCCCAATGTGATAAGGTCTTGTGTTCAGACGCACATCTGAGTAACGTGTACTGCTGGAATAGTGCAATTCTACCACAAGTCTGCAACCAAGCAGGGGAAATCGCTGCGAAGTGCCTTTTGCAAGGACACTACAACGAGGCTATTGTGAGTTTAGAACTCACAATTATTGTCAGTCAAATATTTTGTCAAATACTTGATTGAGTCCTATAATATTAAAAACTATGGACATCAGAAAGCTACTATTTTTACTGCATTTGTAAATATTTTTGAGCTTGAAAGCTGTTAAAATCACAAAAATGGCGTTTTTGATATCGCTTCCTTTTTCTGTGTTAAAACCTAGAATGCCGTAAATTAATGCGAAGAGTGTAAATAGACGTTTAAACTTGTCAAATTAGGTCTGCAAACTATTTCAATTACTTGGCTTGCGTGGAAATCGACTTAACTGCTGGAAGTAGGATTTAATTGTTTGAACATTTTTCGCTCCAAAAAGCTGATTAAACACTACTGTTTTAGTAAAACTGTCTTATTATTTGTTTTTAATCCACAATCTTTGGAAGCAGACAATCTTTGAAATACGAAATTACGGCTTCATTGTCAATTGTTTACATTTTTATCAGATGCTTGTCGTCTTTGTATAATCAGGTTTTTTGGGGGAAAATGTTAGGTGCACGATACGGACCTGTAGGGACCCGAAACATATTTGACTAATTCAAAATGATTAGATGTGTTTTGCACTCTATTACATAGACCTAATTAGGGACCCGAATTTCATTTTTGGAAACCCGAATCGGCCTTAAAAAAACCCTAGTATTATGACATTCTATTTTTTTAATGCGTCAACAGCCACGTTGTGTTATAAAGTTGTTAGTAGCTAAAATTATTCTTTCATTTGTCGAAGTCAGATCCGGTGAAGTGAAGGTGGTTTGAGGGTTGCAACGATGCAATGGGTAAATTTCATTTTTGCCTAATTCTTTGCTCTCGCCGTATCTAGATAATCGCCTATTTTGGATGGCACTGCGAGAAATAGATAGTCAAGAATTGAGACTATTTTTTGCAGCCGCTACCCAAACATTTTGTCTAAATTGTGTTTGAGTGGATTTTCAGTTACTTTCTTTATATAAACTTTTTTTAATAATTTCTGCTTCGTGTGGTGAGAAAATGAGATAGGAAAAGGCTTGGCATAGCTTTTCCGCAAGGACTGAGGCATGACAGTCGTGGTGGTCACGGGATATTTCCTGTGAGAAAGTTATAGGATTTTGCAAAGCTTTGGTGAGGGTGACAGTAGTAACGCTGATATTTGCACCAGTCAGACAATCTACTTGTGACATTTTAATGCGATACTAGATATTGTCAGACTTTTCAATTCATTTTTAAAAGTTGGTATGTCATACAAATTTTAAAGGTTCTTTGATGTAACATTTTTTCGAAGCTTTAAATCGTAAGAAAAGCAGATTAATGCAGAAAGGAGGTAGCCGTTTCTGTAAAGACAATCAGTGACGAGCCTTATCTGAGAAGAGCCATTTTCTTTGTAAAATACTCACAAACGAAATATTTATAGATATGTTGTTTCAAGTTAATTTTAATTGAAATCATCAATCTAACTGTTGATAGATTTGATTTCAATTATATATTTTTTGAGTTAAAAGATGTAAAACCGAAGTACAATAATTTACTCTCGTTTATGTAAACGAAAGTAGTTTAGCAATATTATGTTTTTGTTTGGAGTTGTGTGTAAAAAACTGGTAAAATGATGTAAACGATTGTTTTTTTTTAAATGAAGTGTTCGGAAGCGCTTGCAAAATTATAGCTTTATATAGGCTTACCATATTTTGGTGATTGAAAAACGGGACGCTCCAGAACTACAGGCCTGATCATAGAGTTTTGCTATAGCTGACCCGGTGAACTGCAGACATAATTAGCGGCAGCAGTTCAGGCGTTGACCTTTTCTTTTTCTTTTGGAGAACGCCACCAATTCCAATGGAGTTTATTGACATTCAATAAAAGGAGATAAATTCTACCCTGAATGGAGGTGTTCTCCAAAAAAAAGTATAAAGGTCATCACCTACTTTGCTACCTCTCATGTGTCTCTTCCGGCCCAAATCGTCATCGAGCTAGAGTTAGTTTTCAGTTAGAGTAAGATTTGCTGCAGCCACTTGTATTGGTCGCGGCACAATTCATCATCGTACTAGAGTTAATATTGATAATTCCACTAGAGTGAAAAACCGGGACATTTTGCTAAACAGGACGTGTGGTAAGCCTAGCTTTATATAACGTAATATAACTATTATTCATGTTGAAAATCCGAGTATGGCCTATCTAAAATACGTTGCCGCACAGATTGCCTTGCTGAGAAAAAATTAGTAGTGCACGCGTTGCTCCCTGATCTTAAAATAAACAAGTTGCCTTGAGTGCATAAAGGAAAAAGAGCGAAAGAATAAATCAAATTCCGAAATATATAATGACAATATCTATGGCATCATTTCATAACACTTGTAACATCTAAGCTGTGATAAAAGGCTTTTGTGGCCAAAATCCTTTCTGATGTAATTACCTCTCATAACCCAAATACAAATCTCCCTCTATTCATTTGCTAATACTTTAAAAAACGTAATTATTAAGAATCATATTAAAATCGAGCAATCAAGGCGTAACTGTAGCCTTCAAGAAGCAATTTTTCTATCAAAGAGGTTCTGCACTTTAAAGGAACAACAAAAGCATTGCAAATTTGTTTAGTTGATATAAATTTTTCTGTATTAGAAGATTGCTTATGCTGCCAGCCTTGGAACTAAGAAGCTAGCTTTTATAAAAAGTGAGGTTTTTTATCATTTGCACACGCAGCATTTCCAATCCGCTAATTTGAATTAAATTGCTGCTTGCTATTACTTATGGTCCACCATCAATTAATTATTTCCAAAAACGACGCTGCATCTTGATTTTTCTGGAAAATAACTTATTTTAGAGATTGAAATTATGTGGTCAAATGTAGACTACTCGACAGGAACGCTCTGCTTGTTGTCTCCAGGATGCGATGATTTGTAGGTTAAGCGGTGTGCTTTGTGGAAATATCTTGGTAATGTTTGGTCCTCATAAACATCATACAGCAATTTCCATACAAGTTTTTCTCCAGAAACGTTTATGCCATCATGTGACTAGTCATAACCAAATAGTTGATAAATGAATCTTTTTGAATTCAGCAAATTTTTTACAAACGTTTTTCAAAAGATACACGGAATCAAAAAACAACGTGTTGGTGCTGTCCCCGATCCCACTAGAGTTGGGTCGAAATGATTGATGGCCTTCCTGAGGGGCCCTAGTTATCCCGGGCACTCCCATCCGACAAATCATTTTTTCGCCGGGCTTTCCTCTAAACGACTGCGGAAGGACAGCACGTAGCCTTTCAAAAATCGGTGGACCGTTTTTCTCCTGCCTCTCTCTTGCTCGTATTTTTAATCTCCTTCTATGGCAACGTTCATTTTAACCTAGCTTATCTTTCCCTTTACAGTGTGAGCTAGAAATATGACCTGGACGGGTATATCGGTACAATGCTGCACCTCCTCCAAATGGGTTCACTTAAGGTGCTCACTACTCTCCTTCTCCAGATTCAATACTCTAGTCAGCTCTCACTCCTGGAGCTGTCTACCTTGCCGCATCCATACTTCTTCTGGAGGTCCCACACCTACCAACACTGTGTTTTCTTCTTTGACCTCCTCCAGTTTGTATACTTCCACTGTTCAACCTGGTCCATCTGGCTTCCTCTGCCAATGCAGCGTTCCATCCCCACCCTCATCTTCAAACTTCCTACCCTTTTTTCGCCCACTTTGTATCTCCTGCTTCTGCACCCTTCCCACTCCCCATGATTCAGGCTGTTTTTCTGTACCTCCTGATTCCTCTTCTTCCCCTGACTCTCTCAGGGATCTTCAATGGAATGCCGGAGGTCTTCGAGCCAGATGCGCTGAACTACTTCACTTTATTTCGCTTCATCCTGTGAATCTTATCTGGATTCATGAATCCAACCTTAACTTATCTTACTCTTTCTGGATCCCTCGATTATCTGCTCTGCAATCTCATTGCGCTCACTCATGGTATGGCATTCTTTCTCCCAATAACCCGCACGCCAGCGGTGGCGTCATCATTTTTTGTCTGGCAGGGCCTATCCGTCTTTGAGCTCTCTACCTCCTCTTTTTTTGCTTGGTGCTCACTCTAACAACGTAAAGTCAACATCTCTCTAAACAACTCCTCCTCGCTCTCTTTCGTTAATGTTTATGCTTCCCCTATTCGCTATGTTTTTATGTTATAACTGCGATCTGCTTTGTATTAGGCCCTCTTGAATATGTTTTGTAGTTAACTCAAATATTGTGCTATTGCCCACTGATTGAGCTGCGTTGTTTAATGTTGCGATAAGTTTATTACTGTTTGTTAACAGATTTGATTTGTTGGTAGTCACTGCGAATGCTGATGCCAAAGTAGTTAAACTGCTCGTCACTGAATGAAATTTTGAAATTGAATTGAAAATGGATAAGCTTGTTTGTGATGTAGAAAACAAACACTATGATTATATTAATGGTGAAATTTGTGATTTAATCAACAAAAATCAGAAGCAACAAGTTTTGTTTGTTACTATATAATACGTGAGCTAAACCCTTCACTTTCATCAAATTTAAGCTGTGTAATGAAATACCGTTTATGCGATAGTGCTCATTCTTTTATGCAGAGTGACAATGCAATGTCAACATATGCCAGGTTAATTGCATTGAAAGATCATGAAGTTTCTGAAATTCTTTATAAAAAAGATAAAGCTGTTAAAGACTGTCCAACAACAACAAGGTCACGCACTAATACCAGGCTTGACGCAAACAAAAACAAACGAGATCTCCAGAGAAAGCTAATATGGCAATACTTCTAAAAAGGCCTATAACCCTTTTCGAAGCATCCCTCGCCAATTTTGTTGCACAAGTTTTAAACATGCTACTAAATTTCCTTGCTATCTTCGAATTCATGCAAGTGAAAAACTTCACGAGTGTGACATTTGTTCAAAACAATTCAAACGAACTTCAGCATTAAAAAATCACATCAAAATCCATCCTGGTGAAACACTTTACGAGTGTGACATTTGTTCAGAACGATTCAAACGAAATTTAGCATTGAAAAATCACATTAAAATTCATTCATACTGGTAAAAGACCTTACGAGGGTGACATATGTTCCAAACGATTCAAACAAACTGCAGAATTGCAACAATACATCAAAATCGATACAAGTTAAAGACCTCATGAAACTTTTACAAAATGAAAGCCATTAAATTGTTAGTTATGTGTTGTGTATGGTTTAATTCATGTAATTTATGTTTGGTTATTCGCTGTAAGCTTATGTGTTCGGTCGCGACAGTGCATAATTGAATCCTCTTACATATCAGCAATAATCATAAGTTCCTATAAGTAATGCAGGCGAGATCCATTATAGCTGGTAATCGTTTTATTGCATTGAACTTAATAATTTCAAAACTCTTGATATCAGTTTGCTGTAGCCATAAAATGCGAATAAACTCATCTTGCCAGGTAATTAAATTAAAGCCGGGGCAATGGCGTAGTGGTTAGAGCATCCGCTTGGCAGTCGGTAGACCTGGGGTTCATTTCCCAAGTCGAGTCATATCAAAAGACTTTAAAAAATAATATTCACAGCTTTCCTGCTTGGCGATCAGCAAAATAGAGATAGTATGGAGAACAAGCCGGAAAGCTTGCTTGTTGTGTCCTTGGGCTAGACACTTAACGGGATGCCTCCGTCTCTATGTGGCAGACAGATGGCGGGGCCAAGCAGTCTACCGGTCGTGGTGGCCCCAGTCGAACTGAAGACTTGCAAATCAAGTGTGAGCGCTAACGCAGTGTAACCTATATATACATCTTCCTGAATTAAGCTCACAACAAATAGCTCAAACGACGACGAAGATCAGAGAATTTATCCACATAACATCTTTGGAATTTTATTGCAACCACGCGCCCGACAAGTTTGTAAGTGAAATAAAAAACTGTGCGTTAGTGCTATGTGCAATTCAATACCACATCTAACTGATGTTCTTTACCTCTAATCGCGGTTGTTGCGAATACACTTAGTTAAACACCTACTCTTGTCATTGTACAATATTATGGTTACTTTAATGTATTATTTTATCTTTTTTTAGTAAAACAAAAACCATTACGGCGCCAACCACCTGCTTTGACAGCGTACCCATATCCTTATAGAAAAAAATGAATAAAATCTTTGAAGTGATCGAGAGTTTGTGAGTAAAACCAGTCTTAATTCAAAGTACCGTAATCGGGATTAGGGGCGGTGATCCCATTTATACAAACTTTTTGTTACTACTCTCAGAAATGCTATTTTGGCTAAAGCCGGCTTAAGCGATATTTTTTCTCGACGAAACTAATTGATAGCCCTGCTGGATGACGTCGGCAAAGCCAGATACGTATTTTATAATTAAGATAGAGTATTTATTGATTAAAATAGGTTTCTATGACATAAATCAAAATACCACATAAGGGTTTGGACTATAAATGTTTAAGTGACCGAGAGTTTTTGAGTTCAACTCGAACAGGGTTCCGCGCGCACAAAGCAATTTCATTCGACTCTTATGTCTCGTTTTAGGCTTTAATTATTCTATAATAAATAAGTTTGTACTTTTGTTCATTACGTACATTTGATTATATTTTTTGTTGCTTGCAGTAAATGGTCTTTCGTTAAGAAAGCTATTATTTTTACTTTTTATACAAAACAAAAAGCAGTTCAGTTTTGAAGTTCGGAAATAACTGTTGTTTGACTATCTTGTAAAACTATATCCAGGGTTGCCAGTTTACCCTAGAATTGTATTTACAAAAAGCAAAAATAACACCTACACAATGCTTGATTGTGAGCTGTTAGTTTGACCAAACATCATTTTAACGGACTTGGCCAACTGTATTGCAAAATTTCGTAGAAAATCATCGGTACGGAAGTAGACCTTTAATAACTTTGTAGCTTATATTTAAGTAAATAGTCGAGCACATGCGCAAAATCATAATTTTTATCTCTACAGAAAATATATTCCATTCACTTAGCTATACGGTATATAAATTTATAGCTTACATGCAAAGCGTGTGTAGCCTACTACTGCTTTATTAGTGGTGGGCATCCGCTAGTCACAAAACAACGGCGTTAACGCTATCGCTGGTCCGCAAAAATTTTATCGGTGCGACCGCTATCCGCTAAACACTCGCAACTTTAGCTCAATAAACGCTTAAGCTAATCCATTGCAATAACCAGTGGCCGCTAAAAGCAGTGATCGGTAGTTTGAATTTCACCAAAAATGTTGGCCATGTGAAGAGAAAACAATTTTCTTTCTGTCCAGTTGAGAAAATAAAGCATACTAGTAGATAGCACACTAACAGAAGCTGTCGCAAAGACAGCACAAAATATATTAAAACACAGCTAGACTATTCAAAAAATACAAATATCTCAAAATCTTTGTTGTTGACAGCGATGGATGTAAAACTTTTAGGGGCCCACTTTTGAGGCAAGATTTCATCGGGCCCCCTAAAGCTTTGCAGACTTCTAATGCGTTCGTTAACATTAGGTGATTTTTGGAAATTCTTTTTTTGACGTCAGGTAAATCCCTATGTACAGCCTTGTTTCCCACATTCTTAGTTTGATTGATTTTGTTCTGTTTTTAAAAATATGTAGGGCGTATAGAATCTTCAACTTTAAGCTTTGAAGTTTCAGAATGGGGAAAAACAGTTAAGATGTAGGGTTAAGTTCTATTCTAAAGACTCATACTTTCTTATGACTGTTTGTCTCTCATTACTCACTTATAACGGTTGAAAAATTAAAGGGGGTACGAAGCAAGTGCCTCACTTGCCTCACTCTAAATCTACCACTGATCGCCTACCCCAGATTGTTTCAGTTTCAGCACATTATTTCCAAATGAAAACAGGCGTTTTACTGCCGTTTTTTATCAAAAATTATGATGTTGTGATATTTCAGAAATAACTCCCTTAACATCAGATTGGAAAGCAGCGTATCGATCGCTTTGCTTGGAACTCGTGTCCGTCTTTGAAAAATTGTCTAATGGTTTTTTCCTGCTTCTTCTTTTTTAAAACTTCTCCGCAAACGCTCTTTCAAGAAATTTTTCGACGGTAGATGCCCTGTGGGGGCTTGCATTTTTCGGAACCTTTGGCACTTTTGCGACAATGATATTTATATTTTGACAAGGGGCCGACTTGGCGCTATCGGATTTTTTTGAAACAGTTAGCACAATTTCCGCTAGTGGTATTGTACAGTACAAAAAACGAAACGCTCGTTACTGTTGGCAATAGTTCTTTACGACAATAGCGGCGCTTAATTGAACGCTAAAGCAACGCTAGCGGCGCCAAGTCGACCGCTAACGTAACACCAGCGGCACTAATAGCGACCGCTATTTTTAGCACCGCTACTGCCCACCACTGTGCATTTTTCACCAACTAAAACCACATCTAATTCAATAGGAAATAAAAGTTGAAATGCCATAAAATCGTAAAATGTTTAGTAGCAGTAACATGAAATTTGTTTGCTGCTAAATAAAGTACCAAAATATTGTTGATTCGTTTTCAAGATCTGGTATTTTTTACCAGTATGTATGTGAAAATATAACAACCTATACAGTTGCAAACCGTACGGATACCTCCAAGTTTAATTCAAACGGGTAGATTTGGCATACCCTAACAGATAGGCGCAAACTTAAAAGAGGATTTCAACCGTCGCACTCTCCTCTTTTAAAGCCATCCCAACAGACTTACGATCTTGACAGAATGCTTGTTGTCGCGTTTCAATCGAAATTTTCGTTCTATCTCAATCTTAATTTATTTTTTAAAATTGAGGCGACGTATAGTATCGCTCGAATAATTAAGTTTGGTTGCAACTTAAATAGCTAGGAAAAGATTGGCTTCCACTAAGATACTTTAACCCACGCACTTCTCGATCACGAACAGAACAAATATATTTACAAACCACTTTAAAGGTTTAAACTCCTTTGCTTGTCAAATACAGAAACTAAAGCACTTTACTATACCAATACCAAAGACTAACCAAAACTAAAACCACCAAAATAATTGCTTGATTCGTGTCACAACAATCACCACAAAACAACGCCTTTTTACTATACTCTACTACTTCTCTTTGTCACTCTCTCTGAATTACACTCTGAATGAATGAAAAATCTCGCCGCCTTATATATACGACTGGAAAATAATCTAGAAATTGCTAGAACATCACGTGACCCAGGAAAAACACTGTTGACAAATCACGTAATCGGTAATAAAAAAAATGAAAAATCTTGGCGAAAAAACAAGAATCACTCGAATACACTGGAAAGTTTAGTCACCTAGTCAACCATTGTGACGTCAGTAAAGGATGTGAGTTACATATCTATTTATAAATGCCAAAGAAAACAAGTTCTTTTTTTTCGAAAACAGTTCAGCAAGTTTAGGGCTTCAAACAATTATGATTTACAAATAAAACGATCACTGCAAAATAAAACAACAACTGCACATATATAAAACACTTGCAGATTAACCCGTCGTTGATCGGGTAAAATGTAAAGACTGATCATACAGAAAGAAAATAAAACTGAACAATACAACCAGTGTCATAATTTCTTAGCAAATACAAATACAAATACATTAGCAAATACATAGACGATTCTGATCGAAATCAAAATACCGTACCCGTCGTTGATCGGGTAAAATGTAAAGACTGATTAAATTTTTACATTGAATAACCATATTTTAATATAGGTTGAATAAATATAGGCTCGTAGTCCCCCATAGACGAATCTGAGCGAAATCAAAATACCGTACTTGGCTTCCCTGGAAAAAGTTATAGCAGATTTACGCGTCGTTGATCGGGTAAAATTCTTACATTGAATAACCATATTTTAACTCTTCGATCCCGCGCGGGTATAATTACCGGCAAGCGATCTTTATGCGTTCGCTCCCGCGACGGTATATATACCGGCAATAACAGAAATGGCGGACATGCGCGCAATTAATTGCGTACGTCTCGTTCAAGCAAAAACGTTTATATATAAACCTTTCTAACATTCTGTTTGTGGTTTGTAATTAAATTTTTTTGAATTTTGTTGTGTGTGTTAATATAGGTTGAATAAATACAGGCTTGTAGACCCCCATTTCCACCAGTCCTTGATTGGGTAAAATGTAAAGAGAAGGAAAATAGATACAGATTTACCCGTCGTTGATCGGGTAAAATGTAAAAAGAAGGAAAATAAATATAGGCTCGTAGCCCCCCATAGACGATTCTAATCGAAATCAAAATAACGCAGATTTACCCGTCGTTGATTGGGTAAAATGTAAAGACTGATTAAATTTTTACATTGAATAACCATATATTTTAATGTGTTTTCATGATTTTTATTTCATCGTACAACAGCACAAATAGGCCTCTAGTAGAGCCCCATAGGCTCGTATCCCCCCATAGACGATTCTGATTGAAATCAAGATACCGTACTTCGCTTCCCTGGGGAAAGTTATATTTACCCGATCTACAACGGGTAAAGGAGTGACCCTAAAAGTACAGTCTTGCGCATAACCATCAAATTTGGATTTATATTTGCCACAAATTTATTTCTGTTTGTGGTACCTAACAAAAACTTTAGACAACTCTATATTTTATAGGCTCGTAGCCCCCCATAGACGATTCTGATCGAAATCAAAATACCATTTTGACTTCTTTGTGGTCACTCCATAAAACGTGTAATTGTATCAAAAATAAAACCTATTTTTCAGCCCGTGCTCGAACCGTGGACCTCTCGCGTGTGAGGCGAGCGTGATAACCACTACACCACTGAAACGCAATAACAATCGAGACAAAATTTACAAATATAAAATAAGTTATTTTGTGGCAACTGTTTGTAGCGCATTTGGCAACAGTTGAATAAATATAGGCTCGTAGCCCCCCAAAGACGATTCTGATCGAAATCAAAATACCGTACTTGGCTTCCCTGGAAAAAGTTATATAAGATTCATATGTTTGTTTGTATCTAAATGTCTCCAGTTTTCTTTCTATAGCGGACAGACAGACAGACAGACAAACTTTGAGTTTTATATATATAGATGTATTTTACAACAACTACATTTATATAAAAACTATTCTTTTAACGAAAATTTACTTATTCGTGACACTTGTTAATGGTTGAAGTAGTTTAAATATGGAGCAACTTAAGGTTTTTCACCTCTTGTTTAAAAAGTTAAGCCATGATCATATGTAAGATTTGCCACAACTAAACAATCGCTTTTTTATTATTTTTAGAGACTCGGCAAGATTTTGGTACGAATTAAGGATATTCAGCAAATGTTTGAGATATTTGCTAAAGTCAAGCCAATATATTGACCTCTTTGTAAAGAAACTATAGAATTCAGCTAAAGCCAAAACTTTTTTAAACTTTTTCAGTGCATTTGCCTCCTTCCCTTAGCTACATCACTGACTAGAGCTTTAGCTGTTTTGTCAGCAAACCAATGCATGCTTGAGAAGATGAAATCTTCTTCTTTCGGTTTCTCCCTATTCGGGGTCGCCACAGCGCGAAAGCATTTTCCATTTCTCCCGATCGACTTCGTCTCCTTCCTTAACTCCAACCCTTTCCATGTCTTCTCTTGCTAAATCCATCCACCTTCTCCTTGGCCTTCCCCTTTTCTTTCTACCTGGCACTGCCATCTCCATCATCCTTTTCCCACGTAGCCTTCTTCTCTTCTTCTCACGAGGCCAATTGTTATTCCAGTGTGGCTTCAAAATTCAAACCAACATGGCCCATTTCAATAAGTCATTTTCAGAAAACAACGAAATTGCATTGAATTTCAGAAAAATAGTTATTACGTCATAATGATATAACAATTAACAATCATGTAACATACGTGTTACATTATCCCTTTAAGGGTTAAGCAAAATTTGTAACTACCGATACTCAAGTACCATCCTAGTATAAGTAGTTTTCACTTAATTTACTCTAGTATAAGTAGAAAAATGAAACTACTCAATTGACTAAGTGGTTTATAAATGATATATAACAATCATAAATGATCGTCATGCACTTGTTGTATCTTTAAAAACTGCTTTGAAGAGTTTGAAATAATTTATGAAAGAAAAATTTTGATTTCTTGAAGTTGCTCGTGCTTTACCGGGTTAGCTTAAGTAAGGTTTTCACCCAGCGTATTGTAGGAGGAGGCAATGATAGACAACCCACCAATTGCAATTCAAATTTTTGGTGGGGATGGGATAATTAATTAGAAACAGAATTGCCTCTCAACTGTAAGTAACTGTTTAATTTACAAGTAAAAAAATTGTGTGTTTGGAATCATGTCGTTGATACATCTGAAAAGGAAGAAAACAAGAACGTAAGGCCACTTCAAAGTTTCTCAAAGTCCTGGTTCATCTGATGCTTCTTTCACATCTCATTGTTTTATTCAACGCTAAATATTTAATGTAGCCGATAGGCCTACCGTTTTGCCATCGTTTTTATTTGTGACTTGGGATTAGCACAACGGCAATAATGGATTTTCCAAACGTTTTTAAGCCGATTAATAAATACATAAACGCGTTTTCAGACATATGCTAACGCCTACGAAACGTCAATCTCCCCAAAAAGGTTATCCACAAATTTGAAGTGCAGACTAATAAAATTGAGATTAGTTTGTATCATCCAATAAATTTGAAGGACAGCAAGACCAAAAAATGCATTTTTGGTCTTCTTTCAAAAAATCCTGTATGGCTACGCTAATTAACACAAATTGTTCAAAGCATAACTGCAGAAGTTTTCAAGTAAACACAGAATTAAATCAAATCATGAAAACAATTTTGGCACCTTTTTAAACATATTTTTGTCTTTTTTTCTTATTTTTTAGAATAGCACGGAGAGCTGACAATATTCTTTTGATCTGAAAAAACTGTAAGAAGTTCAACTGTTCCTACTTTTGTGCCTACGTTAATAATAATAAAAAAATTACCGTAGCGTTTACAATCTTAGCTTTTCTAATTGCTCCCATTTACAATTAAAATAGTTTGATCACTAAACAGCAGCATTGCACGACGTTATTAAGACATCGGGACTTTCAATTGAGACGCGTTGTGATTGGTTACATGTGATCTGTGTAGAATAAAATTTTTAGAGATGGCGGCCCCCATTGTGAAATGGAGCTAAGTTAGAAGTTCCAGTAGTCCCACCCCTAGACCCCGTCATGGTTATCGTACAGTTGCTATAAAAGAGCTTATGGTAGTATTTGGTGGCGGGAATGAAGACATTGTTGATGAATTGCATGTGTATAAACAGGTAACACGGCTAAATTTTGATTAAATTACATTTAGTTTTAACTTCTTAAATAGAGAGTTCTTTTGTGTCGTTTTAAGCTTCGGGGAAAGAAGGGTGGTTGAGAGAGAAGTTATCTGTTATTCACAAAGAAGCTAGCATGTATATAGTGTCTGTTATTGTGCTAATAAATACAAAAATTTAACCAAGTTGAAAAAACCTCTGTTGCACTTTAGCTTAATTTATGGTAACTTGAGGTCTGCTATATTAAAAGAGAGGTCTTATGATTTATATTGTAATGTAATTAGTTGTTTCAGTGACCAACCAGTGGTTCATTCCTGCTGTTAAGGGTGACATACCACCTGGTTGTAGGCTTACTGCATATGGATTTGTGTGTGATGATACAAGAAATTTGGTGTTTGGCGGAATGACAGAGTATGGACGATATCCTGATGATCTGTATGAATTGCAGGTGGGTTAAATGTTATGGTGATCACCAGCTCAACTTGACAGAACGTCAATCAGAGTATAATCCTACGGTACACTATCAAAAAGTTTTAATTGTGTTGCCTAACTTAAGGAGCATAATGGTATGTTTTGTGTGATATGGAAGATCAATAGTATTGTTTCTTTTTTATAGTTCAAGCTCATATTCCTATTTTTCATTTGCTAAATTAGCAGTTTATTAGAGCACATACAATACTTTCTTATAGGTGACCCTTTTATTAGAAAATTGTTATAGCAAGTTATTTTGAGTACAAGAATATTTTTATGTCAACTTTACAAAAGCTGTGTGCAAAGTTTTGACAGCAACAGCTGGTGGTGCATGTTTTCAACGACTACACTGTGTTTTCTGATGTACCTTTTATCAAAAGGATTTACTACTGCAACATTGTCAATCTTTTTTTATAGCAAATTAGCTATTTATTGATCGCGCAAACTTCGCTTACAGCTGCAAACAAGGTACTGCCCAGCATTGGTCAGCAGTGGCTTAAATCTTGGAAAAGTTATCAACAAGGTAGCGCGGACCAAAGGGTGGAAAAGAAAGAACAAGATATTTTTATTTCGATTCAAAAACATGCTGCAGATAAAAATGTAGTTGAAAAGCAAATCGAAAAAAGTAACGACAGCAGAATGATATACCCTATAGCATGGATTTCGCATCAAGCAAAACATACGTACAAAACAAAACACTGAAAAAAGGAAAATAATCTATCACACTAAATTCTGTCATGAAATAAATTTCAGTAGAATAACTCTCCTAAGTGTCTGTTAAGCTTAAGTTTGGGGATCCATTGAGGTTTGGATGTTGTTTATAAACACCTGTTATTAAATATCGTACCACTTCTCTTTTCCAGTAAATATACATATCTTGGGTCAATTCTAAACAAGTCGCTTATCTATTGTCGCCACAAAGAAACAATACGCAAAAAAACAGCTTTCTTCAGCGCACTGCTTAGGCATAAGTATGGGAATCCAGCTAGGACGCCGGCGTTGATCCTCTTCGTACAGCTGCCTTAGCACTAGACTGTTCCACCACCAAATACTGAGCATCACCGCAACATTCACTACCTCCAGCAGGGCCGTAACGTCGTCAGGTGGGGCCCCGGTGCAAACATCTATTATGGGGCCCCCATTTTTTCTGTGCTTAATATTTAAATGAACTACTTTTCTCAACACAGGAATCATTGACGACTCCCGGTTATAGAAAGATTTTTCAATTAAAATAATGAGACAAAAAAGCATTGGATATGAGACAAAAAAGATCGCTAGAGTAATTTGATGTGTGTTTTCGGGATTAAGTCATCAAATATCAGGGCCAGTACTTACAATTTTTCATTGCTGTTTGGGTATTTGTATGAGCTAACGCCATTGGCTGGGCGCATGTTGTGTATTCCTAGCATAAACGCAGCCAGGCAAAAAGCAAACTGACCCGAAATTAAACACTCGTGGTTCAGTTAGGAAAATAGCAGCTCCCTTATCAGTATTGTCGAGTATGAAAATATCAATTCACCCGGCTTCACCGAATTGATATTTGTGAGAACAGCAATAAAAAGTTTATGTGCTGTTGACGCAGCCAATTGTTGTTTCAAAATCAAAGTATCGTTTTTAAAGGAAATCGATTAAGTCTTGAATAACCATTACGGGGTTTGCGCATAGCCGCAATTTTTTTCCAAAAGTTTCTGAAGTTCCTGGATACATCTTACTTGGCTTGTTTTCTGGGTAGGAACTGAACTTGCTCGCAATTGGAACAACCAGCAATTCCAAAAAGTTTTATGTGCTAATTTTATGAAGTGCATGGAAGTAAAATTTCAAAGTTATGGGTAGGAGAGGCATCAAGGTAATTTTCATATAAATTTTCAGCAATATCCAATTAAATAATAGGACCAGTATTCAAGACTTTTTCGTAGCTGAATGTCTATTTGTGTGATCTAAAGCCTCAGACTGGCGCTGCAGGAAGGATTATCGATTCTGCCAATCCTAGAGAGATAAGAACCTAAAAGAACGCTGTGTCCGTTGCATCGTAGACGAGAGAGGACACAGCGAGCATAACGAGAGAGCGCAAGTTCTTTGGTGGAAATCGAAGCAACCTGTGAGTCAAAATACTTCGATGAGACAGTACGCCTCCTGTCCGAGAAAAGAGAAGAGTGGATACGAGAGATCAGAGGAGAGAGACTACAAAGGATTGCGGAGGGCGCAAGTAGCGCTCCCCGTCTTGCCAGCTCATCAGCCGCTTCGTTCCCCGAGAGAAACGAGTGTCCCAGGACTCATTGTAGCCTGATAGAACAGGAGGAGGGAGAAAACAGTTCGTGCCAGATCTGCCACAGAGTTTGAGATAAGAGGAAAGATGGAAGGGAGGACATGGTGGCGAGGACAGAACGAGAGTCAAATATTAAAAGAGAAGAGAAATGGCAGACTTGTTGATGCTGCCGAGACCAACAAAGAGCGTGCAAAATGACGCAGGCTTTAGTGGAGAAACTTGAGCATACTGGACGTGCTGAAAAGGAAAGAGTGGCCTCAGTGCTACAGGGAGAGCAGTTGGCAAGAACGCCGGAGTCGGCTTTGTCAAAAGGAAAAGGAACAGAGCCGTCTGTCTAGAATACCAGATCATGAGGGGGAGAGATTCAAGGTGGGCGAGAGCCGCACATTGCCGAGAGAAAGGGGATTCAGAGCGGGAGCATGAAGAGGAAAGGGCGGACTCCACAGTGAAAGAAGGAAAATTACAAGGAGGAAAGGGAGGGCAAGCAACAAGAGCATCCCTGGTAGGAGTAGAAGAAAGCATGAGCGGGTGAGTGGACGCAACAGCTCTCCAGGACGATCTGCAGAGTCTTGGCTTCACTCCTAGTCTGGGCAAACCTGAAATAGAAAAAAAGGCTGGGAGACGAAGAGCCAGCTTATAAGATAAAAGAGTGAAATGAGTCAGGGTGACTCGTAGGGGAGGTAAAAAAGCCTCGGAGAGAAAAAGTGGGATAGGGGAGAACGAGAGGCAGCCGGTGATGGCGCCACTGGCCGCTCGGTCGAGGCGTTCCAATTTGGTGAAATTAGTAGCGCTTAAGAAAGGAAACCATCCTGGTGAAGCGTAAGTGAGAAGGGGCCGAAGAAAAGCTTTATACAGAAAGAGAGGGACTTCTCAGAAGGGTCCCATGAGGAAGCAGAGATACAGCGTAAGGCCTTGAGACGTGGGAAGAACTTTGAGTGCGGTCGAAGGTGATCAGAAGAAAAAAGATAGAGCGAAGAAGAGAGTGTAAAGATTTATCGTTAGATTTGGGTGAAAGAGAAGAGCAAGTCGTCTGCCATGCCTCAGCCTTGGCCTTGGCGATGACTGACGAGGCGCGTCGACAAGCGGAGATGTAAGCCTGGAGATCTTCATCACTTCTGTGAGCGGCAGCGAAAGCCTTGCGTCTTTCACTAACGGAACTTTCCATCTCAGCAGACCACCAGCTTTAGGAGGGCGTTTGATGCGGTCGAAAGGAATGGGAGATTTGGCCACATTCAATGCCAGAGAGGTAAAAAGAGCAGCAGCAGCAGAGGAAAGAGAAAGAGTCGAGTATTCCTGCGCGGACTGACAGTAAGAGTCAAAGTAGGAGGCAAAGTTATTCCAGTAAACTTTTTGAAGTTGAAGGAAGGGGGACGCTCGTTGGGGAGAAAGACCGGAGAAAGAGAAACAGATAGAACAATTGGCAGGTGGTCATAACCCAGGTCCTGAAGCACCTCCCAGGAGCAAGAAAAGGCAATAGAGGAGGAAGCAAAGGAAAAGTCAGTGGAAGATCGACTGCCAGTGGAGCGATTGAGAAGAATGGGTGTGTCAGGGTCATTGAGGGGGAGGAGGTCAGAAGAGATGATCGAATGGAATACTTCTTCCCCGCGGGGATCGGAAGTACCTCTAGAGCCCCAGAGGGGTGATGGCAATGAAGTCAAGGCAATGAAGTCCCCCAGAACAAAGAGATTTCTGGAGGAGGGAAGAATGGATGGAGAAAAGAAGTCGGTTCTGCTATCCGTCGGGAAAGAGCAAATAGAGGGGCGTACACGTTATGAAAAGAGAGCGAGGAGGAGTTGTTTAGAGAGATGTTGACCCCTACATAATCAGAGTAGGGATCAAGCGAAGAAAGAGAGGAGGTAGAAAGTTCAGATAAGGATAGCACTGCCTGACGAAAATGATGACGCTGCCGCTAGCGTGCATGGCATCAGGAAAGAGAATGCCAGACCGGGAGTGAGTACGATCAAAACTCAGAGCAGAGGATCCAGAAATCCGTAAAGAGGAAAATGAGTTAAGGCTGGATTCGTGGATGCAGATAAGGTCGACAGAATGGAACGAAAGAAAGTGAAGTAGTTCAGTGATCCCGGCTCGAAGACTTTCAGCATTCCATTGAAGAACCCTGAGAGAGTCAGGGGAGGAGGAGGCAGGCGGCGTAGAAGGACACCCAGGAGCAAGGGAAGGTGGTGAAGGGCAGAGAGAAAAGAAATAAAATGGTCAGAAGGGAGATAAGAGGTTTAAAGACGAGGTTCGGGCGGAAGTGCAACATTAGCAGAGAGGGTCCAGATTGTATGGTGGAGGCATACATGCAGGAGGAATCCGAGGAGGGAGTCACAGTGTTACAGCAGGGGGGGACAGCTCCAAGAGTGAGAGCTGCCAAGAGCTCTGAATTTGGAGAGGGAAAGTTGTGAGCACCTTAGATGGATCCATTTGGCGCAAGTGCAGCATTGCACTGACCTGCTCCGCCAGGTCACATTTCCCGCGCACACTAAGCAAGGAAAAATGGGGCCAGGATTGGAATGAACGTTACCGCTCATAAAGAAAAGGAGAAGAATGAGAAGACGAAAAAAGGCAAGAGAAGAGAAACCAGGCGATCGGTTTTGAAGAAGCTGTATGCTACCCTACTGTGGTCATTCAGGGGGCAGCTCAGCGAAAAAATGAAGGGGAGTGCCCGGGGTAACTGGGACCCTCGGGAAGGCCAACAGCCATTTTAACCCAACGAAAACGGGGTCGGAGACCGCACCACCACGTTGAGGCGGCTGTTGATTGGTGTAGAACTGATTTTCGTAATCATTATTTGTGCTTTAGCATTATGATGTCACAAGATGCAAGTTTTCATTAAATCCTTCGATACTACTGGGCGTACAAACAACAAAATCGGCACTATTGATTATCTCCTCGGGGTAAGAGTCATAAGGGGGTGTGTGACGTCACAATGAGGTCATAGTCAAACATGATTTTATTAAAAATCGCAGTTTTGGACCGAGAAAAACGGTTTTTGGCCTAAACGAAAGTCAGTACTCGACCTAACAACTTCAACATATATCACTACTATAGCATCTTACACGCACCATAATTAACAATTATTTGTAAAATATATTTTCTTAATTTACTCAAGAAATACTGATGATAGAAACGCTATTAACAGCTTTTTTGGAAGATCTTAGCAAGGTTCCTTCGATAAAATGGACTCTACAACTATTGAAGCTCAATTGGCAATGCAATTTGGCAACAGCAGATTCTTTATTTAAGCATTTTGAGCCTTTAAATCTAAGCATGCTTCTTGCTTTTTTCTGCACGCTTTAGCTCGCTTGATGATGTCATAATGCTACCTGGCACAATTAACGCAGCCTATTGTAATAAATTATATGACTTTTGAGAAATTCCTGGTTTCATTTCATGGTATGGCCAAATTAAAGCAAACAGTGCAGACAAAGAATGTAATATCACACATATATATGAGATAGCAGGCCCACCAAATCGTCAAATACGCCTACCACTAAATAGATCATTTCCTTAATTGTCAAACCTATCATCATTTGTGCGCCGCGACCATTTTTCACTATGCTCGCTTCCCTCGGCTCCCCTCCCCCTTACACTTTATAAAAAGTACGAATGATTGTTTGTGACATGATTTTTTCAGTTTGAGTTCTAATGGTCATGATTAATAGAACAATATAATCATCGTTATGTATACGGAAAATATGAACTGTATTTTTTATAAGTTTTCGTTTTTTTCTCAAAAATGTTTGTGTGGTGAAGCCGGTGCAGCTGATTTAATTGATGTGTTTTAACTGGGCACAGGTGACAGCATGCCCTTCCCGGATAAAATTGCACCATAGTTAGCGAAACATTGTTTAGCTTGGTTGATAATTAATAGCTTTATAAAGATACCGGGATCAAATCTAAAAATACTGAGAAAGCAAGGACTCTTTAACTTCTTTGGCCACAACAGAAGGAAGGAAAAACAAACATGCAACATAATGCGTAGGCAGCCAGGACTTGAAAAAGTTTGATGGAAAATCACAAGAAAGAAACGTCAATCGCACCACATCCAAAACATTTTTGCTATTTTGCTTCAAAATACCTCACTATCAAAGATGTGTTCCCTACTCCCAAATTAAGGAAATCGCTAGGCCCCATGGGTTTACGTTAGCAATTAACAGAGCACATAAATCTAAAGCATAGCCATGACCTTAAAATCAGAAATTTTATAAGAAAAAGGAGCGCACCAAGTGAAAAACGTATGTGCAGTAAAAACAAAAAATTTTGGTTACTGTTCACTCAAGTGCCTGATGGGTGAAGCTGGTTTGGCCGGTTAAAACGACATTCTCAATCTCGATGTTGCTGATAATTTAACTTCCATTTGATTTGTATTAGGCTCCTCTTAATATTTTTTATAGTAAGCTTAAAAACAATGCTATTACGCACTGATTTAGCTGCATTATTTAATATTGTGACAAGCTTATTGTTTGTTTACAGATTTGATTTATTGCTAGTAAATGCAAATGTTAATGCAATCGTTATTGAACTGCTCTTTACTTAAATGGTGTCCAGGAAAAGAAGTCCCAACAAAGTAAGTTTTTTAATGTAATCAAAAAAATCATATTCACACCAATTAAAAAAATATGTAAGTAAAGGTTTTGAAAAACGAACTAATTTTGCTCGCCGCATTCAAACTTCTACAGATGAAAAGCATTACCAGTGTGATGTATGTTCTAAACGATTCAAACAGAAGTCAGCATCAAAGTTGCACATCAGAATCCATACTGGTGAAACACCTTACGAGTGTGACGTTTGTTCAAAGCATTGAAGCAACGAAATTCATCATTGAAGCAACACATCAGAATTCATATTGGTAAAACACCTTACGAATGTGAGGTATGTTCAAAACGATTCAAAGGCAATTCAGCGTTTAAACGGCACATCAGATTTCATACTGGTAAATCACCTTACCAGTGTGATACATGTTCAAAACCATTTAAAGACAATTTAGCATTTGATAAACACATGAGAATCCATACTGATGAAAGATCTTACGAGTGTGTGGTATGTGCAAAACGATTTAAAACCAATTAGGCGTTGAATAAACATCTCATAATCTATACTGGTGAAACACCTCACGAGTGTTTGGTATGTTCAAAACGATTCAAACACAATGCAGCATTGAAACATCACATCGGAATCCATACAAGTGAAACACCTCATGAGTGTGACTTATGTTTAAAACGATTCAAAACTAATTTATCATTGAAGAAACATCACATCAGAATTCATACTATGAAACACCATACCAGTGTGATACATGTTCAAAACGATTTAAAGAAAATTCATCATTGAAACTATACATCAGAGTCCATACTGGTGAAAGGCCTTACCTGTGTGAAATCTGTACTAAACAATTCAAAACTAATTCTGCAATGAAACAACACATCAGAATCCATACTGGAGAAAGATCTCACGAATGTGACGTTAGTTTAAAACAATTCAAAAGAAAGTTGGAATTGAAGACACACATGAGAATCCATTCTGGTGAAACACCTCACGAGTGTGATGTTTGTTCAAAACGATTCAAACACAAGTCAGCGTTAAAACTGCACAATAGAAACCATATTGATGAAAGACCTTACAAATGCAATATATGTTCAAAACGATTCAAACAGAATTCAGCATTAAGGGTACACATCAGAGTCCATACTGGTGAAACACCTTACGAGTGTTATATATGTTTAAAACGATTCAACCAAACCTCATCATTGAAGCAACACATCAGAGTCCATACTGGTGAAACACCTTACGAGTGTGATGCATGTTCAAAACGATTCAAACACATGTCAACATTGAAGGAACACATTAGATATCATACTGGTGAAACACCTTACGATTGTGATACGTGCTTAAAACGATTCAAACAGAGGTCGGAATTGAAACAACACATCAGAGTCCATACTGATAAAAGACCTTACGAGTGTGTGGTTTGTTCAAAACGATTCAAACAGAGATCAACATTGAAGAAACATATCAGAATTCATACTGGTGAAACACCTTACGGGTGTGATACATATTCAAAACAATTTAAACGAAATTCAGCATTGAAATAACACATGAGAGTCCATACTGGTGAAACACCTTACCAGTGTGACGTATGTTCAAAACGATTCAAACGAAATTCAACATTGAAAGAACACATCCGAATCCATAATGGTGAAAGACCTTACGAGTGTGATGCATGTTCAAAACGATTCAAACAGAGGTCAGTATTGAAGTTACACATTAGAATCCATACTAGTGAAACACCTTACGAGTGTGATACGTGCTCAAAACGATTCAAAACTAATTCAGCAATGAATGAACACATTAGAGTCCATACTGGTGAAAGGCCTTACGAGTGTGATGTATGTTCAAAACGATTCAAGCAGAATTTAGCATTGAAGTTACACTTGAGAATCCATAATGGTGAAAGACCTTGCGAGTGTGATACATGCTCAAAACGATTTAAACGAAATTCAGCATTGAAACGACATATTAGAGTCCATATAGGTAAAAGACTTCATGAATGAGGTATATGTTCAAAACGATTTAAACAGAATTCTGTATTGAAGAAATACATTATAATGCATTCAGTTGAAAGACCTCACAAGTATGATATACTGTATGTTCAGAAAAAAATTTCAACATGAAATGATCACATCTAAATGGATACACTTGAAAGACTTCACAGATGTGATATAGGTTTAAAATGAATCAAAAGAAATTTCAACTTTAAATGATCACATAATAATCAATAATGGTGAAATATCTTATTTTTCAGAATGAATCGATTATGTGCTGTAAGTTTACGTGCATATTTTGGTTTATCTGTGTTTGTGTTTGTTGTTTGTTGTACCATCAGTGCCATATACAGAGGGGACTATTTTAGTTCTTTTTTGCCAAAAAACATCCTCGTGCCCCCTGTTTGGTAATTGTGGAACGTGATTGTTGGCTGCCATGATTGTAACTGCAGCATGCATTTACCCAAATTTAGCGCTGAGGACGGTCAATCTGCAAAAAAATATGGCCATCACTGTATATTTTGGCACAATTTAGACCAAGGCCAACATCGATCTCCGAAAAAAAACATGTTCACAATGCCTATTCCTGCAAAAATTTGAGCATTCGGTTCATCGTTAGTCGGTCTTCTAACACAAATATCTCGCGCCTCCCCTCTTGAGAAATTTCTGCATACACCCTAGTGAACAATATATCAGTTATAATAATAACGTATTTTACTAGTACTTGTGATTATTTTTGGTTGTACAAATAAACCAATATGTTCCCAACCATCAACTTTCATTTTGTAATATCATGACTGAACCGATTTTATTGCCGTTCTAGCAATAATGGAAGTGTTGCAAAAGGAACGGTTTGTGATAATATACAGGACTGTAAAGGTTCAAGCGATAAAATGCATTGTTTCAAAACACGTGTTTATGCCGCAATTCTAAACCGTTTCATATTCGTCTTCGAAATTTGTTGGACACCATTGAAGATCGCCAAGATGGAAGTGACAAATGCGCACACGAGACATTTAAACAAGCAATATTTTCTTCAGAACAATTCAGGATTAAAAACAAATTTCTACAAGAGATGGTGTGGATAATAGGGTTGTTAGCGATTTGTAAAATTTATTTTGAGCATGAGGTCGCCTTGTCTCTGAACAGCTAGCACTTTTAGGGAAGACAGACAGTAGCCTACGTTGCACAAGCCCAAATACACTGTATGTTAGCAGCTTAACCCTGCATATATGACTATTGATTACAGCCCAACGCTATAATTTCTACTACTATTTTTCTACTATATTTTCTACAATTTGCACTATATTACAGCCCAACGCAGTAACCTTGTTAATTCTACGGCACCCTGCTGAAGATATAAACAGCTTGCAGCACCCTGAAATATTGTACTTAAGCTACCTGAGCAGCGGCTTAGTGGTTGGATCATCTGTTTCATTGTCAATTGATTTTGATTTATTTTCCTTGTCCATTTGTACCAAAGACTTTAAAAATAGTACTCACTACTCTTATGCTTGGCGCTCAGCAATCGAATTAATGTGGGAAAAGAAATGTTCTTGCAAAACTTACTCAGTGCAATCAAAATATTGTATATCCTGGCGTGAAAAACCAGATCATGTAGCAAAATGCTAACAAACAGCTGAATACAGGGTTATTTAACATTTTATTCCTGCGGGCCAATTTTAAACTGGTTAAAAATTTTTCAAGCCAGTCAAGGTTCGTAATCCATAATGTTTTCACGCGCAAATAAGCTTCGAAGTAGAGGCAGGTGATAGTTTCACCTACAAAAAAGATGGGGATCTTTTTTGTTGCAATTAATACCTTCAAAACAATATTTAGGTCGGAGGATCTTTATTTTTTGGGATATTGTTGTTTTAAAATGTAATTGATAGGTTTCACATCTAATTCGTGGGTTACAGAATCTATCCGAGGGCCCTCAATAAACCAAACATGCCGGCTTTTATTTACTCAAAATAAACACATCCAAAACACAATAAATATCAACCCGCTACAATTTTAGGTAAATGCAAAACATTCTCAAGTTACAACAAAGTTGTAACTAATTAAAAACTGAAAGTCTTTATTTAGTTTGCTTTGCTCGCCCTTGCTATGAAAGAACTGAAGAATTACGGCAAACAGATTGGAATATGCTACAGGGCAACGTACAGTTTTTAAACTTGGAATGCAAATTACAATACTGTAATTACATGGCAGCAACGGAGTCCATTCAGTACAAGCAGTGGCACAAATACAAATGTTGTCATGTTCTAAATTGTCACCTTTTCGCCTTCCTTGAATTGAAAATCTACAAAAATAAGCAACTTAGCATCATGCATACCCACACTACGTGATAATCTTTAGCAATTACGTATAATAAATACTACTACCGCACAAATATGTTGGTAACGTTCCATTAAATATAGGGTCCTGCGTAACATACAAGGTGTGACCATTGGCAATTTCATGATACATATGGTGTCCGACCATTGGAGACCTCACATTACATATAGGGATCGACTGTTGGTAACCTCGTTTCACATAAGGCAACCTCATATTACATATAGGGTACGACCATTTGTAACCTCATATTACATACAGGGTTCGACCATTGGGAACCTTATGTTGTATATAGGGTCCGACCACAGGTAAACTCGTGTTACATATGGGGTCCGACCATTATTAACCTCATGTTACATATAGGGCTAAAACATTGGTAACCTCATATTACGTATGGGGTCCAACCATTGGTAACTTCTTATTACATATAGAATCCGAGTTTTGACAACCTCATGTTACATATAGAGTCCGCTGTTGGTAACTTCATGTTACATATAGGGTCCAACCATTGGTAATCTCATGTTATATACAGGGTGTATCACAAAGATATTCACCCCCCTAGAGCTCAATCCAAAAGGACTAGGAAAAAAACAAAAATATTGTTATAAATTATATTAAAATAGAAATTTATTCCGTACATTAAATCAATCCTAACTAGTAATCAGTATGACCACCATGGTTTTTTCTAACAGCATCTAATCTTGCAGGATACGATTTAAGAAGATTAGCAAAGATTTCAGGTTCCTATTTTATTTTAATTAGTTCTTCTGAAATAATAGTCTTTAAGGTTTCCACTGAATTTCTTTCCATGCTAGGAATCTTTAAAATTCTATCTTCAACATGTTTTTTCAGAATAGCTCGCAAGTTTTCAGTTGCATTTAAATCTGGTGATGAACCTGGCCACTGACTGTTGTCGAAGAAATCAAATTCTATCAACATACCTAATTTTTTCATTATCAGCAAAAGCCATAATTATTAAGTATCTGGAAAAAAATGAAAATGTACATTAATTTCTAACAACATAAGCTTCACAATGTGCTATATAGTTTGGTCATACCTATTACCAGTTTGGCTGTAGGGGGGGTGAATATCTTTGTGATACACCCTGTACAGTAGATTCCGCTTAATTCGGCCACCGGTTAATCGGGTCAGCCGTTTATTTGGGCCAAAGTGTGAAGAACGAATTCCGATCAAAGACAATACACTACGTTATATACGCATAATCGAGCCACTATTCCGCCTAATTGGGCTTCAACTGTAGCCAGACATACACATGTGTATTTGCAAAACCGCCTTTGTGATGTAATAGAATTCAATAACACCAAGGCAACTTTATTATGTAACAATTGAACAATATAGACGCTACTTATGTTGTCATTTCTTGTGTTTTGTTGCAAATTTTGAGAAAAACTAAGCAGAAATGCCATGCAAAGATTTAACAATTGATTAGAGAACAGCCTCCAAATAATGTGCACATCACTAGTGTATGAGCATTTGTTGGTTTATTGCCGTTAAAACAATGAGGTCATGTTAACTTCGGATAATCTGATCAGCCGCTTAATCGGGCCAAATGGTGCTTGTCCCGATGTGACCGGATTCAGCGCAATCTGCCGTATGGGGTCCGACCATTAATGACCTCATGTTACATATGGGATCCGATCGTTGGTGACCTCATGTTACAAAGGGGTCCGACCATTGCCAATCTCATGTTACTTATAGACTCTGACCATTGGTAACCTCATGTTACATAGAGGGTTCGACCATTGGTAACTTCATGTTACATATGGGGACCGACTGTTGGAAACCTCATGTTACATATACGGTCCGATTGTTGTTAACCTCATGCTACATGTAAGGTCCAACCAGTGGTAACCTCTTGTTTCATATAGCTTCGGACTGTTGATAACCTCATGTTACATGTAGCGTCCGACCAGAAACATGTAGGGTTCGACTGTTAATAACTTCATGTTACATATAGGATCCGGCCATTGGTAACCTCACGTTATATAAAGAATTCGACTGTTGGTAACCTCATGTTACATTTGGGTTTCAACTGTTGGTATCCTCGTGTTACATATAAGGTCCGACTGCTGGTGACCTCAAGTTACATAAAGAGTCTTACTGTTTGTAACCTCACGTTACATATAGTGTCCGACCATTGGTATCCTCATGCTACATATAGGGTTCAACTGTTGGAAACCCTATGTTACATATAGGGTTCGACCATTGGTAGCCTCATGCTACGTATAAGGTCCGACCATTGGTAATCTCATGTTACATATAGGGTCTGACTGTCAGTAACCTTTTGTTACGTATAGGAGCCGACGATTGGAAACCTTTTGTTACATATATGGTTCGGCTGTTGATATCCTCATGTTATAGGTGGGGTCCGACCATTGGTAACCTCATGTTACATATATGGTTCGGCTGTTGGTGACCTCATGTTGCATAAAGAGTCCTACTGTTAGTAACCTCATGTTACACATAGTGTCTGGCCATTGGTAACCTCATGTTACATATAGGGGTCCGACCATTGGGAACCTCATGTTACATATAGGGTCCGACCATTGGTAGCCTCATGCTACATATGGGGTCCGACCATTGATAACCTCGTGTTATATATAGAGTCCGACCATTTGTAACCTCATGTTATATACAAGGTCCGACCATTGGTAACCTCATGTTGCATATAGGGTCCGACGGTTGGTAACCTCATGTTACATATAGGGACCGACCATTGGCAACCTCATGTTACATATGATCTCCGACTGCTAATTTAGAGCAGCCAACGTACTAAATTGCCCAACTATAAGTTGAAATTGTGTGCTCTTCAACTTTTCGGCGTAGTGGAACCTTTGCAGCACATTTACAAATGTCATGTATACCCAATTCCAAATATATTTACGAGAACTGCAATAGGTTTGTTTTGGGGTTCTCAAAATGGTGTCGGCGAGAGAAAAGATGGGTGTCACAGCAACTATGTTGTCATGGTACATGAAAGATTTTTGACAGTAGCTTGAGCAAAATTCGTTTCATTCGCCATTCTCTACTCAGGATTTTTTTTAGAGATCAACTATACGTTAGTGATTAATTTGCCCAATTTGTCACCAAAAACCATTTAATATTTGGTGTTTTGATGCTTTCACTTTTTCTACTTCAATACCTTTTTTTAGTCATCAACTTTATGAAATCAAATCCTGCTCATGTTATATTTTTCTGTGAGGATATATCACTCATCTAGATTTAACTGATGGGTTTGCGGCAAGAAAAAAGTTTGAAATCTCCTGCGTTTGCTTGTTACAAAATTTAAGTCATAATAGGCCTAAATGAATCATAACTAGTTGCGCAAGTGAACAGCTAGTCATTGTACAAGCCTAACGTGGTGAAAATGAAAAAGGGCCTAATCAAATAATGCGACCGACTGAAAACTATGGAATTATAGCTGAAGATTACCAGAGGCCGTATCTACACCTTTTAGATAATTAAATGCAGTCAATCTTTCACCATTAACTTTTAATACCGGAAAATATATTTCAGCTATCTAAATAGACATCATCAGTTTCTGGTAACAGAAAAAAAAATGAATTAAGTGAAAAGACTCTGCATGACTAGCATAATACAGGTTAAATATCTCCACAATCTTCTTTTTCTTTCGGCTTATTCCCGAGTAGGGGTCGCCACAGCAGATATCTGCATTTTTATGACATGGCATTTGTTTTACGGTCGGATGCCCTTCCTGCCACCAACCCTCTCTTCAGAGGGAAAACTGGGCCACTTGTCTTCCACTTAAAGGTGGGGCGTCCTGTTAAGTGTCTTGCCCAAAGAACACAACCAGCGAACTTGCTGGCTTGTTTTCCACAACCTCCACTAAATGCTGAGCGCCAAGCAGGGAAGCTGTGAATACCATTTTTTAAAGTCTTTTGGTATGACTCTACAAGGGGAATGAGCCCCAAGTCTACCGAATGCGAAGCGGACGCTCTAACCACTACACCATCGCGTCGGTATAAGTACAGCAAAATCTTACTAACAGCATGAAATCGGGTAGTTGTAAATTAAAAAATTTACCTTAACCTATAAATACCAAGACTAAGGCAGATTTTTGATTTTTTTCTTCATCCTTAGATGTATTTACATCCATCAGCTGTTAAATAATATTATTACATCTACCCGATTTACTGCTATAAGCAAGATTTGCTTGCGGAAGCGTTAGTGCACACAGAACACAGTTTTTAATGGCGGATGCAGCACATGAAATTAACTGAGCTACGTAATTAAATTGATTACATTTTGTCAGATTGAAACATAGCCACCTATGTGTGAGTTAAAGTTGTAAATTTACACATCCAGCATTTGAAAATGGAATTATGATGAAACCTAAAAGAACGGTAGTTGCCTAGGCCAAACAATCTGTCCGTAAAAAAGCAGATACTAATAGATGCAGTGCTGTCTAGACAAGCAGCTAAGAATCTTCACGCAGTTTACCTGTCTTAATCGTAGCAGGCAATCAGGAAGTCAGTTTATTTTTCTTGGATGTACCGGTGGTTGCAGGTGAAAGCTTCCAAAATATGTTATTTAACGCAATTTTCTCGGTGGAAGCTGTGCATGCATTTCAACGTCGCACACATGATTATTCGATGAAGTTAAACTCGGGTGAACTGTTAATGCATTATTACGTCGTATCGCATCTTTTACGCTGTAAGCGTTTCAACTGCTTGTTTGTTATGGCGCCTGTTCAGTTGAATACAAGAAACGCCAGAAAAAGCGAGATATTTGATGGAGTTTCTAAGCTAGATAGCCGAGGTTGTCTGGCAAGTTAGGCAGCGTAAGCCCAAACGTAAGGTCTTGTGTTCAGACCCTCTTCTGAGTGACGTGTAGTGCTGGAATAGTGCAATTCTACCACAAGTCTGCAACCAAGCAGGGGAAATCGCTGTAAAGTGCCTTTTGCAAGGACACTACAACGATGCTATTGTGAGTTTAGAACTCGCAATTATTGTCAGTCAAATATTTTGTCAAATACTTGATTGAGTCCTATACCATTAAAAATTATGGACATCAGAAAGCTACTGTTTTTACAGCAATTATAAATATTTTTGAGCTTGAAAGTTGTTAAAATCACAAAAATGGCGTTTTTGATGTCGCTTCTTTTTTTGTGTTAAAACCTAGAATGCCGTAAATTAATGCGAAGGGTGTAAATAGACGTTTAAACTCGCCAAATTAGGTCTGCAAACTATTTCAATTACTTGGCTTGTGTGGAAATTGACTTAACTGCTGGAAATAGGATCTAATTGTTTAAACATTGTTTGCACCTAGAAGCTAATTGATTAACTGGTCTTTTATTGTAAAACTGTCTTATTATTTGTTTTTAATCCACAGTCTTTGGATCGCAAACAATCTTTGAATTACGAAATTACCGCTTCATTGTCAATTGTTTACATTTTTATCAGATGCTTGTCGTCTTTGTATTATCAGGTTTTTTTAAGGAAAATGTTAGGTGCCCGATATGGACTTGTAGGGACCCGAAATATACTTGACCAATTTAAAATAATCAGATGTGTTTTGTACTTTTGTGTATTGCTAGTTCCAAGTGGTTACGATCGATAGAGAGCGTCTTATAAGCGAGAAGCGAGTCAACAAAGCGAGTGCTGAAGGCGCGAGGCTTCTGAAGGAAGCAATGCCATTGAGAGATATTTACAAATTTACAAAGCCATCCCTGGACGCGTTTCGTCCTTTTGGACTCATCAGCAGGGCTTTTCAAGGGCCAAGAGCTCCCCCCAATAGCATTAACGTTGACTTTTATAAAACATCAAGACGTACGTGCTGTTTACTTTTGAACGAGGTTTGTTTTGACGTACTTTTTGCCGCTCGACTATGGACTAAAACTGATATCCTTATGTAAAGCTGATCACACAGGCAGTAATTATGCATAAAAAGGTCTTCCGAAGGTTACAAACTAAATGCGGTGCCTTAAGACATAGCTGGGAGCACGTGGTGCATGGCAGCAAAACTCAGCGCGCGAGAAGGCCAGTTCCAAAGACGCGGGTTCGAATCTCACAGACTCGTCGCATTAACGCTGACGTTTAAGAATACAATGGACGCATAACGTTAAAAGGGCGCTTAACTGATTTCGGAGGGTCCCAAATGACTGCACCGCGGCTTATATAATGCACGGCCGCCAAGAAGTCAACCACTTCGCTTATTCCACTCCAAGCATAGCTACCAATTCCGACCACTAGCCCACCACGCGGGTAATAACTAGTGTGTCGCATAGCGCGACCCGATCAGCGACCTAACTAGCGCCGGATACCTCTGAACAATCACACGCGGAGATTTCCCCACACAGTTCTTTAGCAGAGTTTGCGCGATCACAGTGCTCGAGCTACTAACAGAACCCCCGCACCAGAGGAGCACACCGGAACGGGCGTTTCACCAAACGATGAACTTGTTAACATGAACGGTCCCAATAAGGGACCCGAATTTCATTTGTGGAGACCCGAATCGGCCTTAAAAAAAATCCTGGTATTATGACATTCTATTTTTCAAACACTAGAATGCCCCGGATTTTTATATACCTAGAATGCCCGAAGGAGTCATTTTGACTCCCTGCTATTTCTTGTGTAACATTGCTGTGATTATGGCTGTAGAATAGCTTTGTAAAACAGCTCACTTATTGATTTTTTATTGATTATTGCATTGGGCAAACTCAAATAACAAACCAACAAAACAAAAACGTAAAAAAATCTCAGAATACCGAAAAAAACACTTATTATTGTGAGTAACTACATTTCACACACGGACGTACGGTTTTAGCAGTACACTTCCCGCACAGTGATTTGCTATACTCATGACAGGTGCAAACTCTGCGATTCTTCTTGCATTCACCTGTCACTTGACAATATTTTGTCATTTTATTATGTTTTTCATCAAATGTCTCTTCTTGCAAGGGTCTTTTCTTAGTGTTGCTCTTTTCGTCCATGTGAGGCCCAGATAGGTCTTGAGGCAACTGCTGAAGAAAAACTCTTCTAGGTATGTTGTTCTTCGTGACCGCTTTGCAAATGATCCATGCATTTATAGCCGCCAAGTCCAGTGTGTTTTGAAACAAATGAACAGGCCATCTTTTGGTGGAAGTTCTAACCGTGTATTTCCTTGCCATTTGATCCACAATATCAACACCATACTTTGTATGATTGATAGCTTTGACACTTTCTGGTATCTTTTGGCATTATCTGCAATAGTGATGTTTTGGTAGAGGGTGCTGAGAATAGCCACATTTTACTTGGTTTTACCTCGATAAACAGTCATTGTTACATCACCAGATTTATATAGCGTGGTGGAGTAAAGTGGTTCTTTCATGTGCCTTACCACTGCAGGTACTTCCTTGCGGATTCCGTTTACTATTCCCAGAAAGCTAGTTTTGTATTTTTGCAACTCTGTGACCAACTTCATAAAGGTAAAATAATTGTCTGTTGTCACGTTCCTCCCTTTGTTGAGGTACGTTTTCAACAACCGCATGACGACCTGGTTGGAGACACGTTCATCACTAGAGCGAGTCTCGTATTTTACCACATACTTACTATCTTTGTCTACAGCCAGCCAATATTTCTGTTTGTACTTGTCAGGCTTTGATGCCATGAACTGCGTGAATGAACCGCTACATTTGCTGGGGAAAAGCTGTTCATCCACAGTGATGAAAACCCCAGGTGTGTAACATGAAATACAGTTGTCGATAAACCTGTTCCACATCACTGAAAGTAAAGAAAATCTATCTGCTTTCAATCTTTGAGAACGATCCGACTTTGTGTCAAAGCGGAAAAAACGTAACATTTCGCTGAAACTGTTTCTTGAAATTGTTTTTTCACAAGGGCACGCCCCAGTTTTCAATCCACAGAGCATGATATGGCATGTCATTTAAACCTGTTACTCTTCGTGCGTACATAACAGCAATGAATGCGAGCAATTCTTTGTTTGTTAGACAAAATTCTTTGTCTTCGGTTTGTCTATGAGCTTCAGTGATAGTGCATTTAGTTCAAGTGAGCTTCAGTGATAGTTCAAGTATAAACTTGTCAATAAATAAAAGCCAGGCACTCGCAGAACTTGCAGCCTGTATGTTTCTATGCGCGTAACTGGAAGGACCAGGACATTCCTTCAGAATGTTATGACTTGCAAGTCTTCCAGTGGACTGCTCATCAACTTGTACCTTCTTTCATTTGGTGCCATTCTTTGCAGTCAACACTGCACCATCCTCCTCATCAAATTCCAAATCACTTTGCAAAGTGCTTGTGCTTAGATCTTGGTTACCTAAAACAAAAAAACAAAAAACAAATGCAATTGAAAAAACACAAAAATAGAGACATTGCAACCTTATTCGCATTGCATACTTGCTGCATTCACTTTGTCATCTTCATTGGAAGAGCTAGATTCATCTGCTGCTGGTATGAAATCATCATCTGCATCAAGGCTGCAGCTTTCATTCCCATATTCAGACACATCGTCAGGAATATCATTTAGCAAAGACAAAACTTCTCTAGCTGTGATAACTCGTCTTGCAGACATACTCAAATATTGATTGCTTCAAGTTTCAAACTAAAGCACAGCTACGATCAGACTGTACTTGCAATCAGAACCATGCACAGCAATTGGAAACAGAGGTGATAATCTGTTATCTATGGGGCACTGTTGACACACAAGAGACAATAGAGTAAAAATTTACCAATAATGTCACAACCAAACAAACTAATGTATTCCACTGATAAGAGAGTGATAAAGCAATTGCAAAGATACTTCACAGCTGAGAAGCTTTCAAGCTATTATAAAAATACAAATGGCTTTTCAAATACATTGCCTTTTGTCCACAAACTACTTTTCTAAGTATCTTTATATAAGGAGTCAAAATGACTCCTTCGGGCATGCGAAGAAAATTTTTAAAAAATCCTTTTTCAAGGTGACAAAAATTCACTCCATGCCAAGTGATTGTTGGGCCCAACAAATGATGAAAAGTTACGGGAGGATTTTCCCTGAAAGCAAGCAAGTGAAAAGATATGCACAAGCAAACTATTTAAAGGAGTCATTTTGGCTCCATTGGGCATTCTAGTGTTAATGCTTCAACAGCCACGTTGTGTTATAAAGTTGTTAGTAGCTAAAATTACTCATTTATTTGTCGAAGTCAGCTGTGGTAAAGTGAAAGTGGTTTGAGGGTTGCGACGATGCATTGTGTAAACTTTATTTTTGCCTATTTTTCTGCTCTCGTCGTATCTAGATAATTGCCTGTTTTGGATGGTACTGTGATAAATGAATAGTCGAGAATTGAGACTGATTTTAGCAGCCGCTACCCAAATATTTTGTCTAAACTGTATTTGAGTGGATTTTCAGTAACTTTCTTTATATATTTTTTTTTAATAATTTCTGCAGCGTGTGGTGAGAAAAGGAGATGGGAGAAGGCTTGGCATAGCTTCTCTGCAAGAACTGAGGCATGACAGTCGTGGTGGTCACGGGACGTTTTCTGTGAGAAAGTTATAGGATTTTGCAAAGCTTTGGTGAGGTTAACAGTAGTAACGCTGATATTTGCACCAATCAGACAATCTACTTGTGACATTTTAATGCGATACTAGATATTGTCAGACTTTTCAATTCATTTTTAAAAGTTGGCATGTCATACAAATTTTGAAGGTTCTTTGATGTAACATTTTTTCGAAGCTTTAAATCGTAAGAAAAGCAGATTATTGCAGAAAGGAGGTAGCCGTTTCTGTAAAGACAATCAGTGACGAGCCTTATATGAGAAGAGCCTTTTTCTTTGTAAAATACTCTCAGACGAAATATTTATAGATATGCTGTTTCAAGTTAATTTTAATTGAAATCGTCAATTAAACTATAATAGATTTGATTTCAATTATATATTTTTTAAGTTAAAGATATAAAATCGAACTACATTAATTTACTCTCGTTTAAGTAAACGAAAGTAGTTTAGCAATATTATGTCCTTGTTTACAGTTTTGTGTAAAAAACTGGTAAAATGATGTAAACGATTGTTTTTTTCTTAGGTAAAGTGTTTCAAAAGCGCTTGCAAAATTATAGCTTTGTATAACGTAATATAACTTGTAATCGTGTTAAAAAGCCGAGCATGGTCTACTTAAAACACGTGGCCGCACAGATTGCCTTGCTGAGAGAAAATTAGTGGTGACGCGTTGCTTCCTGAGCGTAAAATGAAGAAGTTGCGTTGATTGCATAAAAGAAGAAGAGCAAAAGAATGAATCAAATTCCGAAATAAATGATGACAATATGCTATGGTATCATTTCATGACACTTGTAATAATTAAGCTGTGATAAAGCTAACGCAAGAGCTATTATTCACTTAAATTGTTGAGGCTATTCCCGTGGAAACAAACGGTTGAAGATTCGTGGCGTCTCGGTCCTCATATTAATTTCAAAATATCAACTTGAACTTGGCTTATTGCAAGCATAAATGAAAATTGTTTTAAGAATTGTTTTGTGTTTAAGTGCAGTACTCAACCGTTCATATATCCAGAACTGTAGTATCTCGAGACACTATTTTTCGAAGTTTCGGTCTCGATGATCTCAAGTTTCGATCTCGTCTCGGCACCTTGAAGTCTTGAAAAATAGGCATGTCTCGGGCATATTTAAAAGTTCGTTTCAAAATTGGATAAAGTGAGCCAAATTTTCGACAGTTTTGCGATACAGTAAAACTCACATTTAATTTTAACTTGTACCAAAAAATCGTTCTCATACTTGTGGCACAATTGCAATTTTTCTGCGTTTCTATAAGACGGTTGCTGCTTATGTCCGTTTTTATTCTTTGTTCTTATTGTGCACCCGGCAGAATGCGGAATGAATCTTTTTACATGAATTTTGAAACAATGAAATCAGACAGAGATTGGCTACGCCGTGCGCATCCACATTCTACACACGAAATACCAGGCGATCTGTAAAAGCGGCTTGACGTTTAAATTTTGCTAGTTGCTACCAAAAGTCACTTTCATCACAAAACAAATAAATCAAATGGAGATTTACAAATTAATGAACATAAACTCATGTCATCCTACATCTAACAAAGCGGCTCAGCCCATTGTCTTCCTTCGATGCGAGTCTGGTTAACACTTTAAAATTTCAGAAAGTAGAGTATTCATTCTCGAAGCTTTTCGTCTGACACTTTTCAAGAGAATCAATTTTCAAATTCTATACGACTAATCAACACTTTAAAATTTCCACCGTTTACTGAAATGATGGTGCCCCGCAAAATTATTGGTGATGAGTTTAGTGGCGGCTCAGACGTTTATGTTGAGAGGAACGAAGCGTTGTTGGATAAATACAAAATTATGTGTGGAAATGGAGTGACAAAACTTTTGGTAACTTTGTGCAAGTCAGAATGGCTAGCTTTATCCCCACCGCTAAGTGTTTACCTATGAGAGTAATTGTTGCTAAAATACGTGTTCTTGTGAAAATCAGTGTTCTTGCGATGGATTCATGTGTTGACGATTGTGCTTATATTTTAGAAACCGTGCCTATGAATCAGGATTATTCTTTCGAGGCTTCATGTAGTGAAGATGCTCACCTTTTGCATTTGTTGGTGGAACTAAAATTAAAAGTTAAATGTTAACGAGGGAGAAAAAAAAGCAGTGCATGAAGTTATTAAAAAGCACAAAAAGGCTTTTTCATTGTCAAAAACCGATTTGGTTCGAACTCAAGTGATTAAACATCGCATTGATACTGGCAATGTCATGCCTGTACGTCAGCAGCCTCGAAGAATGTCGACAAAACAAAAACAAGAAGTAGGTAAACTTGTTGATGATATGCTGGATGACGGTGTTATTACCACATCTAAGTCGCCGTGGTTTAGTTTTATCGTTTTGGTTAAGAAAAAGGGGGGCAGTGTCAGATTTGGTGTTGATTACCGTGCTCTCAATAGTTGTACTAAAAAGTGCAGTTATCCCTTGCCAAGAATAGACGACAGTCTTGATCAGCTATCCGGATGTGGATACTTTTCCACTTTGGATTTGAAATCGGGCAACTGGCAAATTCCTATGCACGAAAAAGATGAGGAGAAAACAGCGTTTACATGCCATAAAGGATTATTTGCATTTAACGTGATGCTCTTTGTCTTGGCAAACGCGCCGGCAACCTTACAGCATTTAATTGTTATGTTGTGAATTTGGCTTACAGCATCAGTCACTGGCGTAGAAAATTTGATGACACTGATTATTTAACCGTAAATTAAACTGCTAAGCAGTTTGTCAAACCTTCAGCAGTGTAGCATATTACTTTTAATGACCGTATGACTTGTAATTTCTGCCGGGTCGCCAACGTAAAGATTGCATCCCAAATTCTTTTCCACTCTGTTGGGCGATCGATTGACAGGCTTCCTACTTTGCTTGAATTGATCGTTATAGTTCAGCAAGATCTTTAGCAAAACACCGTGTCAGGCAGAAATTGTTTCGCAACTTGTAATGACATTTAATGCTGGAATTTCTCAAACTTGTCTGACCGAATTTCCCTACATATTTGGCCCTTGCCATTACTTTCGTGTTATTGGAAATTTGATAGTTGCCTCAGTAGGAACTACGAAGGAAACACCTGTTACTGCAAGTTCCCGAAAATAGAGGTGGTCAAAGTGCTCAAAAATTTATTTCAATAAAAGTACCGGTAGGGTTGTTGTTATTTACTCAAAAAATTACTGAAGTACAATGTAATAGATACTTATGCTTGAGTAAAAGTAAAACAGTAGCCAAAACTTAAACTAAAAGTAGTAAATGGTTTTATTTTTCACATTTCTATTCTGTATTTATTCGCAAAGGTTTGCATGGACAGGGCATCTGCCCTTGAGTTGAATTTTTAACCAAACTATTCAGGCAGGGCATTTATTTGAAATTTCTCGTTGTAAACATTAAATTTAACCAGTACTTTTTGCCCACCAAGTAAGTAGAAGACTTTCTTTACTTAACTTCGCATCTCATTGTGTTCAGGAAGCCTAGCACCTTTCATGATGGTGGCTAGGTGAAAAAATAACGAAACAGGCGACCCAAACACATCTAATTGAGTGATATACAGAACTGGGCTGGTCAAGCAAATGCAAAAAGTGCACGAACGACGAATGGCCAAACCTTATAGCCGATAAAAATGGAAGAGAATAGAGTTGATATCAAAATACCCCCAGCGTAATTAAGCTATTTGAAAAACTAAACTTAACTTTCTGACTCACGTTTGGTTAGATGGTTCTGCTGCTAAATATTTAAAGGATTTTCATAACTGCCCGTACGGTTTTTCTTGGTGCAACTTACGTGCTACCAATTTCGCTGTTATAATACGTCATTAATCTCAACTTCATTAAGTCTAAATCTGTGTTTTTATATATTTTACTCACAATTTTGAGCTCATTGCTTTTGTACTTGCGTCAGATCAAAATTGTGACCCTTTCCAAGAAACGTCTAAAACCTTGTTTTTTTCGAATTGCTATTCCAGAAGGCCGAATTAAGATTTGTTATCTGGAGGGTTGACCCGATGGATAAGATCGTATCCAAAACAAAAGTAAAAATTTTCCAAAAAATTCTTTGCAATGGTGTTTCAAATTCTTTTCTATGGCATGCAGGCTTGAATTGAATAATATTACTTTAAGGTCATATTTAGAATCACTTTTTTCAAAGCAATTGAAACAAGAAAAAATCCAGTTCGTAGTTGTGAAGAGAAAATTTAAATGAGTCTTATTTATTTCAGATCTTTAAGACATCCTCTCCTTTGTAAATGCAACCCAGATCAGCGTAACCGTGACAATCGGTGATGTGACTGAAGTTTGTGTTTTGATTTCATGTGCGTAATACATTCTTGTAGATACAAAGGAGAATTTCTCAGCTGAGTTTTAATGTGCACCTACAGCTAGCTGAGTGTGGAATGCAAGACAGCGTCAGAACAAGTACGATTGCCCCTTTGTGGAGTTTGATTTAATATACCATACTCGAAGTAAAGTTGTTCCCATTTGGTGAAGTATTTCAAGTGTTCTTCGGAAATAAACAAGTTTGCTTTACAGTTTTAACGAGCCCCTCTTGAACTAAGCGTCCCTTCCTCAGTCCAGCACTGCGAAAACACGCTTTTTCAAACTACACTCTATCCTCTTGTTTCCGGACTAGATGGTCCTGAATAGGTCCGAATAATGAAAAAACCCGGATGTATGTACTATAATGTATACAATGGAAATCAAATGAAATAACTGTCCTCAACAATATGTACAATATACACTTGATCTTCGTTTTTGCGGACTAAATGCCGCAGAAAGCGGGTCTGGATAAATGAAAAGACCGTATAACACAAACGTATGCAGTTAATGGTAATAAAATGAAATAACCCTCCTGAAAAAGATAAGAGACAATGGGACTATAATGTTACTTCATTTAGAATATTTACAACAGGGGTCACCCGCCCCAAAGTTATTACTATATTATGAAAAATTGTGCGAAAATAAATGAAATAGTGTGGGCCAAAACTATTCATTGTTAATTCAGTGATTTGTTAGAATGTAAAAATCAATTAGCCCATTAACGTAATCGTATACGTGCGGCAAAGTTCGGGATTGAGGGAGAGTGCACATGCACCAAGACCGTAAAAGGTAAAGAAATATTCCATATCGAGAAGCAAACTTAAAAAACACCTCATAAATTGGAAAAAAATTCAGGTTCGTACGTAGGCGGCCATTCAGGCCTATTATCCGAGCCTCGACTATATTTGATCTAATCCTAGTGTCGCATCTCAACACGTAAAGCCATTGTACGGTAGTTCTACAAACTTTTGTTTATTTTTAAAACATTTTTATCAATTCTTTTGTTGATTGAAAATAACAATTGGCAATTGAGAATTTTCAGAATTACTGAACCGCTTAAATACTTGAAATCAGGCCCGGATTTTGACAATGAAGTGTCAGGCATAATTACGATGGGAGACCAGATAGCTTTGCGCTTTGAAAAAAGTGCGTGACTAAAAGATTGAAACTTCAATTGTACTTAACCAATAAGCAAGGTTTCACAAAAACAAAAAAAAAACTCAATCCAGATTAAAAATGCATCCAATTTTCCCCTAAGTCGTCTGGAAACACGGCTCTAGAGAAAGCTCGAGAAATATCACAAACTAAAAAAACAGTTTAATTCGAGCGCATGGACATTTCACGCGCCTAATGTAGACTAAGTTGAGACATTAATACCAAGCAGAAAAAATCTTTAAAAAGTAGATTTCCGAAGGAAAATCAACGCACAAAGTTCAAGGGAATCTAATCGAACCAAACCTGAAATAAAATAAGCTTGTGCCACGTAGGTTTTGAATGACAAGTGGGGAAACCACGTTGGCAGAAAACGCGATTCAGCAATTAATAGCAATAAACCATGTTGCCTATTATTTCAGCAACCTGTCCCTTGCATCAAGTCTAAATTGTTATTATTAGAGCTTTTGTGAAAACAATAGATTAGTCGGAGCTATACCGGCTTTACAATCGGTAGTCATGGGTTCTATTTACTTCCCAAGTCATATCAAAGATCAGCAGCCTTGTGAGGAAGCTGTAGGTATCTGTAACCAATTTTGGATCAGGACATTTTAGAGCCCCAGCTTAATTTTTCCGAAATGTTATGCATCTAGTTGCAATTGGCACAAATTATAATTCTGAGTGGTTTTAGATATTGTTGCATTTTATTGTGTAATTTGCTTCGACATCAAGTCAATAGCTGTGCCCGTGACGATTTACATGTAGCACATATGACGGCATATAGGACGTACTGGCGTATAAGACGTACCCCCATTTCAGCAAGTTAAATTCAAGAAAAAAGTTTTAGTGTATTTAAGCATATATTGTTGAAAGCAGTCTTGCAGTACATTACGCACGCAGAAAACGTAGATGCATAAAAGCAAGTTGACCGTAAAGACAACAATAGGTATAAGAATAAGGAAGATATCTTAAAAGTATTGAAGCAAAAACATTGCAAATAAAATCAAAAATCTCTGTTACCACAGCAGAAAACATTTCTGTAAATTTCTAAACATGCATGACAGCCTCATACAACAGATTGTCTTTATGTTTGCGATAAATAATTGTTTAACGAATAAAGAATACTAATAATACTAGCAATAAAATCATGATGCATGGAATTATGATAGGTAGAAGTTCTGATTATAAGACAGGTTTGTGATCGTCATGGAGATTATTAGCCTAAGGGGCGGTCTCAGCTTCACGTGAAAGAAGCAGGCCAACTTTTTGAACAAAAATTTTGGAAGAAGTGCGCCTTATATGCCGTTAAATACAGTAATCGCTTTGGGTTCTCGAACAGTTTAAATTTTTTTGCATTTTCGACAAGTTCTTTGCCACATTTTGATGGTAAGATTGTGATTGGCAGAAAAACCATATATATTGATTGATATTCTGCCTCGTCTTTTGCAATAGGAGCGATGTGGAAAATCAAATAACAAACCGTGCAAAATTTACTCACACTTTAGTTTAAGATCAGGTGATAGAGAAGCCTGAAATACTGCTATTTCATCCTAAAAATTTGATAGAAATCGAATAAAACATGCGTTGCTTTCTTATTTTTGGAGAAATATTTATTCGTGATTTTTCTTCTACGCTTTGGCATTTTCCGAGAAGGTAATATGGCCAAGTAAGTCTTGAAAATCTTAATTGTTGTGTAAATGTATTTAAAGGTAAGTATAATGGATCTAAATCATCTGATCCTGGTCCTAATGAATATAATTTGTAAGAAACAAATTTTTTTCATATTAAATCAATTCCTAATTTACGGAGCAAAGCAATTAAAGGATGGTTATCGATATTTTACAGTGTGTGTGGATGCAACTCTACAATTCGAGATGGACAAAGATTTCTGTAGACTCCTAATTTACCACATCCCTATGATGCAAATAGCAATTGCCATCAGCACATCACTGCTGAAGAAAGTCGAATTGCTTTTCTTAGCTTTAGGCAACATATATTATTCCTTAGCTTTAGGTAACATTAACAAGGAATATATATATATATATATTAAAACTGTTGACATACATGTATCTTTCCTTGTCATCAAAGTTGGAACTAAGATGGCAAGGCCCCTTGTCCACTTAATCTAAATTCCTAAACACAAACCTACAGTACATGCAGGTATTCGAATGTGACGTAATTTTTTCTCACCTGTTTAAAACTTTTTCTCGGTTTTGTTCCGGTATTGCAGGCAGTGAAAGATTTACCGTAAAATAAAATATGAAACAAGCAAAAAAGCTAAAATTTCTTTTTCTCTCGGGCATCGATTATTAATGTGATATGATAGACGATTTTAATAAGGAAACGCTATATTGTACGTTGTTTTTTTCCGTCGGCACAGCTTTTGGCCGAAAAAGGTCTTAAACTGTAAGTAGGACGTACTGGCGTACGGAAGATTTCGCTCTCATAGAGCTATATGCTTGCTCTTCTAGTTCAGTCCTATTTATAAAATTTCCGGTCCCGTCCCTTGAAGCTGTACTTCACCATCCACCTAAAGTTTTTTTTTTGAGAAAAAAATCTATTCAAGATATCTAGGTTGTATTTTAGGGGTGCTTATTCTCTTCTTTTGTTGTATTTAATAGCCGTTTTAAACTCGAGCAAAGTTTAAATTGTGTGTATGATTACGTTACAGTGTTTAATGGGCCATCTAGAAAGCATCCGGTATTGGGAGATTTAGTCGAGCTTTTTTTCCTCCAGATGTTAAGTCCACTTCTAATAGGATGCCAATCACGTTCCGTAGCAACGGAAGCAACCAGAAAACCGGGTCCATTGCTCTTTTTCAATCCGCAGCACCTCAGGTGTCAGGTAAAATTTTGTGTACAATACCGTGTTACATTAATTGCTCTGAACAGCTGAAAAGTGCGGAAGATAAAATGAGAGCGGTTTGAAACAACATTCTAGTTCTTTTTTGTATAAATTTTTAGTATAAAGTTGTCAAAAATCAAGTTTTTGTCCTTCCCAAGTTGGGGTTTACCTTTTTTTGGCCTTTGGAAGATAGACTGGGATTAGGCTAAATTTGCAATACATTATGAAGTTTTTGTTTTTACGTTGAACCCATTATGTGTAGAAATAACTTCTTTTATCTATCTTTAGTGTAATTAGGAGAAAGTTGTACTTGTCTTTAGATTAGCTTCGAAGTTGTCAGTAGTGTCGTTACAAGGAGATCGGCTCCAGGTGACCGTGTTTTGTGGAGTGACACCATAGCAGACTTGTCTCTAAACAGACCATTGGTAGCTGATAAAATTGGTAGTAGTTGTAGTTGGTAGCTGATAAAAGCTTTATTTTTTAAAGTTGTAGTAGACCTAACCTTTTCAAGTACGTCTTGGTGTCACGAATTTTAATCACGCTACTGGCCGCCACAGCGCACTTCTACCAAGTGCCACAACCAAAAGCAATTAATTTTTTGGGGGAGGAGGGAGTCAAAGATATGAAACTTTTAGGAAGTAGGCTCATTACGTTTGCCCTAAAAAGAAGATAAACACCTTTTTTGAAGATCAACTTTTTAAAAGTGGCTGATTTTCCTATCTTTGGTTTAAAATGTCCTCAATCCGTACAATGCAAGCTGCCTTGAAGCTGCCTCTCATTTTCTGCTGACTGGGAGAGATTTGCGATTTCCGGCAGATTTGATCACGGGTACACCGTGTTTTGTTCCTTCCACCAATGCTATTGCTGATTTTCTTGGTTCATGAAGTGGTCAAAACATGATTAGAAAAAAGAAGGAATGTGATGAAAGAACGCTATGATCAGAAGGCATCGGAAAATACCGCGTACAGTGTTGGAGATCTGGTTATGTTAAGGAATTCTGTGTTACAAAATGATGAATCACGTAAATTTCACTGGCCTTATTGTGGACCTTATCGTGTTGTTGAAGTGTTACCACCTGTAAATTATGTGATAGAAAGTCTTGAAGAGTCTTCAACTAAGCGTGTTCATTTTAATTGTTTGAAGAAGAGTTGTGGAAGACTTAATGAAAAACTTACGGCTGAAGATGATAAGCTAAAAGAATCATCCCGTAACGATTGGCCAAATAGCGACACGGGATTTTGTTGACGTTTTTCCCCAAGTCAGTAGCACTTGTTACAAAGTCACAACATTAATAGTCGTAGATCAAATTTACGGCCCAGAAGTACGTTGAGAGGCCTACATTATTATCCAGAAGTTTAGCTGCATTTTGATTGTTTAACTGCACTCTATGAAATAGTACTGTGCCTGGGTAATTTTGATATTATTGAATCACATCACCATGAATTAAGATGTTGTAGGCTGTTTGCAATATTGTGTGTACATGCATGTATATTCCTGGTAACTTCCTCGTGTTTTAGTGGAGAGGAGAGGGTGTTACATGTTTAATATTGAACATCGGTTGTTTTGATAGCGCGGTCTGCCTTTGGGCGGGTTCTCTATGCTATGTGCTAATTATACTCATAAGTCGTGTTGCCCGCCGATGAGAAGGACTGTAAAAGTGACGAGTAGGCGACGGCGTTGTGTCACTGACTTTTAAAATACTATACGTTTTTATCTGCTTTTTGTCCGGTTGAAGGTTGTGCCAGGAACGAATTGAGACTATCAGAGAAAGAAACGTAACATTACAAGATTGCTTATGCTGCCAGCCTTGGAGCTACGTAGTTGGCTTTCATAAAAAGTGAGGTTTTTTATCATTTGCACACGCAGCATTTCCAATCCGCTAATTTGAATTGAATTGCTGCTTGCTGTTACTTATGGTCCACCATCAATTAATTCTTTTCAAAAACGACGCTGCATCTTGATTTTTGTGGAAAATAACTTTTATTAGCTGTTGAAATTATGTGGTCAAATGTAGACTACTCGACAGGAACGCTCTGCTTGTTGTCTCCAGGATGCGATGATTTGTAGGTTAAGCGGTGTGCTTTGTGGAGATATTTTGGTAATGTTTGGTCCTCATAAACATCATACAGCAATTTCCATGAAACTTCTCCTCCAGAAACGTTTATGCCATCATGAGATTGGTCATAGCCTAACAAAATGGCGGAAAAATGAATCTTTTTGAATTCAGCAAATTTTTTTACAAACGTTTTTCAAAAGATACACGGAATCGAAAAACAACGTGTTGGTGCTGTCCCCGGCCCCACTAGAGTTGAGTCAAAATGATTGCTGGGTCGAAATAGGTCCACTTAAGGTGCTCACTACTCTCCTTCTCCAGATTCAAAACTATAGTCAGCTTTCAATCCTGGAACTGTCCACCTTGCTGCATCTATACTTTTTCTGGAGGTCCCACACCTATCAACACTGTGTCTTCCTCTTTAACCTCCTCTAGTTTGTATACTTCCACTGTTCAACCTGGTCCATCTGGCTCCCTCTGCCAATGCATCGCTCCCTCCCCATCCTCATCTTCAAACTTTCTATCCATCTTCCGCCAACTTTGTATCTCCTGCTTCTGCACCCTTTCCACTCCCCATGATTCAGGCTGTTCTTCTATACCTCTGATCCCTCTTCTTCCCCTGACTCTTTCAGGGTTCTTTAATCGAATGCCGGAACTCTTTGAGGCAGATGCGCTGAACTACTTCACTTTATCTTGCTTTATCCTGAGGATCTTATCTGGATTCATGAATCCAACCTTGACATATCTTACTCTTTCTGGATCCCTCGATTATCTACTCTGCGATCCGATGGCACTCACTCATGGTATGGCATTCATTCTCCCAATAACCCGCACGCCAGCGATGGCGTCATCATTTTTGTCTGGCAGGGCCTATCCTTCTCTGAGCTTTCTACCTCCTCTCTCTTTGGTTGATGCTCACTCTAACTACGTAAGGTCAACATCTCTCTAAACAACTCCCCTTCGCTCTCTTTCTTAATGTTTATGCTCCCCCTATTTGCTATGTTTTTATGTTATAACTGCGATCTGCTTTGTGTTAGGCCCTCCGCAACATTGTATGTAGTTAACTCAAATATTTTGCTATTGTCCACTGATTAAGCAGCGTTGTTTAATGTTACGATAAGTTTAATACTGTTTGTTAACAGATTTGATTTGTTGATAGTCACTATCAATGCTGATGTCAAAGTAGTTAAATTGCTCTTCCCTGAACAGGATTTTGAAATTGAATTGAAAATAGATAAGCTTGTTTGTGATGTAGAAAACAAACGTTATGATTTTATTAGTGGTGAAATTTATAATTAAATCAAGAAAAATCAGAAGCAACAAATTTGGTTTGTTATTATTTATAGCACTTGAGCTAAATCCTTCACTTTCATCAAATTTAAGCTGTGTAATGAAATACCATTCATGCGATAGTACTCATTCTTTTATGCAAAGTGACGATGCAATCAATGTCAAAATAAGCAAGTTAATTACATTGAAAAATCATGAAATTTCTAAAATTCTTTATAAAAAAGATAAAGCTGTTAAAGGCTGTCTAACAACAAGGTTACGTATTGATAATAGGCTTGACTCAAACAAAAACAAACGAGATCTCCAGAGAAAGCTAATATGGCAATACTTTTAAAAAGGTCTACAACTCTTTTCGAAACATCTCAAGCCAATTTTGCCGTACAAGTTTTAAACATGTTACTAATTTTGCTCGCTATCTTCGAATTCTTTATTGCTCATATATGACACACGCCTCCGCATGATAGGTGGAGCTTTTATGGCTTCGAATTCGCTGCGATAAATGCCTCCAGTTATTTAAACCTGTTGTACCCCATGAGTTTTGGAGTGCGTAAGAAGTTCCTGGAGAGACATTTTTATGAGAAAATACCCAGCAGGGCTGGCAGTAAACACGGCCCATGCTTGATGAATAACACAACCAATATCTTCGTAGTTTTAAACCTGGTTATGTTGCAAAATGGTAACAATTTATTAAAAATGAACGACTGCTTTGGAGCGGATCTTTAGGGAAAGGTCCTTCAGGTTGTTAGGAACCTGCTGCAAGAATTGCTTTTTTGACCTCTAAGTTTACAATAATGGTGGGAAAGTTATTTTTGCTTGCATCTGATCTATCTTTAGTAGTATCGGAATTTTCTGTCTCACAAATACGGATGTCAAAATGTTGAAAAGTAGATTCTGCTTCACGATTGCTGACGTCTTGTTCATCCGCTTTGGATGTTTCTCGTCGAGTTAGCCACGAACTCAGTCGCTGAGAGTTTCTGGCTGCCTCAACTATTTTTCTCCTCTTAGCTTGTTTCATTTGTGCTCCGCCTTGATAATTTCTTTTCATATTAGATTGCAGTCAACTAGAGTTTTACGATGCTGTTATAAAAAACTTAAAAAGTTTAATAAAATTTAGACAACGGTTAGTAAAGTTTAATGTAACAACCTTTCTTTGTTATTGTTTTTCCGGCTCACAAAATAGTACTGGTGCGAGCGTAAGAACTACAGTATGTCAAACAAAAAGGATTCGAATAGAAAGCTCAAACCTGACTTTTCAATCACTCAAATCACAACTTCTTACAACGAAAAAAGCTGATTAACAGAAATCACAAATCTAATCACTGACTAATAGAATGACGTCTAGCACCCAGATGGTTGAACTAAATTTACATAGCTTATTCAAATAGAGTAATCACTATTCTCACAAACTGAGGCGTTAGATTTCACTAACCCTTAAAACTCTAACTCCTGCCTCACAGGCAAAACAGTAACACAACAAAACGCCGACTTTCACATCACAAATTACAAATTTACCAATTTAATGTATATGAAGCGGGCAAAATTTACCAGAAAAACTGACAACTTCGAGAAGTTAGTATTTTAATTATTTTACGACGATACAAGCCAGCCAGACAGTTACTGTTACTTCACAAAGCAGCGAGTTACAAGGCTGGTAAACACGTTGTGTAACATGTGATACTATTAAGTTACTGGAACGTGATAGAAGATTGTAGAATTATCTCGAAACCATGACGCACCATTACGTCTGATTACGTCAAAAAGCAAAACTTATTAAGAAATACAAGATAAAACAAAGTGAAAAAATATAATGCTGTATGATCAATACAGCATAAACTTATTTTACTAAACATACTTGAGTGGGGGTAGCCTACCGACCAATTAAAATGAAAACGTCACAATCGAAACTTCAAATATGTTAAGAAATACTTCAAATAAATTAGATGATTAAATACAAATCAAAATTATTGATAAAGTGTGACATTTAATAATAATAAGTTTACTTGAGCGTTTAACGAAGATATTTTACAATAAAATGTAGCAAAGCGGGGTCCCTCGTGCTGGAGCCCCGATGCAATGCACCGGCGGTAGTTACGGCCCTAACTTCCAGATTAAGGCAACCATCCATGCCGACTTGCCTGTTAAGATGATTGCGTACCACACCAACAGGCAGTCTTCCCATTCTGCTGAGCTTCAGGCCGATATATCTCTCATTCGTCCGGCACTGGGGTAGCTAAACCACGGGCTTCATTGGAAGATCATATTGCCGCAGCTATTAAGCGACCTCTGCCTTCGGTATTGAGACACCCATTCACGTGTACCACACAGTAAATGCTAGAAAAAGCCGAAAACTTAGAGATTGATGTAGCTCATTGCGCTAATTGCAAGTGAAATGCAGAATGGCCGAACAACATTACCAGGCTTCACTCTTTTGTACACGACAATAGATCGTGAACCATCGAAATGGTTCTGGGACGTAGGCCTGAGTGAGGATAAATTGACTGAGCACCAGCATTTGGACGTGTTTGCTCAAAAAATAAATGTGGAGTAGTACTTTTTATGGTGTGTAATTGATGGGCTAAGAATCAAAACGCTGACCATATTATCTTGGAATACTCGATGTAACAATTTTCACTTGCAGTACAACTTTGCGCCATGTTGGTCTTCGAACTTGGCAGTAACGAACTACGTCACTTATACGAAGAAAAGCATTCAGATGGTCTCCTATCAAAAGTAGTAACTATAAAACAATTTTGAACAATTTGTGCCGTTAATGATGCTACCGCTACTGTCAACAAAATTTTATTAACCCACAATAATAATAACAAGTTTTTGATATTGGCCTGCTACAGCGATTAGCTTGCAATAAGTTGATTATCAAGTAATAAATGCAAAAGTGTCTGTGGGAAGCAACCTGAAGTAGTAGTGAACTTTTACGACTCTTTTATTTGCTCTTTTTTATTCAAAACGTAAACAAAAATTGACTGATGGTATAAAAAGTTGCAAGAATCCTATAAAAAGTTTTAGCGTCTATTTAGATTAAAGCAAAGCTTATGATAACACTATCCGCTAAGAAGTGATTTAAGGACTCGTAATCTCCCGATAGTAAAACTTGCGATTATTTCTTTTTTCGTCGTGCTGAGCTCTTAGCTTGATTGAAGCTTCCTGTGTAAGCGAAAGGAGTTAATAGTTTCAAATGAAATTAGAGCAAAAAGAACCAGGCAATACCTGTGTAACTGGATTTATTTCAATCAGGTTTATTTTAGCGTGAGGTCTATTTGTCTCTAAACAGCTAGCACTTTTAGAGAAGAAGACAGACAGTAGCTTACGTCGCATAAGCTCAGTGTACTAAATGTTAGTAGCTTATCCCTGTATATATGTCTACTTATTATAGCTTAATGCAGTAATTCCTAACCTTATTAGTCTGCTGACGTTAGCATGAAATAACTCGTATGTACTTTAACTGTACAGTGGTTTAGTAGTTAAAGCATCCATTTTGTACTCAGTAGATTTTGGTTTATTTCCCTTGTCCATTTGTGCCAATAACTTTAAAAGTTGTACTCACTACTGTTTTGCTTGGCCCTCAGCAATCGAAGTAATGTAGGAAAAGAAATGTCGTGGCAAAACTTACTCAGTTGCGATCAAATTACTGTATATCCTGGTGTAAAAAACCAGTTGCTGTAGCAAAGTGCCAACGAACAGCTGAATACATGGGTATTCAAGATTTTATGACTGCGGGCCAATTTCAAACTTGTTGAAAAATTGTGCAAGCCAGTCGAGGTTCGTAATCCATATTGTTTACACACACAAATAAGCTTTAAAGTAGTTGCTGGTGACAGTTTTCACCCAAAGAGAAAGTGAAGACCTTGTTTTTGTGATTAATACTTTCAAAGCAATATTTACGCCAAGTTTTTCGAATTTGTCGTCGAAGGACCTTTATTTTTGACATACTGTTGTTTTAAGATGCAATTGATAGGTTTGACATCAAATTCTTGTGTCACAGAATCTATCTGCGTGCCACAAATTTTACATCGCGACCAGATTGCATACCCTTTGCTTGATATTTGATTTCACAGCAACTGTAGTAGGAGCTTTTCGGCTTGTTTGAAGATGCATTTTGAAAAATACAATAAATAAAATGTACCAAAGAACTTACTTTTTGTAGAAATTGCGATTTTGTGAAGTGCAGCCACCATTTCTGTATTAAACTAACGTGTTTTTGCCCAGCTTATCATTTTTGGGGGATAAAAAGTTAAACCACAGGTTTTAAAGTTTAGTTTTTTGTGTAAAAACAAATATTACAAGTACATAATATATACAATCGGAATCGCCTTGAAATAGCTGTCAATTTGGTGACAAAAGTTTGAAAATCAGTTAAGAAATGAGGTCATAAATCAGTTATCATGTAAACTGATTTTGCAAACAGAGTGCAATTTTTGAAAACTTCATCGTATTACTGTATAATCTGTGTTAGCGAAAGACTTGTGTTAATCGTACCAGACGTATTATGACATTGTAGATAGACTTTTAAGCGTGCAAGCGAAAAAGAGAAGACACATGCTTATAAGGCTTAAAGTGCTTAAATAAAGAATTGCTCGTTGCATTATCAAATGAGCTTTAATTGTTGTGCAGTTGTTTTTATCGAAAGCACCTAATTAATATCTCCTGAAAGAGCGTTTAATCGCGTTTCTGCGTTTAGTACTTTTTGAGAAAGCACAAAAAACCAAAATGTGTAATAAAGCGTAATTGTGACGTGAGTTTAGACTCCATGAAAATGAATGTTTTTGTAATGTGGCAAGTCGGGAGCTGGGTTTCGTTCGAGCAAAAAGCGGTTGTTCTCTGTCAAGTAATGCAAATTAAAATAAGATTGTAAATTCGTGATGACGTCACAACTCCCAGTTGACACTCATTACGAGGTGGTAATCAATCGTGCCAAGTTTGATGTTTGTACGCCCAGCAGTATCCGAGGAATTAAGACAGACAAACACACAGACAGATTTACTATTAGACTAGCCGGCTCTGCCGACGTCGCACGCAGGGCCTCCTTCAGTAACTTCGGGGTTAAAAATATCCCTTCAGCCGGCCAAGCCTGCTTCACTCATCATGCACCTGTTTGGACAAAAACCATAAAATTGTGTTTTTTTTAGAAGTAAATTTTTTTCAGAAGTAATTTTTTTCAGAAGTAATGCACCTACTGTTAAATTATTACATTAGTAGCCATTAGTAATGATGAGTTTAAGAATATCAAATCAGACAGCTGCATCGGCTTCACCCAATTGCAAAGAAAATGGCTTTAACATTTAGATCACATGTCGCTCGATATCAATGTTTCCTCTAATCTTTTTTTTGTGATGTGCGGGAAAATGTTTGCAGTGTGCGCTCAAATATTTCCTTTAAAATTCCATCTCTTCTTAAAAAAAATTTTAAATGTTTATAAGTTAGACTTCATTTATCGATAAATCTTTTAGAAAATGTTGATAGTTGTTGCCAAAGAAGCATGCTTTTGAGAAAAAATAGTGAAAATGTACCAAACAATTAACTTTTTCTAGAAATTTTAATTTTGTGAAGTGCAGGCATCAAAATTTTGAGTTCTTTTAACCGGTTGGCTACACCAATGAATTTTTAATATCTTCATTTTGTGATCAATCATTTTGCGAATCTAAATAGATAATGCCAAAGAATCATGCTTGCTCGGAAAAGGCCGTCAAAATATACCAAGAAACTAAGTTTTTCTAAACGTTGCAGGTTTCTTGGTTTTAGTAGAATGATTGTTCAACTAACATTAAAACATGACATATTGCAACCACTTTCGATCAGCGATTATAACCATTTTTTAGCATTACGGGGCGGTGGTCATGTTTTTTGAGGGGGAGATCAAACTCAAGCACTTGCTGATTTCGGTTTGCATACCGATGGAAAACTTCTTCGGCAGGTCTAAATACCAAAATCAATCCGCGTTGCGTTTGACAAAATGGCGGGACCTCTAAAGAATCCCGGGCCTGAGTACTCGGTACCCCCTTAGCCCTTTCTTAACAGCTCTGCTTTGATTAGCTTAAAAAACAATTGATTTTGTTGTTGTTGTTGCTTACCCGACCCCTTCCGAGGGATGGAGGCATGGCATAAGACCATGGATCCCCAGAAGCCGGGCGACTCCCCAGGGCCTGGACCAGAGCTCGTAAAGAGACAGAGACCCGCCAAAGAGTGAGCAGCGCAAAGAGTCCGTAGCTGGACATTGCAGAATAAGGTGAGAGATGTCCTGGGACGGGTGTCCGCAGACGCTGCAGGAAGGATTATCGATTCTGCCAATCCTAAAGAAATAAGAACCTAAAAGAAGGCTGTGTCCGTTGCAGCGTAGACGAGAGAGGACACAGCGAGCATGACAAGGGAGCACAAGTTCCTCGGTGGAAATCGAGGGAACCTGTGAGTCAAAGAACTTCGATGAGACAGTACGCCTCCAGTCCTAGAAAAGACAAGAGTGGATACGAGAGATAATAGAAGAGAGACTACAAGAGATTGCGGAGGGTGCAAGAAGCGCTCCCCGTCTGGCCAGCACATCAGCCGTGTCGTTACCCGGGAGAAACGAGTGTCCGAGGACCCATTTTAGCTTGATAGAACAGGAGGAGAGAGAAGACAGTTCGTGCCAGATCTGCCACAAAGTTTGAGATAAGAGGAAAGATGAAAGAAAAGACAGGGTGGCAAGGACAGAACGAGAAACAGATAGTAGGAGAAGAGAAGAGAAATGGTAGACTTGTTGTTGCTGCCGAGACCAGCATAGAGCGTGCAGAATGGAGCAGGCTTTAGCGGAAAAAACTGAACATACTGGGCATGCTGAAAAGGAAAGAGTGGCTTCAGTGCCACAGAGAGAGCAGTTGGCAAAAACGCCGGAGCTGCTCCTGCCAAAAATAAAAGAAACAGAGCCGTCTGTTCAGAGTACCAGATCATGAGGGAGGAGAGAGTCAAGGTGGGTGAGAGCAGCACCTTGGCGAGAGAGTGGGGAATCAGAGCGGGAGCATGAAGAGGAGAGGATGAACACCACAGTGAAGGAAGGCACAATACAAGGAGGAAAGAGAGGGCAAGCAACAAGAGCCTCTCTAGAACAAGTAAAAGGAATCATGAGCGGGTGAATGGACACAAAAGCTCTCCAGGACGATCTGCAGAGTCTTGGTTTCACTCCTAGTCTGACCAAATCTTAAATAGAAAAGGAGGTTGGGAGACGAAGAGCCCGCTCGTAAGATAAAAGAGTGAAATGAGTCAGGGTGACTCGTGGGGGAGGTAGAGAAGCCTCGGAGAAGAAGAGGGATAGGGGAGAACGAGAGGCAGCCGGTGAGGGTATGACTGGCCGCTCGGTGGAGGCGTTCCAATTTGGTAAAATTGGTAACGCTTGAGAAAGGAAACCATCCTGGTGAAGCGTAAGTGAGAAGGGGCCGGAGGAAAGCTTCATACAGAGAGAGAGGGACTTCTTAGAAGGGCCTCATGAGGAAGCAGAGATACAGCGTAAGGCCCTGAGACGTGAGAAGAACTTTGAGTGCGGTCGAAGGTGATCCCAAGAAAAAAGATAGAGCGAAGAAGAGAGTGTACAGATTTAGCGTTAGATTTGGGTGAAAGAGAAGAGCAAATCGTGTACCATGCCTCAGCCTTGGCCTTGGCGATGACTGACGAGGCGCGTCGACAAGCGGAGATGTAAGCCTGGTGATCCTCATCACTTCTGTGAGCGGCAGCGAAAGCCTTGCGCCTTTCACTAACCGCACCTTCCACCTCAGCAGGCCCCCAGGTTTTAGGAGGGCGTTTAATGCGGTCGAAAGGAATGGGAGATTTGGCCGCATTTAATGCCAGAGAGGTAAAGAGAGCAGCAGCAGCAGAGGAAAGAGAAAGAGTCGAGTGAGAGTCAAAGTAGGAGGCAAAGTCATCCCAGCGAGCTTTCTGAAAATTGAAGGAAGGAGGACGCTCGTTGCGGCGAAAGAATGGAGAAAGAGATACGGGCAGAAGAATTGGTAGGTGGTCAAAATCCAAATCCTGAAGTACCTCCCAGGAGCAAAAAAGAGCAAGAGAAGAGGGAGCAAAGGAAATGTCAGTGGAGAAGCGACTGCCAGAGGAGCGATAGAGAAGGGTGTGTGTGTCAGGATCACTGAGGCGCAGGAGGTCAGAGGAGATGACCCAATCAAAACTCTTGAACCTCAGAGGGGGTGATGGCAATTGAAGTCCCCAAGAATGAAGAGATTGATGGAGAAAGAAAAGGATTCGGTTCTGCCATCCATTGGGAAAGAGTGAATAGGGGAGCGTACACATTAAGAAAAGAGAGTCAGGAGGAGTTGTTTAGAGAGATGTTGACCCCTACATAATCAGAGTTGGGATCAAGCGAAGAAAGAGAGGAGGTTGAAAGTTCAGATAAGGATTGGCTCTGCCTGACGAAAATGATGACGCTGCCGCTAGCGTGCGTGACATCACGAGAGAGAATGCCAGACCGGGAGTGAGTGCGATCAGAACGCAGAGCAGAGGATCCAGGAATCCGGAAAAAGGAAGATGAGTTAAGATCGGATTCCTGGATACAGATAAGGTCGACAGGATGGGACGAAAGAAAGTGAAGTAGTTCGGTGCTCCTGGCTCGGAGACCTCCAGCATTCCATTGGAGAACTCTGAGAGAGACAGGGGGAGGAGAGGAGGCAGGAGGCGTAGAAGGATAGCCAGGAGCAAGAGACGGTAGTGAGGATGCAGGGTGAGAAGATATAAAATGGGCAGAAGGGGGATAAGAGGTTTGGAGACAAGGATGAGGCGGGAGAAAGCAGCATCAGTACAGGGGGTCCAAATTGAGCAGTGGAGTTATTCATGCTGGAGGGGTTCGAGGAGGGAGTCACAGTGTTACGGCAGGAAGGCAGTTCCAAGAGTGAGAGCTGCCAAGAGCTCTGAATTTGGAGAGGGGAAGTTGTGGGCACCTTAGATGGACCCATTTGGAGCAGGTTCAGCATTGCACTGACTTGCTCCGCCAGGTCACATTTCCAGCGCACACTGAGCAAGAAAAGATGGGGCCAGGGTTGGGATGAACGTTACCGCTCATCAGGAGAAGGAGAAGAATGAGGAGACGAAAAGGGGCAAGAGAAGGGCAGGAGAAGAGAAAAAGAGAAAACAGGAGATCGATTTTGAAGAAGCTGTGTGCTGCCCTACTGCGGTCATTCAGGGGGCAGCATAGGAAAAAATGAAGGGGAGTGCTCGGGGTAAGTGGGACTCTCGGAAAGACCAACAGCCATTTCGACCAACCCAAACGGGATCGAGGACCGCACCATCACGTTTAGGCGGATATTGATTGGTGCAGAATTGATTTTCGTAATCATCATTAGTGCTTTAGCATTATGATGTCACAAGATGCAAGTTTTCATTGGTACGTCATTATGTTTACTTAACCTTTACTTATGGCTGCGTTCTGCTGAAGAAATTTTTGATCGTCTTTTGCATTGTTGTAAATAGATTTTGGTATCCTATGCCAGTTTCTTGAATGTTTATTGGTATGCAGCGCATGTTTTTCGAAAGAATGGAACTACTTGATTATATGCGTATTCAGCAGCCTTATTTAAAGATGTTTGTTGCCTATGTTTTCAAATCTAATATGTAAAGCGCAATTCTGACTGTGTATCTGTCCGTCTTAAATCCTCCGATACTGCTAGGCATACAAACATCAAACTCGGCACTATTGATTATCTCCTCGGGGAAGGCGTCATAAGGTGGTTTGTGACGTCACCATGAGGTCACAGTCAAACATGATTTCTCTAAAAATTGTCCCTTTGGACCGAGGAAAACAGTTTTTGGCTCAAACGAAAGTCAGTATTCGACTTACCAACTTCAACCTATATTACTTCTATAGCATCTCACACGCATCATAATTAACAATTAACAGCAAATATATTTTCTTAATTTACTCAAGAAATACTGATGGTAGAAACGCTATTAACAGCTTTTTTGGAAGACCTTAGCAAGGTTCCTTTGATAAAATGGACTCTACAACGATTTAAGCTGCATTGGCAATACAATTGGCAACAGCAGATTCTTTATTTAAGCATTTTAAACCTTCTAATCTAAGCATGCTTCTTGCTTTTTTTGCACGCTTCAACTCGCTCTAAGAAGTTATAGTGCTGCCTGGCACGATTAACAAAGCCTATTGGAATAGATTATATGACTTAGGAGAAGTTCCTTGTCCCTTTTCATGCTATGGCCAAATTAAAACAAACAGTGCAGACAAATAACGTAATATCACAAATATATATAAGATAGTGGGCCCACCAAATCGTCCAATACGCGTACCACTAAATAGATCATTTCTTTAGTTGTCAAAACTATCACCATTTGGGCACCGCCACCATTTTTCACTATGCTCGCTTCCCTCAGCCCCCTCCCTCTTACACTTTTTAAAAAGTACGAATGATAATTTGTGACATGATTCTTTCATTTTGAGTTCTACCGGTCTTGATCAATAGAACAATATGTTCATCGTTATTGTCGCGTTTTAATTGAGTTTTGATTCTATTTCAACACTAATTTACGTCTTAAAATTGAAGCGACGTATAGTATCGCTTGAATAATTAAGTCTGGTTGCAACTTAATAGCTAGAAAAAAATTGGCTTGCACTAAGATACTTTAACCTACGCACTTCTCGCTCAAAAACAGAACTAATATATTCACAAACCACTTCAAAACTTTGAATTCCTTCGCTTGTCAATATAGAAACTAAAGCACTTTACTATATAAATACCAAAGACTAACCAAAACTAAAACCACCAAAATAATCCCTAGATTCTTGTCACAACAATGATCACAGAGCAACGCCTTTTTACTACACTGTACTATATCTTTTTGTCACCCTCTAAATTACACTCTGAATCAGTAAAAAATCTTGCCGTCTAATATATATGGCTGGAAAATAATCTAGAAATTGCTAGAACATCACATGACACAGGAAAACACCATTAATAAAACACGTAATCGATAATAATAATAAAAAAAAGAAAACCTTCTAGAAGAAACAAGGATCACTATAATATGCTGGAAAGTCACGTTGTCAACCATTGCGACGTCAGAAAGGCGTGTGAGTTACAAATCTATTTATTAATCCAAAAAGAAGGTCTTTTTTTTGTAAACAGTTTAGCAAGTTAAGGCTACAAACAATTTATATTTACAAATAAAATAATCACGGCAAAACAAACAGATTACAACTCTAATAATACGTAAAGCTATTCTTTTGCTATTCTTTAACGCAAATTTATTTATTCGTGACAGTTATGTATACGGAAAATATGATCTGTATTTTTATAAGTTTTCGTTTTTTTCTCAAAAATGTTTAGGTGAAGCCGGTGCAGCTGATTTAATTGATGTGTTTTAACTAGGCACGGGTGATAGCATGCCCTTCCGGGATATAATCACACCATACTTAACAAAACATTTTTTAGCTTGGTTGATAAAGATACCGGGATCAAACCTAAAAATACTGAGAAAGCAAGGACTCTTTAACTTCTTTGAACACAACTGAAGCAAGGAAAAGCAAACATGCAACATAATGCGCTTAGTAAATGTTGGTATTACAAGAATTCCCGTGCCTAATTTGCTAATGCATAGTTTGCTTGTGATTTCGAGCCTTGCAATCAGTTTCATTATCTGCGTTGTGCAAGCAATTAGCTTGCTGCAGTAACCATGGCTGTAATGCAATGACAGTGAGCTAATTAATTGTATTCACGAATCTTTAGTTTGACAAGCTACATTTTGGTTTCCTTATAACGTTTTATTTTACAGCTATTTTTATATGTTTGGTAACTGTGAGAAGTGCTTTATTAGTTGAATGAAGCCAGGCATCAATTTGTCGGCCTTGTTCACAACAATGCGCAGCCAGCCAGGACTTGAAAAGGTTTGATGCAAAATCAAAATACTCAGTCAAATCGCACCACGTGAAAAACATTTTTGCTATTTTGCTTCAAAATACTTTACAATCAAAGACGTGTTCCCTACTCCCAAATTAAGGAAATCGCTAGGCCCCATGGGTTTACGTTAGCAATGAACAGAGTACATGTATCTAAAGCATAGCCGTGACCTTGAAATCAGAAATTTTATAAGAAAAAGGAGCGCACCAAGTCGTGAAAAACTTATAGGCAGTAAAAACAAAAATTTTTGGTTACTGTTCACTTAAGTGCCCGATTAGGCTTCCCTAAATATGTTTTGTAATAAGCTTAAGAACAGTGTTATTGCGCATTGATTTAGCTGCATTGTTTAATATTGTGATAAGCTTATTGTTTGTTTATAGATTTGGTTTATTGCTAGTAAATGCAAATGTTAATGTAATCATTTTTGAATTGCTCTTTACTTAAATGATATCCAGGAAAAGTATTCCAAACAAAGTAAGCATTTTAATGCGTTCAAAAAAATTATATTCACACCAATTAAAAAAATGTGAAATTGAAGGTTTTGAACAACGAACTAATTTGTCTCGCCGTATTCAAACTTCTACAGACGAAAAGCCTTACGATTGTGATGTATGTTCAAAACAATTCAAAAACAATTCAGCATTGAAGTTACACATCAGAGTCCATACTGGTGAAAGACCTTACGAATGTGAGGTATGTTCAAAACGATTCAAAGACAATTCAGCGTTTAAACGGCACATCAGAGTCCATACTGGTGAAACACCTTACGAATGTGAGGTATGTTCAAAACGATTCAAAACCAATTCAGAATTGAAACGACACATGAGAGTCCATACTGGTGAAAGACCTTACGAGTGTTTGGTATGTTCAAAACGATTCAAAACCAATTCAGCGTTAAATAGACATCTCATAATCCATACAGGTGAAAGACCTCACGAGTGTGATGTATGTTCAAAACGATTCAAACACAATGCAGCATTGAAACATCACATCAGAATCCATACAAGTGAAACACCTCATGAGTGTGACTTATGTTCAAAACGATTCAAAACTAGTTTATCCTTGAAAAACCATCACACCAGAATTCACACTAGTGAAACACCATACCATTGTGATATATGTTCAAAACGATTCAAAGAAAATTCATCATTGAAACGACACATCATAATCCATACTGGTGAAAGGCCTTACCAGTGTGACTTATGCACAAAACAATTTAAAACTAATTCTGCAATGAAACGACACATGATAGTCCATACTGGTGAAAGATCTTACGAGTGTGGTGTTTGTTCAAAACGATTTAAACGAAAGTTGGAATTGAAAACACACATGAGAATCCATTTTGGTGAAACACCTTACGAGTGTGGCATATGTTCAAAACGATTCAAACGCAATTCAGCATTGAAGTTACACATGAGAATCCATACTGGTGAAAGACCTTACCAGTGTGGCGTTTGCTCAAAACGATTCAAACACAATTCAGCAATGAAACGACACATGAGAATCCATACTGGTGAAACACCATACGAGTGTTTTATATGTTTAATACGATTCAAACAAAATTCATCATTGAAACAACACATGAGAATCCATACTGGTGAAACACCTTACGAGTGTGATGCATGTTCAAAACGATTCAAACACATGTCAACATTGAAGGAACACATGAGAATCCATACTGGTGAAAATTCTTACCAGTGTGATACTTGTTCAAAACGATTCAAACAGAGGTCAGACTTGAAACAACACAACAGAGTCCATACTGGTGAAAGACCTTACCAGTGTGATACATGTTCAGAACCATTCAAACACAATTCAGCATTGAAGTTACACATGAGAATCCATACTGGTGAAAGACCTTACCAGTGTGATACATGTTCAAAACGATTCAAACAAAATTCAGGATTGAAACGACACATGAGAGTCCATACTGGTGAATCACCTTACGAGTGTTTGGTATGTTCAAAACGATTCAAACAGAATTCAACAATGAAACAACACATGAGAATCCATACTGGTGAAACACCTTACCAGTGTGATACATGTTCAAAACGATTCAAACGCAATTCAGCATTGAAGTTACACATGAGAATCCATACTGGTGAAAGACCTTACCATTGTGATACATGCTCAAAACGATTCAAAACAATTTCAGCACTAATACGACACATCAGAGTGCATACTGGTGAAACACCTTACGAGTGTGATATATGTTCAAAACGATTCAAAACTATTTCAGCATTGAAGACACACATGAGTTTCCATACTGGTGAAAGACCTTACGAGTGTGATACATGTTCAAAACGATTTAAACACAATTCAGCATTGAAGTTACACATGAGAGTCCATACTGGTGAAAGACTTTGTGAACGAGATATATGTTCAAAACAATTTAAACAGAATTCTGCATTGAAGAAATACATTATAATGCATACAGTTGAAAGATATCGCAAGTGTGATATGCTGAATGTTCACAAAATAATTTCAACATTAAATAATCACATCTGAATGGATATACTTGAAAGACCTCACAGATGTGATATAGGTTCAAAATGATTCAAAAGAAATTTCAACTTTAAATGATCACATGACAATCAATAATGGTGAAATATCTTTTTTTTTCAGAATGAATCGATTATGTTTACGTGCATATTTTGGTTTATCTGTGTTTGTGTCAGTTGTTTGTTGTACAATCAGTGCCATACGCAGAGATGACTATTTAGCAATTTTTTGCCAAAAAGCATCCTCGTGCCCCCTGTTTGGTAATTGTGGAACGTGATTGTTGGCTGCCATGATTGTAACTGCAGCATGCATTTACCCAAATTTAGCGTTGAGGACGGTCAATCTGCAAAAAAATAAGGATATTACTGTATACTTTGGCACAATTCAGACCAAGGCCAGCATCGATCTCTGAAAAAAACATGTCAACAATGCCTATTTCCGCACAAATATAAGCATTGTGTTTATCGTTCATTGGTCTTCTAACACAAATATCTCGCCCTTCTCTTCTTAGGAAATTTCTGCATACATCTTAGTGTACAATATATTGGTTACAATAATATCGTATTTTACAAGTACTTGTGATTTTTTTGGTTGTACAATTTAAACTAATATGTTCCCAACCATCAACTTTCATTTTGTAATGTCATGACTAAATCGATTTTATTGCCGTTCTAGCAATGTTGTAAGTGTTGCAAAAGGAACGATTTGTGATAATGTACACGACTGTGAAGGTTCCAGCGATAAAATGCATTGTTTCAAAACACGTGTTTATGCCGCAATTCTAAACCGTTTCATATTGGTCTTCAAAACTTGTTGGACACTATTGAAAATCGCCAAGATGCAAGTGACGAATCCGCACACGAGACGTTCAAAAAAGCAATATTTTCTTCAGAACAATTCATGATTAAAAACAAATTTCTACAAGAGATGGCGTGGATAATGGGGTTGTTAGCAGTTTGTAAGATTTATTTTGAGCATGAGGTCTATTTGTCTCTTAACAGCTAGCACTTTTAGAGAAGGAGACAGACAGTAGCCTACGTTGCGTAAGCCCAATGCACTGCATGTCAGCAGCAGGGGCGGCTTTAGGCCGATTTGACCGATTGCTCCAAATCAGGCCCCGCGCTGAGAGGGGCCCCGCATTTTTTTTTCAAAAGGCGACAATCTCGGTCATCTCGATCCTCTGGCGGCCGGCCCGAGGCGTGATCTTACTGATGCAATCACATGTGTGCACTCAGCCAGTCAGCGCCCAGCAGTCAAACCAGTAGTAACCAGATTAATTAATAACGTATCTTTCCCGCCAAAACATCAAAGCAAAACGTGGTACGTCCTCGCCAGCAACGTATTTATTACGTCGTATATACACCGTGCTTTGCACTTGCAATTCTTTTCTTCTTTATGCACAATAATAAATAGTATAGAGGGGCCCCGCAAGCATCTAACTAATTGGGCCCCGCAACTTCTAAGGCCGGCCCTGGTCAGCAGCTTAACCTTGCCTCCGTGATTATTGATTACAGCCCAACGCAGCAAATTTCTAACTTTGTTAATTTTACGGCACCCTGCTGAAGATATAAACAGCTTGCAGCACCCTGAAATAATGTACTTAAGCTATCGAGCAGCCGTTTAGCGGTTAGATCATCTGTTTCGTTATCAGTAGATTTTGATGTATTTTCCTTGTCCATTTGTACCAAAGACTTAAAAAATAGTACTCACAGCTGTTTTGCTTGGCGCTCAGCAATCGAAGTAATGTGGGAAATATATCCTTGCAAAACTTACTCAGTGCAATCAAAATACAGTATATCCTGGCGTGAAAAACCAGTTGCTGTAGCAAAGTGCCAACAAACAGCTGAATATAGGGGTATTCAACATTTTATTCCTGCGGGCCAATTTTAAACTGGTTTAAAATTTTTCAAGCCAGTCAAGATTGGCAATCCATATTGTTTCCACGCGAAAATAAGTTCCAGAGTGGTGGCAGGTGACAGTTTCACCTACAAAAATGTGGGAATCTTTTTTGTTGCAATTAATACCTTCAACACAATATTTACGTCGAATTTCAGATCGGAGAATCTTTATTTTTTGGTATATTGTTGTTTTAAAATGTAATTGATAGGTTTCACATCCAATTCATGGATTACAGAATCTATCCGAGGGCCCTCAAAAAACCAGACATACCGGCTTTTATTTACTCAAAATAAACACATCCAAAACACAATAAATATCAACAAACTAAGATTTTAGGTAAATACAAAACATTCTCAAGTTACAACAAAGTTGTAACAAACTAAAAACTAGAATTCTCTATTGAGTTTGCTTTACTCGCCCTTGCTATGAAAGAACTGAAGAATCATGGCAAACAGACTGGAATATGCTACAGGGCAACGTAAAGTCTTTAAACTTGGAATGCAAATTACAGTACTGTGATTACACGGCAGCAGCGGAGCCAATATAGTACAAACAGTGGCACAAATACACATGTTGTCATGTTCTAAATTGTCACCTTCTCGCCTTCCATGAATTGAAAATCTACAAAAATAAGCAACTTAGCATCATGCATACCCACACTACATGATAAACTCTAGCAATTACGTATAATAAATAATACTGCCGCACAAATATGTTGGTAACGTTCCGTTACATGTAGGGTCCCGCGTAACATACAAGGTGTGACCATTGGTAATTTGATGCTACATTTAGTGTCCGACCATTGGAGACCTCACATTACATATAGGGATCGACTGTTGGTAACCTCGTTTCACATATAGGGTCCTACCATTATTAACCTTATGTTACATATAGGATCAAAACATTGGTAAACTCATATTACGTATGGGGTCCGGCCATTGGTAACTTCTTGTTACATAAAGAATCCGACTTTTGGCAACCTCAAGTTAGATGTAGGGTTTGACTGTTGGTAACTTCATGTTACATAAAGTGTCCGGCCATTGATAACCTCACGTTATGCAGTATAAAGGGTTCGACTGTTGGTAACCTCATGTTACATATAGGGTCCGATCATTGGTAACCTCATGTTGCATATTAGGTCCGACCATTGGTAACGTCAGGTTATATATAGGGTCTGACTATTAGTAACCGCTTGTTACATACAGGAGCCAACGATTGGTAACTTCATGTAACATATAGGGTTCAACTGTTGGTATCCTCGTGTTACATATAGGGTCCGACGATTGGTAACTTCATGTTACATATAAGGTCCGACTGTTGGTGACCTCGTGTTGCATAAAGAGTTCTACTGTTAGTAACCTCATGTTACATATAGGGTCTGACCATTGGTAACCTCATATTACATAAAGGGTTTGACCATTGGTAACCCCATGTTACATATAGGGTCCGACCATTGGTAATCTTATGTTACATACAGGGTCCGACTATTGGTGATCTCATGTTACATAATAAGGTCCGACCATTGATAACCTCATGCTACATATAGGGTCTGACTGTTGGTAACCTTTTGTTACATATAGGAGCCGACGATTAGTAACCTCATGTTACACATATGGTTTGACTGTTGGGATTTTTTTTAGAGATCAACTATACGTTAGTGATTAATTTGTCCAATTTGTCACCGAAAACCATTTAATATTTGGTGTTTTGATGCTTTCACTCTTTCAATTTCAATACCTTTTTTTAGTAGTCAACCTTATGAAATCAAATCCTGCTCATGTTATATCTTTCTATGAGGATATATCACTTATCTAGATTTAACTGATGGGTTTGCGGCTAGAAAAAAGTTTGAAATCTCCTGCGTTTGCTTGTTACAAAATTTAAGTTATAATAGGCCTAAATGAATCATAACTAGTTGCGCAAGTGAACAACTTGTCATTGTACAAGCCTAACGTGGTTAAAATGAAAAAGGATCTAATCAAATAACGCGACCGACCGAAAACTATGGAATTATAGCTGAAGATTACCAGAGGCCGTATCTACATCTTTTAGATAATTAAATACAGTCAGTCATTCACTATTAACTTTTAATATTGGAAAATATATTTCAGCTATCTAAATAGACATCATCAGTTTCTGGTAACAGAAAAAAAAATGAATTAAGTGAAAAGACTCTGCATGACTAGCATAATACAGGTTAAATATCTCCACAATCTTCTTTTTCTTTCGGCTTGTTCCCGATTAGAGGTCACCACAGCAGATATCTGAATTTTTATGACATGGCATTTGTTTTACAGTCAGATGCCCTTCCCCTCACCAACCCTCTCTTCAGAGGGAAAACTGGGCCACTTGTCTTCCACATAAAGGTGGGGGCGTCCCGTTAAATGTCTTGCCCAAGGACACAACAAGCGAACTTGTCGGCTTGTTCTCCACAACCTCCACTAAATGCTGAGCGCCAAGCAGGAAAGCTGTGCATACCATGTGGTTCCCAACCTATGCGCCACGGCACACCAGTACGCCGCAAAAAAATATTGAAGTTCAATTTAATCAAGTACGCTTTAAAAAATTCAACGCCGCCGACGTTAGTCAGTACGGCACACTAACGATATTGTTGATAGTAATTGAGTTGTTTTTGGTTGGTGAATGTATCATTCAAGTTTATTTACGCTTGAATAAGGTTCGTTGTGTGGCTGCATTGTGCAAGATAATGCATGAAATAAATAGCGATTGTGACATATACAAACACTGACACACATCTAAGCTAGTCGACTGTGCCCTAAATACTACCGAACGATACTAAACTAAATTGTTTGCACTCGGTCAACATATTATACTTGTCGCGCTTTAAGTTACCAAATAAAATAAATAAATTTATTAAGAGGAAACAAAGTGATGATAATGAACAAGAAAGTAAACGTTCCAAAGCAGCAAAGCCCTGTGACAAAGCACCAAAAGCTCGACCAAAACGTCAATACTGCGATGATTATATGAAATATGGATTTCACTGGACTGGTAGTGAGGATCAATCTTTCCCACTGTGTGTCATTTGTGGCGAAAAATGTCAAACGAAGGGATGGTGCCGAGCAAGTTAAGTAGACATTTTGTAACCAAACACTCGCAGCTTCAAGATAAAAATCTGAACTATTTTCGGAGACTACTAGAGCAACAATCCAAACAAAAAACCGCTTTTCAAAAATTGTTAACTGTTTCTGAAAAGGCACAAGCTGCTTCCGATGATGTCGCCGAAATGATCGCGCAGCAAACAAGATCACATACTTTGGCTGAGTCGATCATCTTGCCTGCTTGCAGAAAGATAGCAAAAGGAATTCTGGGTGACAAAGCCGAACAAGAAATACGCAAGACTCCCCTGTCAAATAATACAATCCAAAGACGTATTGTGGATTTGTCTGCTAATATCGAAAAAACTGTACAGACTAAACTTCAAAGCACCGTTGAATTCGCTTTTCAAGTTGACGAATCAACCGAGATCAGCGGCAAATCACAGTTACTTGCGTTTATTCGTTTCGTTGATGGAAATCAAATAATAAATCAATTTTTGTGCTGCAAGGAAATGTCACTCACTACAAGAGGCCAAGACGTCTTTGACATATTATCTGCCTACCTTGAAAAATGGAATTTATCATGGAACTCGAGCATTGGAATATGAACTGATGGGGCGCCATGTATGGTTGGCACTTGGCAGTATTAAAGGTTTTGTATCACTCGTACAAAAAAACAAATCCTAATGTTGTACAAACCCACTGCTTCCTCCATAGGGAAGTACTTGTTTCAAAAACAATACCAGATGACTTAAGTCAAGTTTTAAAACAAGTTGTTCAAATGGTTAATTTCATAAAAATGAGGGCGAAGAAGTCTGGTTGTTTTGAGAAAATTTGTGTTGATATGAACTCTCGGCACAAACGTTTGATTCTGCACACTGAAGCGAGGTGGCTCTCAAGAGGAAAGGTGCTATGGCGTGTATATGAACTGCACAAGGAACTTCATACATTTTTCAAAACAGAAGAACATGAACATTTCTGTGAATATCTTGAATGTGAATTCTGGCTTTCAAGGCTTGCCTTTTTGGCAGAAATATTTGCACATCTCAATGGCCTCAACACAAGCATGCAAGGCAGAGAAGAAAACATTCTGGCTTCATCAGATAAGCTGATTGCATTTAAATAGAAAGTTGCAATTTGGAAAAACAGAGCTTTAGATGGTAACCTTGAGATGTTATCTTTAGTACGACAAAGCTGCATAAAGAAAATTAGCCCCATTGTATTTCAACACTTAACAACTCTGGAAGAAAAAATTAACTTTTATTTCCCATTACTGAAGACCGATGAGTATGACTGGGTTCGAAATCCTTTCATAGAGAATTCATTTAACACTAGTCTTTTATTATGTGAAGAAGAGGAGTTGGCATGTGTTTCCAGTGATCGTGGACTTAAAATTAAACATGCTGGGGTACCAATAGATACATTTTGGATTGCTGTCAAAGAAGAATACCCTTCACTAGCTAAAAAGGCTTTGACCATTCTGATGCAGTTTTCGACATCATACGTATCTATGTGAGCTCGGATTTTCAACACTCCACGATATGAAGTCCAAAAATCGAGAGCGGCTTTGTTGCATTGAAGAAGAAATGAGGGTTTGTCTCTCTGAAATACGTCCTGACATTGAAATGGTTGCTAAGAAACATCAAGCACAAGTTTCTCACTCATAGAATTGTTGCAATCCTGTCATAAAGACGCAAGTACAGTGAATTTCCTTGAAACAAGCTAAACTACGGTTATTGCCTTAATTTTTCGTTGTGATATGTAAAAAACGGTCAATTTGAATAAATTTTGTATTCAAAATATTCGAGGTGTGCCAAATAATTTTTGTTTTTTTCTAAAATGCGCCGAGACAGAAAAAAGGTTGGGAACCACTGCACTACACCATCGCGTCGGTTTTAAGTCCAGAAAAATCTTACTAATAGCATTAAATCGGGTAGTTGTAAATTAAAAAATTTACCTTGACGTATAAGTACCAAGACTAAGGCAGATTTTTGATTTTTTTCTTCATCCTTAGATGTATTTACATCCATCAGCTGTTAAATAATATTATTACACATACCCGATTTACTGCTATAAGCAAGATATTGCTTGCGGAACCGTTAGTGCTCACAGAACACAGTTTTTAATGGCAGATGAAGCACATAGAATTTATTAAGGTACGTAATTAAATTGATTAGATATTGACAGATTGAAACATAGCTACCTGTGTGTGAGTTAAAGTTGTAAATTTACACATCCAGCATTTGAAAATGGAATTATGATGAAACCTAAAAGAACGGTAATTGCGTAGGCCAAACAATCTGTCGGTAAAAAAGCAGATACTAATAAATGCAGTGCTGCCTAGACAAGCAGCTAAGAATCTTCACGCAGTCTACCTGTCTTAATCGTAGCACGCAATCAGGAAATCAGTTTATTTTTCTTGGATGTACCGGTGGTTGCAGGTGAAAGCTTCCAAAATATGTTATTTCAATCAATTTTCTCAGTGGAAGCTGTGCATGCATTTCAACCTCGTACACATGATTATTCGATGAAGTTAAACTCGGGTGAACTGTTAATGCATTATTACGTCGTATTGCATCTTTTTCGCTGTAAGTGTTTCAACTGCTTGTTTGTTTTGGCGCCTGTTCAGTTGAATACAATAAACGCCGGAAGAAGCGAGATATTTGATGGAGTTTCTAAGCTAGATAGCCGAGGTTGTCTGGCAAGTTAGGCAGCGTAAGCCCAAACGTTGGTGACCCCGACGTAATAAGGCCTTGTGTTCAGACCCTCTTCTGAGCGACGTGTAATGCTGGAATAGTGCAATTCTACCACAAGTGTGCAACCAAACAGGGGAAATCGCTGTAAAGTGCCTTTTGCAAGGACACTACAACGATGCTATTGTGAGTTTAGAACTCACAATTATTGTCAGTCAAATATTTTTTCAAAGACTTGACTGAGTCCTATAACACTAAAAATTATGGACATCAGAAAGCTACTGTTTTTACAGCAATTGTAAATATTTTTGAGCTTGAAAGTTGTTAAAATCACAAAAATGGCGTTTTTGATATCGCTTCCTTTTCTGGGTTGAAACCTAGAATGCCGCAAATTAATGCGAAGGGTGTAAATAGACGTATAAACTCGCCAAATTAGGTCTGCAAACTATTTCAATTACTTGGCTTGCGTGGAAATTGACTTAACTGCTGGAAATTGGATTTAATTGTTTGAACATTCTTCGCACCAAAAACCTAATTGATTACTTGGTCTTTTATTGTAAAACTGTCTTATTATTTGTTTTTAATCCACAATCTTTGGATCGCAAACAATCTTTGAATTACGAAATTACCGCTTCATTGTCAATTGCTTACATTTTTTCAGATGCTTGTCGTCTTTGTATTATCAGGTTTTTTTAAGGAAAATGTTAGGTGCCCCATATGGACTTGTAGGGACCCGAAATATATTTGACCAATTCAAAATGATTAGATGTGTTTGGTACTTTATTGTATTGCTAGTTCCAAGTGGTTACGATCGATAGAGAGCGTCTTATAAGCGGGAAACGAAACAACAAAGCGAATCCTGAAGGCGCGAGGCTTCCGAAGGAAGCAATGCTATTGAGAGATATTTTCAAATTTACAAAGCCATCCCTGGATGCGCTTCGTCCTCTTGGACTCATCTGCAGGGCTTTCCAAGGGTCAAGAGCTCCCACCAATAGCATTAACGTTGACTTTCATAAAACAAACTAACACAAAGCACAAGACGTACGTGCTGTTTACTTTTGAACGAGATTCGTTTTGACGTACTTTTTGCCGCTCAACTATGGACTAAAATTGATATCCTTATGTAAAGCTGATCACACAAGCAGTGATTAGGCATAAAAAGGTCTTCCAAAGGTTACAAACTAAATGCGGTGCTTTAAGGCATGGCTGGCAGCACGTGGTGCATGGCAGCAAAACTCAGCGTGCGAGGAGGCCAGTTTCCAAGACGCGGGTTCGAATCTCACAGACGCGTCGCATTAACGCTGACGTTCAAGAATACAACGGACGCATAACGTTAAAAGGGCGCTTAACTGATTTCGGAGGGTCCCAAATGACTGCACCACGGCTTATATAATGCACGGCCGCCAAGAGGTCAACCACTTCACCTATTTCACTCCAAGCATAGCTACCAATGGCGACAACTAGCTCACCGCACGGGTAATAACAGGTAATAACTAGTGTGTTGCATAGCGCGACCCGATCAGCGACCTAACTAGCGCCGGATATCACTTAACAATCACACGCAGAGATTCCCCACACAGTTCTTCGGCAAGGTTTGCACGATCACAGTGCTCGAGCTACTAACAGGGCCCCTGCACCACAGGAGCACACCGAAACTGGCGTTTCACCGAACGATAAACTTGTTGACATGAACGGTCCCGAATTTCATTTGTAGAGACCCGGATTGGCTTTAAAAAAACCCTGACATTCTAATTTTTTAATGCTTCAACAGCCACGTTGTGTTATAAAGTTGTTAGTAGCTAAACTTATTCATTTATTTGTCGAAGTCAGCTGTGGTAAAGTGAAAGTGGTTTGAGGGTTGCGACGATGCATTGGGTAAACTTTATTTGGTGCTACTATAGCGTGAGGTCTACCGACATAAGTCACCTACCGAGATGCAGGGTGAGGTCTACCGCTTGATTCGCATCTACCGAGGTGCAAATCGCGTGAGGTTTGGGTTAAGGTTAGAACCACTGCCCTAACCCTAACCTTAACCCTAACCCTAACCCTAACCTTAACCCCTAACCCTAACCCTATCCCTAACCCTAACCCTAACCCTAACCCTAACCCTAACCCTAACCCTAACCCTAACCCTTAACCCTAACCCTAACCCTAACCCTAACCCTAACCCTAACCCTAACCCTAACCCTAATTCTAACCCTAACCCTAACCCTAACCCTAACCCTATCCCTAACCCTAACCCTAACCCTAACCCTAACCCTAACCCTAAACTTAACCTTAATCGTAACCCTAACCCTAACCCTAACCCTAACCCTAACCCTAACCCTAACCCTAACCCTAACCCTAACCCTAACCCTAACCCTAACCCTAACCCTAAACTTAACCTTAATCGTAACCCTAACCCTGGAATGTATGTGTGGTGTTTGGAATTATTATAGCTATAGTAGTAAGTGTGCAGCTATAGTGTGGCTATAGAGAGGGGAGGGATAAATAATTCATTGGTAGACCTCACGCTATAGTAGTAACCGGAGGTAGATCTCACGCTATAGTGTGGTAGACCTCACGCTATAGTAGCACCCTTTATTTTTGCCTATTTTTCTGCTTTCGTCGTATCTAGATAATTGCCTGTTTTGGATGGTACTGTGATAAATGAATAGTCGAGAATTGAGACTGATTTTAGCAGCCGCTACCCAAATATTTTGTCTAAACTGTATTTGAGTGGATTTTCAGTAACTTTCTCTATATAATTTTTTTTAATAATTTCTGCAGCGTGTGGTGAGAAAAGGAGATAGGAGAAGGCTTGGCATAGCTTCTCTGCAAGAACTGAGGCATGACAGTCGTGGTGTTCACGGGACGTTTTCTGTGAGAAAGTTATAGGATTTTGCAAAGCTTTGGTGAGGGTAACAGTAGTAACGCTGATATTTGCACCAGTCAGACAATCTACTTGTGACATTTTAATGCGATACTAGATATTGTCAGACTTTTCAATTCATTTTTAAAAGTTGGTATGTCATACAAATTTTAAAGGTTCTTTGATGTAACATTTTTTCGAAGCTTTAAATCGTAAGAAAAGCAGAATAATGCAGAAAGGAGGTAGCCGTTTCTGTAAAGACAATCAGTGACGAGCCTTATATGAGAAGAGCCTTTTTCTTTGTAAAATACTCTCAGACGAAATATTTATAGATATGTTGTTTCAAGTTAATTTTAATTGAAATCGTCAATTAAACTATGTCAGATTTGATTTCAATTATATATTTTTTAAGTTAAAGATATAAAATCGAACTACATTAATTTACTCTCGTTTAAGTAAACGAAAGTAGTTAAGCAATATTATGTCCTTGTTCACAGTTTTTTGTAAAAAACTGGTAAAATGATGTAAACGATTGTTTTTTTCTTAGGTAAAGTGTTTCAAAATCGCTTGCAAAATTATAGCTTTGTATAACGTAATATAACTTGTAATCGTGTTAAAAAGCCGAGCATGGCCTACTTGAAACACGTGGCCGCACAGACTGCCTTGCTGAGAGAAAATTAGTGGTCACGCGTTGCTTCCTGAGCGTGAAATAAACAAGTTGCGTTGACTGCATAAAAGAAGAAGAGCAAAAGAATGAATCAAATTCCGAAATGTATAATGACAATATGCTATGGTATCATTTCATGACACTTGTAATAATTAAGCTGTGATAAAGCTAACGCAAGAGCTATTATTCACTTACATTATTGAGGCTATTCCCGTGGAAACAAACGGTTGAAGATTCGTGGCGTCTCGGTCCTCATATTAATTTCAAAATATCAACTTAAACTTGGTTTATTGCAAGCATAAATGAAAATTGTTTTTAAGAATTGTTTTGTGTTTAAGTGTAGTACTCAACTGTACATATATCCAGAACTGTAGTATCTCGAGACACTATTTTTGATCTGAAGTTTCGATCTCGTCTCGGCACCTTGAAGTCTTGAAAAATAGGCATGTCTCGGCCATATTTAAAAGTTCGTTTCAGAATTGGATAAAGTGAGCCAAATTTTTGACGGTTTTTCGATACAGTAAAACCCACATTTAATTTTAACTTGTACCAAAAAATCGTTCTCATACTTGTGGCACAATTGCAATTTTTCTGCGTTTCTATAAGATGGTTGCTGCTTATGGTTGTTTTTACTCTTTGTTCTTATTGTGCATCTGGCAGAATACAAAATGAATCTTTTTACATGAATTTTGAAACAAAGAAATCAGACAGAGATTGGCTACGCCGTGCGCATCAGCATTCTACCCACGAAATACCAGGCGATCTGTAAAAGCGGCTTGACATTTGAATTTTGCTAGTTGCTACCAAAAATCACAAAACAAATAAATCAAATGGAGATTTACAAATTAATGAACATAAACTGAAGGTGGAGATAAACGTGGTAGGAAGTAAGCTTACGTTATTTCCTTATTGAATAGCTCATAGCCTGATATGTTGCAACGTGTCCGGAAATTCATCGAAATGTCCAAAATTTTGTGTTAAAAAAATTCGCGACATTTTGTATACGTTTGGTTTCAAAAGTCTCGTGTTTCGTCTCGGTGTCGGCATGTTCAAGTCTTGGTCTCGTCTCGACTTTTTGATTGAAGTCTCGGTCTCGCAACGTCAGTGTCTCGAATCGGTCTCGAAGATTTTGGCCGAGACTCGAGCTCTGCAAATATCATATAACACCAACGGGTTGGAAAAGGTTGGGCAAAGCCTTGAATTGTAGTCATAAGTATGAGCATGAGATACAACATGAAAATACTGCTCCATATATATGCGTAAAAATCGCATTATGGTATTCAAACGACTCCATATCGCGTCTTTAAATAATATGTGTGTAACACAATTCTTTTAGCACTTGAGTAAGAGAAACGTTATCTTTTGCTTCTTCGCTATCTGTACTTAGTATGAAAAAATAGTCGCAAAAAAGACAGTAAAGCTTGCTTTTGTTGGCCATTCAGCTATTGTTTTATTTGGCTGTGTGTTTACGCTTATTTGATGTTTAAACGTTTGTGCAGCATCTTTACGCACTTCATCCCACCAGATAACTTTTGGGCGTTGATAAAAAACATCTTGTAGACAGTACAATATATAAATTTGATGTTGGCAAGAATGCTAGTCGCTTGAAATGGTCTGTGAATAGTTGTTCATGGTGAGAGCACTTTCGGCAGCTAGTCTTTTGCCTCAACCAGAGTGGAAAATAACGTTCTGGGCAGTTTCTAGTATGGCTAATGATTTTGCCACAAAGTGGGTCAGGTCTACTGCAGGAAGAATAAGCCCACCACCTGACAACTTAAGTAGGTAATCAAAATCCTTTGCGTATGCTTTACATTCTTCCCCAGTATAAGGAAGCTTGCATGCAAGACAATAAGAATTGTTGAACAGTTTCTTTGCAATGTAACCAAAAGCAACAGCTGAAACGTCTCTGAAACTAGCGTTCAACATGCAGCAGTCAAGATGACTGGCGAGATAAGACAGTCCTTGGTGAAAAAGCTGAAGTGATGTGGTATAGTGCTCGTCGGGTGTTTCATCTTCATTCCAAAACATTATATACTCTTGCAAAAGACTTTGTGGCCAAAATCCGTTTTGATGTAATTACCTCTCGAAAGCCAAATTAAAATCTCCCTCTACTCGTTTGCTGATACTTTGAAAAACTTAAATATAAAGGACCAGATTGAAATCAAACGATCAAGATGTAACTGTAGCCTTCAAGAAGCAATTTTTTCTATCACAGATGCTGTGCACTTTAAACTAAAGGAACAACAGAAGGATTGAAATTTGTTTGGTAGATGTAAATTTCTCAGTACAGTAGACGCCGCTTAATATGACCACCTTGGGACCAGACCATTTTGGTCATAATATCCGAATGGTTATAAAAACCGAAGCCGCCATAACAGCTCCTGAATCGACGCCGTAAGCCACAAGAAGTCAAAATACCGTCAAATTCATCGTTTACCCGAAGTAACAGTGTGACGTTGGCAGTAAAACAAAGTACAGTACTGCAACACTACAAGTGACGGTAAAATTAAGCATAGTGTGTAGCAATATGTTAAAAAGGCGAAGTTATAATCGCGTGGCGGGAAAAAATACTGTACTGTAACAAGAAAGATGTAGAAAATGTTGGTCATATTATCCAAAATTTGGTGATATTAAACGGAGAACTTTAAATGGAGAAATTCCGGACCGTACCAAATTGGTCATAAAAAGCGGATGGTCATATTATCCGTGGTCACAATAAGCGGCGCCTACTGTATTTGTATTACGCGTTAGTTTTGAACACACGTTCTTTTGATAGTGCGGTCTGCCCTCGGGCGGGTTCTCTGTGCTGTGTGCTAATTATGCTAATAAGTCGTGTTGCCCACCAATGAGAAGGACTGTTTTGATCTGCTTGTAGTCTGGTTGAAGGTTGTGCGAGGAACAAATTGAGACTATCAGAGAAAGAAACGTAACACTGGCGGGTACGGCCAATGAATTTATTTTGTCAGCCACCGAAGTACTTGCTAGGAGAAAGTTTTATTGGATTTTTGGTGTCTTTTGAGAGCTTTCGTGAAAGTACGGAAGCGCCAGACGCAGCAAAGCGCCATGCATTTTTGGCTATCTTACAAGGCGTTAAGCTGATAGGCCACTCTGTGATTGTCGTATGTTGCGTTAAAACAAAAGGCAACCGAAGTAGCGGGTGGAGCTAAGCAGTCTTAAATAAAGCGCGGCAGCAGCTGATTAACCGCTACCAGGCATTCGGAGAATCAAATCGAAGTTACGTTGCTGCGCTCCATCAGCTGGGAGAGATTGCATATCCCGACAAAGAAGACGCCCAAACAAAAATTGACGCGTTATGCAATGTGTTGATTAGTGGGTTGAGGGATAGGCATCTTGTCGACCGCTTAATCGCCGGAAATTCGCAAGATGACCGTCCTAGATTTTTGGATACCGCAAAACGGTTGTTAGCTTTAAATACTAGTACCCAGCCGAATGATTCTGCTACTTTATCCACCATTGGACTTTAGAAATCGGTCAACCAAAAAACGAGATCGAGGTATTAAAAGGCTTAATTGCAGATCTACGGAAAGAAGTGCAGGATATCAGAAATGTGTGCATCAAACAGAAATGTACACCTGTTACTTTTGCCGAAAAAGTGGACATTTTCAAACAAATTGCCCAGAAATACGTCGGCAACTTGGCGGCAATCAAGAAGTGGATCGCGACGCTGACCGAGTCAATGCACGTAACCAACCGGAGAAAAATGTTTATTATGTGCCGTCAACCAGCGAAGAACTTTGTAAATATGCTAAGATTATTGTAAACGATAAATATGTGTGTGCTTTAGTAGATACAGGTTCATCAGTGACGGTATTGTCTGAAGAATTTTACCGAATGTGTAACTCTGCAACTTTGTTAAACGTATCAAATGATGTTAAGTTTGTCTGCGCTGACGGTGAACCACTCATTATGTTGGGCAAGACTGAGGTTTTTATCGCCATTGGGGACTGTCGAGTGCCATTTAATGCGTACGTGTATAAAAATCTGACTGAACCATTTATTTTGGGTTTGCATTTTTTGGAGAAACTAAAGTGCGTAGTTGATTACAATCAAAAAGTCTTAAAAGCTGGGGATGTTACCCTACATCTAACAAAGCGGCTTAGCCCATTGTCTTCCTTCGATGCGAGTCGCGTTAACACTTTAAAAGTTCCACCGTTTACTGAAATGATGGTGTCCTGCAAAATTATTGGTGATGAGTTTAGTGGCGGCTCAGACGTTTATGTTGAGAGGAACGAAGCGTTGTTGGATAAATACAAAATTATGTGTGGAAATGGAGTGACAAAACTTTTGGTAACTTTGTGCAAGTCAGAATGGCTAGCTTTATCCCCACCGCTAAGTGTTTACCTATGAGAGTAATTGTTGCTAAAATACGTGTTCTTGTGAAAATCAGTGTTCTTGCGATGGATTCATGTGTTGACGATTGTGCTTATATTTTAGAAACCGTGCCTATGAATCAGGATTATTCTTTCGAGGCTTCATGTAGTGAAGATGCTCACCTTTTGCATTTGTTGGTGGAACTAAAATTAAAAGTTAAATGTTAACGAGGGAGAAAAAAAAGCAGTGCATGAAGTTATTAAAAAGCACAAAAAGGCTTTTTCATTGTCAAAAACCGATTTGGTTCGAACTCAAGTGATTAAACATCGCATTGATACTGGCAATGTCATGCCTGTACGTCAGCAGCCTCGAAGAATGTCGACAAAACAAAAACAAGAAGTAGGTAAACTTGTTGATGATATGCTGGATGACGGTGTTATTACCACATCTAAGTCGCCGTGGTTTAGTTTTATCGTTTTGGTTAAGAAAAAGGGGGGCAGTGTCAGATTTGGTGTTGATTACCGTGCTCTCAATAGTTGTACTAAAAAGTGCAGTTATCCCTTGCCAAGAATAGACGACAGTCTTGATCAGCTATCCGGATGTGGATACTTTTCCACTTTGGATTTGAAATCGGGCAACTGGCAAATTCCTATGCACGAAAAAGATGAGGAGAAAACAGCGTTTACATGCCATAAAGGATTATTTGCATTTAACGTGATGCTCTTTGTCTTGGCAAACGCGCCGGCAACCTTACAGCATTTAATTGTTATGTTGTGAATTTGGCTTACAGCATCAGTCACTGGCGTAGAAAATTTGATGACACTGATTATTTAACCGTAAATTAAACTGCTAAGCAGTTTGTCAAACCTTCAGCAGTGTAGCATATTACTTTTAATGACCGTATGACTTGTAATTTCTGCCGGGTCGCCAACGTAAAGATTGCATCCCAAATTCTTTTCCACTCTGTTGGGCGATCGATTGACAGGCTTCCTACTTTGCTTGAATTGATCGTTATAGTTCAGCAAGATCTTTAGCAAAACACCGTGTCAGGCAGAAATTGTTTCGCAACTTGTAATGACATTTAATGCTGGAATTTCTCAAACTTGTCTGACCGAATTTCCCTACATATTTGGCCCTTGCCATTACTTTCGTGTTATTGGAAATTTGATAGTTGCCTCAGTAGGAACTACGAAGGAAACACCTGTTACTGCAAGTTCCCGAAAATAGAGGTGGTCAAAGTGCTCAAAAATTTATTTCAATAAAAGTACCGGTAGGGTTGTTGTTATTTACTCAAAAAATTACTGAAGTACAATGTAATAGATACTTATGTTTGAGTAAAAGTAAAAAAGTAGCCAAAAATTAAACTAAAAGTAGTAAATGGTTTTATTTTTCACATTTCTATTCTGTATTTATTGGCAAAGGTTAGCATGGACAGGGCATCTGCCCTTGAGTTGAATTTTTAACCAAACTATTCAGGCAGGGCATTTATTTGAAATTTCTCGTTGTAAACATTAAATTTAACCAGTACTTTTTGCCCACCAGGTAAGTAGAAGACTTTCTTTACTTAACTTCGCGTCTCATTGTGTTCAGTAAGCCTAGCACCTACCATGATGGTAGCTAGGTGAAAAAATAACGAAACAGGTAACCCAAACATATCTAATTGAGAATGATATACAGAACTGGACTGGTCAAGCAAATGCAAAAAGTGCACGAGCGACGAATGGCCAAACCTTATAGCCGATAAAAATGGAAGAGAACAGAGTTGACATCAAAATACCCCCAGCGTAATTAAGCTATTTGAAAAACTAAACTTAACTTTCTGACTCACGTTTGGTTAGATGGTTCTGCTGCTAAATATTTAAAGAATTTTCTTAACTGCCCGTACGGTTTTTCTTGGTGCAACTTACGTGCTACCAATTTCGCTGTTGTAATACGTCATTAATCTCAACTTCATTAAGTCTAAATCTGTGTTTTTATATATTTTGCTCACAATTATGAGCTCATTGCTTTTGTACTTGCGTCAGATCAAAATTGTGACCCTTTCCAAGAAACGTCTAAAACCTTGTTTTTTTCGAATTGCTATTCCAGAAGGCCGAATTAAGATTTGTTATCTGGAGGGTTGACCCGATGGATAAGATCGTATCCAAAACAAAAGTAAAAATTTTCCAAAAAATTCTTTGCAATGGTGTTTCAAATTCTTTTCTATGGCATGCAGGCTTGAATTGAATAATATTACTTTAAGGTCATATTTAGAATCACTTTTTTTAAAGCAATTGAAACAAGAAAACAATCCAGTTCGTAGTTGTGAAGAGAAAATTTAAATGAGTCTTATTTATTTCCGACCTATAGGACATCCACTCCTTTGTAAATGCAACCCAGATCAGCGTAACCGTGACAATCGGTGATGTGACTGAAGTTTGTGTTTTGATTTCATGTGCGTAATACATTCTTGTAGATACAAAGGAGAATTTCTCAGCTGAGTTTTAATGTGCACCTACAGGTAGCTGAGTGTGGACTGCAAGACAGCGTCAGAACAAGTACGATTGCCCCTTTGTGGAGTTTGATTTAATATACCATACTCGAAGTAAAGTTGTTCCCATTTGGTGAAGTATTTCAAGTGTTCTTCGGAAATAAACAAGTTTGCTTTACAGTTTTAACGAGCCCTTCTTGACCTAAGCGTCCCTTCCTCAGTCCAGCACAGCAAAACACGTTTTTTTAAACTACACTCTATCCTCTTGTTTCCGGACTAGATGGTCCTGAATAGGTCCGAATAATGAAAAAACCCGGATGTATGTACTATAATGTATACAATGGAAATCAAATGAAATAACTGTCCTCAACAATATGTACAATATACACTTGATCTTCGTTTATGCGAACTAAATGCCGCAGAAACGGGTCTGGATAAAAGAAAAGACCGTATAACACAAACGTATGCAGTTAATGGTAATAAAATAAAATAACCCTCCTGAAAAAGATAAAAGACAACAAAACTATAATGTTACTTAATTTAGAATATTTACAACAGGGGTCACCAACCTTTTTGAACTGAGGACTACTTTCTTTGCAGTGATCATTGCGATGGCGATTAGTTAGATAGCGTTTATGTTTTATAGCAACAGCGAAAATCTTTTTTCTTTTTTGGAGATCATGCACCCAATCAATTATTTGTCTTGGACATTGAAATATTTACCCAAAACGAAGTGTGCAAGTTAATATTGATAATTCCACTGGAGTGAAAAACCGGGACATTTTGCTAATCAGTACAGGACCACGGGACTAACGCTTAAAACAGGGACTGTCCCGGCTATAACGGGACATATTGTAAGCCTATGCAGGCCAGTTTTTTCCTTTATAGATCCATCATCCACTTTTGAAAAAATTTGTGACATTTCTAAAACAGGGTGGCGGGCGACCTGGCGTTCGCGGGAATGCGGTTGATGACCTGATTTGCAATTTATTTACGTGGTTGGGACTTAAGCCCTGTTTACAGCGATAATTAACAAATCGTATCCTTTGCTTGTTTTATTATTTTTTCATCGTTACGATTCATTTAGCTCACTTCTAAGTGCGCTTAAAAATTTAAACGCGCCGTTGCGTGCGAGATCGTCTACTTGTAAGTATCGGAAAGTTTAATGAGTGTCTGGTTCATCATAAAATATTGGGATACCTAGGCTCAATGCCATCTTATCTTGCATTTAACGTTTGTAGCTAGTAGTAAGCACTTTGTTAGGTATGCAGTGGTGCTCCAAGAATGTGAAAGTGGCAAGATATTGCCCTAGCTGCAGAAATAAGATATTTTTTTATGCCACCAATTGAGGTAAGCCTGGAAGCTTAAGCTCTGTTAGCAGCTTATACAGTTATAGGCCTAATTGTGATGTCATTTGCAAAAAAACAGATTAGTGTATAGTAGGCTTACACCAATAAGTGTATACTATCTTGTGTGCATGCTTACCAGTAACGAAACAGCATTGGTTTGAAAAAATGATAATTAATTACCTACTGTAGCAGTGTAGGCCTAGGTTTATTTTTGATTTCAAAAGGATGGACTCTTTTAAGCAAATGCGCCCATAAGGTGTGCAAGTACAAAAAGTTTATTATTGTAGTGATACATCTTCAGAGTGTTCAAATGCTATAGGCAGGTAATTCATCATTAGTGTTCAGGTACTAGCGTGTTTATGTCTCTTAAAGTTTGTTATTTCATTGGTTTGTTCATTTGTTTCATTAAAGTTAGTTGTTTCAGTAATGTTTCATTGGTCAGCATAAAAATTGTGATTTGTAGTAACGATTTCAATTGAAAAAGCATGACATCTTGTTGACTACATCCTTTCTAACATGTCATTGAAAATCTGTATTAAGTAGATCAGACCTACTACAAAATAACAGGCTTTTTCATTGGCATCTGCTTGTTTTTGTTATCAGCTTGACAGGTTAAAACACTGCTTTTAAGACCAGGTAACTGTACAAAAACAGAAATGATATAGTCCCAGCTATACATTGATATGTCAGACTGCAGTATTTTATAATTTTACACCATTGATGTCACACTGTCTACATTTATGAATTAGGGGAGAGGGCAAAGTAATTAAGGTATATTAAAAATAGGCATAGCAGTATTTGAGGAGATCAGCTTAAAATCTATGTATAGCTGTCATCCCTTTCCTTGCAATTTTTTACCTCAAAAATAAGTAGCGATAAGCATATATGCACTCAGGCTGTACCAGACCATAAATTTCCAGTCTTGATGGGCTCAGACTTTGTCAGAAAGTATTAAAAGTATATAGTTAAGTATCCATCAACCTTTGTGTGATATGTCTTACAATTGGTCTTTTTAGATTTTGAGATCATTAGATTTAAGTTTGGTTATTGGAGATCGCATAGCTTTAGAAGGTACAAAACAATGCCAAAAACTTGCACTACATCATTTATCGATGATGTAGAAAACGAGAAGTTGATTTTGGCAGTGGAGGAATTTCCATGTCTTTGGGACCCATCAAAAGAGTCTTACAGAAAAAGTTTGGCAAGAAATATTGAATGGTCAAAGGTTGCTGATTTGTGCAACAAACCAGGCCAAGGTAAGTTTGGGTATAAGTTAACATCTCATGAGCAGCGTACTGCAACTTGAAATGGTTGTTTCCACAACTCATTTCAGTGATAGCAGTCATAAAAATGTGCTGCTGTCTTTTGGAAAAAGCTTTTTTAAACCAAGAACAGCAAATTATTAGTGATTTAGAAGTATTTTAGACAATAGATTGAAGCTTTTTCCAAAATATTTATGTTTAAACAATGGCTATCTTGCCATCGACTACATTTTACCTTTGAATCTATTTTTCCATCACCATTAAAGTGTCTTTAAATACATGTAGCACATTTGCTACAATGCACGTGGTGTTGATGTGGTGGAGAGTGCTGCTGCTTTCAAATGTGATGAATTTGAGTTTGAATCTTGGCAGGCAAGGTAATTGACTAATGCAGTGTATACTGGGGGAGCCCAATATATGAATGTAAGTAGGAGTGTACACTGGTGGGACATTTTTTGTGTTTGACACATCTTTAGAATTAACAAATCACAAACGACCAAGAGTCAGGTTTTTAATACATTGTTGAAATTAACCTGTCACAAATATTCAATGGCAAAATACATTCCATGGTTAAAATTCTGTTGATGGCAAAATAGCCTTATATTTACCTTTAACATAGTAAAATTTACCAATACATTTTCTTTGCTAACTAAATGTAAAAAGAAAGTTATGCAAATGGTTGCATCTCGTGATAACGTTAGATAATCTATCAATTTATTAATTAAGTGTTATTACCGGTTTTTAATTGTTGAATTCCATTGGTAACATTATCTTACTGTAGATTTTAATGTGTTATGAAACATGTGTACAAACTACATAAAACGCAAGCAAGTGAGGTTTGGGCATCATCACGATATTAACCCCAGGTTATATAAGTACATATTTTACAAAACATGTTGTCTTGCTTTTCTTCCACCCTCAAATACAAGACAGATATTGCTGCAATAATGGTGATATATTTTGGTCATATGTTGTTTCCATACATTACACATGGTTATACATTATTTCATATTTTATTTACATATATAAGCAGATTGCCAAAAGCAGTGGAAAGCTTTGATGGAAAAGTTTAGACAAGAAAAAGAAAAAAATAAGACCAAATCTGGTGATCCAGGCTCAGTCTCAAGACCCTGGAACTTATATCGCACAATGCTATTTCTAGAACCATTTGTATCAGGAAGAAAGTGAGCTGTGTTCAGTCTATTTGAAGAAATGTGTGATCAGCTTTATTTGCTTAAGCTTGGCTTTTGCTATTATGACCTTATTTTTACTATCGGGTTTCAACATTATGGTCTATTGTTAGCTTAGCTTGTGCTTCACTCATTGTTATGCGTTGCAGCTTCGCATAATGTCTAGTGCATGATGTTATATCTTAGCATCCTAGTGTTTGTTTGTATTGCACAAACCATTTGTTCATTTTCAGTTAAAACATTGCTAAGCTGACAATGAGGGATCTCTTCTTACTATTGTAGTTTCACAAATTTGATAGATGAGAAATATATCTCATTGGTGGCAGTACAATCAATTTTAGCATCTGAGTTTAACTTACAAAAAATTAAAGTAGTTAAAGATTGAAGCCAAGTATGCTCGGAATTTTTAATTTGGCAAAAAATGGAAGTATTTTGTTTCAGCAAGTCAAGCATCTATGCATTTGATTGACAGGAGTTGTAATTTTTTGAGACCCAAAATAAATGGAGATAGTCAATTAAGGGGTTTTAGCAATACCACAAAATATATGCAAGTGTAAGAAATAAACTGGCATATAATTTTGAAGCTTGAGAGTGAAAAAAGGTCTTGGTAAGAGCTTAGGCAATTAAATTCCGTTTTGTTTTGTTTTTTATTTAGACTAGACCATTATACGTAAGGCAATCCTTCCACCTATTTAAAGTATACAGTTTTCCAAATTGAGATTGACAACTTCTGCTGTTTGCTTTCAATTTTTTACTGCTACGTAGAAGCCACCGTGCAGGAGAAGTGTTTAGTAGAAAGTGCATTTATGAAGAGCATAGCGATATGACTGGAGGATCAGAGCGTTGAGCTTACCGCCATTTGGTTATAAACGTATTATTAACAGTGTGGTAATTATCTAAACTACGTGGCACTCCCCAAAATATGTACAACCAGCGTGCCCCTCTCTCAAAATTTTCGGGTCCGCTTCTGTGGATATGTCTGCTTATAATCTTTTTTTATTTTGTTGATGTTAAGGACTATCTCCAACATGTGGGAAGAAGAGAAGCCGCTTCTGAGTACAGTGTTGCATACAGCGGTTGATAACGATCAAGACAGCTTCAACATCTTGATAGATGACAGCCATAAAAGTATATCTCCATCCACAAGTTCAAATTCATCGAAACTCGAACAAAAAAGCGATTGCATTGATTTAAGTATGTTTGTGTGAAAAAACGTTAATCGTTTTGGTATGCTATGCTTTACATATTTCTTTAATTTTTTTATTTTTTAGCACCATCTGCAACAAAAAAAGCAAAGAAAGGTGAGATGCAACTAATTGGTGAAACGATACAGGATGTAGTCAGCATGCTTATAAGAGAACAAAGTAAGATGTAGTATTTTACTTCTTAAAGTACGCTGAATATCAATACTGTCTCATCTGCTTTCATGATATATGGTGTTCCATTAAGTGCTAAAAAGGGTGTTTTATAAACATATTGTGTGTTAAAATTTCAGGGCATGCTTTTATCATTTTTGCCAAGTGTCTTCACTCCGCTTAGTTGTTTTTTGTTTTATTTTGAAGAATACTTTATGTAAAATTGAATTCTTTGCAGAATACCGGTACTTGTTTAGCAATTGTTGTGTAGCTGTACACTATCTTATAACTCCGTGCATTAGATAGAAAACCACGAAATGATTAAAACAAATTTATTTTTTAAAACTCTTGCCAACTATAACTTAAAAATTCGAATCTCCAATATGTCTCCAAACTCGAAAGACTCAAATCTCAAATTAATTAAAAAGTCTCCAATCTTGAATAACGAAAATCTTGAATTGATTGAAAAATGCCAAACTAAACTACATTACCTACTAATTTGCCAAAGGGTGCGCAAGAAACTACAACGTGATTTAAAAGGCAAAATAACAACGTAAATTAAAATGAGGTGATGTTAACTAACTTAAAGGTAAAGTAAAAATAACGTATGAATAAATTTAAAAAAACATCCAATAACTAACAAATAAATCCAAAGGAAGTAATTCCGACAGTTGCACAGAATATTGTGTCATGGAGCGGTTTTCAACTGCGCAACAAATTCTTATTTTTAAGATATTTACGAAAATGGAGGTTACGCGATGCAATGAAGTGGTCGGGATATCCAATTGCGGCAAATTGATATTTTTTGACTCACAGTGACACTGTCTTGCAAAGAACAAGCTGTTCCTCGGATCGACTAGAACGTTTCGGCCCAGGCGATTTCACCGTTAAAGCTGAACTAATTGTTTCAAACTTTGTCATTAGTCTGCGTCCAATAGACCCGCACGGTGCTTCATTTCTTCCAAAAATGATTTGGAGTTTTCGCACTGTGCGTCGTACATTCTCCATTTTCGTAAAATGTCTTTAACAATGAGAACTTGTTACGCAGTTGAAAATCGCTCCATGACATATCTTATGCCACAATTACTAAACAAGTATCGATATTCTGCAAAGAATTTAATTTTACATAAAGTATTCTTTAAAATATGACAAAAAACAACTAATCAGAGTGAAGACACTTGGCACAAATGATAAAATGTCTTGAAATTGTAACCCAATGCGTTCGCCGAATTTGAAATCGGCCGGCTTTATGGAACACCCTATATCAACGCGATCTTCCATTTAGCCACGCAGTAGACAGGACCTCTGCCATACCGTTAAGTCATCTTCATTGACATTTAATCTTTCAGTCGCTTTGATCGTTTACCAAGGCAATTTAAAGTTTTTTTGTAAATACATTTGATTTTTTAGCACCTAAAAATGGTATCAGAGCAATTATCCCTTGGACATTTACCCCCGGTCTCTTGGGTTAGGGTTGGAGGCCTAGGGGAGGGGGTATATGACCGGATGTATGTGACAGAGGGTAAGTGTCCTGAACCCCTAAAAACGAGGTGTCGCTGCTGTTTCTCTCGGACCGCTTTAAGGCATTTTTTCGTTTAGGCCTACCATTTTGCTTGTGTAACTGGTGACGTTGCTGAAGCTGTTCTCTAATGTCAGATAGTGAAGCAGATGCAGTGGACAAATTTTATCATTCTATGGGCGCTGAAGCCAAAGCTCTTCCGAAGTTAAACAGGCTGGAACTGCAGCGAGAAATTCTTGAAGCAACATTAAGAAAAACAAGCGAATGCCATTAATTTGTTTACAGCTTGTGTAGGGGAAGGTGCCATTAGTTGAGCCAATTTTTTTCTTTTCACTCTTCTCTCCTAACCCAATAGATTTACGCTTCAGCAAAGATATTTTTAAAAATCGCGTTTTTGTATATTTTTCGTGGAAACACAAACATGGGAGAGTATCATTTCCCAAAGCGTTGATTGTGGCGGCCATCGTTACTAATTCGCCTCGTTCTCGCGGTGCCAGAGATCCAACCGGTGGAAAAAGAAATTTACTTAATCGGTAGTGAGAACACAGGCTATAGTTCAATAGGATAACAAATTGGCTAAGAAATAGCAATAGGACGACAAAATCGACAATAAAATTCGCTTAACACATTGTGTAGACTGCAAATATCCCCTAAAACTCAGATAAGCTGGAAACCTCAACAAAATGTACGGGTACCAAACTTTATATTTAGTTATCCAATGAAGCTTTGACAATATATTAGCAAATCTAATGTTTAGTGAAGTTGGCTTACCTGTTTTTGACCACGACGTGCAAGAACTTTTTAAAGTCTGCACGGTAGAACAGCCAGTTTCATCCATATTGTATATTTGTCCAGGATCAAATTTGTGTTTCCCCATCACAGAGTACAAATTATTGAAGTAGATGGACACATTTTTCTTGTTAAAGGCTGTTGCTCTTGCCTCAGATGTTGCTTCTGGTACTCAATGATAAGTTATGGCGATGCCTAAACTCACGCAACCATTTGTCGGTACTACAACTTTCAGGCATTTTGGTATTGTTTTTAATGGCGTATTTCTAGGCTAGTATTCTGACTTAAATGGGTGTAAAACCATAAAATCGGTTGCAAAGTCGATGAGATGTTGAGCCAAATCGCTTTCATTTGTGTTAGTAGATATTTTTCTGTGTGAGGAATAACCCAATAGTGGCATCACTGTGTCCTTATCGGCTACTTTTTCAAGATACCTTTTTAAAATTATTCGGTCGATCCCATGCTTTTCTGCACCTTTTCTGATAAAGTTTGTTTTTCCTAATATCTATCGCAGCAATATAAAATACCATAAGTGGCACCTTTCGTCGTTTGGCCATTGAAACTTGCTAAATTAGATTATCAATGCTATTTTGGATAACCGTTCGAATAAAAGATTTACTATAACTGCTTGAAAAATAATTAACCACATTTGAGCTGCATGGCTCAACTATAAAATCATGCATCTCTCGCATTAAAATTATAATTTTGCCATTCCTGTTAACTAAGTTTTAGCTGCATAAAGTCACTAATTAACAAGCAAGTTAACGCTACTATTTTCGTGTCTTCGTCTACTATACAGGGTGTCTCAAAAGTAAGTATACACTTTAAAATTTGAATAACAATCTAATGGCTTATTCAAATTTGTCAAAAGTTTACAAAAATATTCTATGAACTACTAGAAACAGATTACCGTCCTAATATCTCGTTGAATTTATTTATTGACAGAATGTTAGACCTCAACGTGGGAGCCACCAATTTCGGGAGATTTCAGCCACCTTTGGATGCATTCTTGCTTGACACTTTGCAATAAATCTTTTGTAACTAGTCCACATGATGCTCTAATGTTTTGTTCCAACTCTAAAAGGTTTTGAGACCATGTGGAGTAAACTTTGCTCTTAAGGAAACCCCAAAGAAAAAAGTCGCATGGGGTTAAGTCAGGTGAACGAGCGGCCCATTCTAGAGGACCTCTGCACCCAATCCACCTACCGAGAAAAAACTGATTTAAGTAATCTCTGACTTTCCTGATGTAATGTGCAGGAGCTCCATCTTGATGAAAGTAACAGTTTTTCAACCGAAGCATTTTTTGTCAACTTTACTCCACACGGCCTCAAAACCTTTTAGAGTTGGAACAAAACATTAGAGCATCATGTGGACTAGTTACAAAAGATTTATTGCAGGGTATCGGGCAAGAATGCGTCAAAAGGTGGCTGAAATGTCTCGAAATTGGTGGTTTCCACGTTGAGGTCTAACATTCTGTCAATAAATAAATTCAACGAGATATTAGGACGGTAATCTGTTTCTAGTAGTTCATAGAATATTTTTGTAAACTTTTGACAAATTTGAACAAGCCATTAGATTGTTATTCAAATTTTAAAGTGTATACTTACTTTTGAGACACCCTGTACTTTCCAGGGTAATTAACTTTTTTCCGAAAAGTTGGATTTTTGCTGTGAAAACAATTTGATGCTGAACTTTTTGCTTAGGAGGCAGCAAAACGAGGCTAGCACGAAAGAAGCCTCGTCATACGACATGCATGTTAGGGCTACAATTCCGTAATTTAACTGCGAGAAAAGAAAAAGGCAATGGGTCAGCTATGGAACCGGCTCAACTAACCTCACCTTCCCTGTTTGACTTACGAATTTTTAAACGTGGAGTTATTAAATGATATCCACAAGATTAGACTTGTAACAAAATAAGTCAAGGCAGAGGTAGCAGGGTGTTTCATATTTTTTTCGGTTTCAAAATCTAAAATATCCGAGGTCTTTTATGTGGTGGGTTATAAGTAAGAAGTAACAGCTAAAATTCATTATGTGGCAGGTCATAAATGTATAACAAGCATTGGTTGAAATTCAAATTTGTGCTATTTTCGGTTATCCAAAAGTATAAGCTTGATGTATTTGCGCCAGTACCTTAAAATCATAGGAATAGCACTCACAATAAAACACCACGTAAACTATTAACTGTGCAACCATAGTCTAGTCTCTATGCGACAATAGTCCACATTTAACATAAGCCTTTGGGTGTATTTTTGTTATCCAAAAACGAATCAGAAGGGCTACTGAAAGCAACGAACGGTCAAGCAGTTTTAAATAACTAATAAACCACAGAACAAATTTCTAATCAACTCTCTGTGTCAAATTATCTTGCCAAGAAATAGATCCTTCTGGTGAACAAAAATAGCGAGGAAAAGCTTCCCGAACATTGCTTGCTGTTGAACTGTACGAACGACCAACACGCCGCATCGACGTTAGTTGCGTTGCTTGATTATTACAGCTCTGAATTTCTGAAGCAATTTCCGTGTACTGAGAACCAACTTCAAGTCTTAAAAAATTACAAAGTTCTACAGCTGCAACATGTTTTGTTGTCAGCATGAGTGGACAATGAAAACAACGGAAACGAAAGGCCAAAATTCCAAAAGCATTTTTCACTATACGCCTCGCCCGTGAGAGACGATAGTTGAAAATAATTTTTTCACGCGTTAAATTTCCACTATTGTAGGGCCTCATTGAATTTTGAAGTAAAGGAAAGGCGTCGTTTCCTACAAAGGTTAAACGAAACAGATCCTCCTAATGAATCCGGAGGAGGAATGGGAAGTTGTTGTGCCTTCAGCATTCTACCAAAGAGTGAATTGGCAAAAACACTACCGTCACTTTGTCGACCGTATGCTCCAATGTCCACGATTACAAACTTGTAATTTGCATCTACAACTGCTAGGAGAGCAACACTAAAATGTTTTTTATAGTTAAAGAACAACGATCCGGAGTTTTTAGGAGCTTGTATCATAATGTGCTTCCCATCAAGGCTCCCTAAGCAATGTGGAAATTGCCACAATTCTTCAAATTCATCAGCAATATTCTTCCATTTGTGTTCATCCGGAAGTGGCATCACATCAGGCTGTAATACGTTTCAGAGAATTTCGCATGTTTGGGAAACAATTTTCGACACGACAGACTTGCTCATCCGGTAGGACGCAGCAATTGTATGATATATATCTCCCGTTGCCAAAAACCTAAAATGAGAGAGAATGTTATTTAAAAAACGCAGCTGATTCGTTTAGTGGCTTTGGGATTGTGGTAATGGTCGTGGAAGTGATCACATAGAATATTAAAACAGTAGTTGACGACCACTCAGTTTTTCATGCTTCTACTCTTGAAAAAATAAGCCTTATAAATAACGTTATAAAATATGCTTCTATGCAAGCAAGAAAACTTATCGCAGAGTCACAGCCAACCTTTCAGCAGGAGATATTGTGTCCTTCCTCTACAAGTCGCATGTTTGCAATTTGTGTTCAATTTTTAGAAGAACTTTGTCAAATATTTCTGGAGTCATGGGAAAAGACGTGTAAAACGCCATTGGCGAAGCTCTCTCATGTCTCTAACCAATTTATGATACTCGCCTGCAACAAGTTGTAACTGTTTTTTTGTTCATTTTATTGCTTTTCCCGATGTCTCCCGTGCTCTTTCTCAAATACGACTTAGTTTAAAAGTACGGTACACCATTTATTTTCATCTAAAGAACACATGTAAAAATACACAGTGGGCTACTTAGTTTTCCACCTTCATCCATTAAGGGCCCTGAAAAATAGTGGGCCCTTTCTTGAAACCTTGAACAACTTTTGCACAAAAATTGCATACCCACTACACAAAATTGTCATTTACATACGATCGATCAGTCAAGTTTATTTGTTGCTAAGATAACATATAACTTACTTAAAAATAATAAACACACGTACAAGAAAGGCACGATTTACTAAATTCGTTTGCCATGTTTAGTTACTTATTGTGCACTTGCCTAGTGGGCTTTCTCAACTTATGAGCTGCGTGTCTCGCCCCAGTAAACTCTAAAAACATGGGTATTGGGTGGCCTCCCCGTCTGACCTCTATTGGTGAACCTGCCAATCAGTAGGCTGCAAGTTTAACGTACCGGCATTAGCTTACGCAAAGACCTACCTTTATTATTCTTTGTTCTTTTTTCCAACAGAGGATGCACCTTATATTGCCTAGGTCTACGCCTTCTTGGGGAAAACAGCAATATGGATTGTGTTTTCTTGCATTGGTACAAAAACGAAAAAATTATCAAAATTACTAATTTCAACCTTATGTTTCGACTGCACATTTTTGTAAATAGGCTACCCTATAATCTAAATTATAAGTAGAAACTTGTTATAAATGTTTTTTAGATGAAACTGCAGTAAATCAGCTAGGACATAGCTTATCCTAAACTACCGGCCTATTTAAAATGCTAATATAAGCCTGTATAGTTGCCTACCTACTTTTATTCTACAGCAAACAACATACCGGTATTGGCTTTAAGTTCATCTGAAGCAAGATCGTATTTTATTTACTGCTATTGAAAAACGCGGCATAAAATTAGGCGATCAAATCGTAACCATTCGTAACAGCGCTTATAAAAATTGATTTCTTGTGCGTGAGTAAGTTTTGTCAATTATCGCTGTAAACCCGGCTTTAAGTTGTAGAACAGCGAAGTGGAGAGTAGTTGGTGACTTTTGTTTCACAGCCAGCATCGGGATAAACGAGGGTCGAGTGTACGTGTTTTTTGTCAAGGCAATTTTAAAATGTCTTCACGAAAGTGGCTTGACAATGAAAGGTAGTTACCTGTTGAAATTGAAAAATTTGTTTTATTTGCATTTGGTTTGCTTACAGGCATTCTTTTCTAGACTTCTAATGCCAGTTTGTTTTAAGACCTCTGGAGTTGTCTCAAAACCCACCCAAGTAGCTCAGTTTCAAGTGATGTCACAGCATTTGCTATTTTGCAGTATTTTGTTAATGGAAAAAAGGCGCAAAAGTAAACGTGGAGCGAAAACACAGTCAACAAATCTTTAAGGGCATCGGTGATATTGAATTGGGAGCTAATCAATTGCTAGTCGTTTTGAATTTTCCACAAAAACTTGAAAAGTGTAGGTTACCGCCAGATCAAAAAGGTAATTGAATAAGTAGTGGTGTTAGCAGGGGATTGGGTACAATACGATACAGTTAAATTTTAAAGAAAAGTACAATACGAAATTACGTACCGTATTTTCTGGCATACTACGTTATGAGACCGAAATACGGTATTCTTTTTTCTGTGCCGTACCCTATTCTTCCTGGGGGCCTAATCCAATGTCTCCAAAAGACTTGCTTTGTTGAAATCAAAAGTCACCCAAAGTTCCGAATTTACAGCCTTAAAAAATGTATTATTATGGCGCAAAATTCAATTCATTGCTACAAGTTTGACCTTATTGACCTTGAAGCAGGGGATTGGGCACGGTACTGTACAGAGTTTCAGTATGGTAAAGTTAAATTTTGAAGAAAACTACAATACGAAATTACCTGCGGTATTTTAGTAAAATACGGAATTCCGGTGCGATATTTTCTGGAAGTACTGAGTACAGAAAACTATTCCGTACCGTATCTATTCCCAGCTTCTTGGTAGATTGTAAAAGAACGCACAAGCTGTAGTAGATAGCTTGCAATCAGTTCCTTCGTTGACAGCAAAGCTTTTGTGATGAAGGTCCATGTAAAACTCGGAAAAAGCTAGCAGGAGTAACATATTTTGAAACAATCTTTGAAAATCATAAGCTAAGCAAACTGTTGATCCCGCCCCAAAGTTATTACTATATTATGAAAAATTGTGCGAAAATAAATGAAATGGTGAGGCCCAAAACTATTCATTGTTAATTCAGTGATTTGTTAGAATGTAAAAATCAATTAGCCCATTAACGTAATCGTATACGTGCGGCAAAGTTCGGGATTGAGGGAGAGTGCACATGCACCAAGACCGTAAAAGGTAAAGAAATATTCCATATCGAGAGGCAAACTTAAAAAACACCTCATGAATTGGAAAAAAATTCAGGTTCGTACGTAGGCGGCCATTCAGGCCTATTATCCGAGCCTCGACTATATTTGATCTAATCCTAGTGTCGCATCTCAACACGTAAAGCCATTGTACGGTAGTTCTACAAACTTTTGTTTATTTTTAAAACATTTTTATCAATTCTTTTGTTGATTGAAAATAACAATTGGCAATTGAGAATTTTCAGAATTACTTAACCGCTTAAATACTTGAAATCAGGCCCGGATTTTGACAATGAAGTGTCAGGCATAATTACGATGGGAGACCAGATAGCTTTGCGCTTTGAAAAAAGTGCGTGACTAAAAGATTGAAACTTCAATTGTACTTAATCACTAAGCAAGGTTTCACAAAAACAAAAGAAACTCAATCCAGATTAAAAATGCATCCAATTTTCCCCTAAGTCGTCTGGAAACACGGCTCTAGAGAAAGCTCGAGAAATATCACAAACTAAAAAAACAGTTTATCAGATTGTTTTGCAGCGTAAAAGTAATTGTACTGAGCGCATGTATATTTCACGCGCCTAATGTAGACTAAGTTGGGACATTAATACCAAGCAGAAAAAATCTTTAAAAAGTAGATTTCCGAAGGAAAATCAACGCACAAAGTTCAAGGGAATCTAATCGAACCAAACCTGAAATAAAATAAGCTTGTGCCACGTAGGTTTTGAATGACAAGTGGGGAAACCACGTTGGCAGAAAACGCGATTCAGCAATTAATAGCAATAAACCACGTTGCCTATTATTTCAGCAACCTGTCCCTTGCATCAAGTCTAAATTGTTATTATTAGAGCTTTTGTGAGAGCAATAGATTGGTCGGAGCTATACCGGCTTTACAATCGGTAGTCATGGGTTCTATTTACTTCCCAAGTCATATCAAAGATCAGCAGCCTTGTGAGGAAGCTGTAGGTATCTGTAACCAATTTTGGATCAGGACATTTTAGAGCCCCGGCTTAATTTTTCCGAAATGTTATGCATCTATTTGCAATTGGCACAAATTATAATTCTGAGTGGTTTTGGATATTGTTGCATTTTATTGTGTAATTTGCTTCGACATTAAGTCAATATAACTGTGCCCGTGACGATTTACATGTAGCACATATGACGGCATATAGGACGTACTGGCGTATAAGACGTACCCCCATTTCAGCAAGTTAAATTCAAGAAAAAAGTTTTAGTGTATTTAAGCATATATTGTTGAAAGCAGTCTTGCAGTACATTACGCACGCAGAAAACGTAGATGCATAAAAGCAAGTTGACCGTAAAGACAACAATAGGTATAAGAATAAGGAAGATATCTTAAAAGTATTGAAGCAAAAACATTGCAAATAAAATCAAAAATCTCTGTTACCACAGCAGAAAACATTTCTGTAAATTTCTAAACATGCATGACAGCCTCATACAACAGATTGTCTTTATGTTTGCGATAAATAATTGTTTAACGAATAAAGAATACTAATAATACTAGCAATAAAATCATGATGCATGGAATTATGATAGGTAGAAGTTCTGATTATAAGACAGGTTTGTGATCGTCATGGAGATTATTAGCCTAAGGGGCGGTCTCAGCTTCACGTGAAAGAAGCAGGCCAACTTTTTGAACAAAAATTTTGGAAGAAGTGCGCCTTATATGCCGTTAAATACAGTAATCGCTTTGGGTTCTCGAACAGTTTAAATTTTTTTGCATTTTAGATAAGTTGTTTGCAGCATTTTGATGGTAAGATTGTGATTGGCCCAAAACCATATTTATTGATTGATATTCTGCCTCGTCTTTTGCAATAGGAGCGATGTGGAAAATCAAATAACAAACCGTGCAAAATTTACTCACACTTTAGTTTAAGATCAGGTGATAGAGAAGCCTGAAATACTGCTATTTCATCCTAAAAATTTGATAGAAATCGAATAAAACATACGTTGCTTTCTTATTTTTGGAGAAATATTTATTCGTGATTTTCTTCTACGCTTTGGCATTTGCCGAGAAGGTAATATGGCCAAGTAAGTCTTGAAAATCTTAATTGCTATGTAAATGCATTTAAAGGTAAGTATAATGGATCTAAATCATCTGATCCTGGTCCTAATGAATATAATTTGTAAGAAACAAATTTTTTTTTATATTAAATCAATTCCTAATTTACGGAGCAAAGCAATTAAAGGATGCTTATCGATATTTTACAGTGTGTGTGGATGCAACTCTACAATTCGAGATGGACAAAGATTTCTGTAGACTCCTAATTTACCACATCCCTATGATGCAAATAGCAATTGTCATCGGCACATCACTGCTGAAGAAAGTCGAATTGCTTTTCTTAGCTTTAGGCAACATATATTATTCCTTAGCTTTAGGTAACATTGACAAGGAATATATATATATATATATTAAAACTGTTGACATACATGTATCTTTCCCTGTCATCAAAGTTGGAACTAAGATGGCAAGGCCCCTTGTCCACTTAATCTAAATTCCTAAACACAAACCTACAGTACATGCAGGTATTCGAATGTGACGTAATTTTTTCTCACCTGTTTAAAACTTTTTCTCGGTTTTGTTCCGGTATTGCAGCCAGTGAAAGATTTACCGTAAAATGAAATATGAAACAAGCAAAAAAGCTAAAATTTCTTTTTCTCTCGGGCATCGATTATTAATGTGATATGATAGACGATTTTAATAAGGAAACGCTATATTGTACGTTGTTTTTTTCCGTCAGCACAGCTTTTGGCCGAAAAAGGTCTTAAACTGTAAGTAGGACGTACTGGCGTACGGAAGATTTCGCTCTCATAGAGCTATATGCTTGCTCTTCTAGTTCAGTCCTATTTATAAAATTTCCGGTCCCGTCCCTTGAAGCTGTACTTCACCATCCACCTAAAGTTTTTTTTTGAGAAAAAAATCTATTCAAGATATCTAGGTTGTATTTTAGGGGTGCTTACCCTCTTCTTTTGTTGTATTTAATAGCCGTTTTGAACTCGAGCAAAGTTTAAATTGTGTGTATGATTACGTTACAGTGTTCCATGGGCCATCTAGAAAGCATCCGGTATTGGGAGATTTAGTCGAGCTTTTTTCTTCCAGATGTTAAGTCCACTTCTATTAGGATGCTAATCACGTTCCGTAGCAACGGAAGCAACCAGAAAACCGGGTTCTTTGCTCTTTTTCAATCCGCAGCACCTCAAGTGTCAGGTAAAATTTTGTTTACAATACCGTGTTACATTAATTGCTCTGAACAGCTGAAAAGTGCGGAAGATAAAATGAGAGCGGTTTGAAACAACATTCTAGTTCTTTTTTGTATAAATTTTTAGTATAAAGTTGTCAAAAATCAAGTTTTTGTCCTTCCCAAGTTGGGGTTTACCTTTTTTTGGCCTTTGGAAGATAGACTGGGATTAGGCTAAATTTGCAATACATTATGAAGTTTTTGTTTTTACGTTGAACCCATTATGTGTAGAAATAACTTCTTTTATCTATCTTTAGTGTAATTAGGAGAAAGTTGTACTTGTCTTTAGATTAGCTTCGAAGTTGTCAGTAGTGTCGTTACAAGGAGATCGGCTCCAGGTGACCGTGTTTTGTGGAGTGACACCATAGCAGACTTGTCTCTAAACAGACCATTGGTAGCTGATAAAATTGGTAGTAGTTGTAGTTGGTAGCTGATAAAAGCTTTATTTTTTAAAGTTGTAGTAGACCTAACCTTTTCAAGTACGTCTTGGTGTCACGATTTTTAATCACGCTACTGGCCGCCACAGCGCACTTCTACCAAGTGCCACAACCAAAAGCAATTAATTTTTTGGGGGGGAGGAGGGAGTCAAAGATATGAAACTTTTAGGAAGTAGGCTCATTACGTTTGCCCTAAAAAGAAGATAAACACCTTTTTTGAAGATCAACTTTTTAAAAGTGGCTGATTTTCCTATCTTTGGTTTAAAATGTCCTCAATCCGTACAATGCAAGCTGCCATGAATAAACAGGAGTTTCGTCTCATTTTCTGCTGACTGGGGGAGATTTGCGATTTCCGGCAGATTTGATCACGGGTACACCGAGTTTTGTTCCTTCCACCAATGCTATTGCTGATTTTCTTGGTCCATGAAGTGATCAAAACATGATTAGAAAAAAGAAGGAATGTGATGAAAGAACGCTATGATCAGAAGGCATCGGAAAATACCGCGTACAGTGTTGGAGATCTGGTTATGTTAAGGAATTCTGTGTTACAAAATGATGAATCACGTAAATTTCACTGGCCTTATTGTGGACCTTATCGTGTTGTTGAAGTGTTACCACCTGTAAATTATGTGATAGAAAGTCTTGAAGAGTCTTCAACTAAGCGTGTTCATTTTAATTGTTTGAAGAAGAGTTGTGGAAGACTTAATGAAAAACTTACGGCTGAAGATGATAAGCTAAAAGAATCATTCCGTAACGATTGGCCAAATAGCGACACGGGATTTTGTTGACGTTTTTCCCCAAGTCAGTAGCACTTGTCACAAAGTCACAACATTAATAGTCGTAGATCAAATTTACGGCCCAGAAGTACGTTGAGAGGCCTACATTATTATCCAGAAGTTTAGCTGCATTTTGATTGTTTAACTGCACTCTATGAAATAGTACTGTGCCTGGGTAATTTTGATATTATTGAATCACATCACCATGAATTAAGATGTTGTAGGCTGTTTGCAATATTGTGTGTACATGCATGTATATTTCTGGTAACTTCCTCGTGTTTTAGTGGAGGGGAGAGGGCGTTACACCTTACTTTTGAACACGGGTTGTTTTGATAGCGCGGTCTGCGTTCGGGCGGGTTCTCTGTGCTGTGTGCTAATTATACTCATAAGTCGTGTTGCCCGCCGATGAGAAGGACTGTAAAAGTGACGAGTAGACGACGGCGTTGTGTCACTGACTTTTAAAATACTATACGTTTTTATCTGCTTTTAGTCCAGTTGAAGGTTGTGCCAGGAACAAATTGAGACTATCAGAGAAAGAAACGTAACATTACAAGATTGCTTATGCTGCCAGCCTTGGAGCTACGTAGTTGGCTTTCATAAAAAGTGAGGTTTTTTATCATTTGCACACGCAGCATTTCCAATCCGCTAATTTGAATTGAATTGCTGCTTGCTGTTACTTATGGTCCACCATCAATTAATTCTTTTCAAAAACGACGCTGCATCTTGATTTTTGTGGAAAATAACTTTTATTAGCTGTTGAAATTATGTGGTCAAATGTAGACTACTCGACAGGAACGCTCTGCTTGTTGTCTCCAGGATGCGATGATTTGTAGGTTAAGCGGTGTGCTTTGTGGAGATATTTTGGTAATGTTTGGTCCTCATAAACATCATACAGCAATTTCCATGAAACTTCTCCTCCAGAAACGTTTATGCCATCATGAGATTGGTCATAGCCTAACAAAATGGCGGAAAAATGAATCTTTTTGAATTCAGCAAATTTTTTTACAAACGTTTTTCAAAAGATACACGGAATCGAAAAACAACGTGTTGGTGCTGTCCCCGGCCCCACTAGAGTTGAGTCAAAATGATTGCTGGGTCGAAATAGGTCCACTTAAGGTGCTCACTACTCTCCTTCTCCAGATTCAAAACTATAGTCAGCTTTCAATCCTGGAACTGTCCACCTTGCTGCATCTATACTTTTTCTGGAGGTCCCACACCTATCAACACTGTGTCTTCCTCTTTAACCTCCTCTAGTTTGTATACTTCCACTGTTCAACCTGGTCCATCTGGCTCCCTCTGCCAATGCATCGCTCCCTCCCCATCCTCATCTTCAAACTTCCTATCCATCTTCCGCCAACTTTGTATCTCCTGCTTCTGCACCCTTTCCACTCCCCATGATTCAGGCTGTTCTTCTATACCTCTGATCCCTCTTCTTCCCCTGACTCTTTCAGGGTTCTTTAATCGAATGCCGGAACTCTTTGAGGCAGATGCGCTGAACTACTTCACTTTATCTTGCTTTATCCTGAGGATCTTATCTGGATTCATGAATCCAACCTTGACATATCTTACTCTTTCTGGATCCCTCGATTATCTACTCTGCGATCCGATGGCACTCACTCATGGTATGGCATTCATTCTCCCAATAACCCGTACGCCAGCGTTGGCGTCATCATTTTTGTCTGGCAGGGCCTATCCTTCTCTGAGCTTTCTACCTCCTCTCTCTTTGGTTGATGCTCACTCTAACTACGTAAGGTCAACATCTCTCTAAACAACTCCCCTTCGCTCTCTTTCTTAATGTTTATGCTCCCCCTATTTGCTATGTTTTTATGTTATAACTGCGATCTGCTTTGTGTTAGGCCCTCCGCAACATTGTATGTAGTTAACTCAAATATTTTGCTATTGTCCACTGATTAAGCAGCGTTGTTTAATGTTACGATAAGTTTAATACTGTTTGTTAACAGATTTGATTTGTTGGTAGACAATATCAGTACTGATTTCAAAGTAGTTAAATTGCTCTTCCCTGAACAGGATTTTGAAATTGAATTGAAAATAGATAAGCTTGTTTGTGATGTAGAAAACAAACGTTATGATTTTATTAGTGGTGAAATTTATAATTAAATCAAGAAAAATCAGAAGCAACAAGTTTCGTTTGTTATTATTTATAATACTTGAGCTAAACCCTTCACTTTCATCAAATTTAAGCTGTGTAATGAAATACCATCCATGCGATAGTACTCATTCTTTTATGCAAAGTGACGATGCAATCAATGTCAAAATAAGCAAGTTAATTACATTGAAAAATCATGAAATTTCTAAAATTCTTTATAAAAAAGATAAAGCTGTTAAAGGCTGTCTAACAACAAGGTTACGTATTGATAATAGGCTTGACTCAAACAAAAACAAACGAGATCTCCAGAGAAAGCTAATATGGCAATACTTTTAAAAAGGTCTACAACTCTTTTCGAAGCATCCCAAGCCATTTTCGCTGTACAAGTTTTAAACATGTTACTAATTTTGCTCGCTATCTTCGAATTCTTTATTGCTCATATATGACACACGCCTCCGCATGATAGGTGGAGCTTTCATGGCTTCGAATTCGCTGCGATAAATGCCTCCAGTTATTTAAACCTGTTGTACCCCATGAGTTTTGAAGTGCGTAAGAAGTTCCTGGAGAGACATTATTTTGAGAAAATACCCAGCAGGGCTGGCAGTAAACACGGCCCATGCTTGATGAATAACACAACCAATATCTTCGTAGTTTTAGATCTGATTATGTTGCAAAATGGTAACAATTTATTAAAAATGAACGACTGCTTTGGAGCGGATCTTTAGGGAAAGGTCCTTCAGGTTGTTAGGAACCTGCTGCAAGAATTGCTTTTTTGACCTCTGAGTTTACAATAATGGCGGGAAAGTTATTTTTGCTTGCATCTGATCTATCTTTAGTAGTATCGGAATTTTCTGTCTCACAAATGCGGATGTCAAAATGTTGAAAAGTAGATTCTGCTTCACGATTGCTGACGTCTTGTTCATCCGTTTTGGATGTTTCTGGTCGAGTTAGCCACGAACTCAGTCGCTGAGAGTTTCTGGCTGCCTCAACTATTTTTCTCCTCTTAGCTTGTTTCATTTGTGCTCCACCTTGATAATTTCTTTTCATATTAAATCGCAGGCAACTAGAGTTTTACGATGCTGTTATAAAAAACTTAAAAAGTTTAATAAAATTTAGACAACGGTTAGTAAAGTTTAATGTAACAACCTTTCTTTGTTATTGTTTTTCCGACTCACAAAATAGTACTGGTGCGAGCGTAAGAACTACAGTATGTCAAACAAAAAGGATTCAAATAGAAAGCTCAAACCTGACTTTTCAATCACTCAAATCACAACTTCTTACAACGAAAAAAGCTTAATTAACAGAAATCACAAATCTAATCACTGACTAATAGAATGACGTCTAGCGCCCAGATGGTTGAACTAAATCTACGTCGCTTATTCAAATAGAGTAATCACTATTTTCACAAACTGAGGCGTTAGATTTCACTAACCCTTAAAACTCTAACTCCTGTCTCACAGGCAAAACAGTAACACAACAAAACGCCGACTTTCATATCACAAATTACAAATTTACCAATTTAATGTATATGAAGCGGGCAAAATTTACCAGAAAAACTGACAACTTCGAGAAGTTAGTATTTTAATTATTTCACGACGATATAAGCCAGCCAGACAGTTACTGTTACATCACAAAGCACCGAGTTAAAAGGCTGGTAAATACCTCATGTAGCATGTGATACTATTAAGTTACTGGAACGTGATAGAAGATTGTAGAATTATCTCGAAACCATTACGTCAAAAAGCAAAACTTATTAAGAAATACAAGATAAAGCAAAGCGGAAAATATAATGCTGTATGATCAGTGCAGCATAAATTTATTTTACTAAACAGACTTGAGTGGGGGTAGCGTACCGATTACGTCATGAATACATCACAATTAAAATGAAAACGTCACAATCGAAACTTCAAATATGTTAAGAAATACTTCAAATAAATTAAATTGTTAAATACAAATCAAAATTATTGATAAAGTGTGATATTTAATAATAATAAGTTTACTTGAGCTTTTAACGAAGATATTTTACAATAAAATGTAGCAAAGCGGGGTCCCTCGTGCTGGCCCCCGGTGCAATGCACCGGCGGTAGTTACGGCCCTAACTTCCAGATTAAGGCAACCATCCATGCCGACTTGCCTGTTAAGATGATTGCGTCCCACACCAACAGGCAGTGTTCCTATTCTGCTGAGCTTCAGGCCGATATATCTGTCATTCGTCCGGCACTGTGGTAGCTAAACCACGGGCTTCATTGGAAGATCATATTGCCGCAGCTATTAAGCGACCTCTGCCTTCGGTATTGAGACACCCATTCACGTGTACCACACAGTAACTGCTAGAAAAAGCCGAAAACTTAGAGATTGATGTAGCTCATTGCGCTAATTGCAAGTGAAATGCAGAATGGCCGAACAACATTTACCAGGCTTCACTCTTTTGTACACGACTATAGATCGTGAACCATCGAAATGCTTCTGCGACGTAGGCCTGAGTGAGGATAAATTGACTGAGCACCAGCATTTGGACGTGTTTGCTCAAAAAATAAATGTGGAGTAGTACTTTTTATGGTGTGTAATTGATGGGCTAAGAATCAAAACGCTGACCATATTATCATGGAATACTCAATGTAACAATTTTCACTTGCAGTATAACTTTGCGCCATGTTGGTCTTCGAACTTGGCAGTAACGAACTACGTCACTTATACGAAGAAAAGCATTCAGATAGTCTCCTATCAAAAGTAGTAACTATAAAACAATTTTGAACAATTTGTGCCGTTAATGATGCTACCGCTACTGTTAACAATATTTTATTAACCCACAATAATAATAACAAGTTTTTGATATTGGCCTGCTACAGCGATTAGCTTGCAATGAGTTGATTATCAAGTAATAAATGCAATAGCGTCTGTGGGAAGCAACCTGAAGTAGTAGTGAACTTTTTACGACTCTTTTATTTGCTCTTTTTTATTTAAAGCGTAAATAAAAATTGACTGATGGTATAAAAAGTTACAAGAATCCTATAAAAAGTTTTAGCGTCTATTTAGATTAAAGCAAAGCTTATGATACAGTACTATCCACTAAGAAATAATTTAAAGACTCGTAATCTCCCGATAGCAAAACTTGCGATTATTTCTTTTTTCGTCCTGCTGACTCTTAGCTTGATTGAAGTTTCCTGTATAAGCGAAAGGAGTTAATAGTTTCAATAATAGCATGCAATACCTGTGTAACTGGATTTATTTCAATCAGGTTTATTTTAGCGTGAGGTCTATTTGTCTCTAAACAGCTAGCACTTTTAGAGAAGAAGACAGACAGTAGCTTACGTCGCATAAGCTCAGTGTACTAAATGTTAGTAGCTTATCCCTGTATATATGTCTACTTATTATAGCCTAATGCAGTAATTCCTAACCTTATTAGTCTGCTGACGTTCGCATGAAATAACTCGTATGTACTTTAACTGTACAGTGGTTTAGTAGTAAAAGCATCCATTTTGTACTCAGTAGATTTTGGTTTAATTCCCTTGTCCATTTGTGCCAATAACTTTAAAAGTTGTACTCACTACTGTTTTGCTTGGCACTCAGCAATCGAAGTAATATGGGAAAGGAAATGTCCTTGCAAAACTTACTCAGTTGCGATCAAATTACTGTATATCCTGGTGTAAAAAACCAGTTGCTGTAGCAAAGTGCCAACGAACAGCTGAATACATGGGTATTAAAGATTTCATGACTGCGGGCCAATTTCAAACTTGTTGAAAAATTGTGCAAGCCGGTCAAGGTTCGTAAGCCATGTTGTTTACACACACAAATAAGCTTTAAAGTAGTTGCTGGTGACAGTTTTCACCCAAAGAGAAAGTGAAGACCTTGTTTTTGTGATTAATACTTTCAAAGCAATATTTACGCCAAGTTTTTCGAATTTGTCGTCGTCGGACCTTTATTTTTGAAATACTGTTGCTTTAAGATGCAATTGATAGGTTTGACATCAAATTCTTGTATCACAGAATCTATCTGCGAGCTACAAATTTTACGTCGCGACCAGATTGCATACCCTTAGCTTAATATTTGATTTCACAGCGACAGTAGTAAGAGCTTTTCGGCTTGTTTGAAGATGTATTTTGAAAAACACAATAAATAAAATGTACCAAAGAACTTACTTTTTGTAGAAATTGCGATTTTATGAAGTGCAGCCACCAAAATTTTGTGTTTTTAACCGGTAGCCTACCCTACATTTCATAAACGTTTAACGACTTCATTTTTGATGGATGTTTTAGAAACGTTTAGAAACCGAGACAGATAATGCCAAAGGACCATGGTGGTGAGGAGAAGTAGCCAAAATGTACTAAAAAACTAATTTTGTCTAACTATTGTAAGTTTGTTCAGTGAAGTAGAAAAATTGTTTAACTAAATATGGAACATAATGTATGGCAACCGATTTTTGATCAGCCATTATGCACTAATCTTTAGCCCTAAGTAATTGGAATCACATTTTGATGAAAATCAAATTTCCTAAGCATTCAAACAACACTGATTGTTAGTATCTTATTATAACATTTCTGTATTAAACTAACGTGTTTTTACCCAGGTTATCATTTTTGGGGGGGTAGAAAGTTAACCCACAGGTTTTAAAGTTTAGTTTTTTGTGTAAAAACAAATATTACAAGTACATATTATATACAATCGGAATCGCCTTGAAATAGCTTTTAATTTGGTAACAAAAGTTTGAAAATCAGTTAAGAAATGAGGTCACAAATCAGTTATCATGTAAACTGATTTTGGAAACAGAGTGCAATTTTTGAAAACTTCATCGTATTACTGTATAATCTGTGTTGGCGAAAGACTTGTGTTAATCGCACCAGACGTATTATAACATTGTAGATAGGCTTTTAAGCGTGCAAGTGAAAAAGAGAAGACACATGCTTATAAGGCTTAAAGTGCTTAAATAAAGAATTGCTCGTTGCATTGTCAAATGAGCTTTAATTGTTGTACAGTTGTTTTTATCGAAAGCACCTAATTAATATCTCCTAAAAGAGCGTTTAATCGCGTTTCTGCGTTTAGTACTTTTTGAGAAAGCACAAAAAACCAAAATGTGTAATAAAGCGTAATTGTGACGTGAGTTTAGACTCCATGAAAATGAATGTTTTTGTAATGTGGCAAGTCGGGAGCTGGGTTTCGTTTGAGCAAACAGCGGTTGTTCTCTGTCAAGTAATGCAAATTAAAAAATGATTGTAACTTCGTGATGACGTCACAACTCCCAGTTGACACTCATTACGAGGTGGTAATCAATCGTGCCAAGCTTGATGTTTGTGCGCCCAGCAGTATCCGAGGAGTTAAGACAGACAAATACACAGACAGATTTGCTGTCAGACTAGCCGGCTCTGCCGACGTCGCACGCAGGGCCTCCTTCAGTAACTTCGGGGTTAAAAATATCCCTTCAGCCGGCCAAGCCTGCTTCACTCATCATGCACCTGTTTGGACAAAAACCATAAAATTGTGTTTTTTTATGCACATCCATAATTCTTGTATACCTAGTTATGATCATCTTATTGTCTTAACTAAGACTGCTAATGCTTACAAACAAAGAATCTTACCACAAACTATTACAAAGAGTTGTAAAAAATATGAGGGTAAAAGGGAATGAAACACATGATGGTAGCGACCAAATGGTGGTTGATTTCACAATTGTAGGAATAAACTATTTAATGGCAAGGCTATTTGTGGATTTGGTGCTGCCCCTTTTCCATATGTATTGCGGTATTAGATTCTGTGGCTGTGCTATTTGCCTTGTTTCCGGTATAGCGACAAAAGCGGCTATGGCTTACCCAACGACATTCACCAAATTCTAGTTAGCGCTCATCAGGTCAAGTTATTTTCAAACAACTATTCTCTCTAAACTTAGTTTTTTGCAAATAGTGAGGTTTATGGATTTATTTTGATTTTGTGTTTAAACTTAGGATTTTTATACATTGCTTTATAGTATAGACTAACCGACTTTTCCGGCATCGCCCGGCAGGGCCCCATCAGTAAGGTCAAGGTTAATAAATAACATCGGTTCAGCCAACCAATCCTGGGTCACCCAATGAATAATTGTGAAAACAGTTGTAAAAAGTTGATGTTTTTTTTCATTAGCAAAACCTCGTTCTAAAATAGAACCATCGGTTTTGAAACGCAAATGATAAAAAAAAACATTTGCGTGGGATTGCACATTGCTACTGCATGTCTCCGAGATTCTGGAACCCCTGGCAATTGTTTTCACCATGGGCCTCCCTTAACATAACAAGCTTTTATCCGTTAAATTGAGCTAGTGCTTCGATTTAAAGTATATCATGGTTGTGGAAGATCGCTAAAGTAATTGATGTGTGATTTCTGGATTAAGTCATTAAATATTAGGCCCACTACTTAGAACTTTTTCATTGCTGTTTGGGTATTTATTTGTATGAGCTAACGCCATTGGCTGGGCGCATGTTGTGTGGTGCTAGCATAAGCGCACCACGCAAAAAAGAAACTAACCCGAAATTAAACACTCGTGGTTGAGTTATGAAAATAGCAGCGCCCTTATCAGTATTGTCGAGTATAAAAATATCAATTTACCCGACTTCACCGAATTGATATTTGTGAGAACAGCAATAAAAAGTTTATGTGCTGTTGACGAAGACAATTGTCGTTTCAAAATGAAAAGTAGCGTTTTTCAAAGGAAATCGATTGAGCCATAAAACACCATTACGGGAGTTGCGCATAGCCGCAATTTTTTTCTGAAGTTCCTGGATACATCTTACTTGGCTTGTGCTCTACGCAGGAACTGAACTTGCTCGCAATTGGAACAACTAGTGGTTCCAAAAACTTTCATTTGCTCATTTTATGAAGTGCATGAAAGTAAAATTTTAAAGTTATGGGTAGGAGAGGCGCCAAAGTAATTTACAAATGAATTTTCAGCAATGGTCTATTAAATATTAGGACCAGTATTAACGACTTTTTCGTAGCTGAAAGCTTATTTGTACGACCTAAAGCTCAGGCTGCGCGCATGTTGCTTGGCCCTGGCATATACGCAGCCAGCGAAAGAACAAAGTAACCAGAAGTGATCCACCTATAGTTAAATTATTACAATAGTAGCAATTGGTAATGATGAGGTTAAGAATATCAAATCAGACAGCTGCATCGGCTTCACCCAATTGCAAAGAAAATGGCTTCAACATTTTGATCATATGTTGCTTGATACCAATGTTTCGTCTAATATTTTTTTCGTCGTGTGCAGGAAAATGTTTGCAGTGTGCGCTCAAATAATTCCTTTAAAATTTCATCTCCTCTAAAAAAAAATTTTAAATGTTTATAGACTTTATTTATCGATAAATCTTTAAGAAAATGTTGATAGTTAAAGCCAAAGAAGTATGCTTTTGAGAAAAAGTAGTGAAAATGTACCAAACAATTAACTTTTTCTAGAAATTTTAATTTTGTGAAGTGCAGGCATCAAAATTTTGAATTCTTTTAACCGGTTGGCTACACCAGTGAATTTTGATATCTTCATTTTGTGATGAATCATTTTGCGAATCTAGATAGATAATGCCAAAGAATTATGCTTGCTCGGAAAAAGCCATCAAAACATGCCAAGAAACTAAGTTTTTCTCAACATTTCAGAATTCTTGGTTTTAGTGGGATAATTATTCAACTAACAATATAACATGATATATAGCAACCACTTTCGATCAGCCATTATAACCAATTCTTAGCATTACAGGCGGTGATCATTTTTTTGAGGGGAAGATCAAACTTAAGCACTTGCTGAATTCGATCTAAGTTACATATCGATGGGATATTCCCTGAGCCGGTCTAAATACCAAAACCAGTTCGCGTTACGTTTGACAAAATGGCGGGACCTCTAAAGGATCCCGGGCCTGAGTACTCTGTACTTCTTTGGCCCCTTCTCATTGGCTCTGCTTTGATTGGTTTGAAAAACTATTGATTTTGTTGTTGTTGTTGCTTACCCGACCCCTTCCGAGGGATGGGGGCATGGCGGAAGACCATGGAGCCCCAGAAGCCGGGCGACTCCCCAGGGTCTGGACCAGAGGTCGTAAAGAGACAGAAAGTTGCCAAAGAGTGAGCGGCGCAAAGAGTCCGTAGATGGACAGTGCAGAATGAGATGAGAGGTGTCCTGGGACGAGTGTCCACAGGCGCTGCAGGAAAGATTCTCAATTCTGCCAATCCTAGAGAGATAAGAACCTAAAAGAAGGCAGTGTTCGTTGCAGCGTAGACGAGAGAGGACACAGCAAGCATGACGAGAGAGCACAAGTTCCTCGGTGGAAATCGAGGGAACCTGTGTGTCAAAGAATTTAGATGAGATAGTGCGCCTCCAGTCCGAGAAAAGACAAGAGTGGATACGAGAGATCAGAGAAGAGAGACTACAAGGGATTGCGGAGGGCCCAAGTAGCGCTCCCCGTCTGGCTAGCTCATCAGCCGTGTCGTTCCCCGGGAGAAACGAGTGTCCGGGGACCCATTGTAGCCTGATAGAACAGAAGGAGAGAGAAGACAGTTCCTGCCAGATCTTCCACAGAGTTTGAAATAAGAGGAAAGATGGAAGAGAGGACAGAGCGACGAGGACAGAACGAGAGTCAGATAGAAGGAGAAGAAAAAAGAAGGGGCAGACTTGTTGGTGCTGCCGAGACCAGCAAAGAGCGTGCAGAGTGGCGCAGGCTTCAGCGGAGAAACTTGAGCATACTGGGCGTGCTGAAAAGGAAAGAGTGGCCTCAATGCCACAAAGAGAGCAGTTGGCAAGTACGCCGGAGCTGCTCTTGCTAAAAACAAAAGGAACAGAGCCGTCTGTCCAGAGTGCCAGATCACGAGGGGGAGAGAGTTAAGGTGGGCGAGAGCAGCACATTGCCTAGAGTGAGGGGATTCAGAGCGGGAGCATGAAGAGGAAAGGGTGGACTCTACAGTGAAGGAAGGCGGATTCCAAGGAGGAAAGGGAGGGCAAGCAACAAGAGCCTCCCTAGGAGAAGTAGAAGGAAGCATGAGCGGGTGAGTGGACGCAAAAGCTCTCCAGAACGATCTGCAGAGTCTTGGTTTCACTCCTAGTCTGGCCAAACCTGAAACAGAAAAGGAGGTTGGAAGACGAAGAGCCCGCTTGTAAGATAAAAGAGTGAAATGGATCAGAGTGACTCGTAGGGGAGGTAAAGAAGCCTCAGAGAGAAGAAGAGGGATAGATGAGGACGAGAGGCAGCCGGTGAGGGATCACTGGCCGCTCGGCGGAGGTGTTCCAATTTGGTGAAATTGATAACGCTTAAGAAAGAAAACCGTCCGGGTGAAGCGTAAGTGAGAAGGGGCCGGAGAAAAGATTTATACAGAAGACAGAGGGACTTCTTAGAAGGGCCTCATGAGGAAGCAGAGATACAGCGTGAAGCCTTGAGACGTGGGAAAAACTTTGAGTGCGATCGAAGGTGATCCCAAGAAAAAAGATAGAGCGAAGAAGAGAGTGTACAGATTTAGCATTAGATTTGGGTGAAAGAGAAGAGCAAGTCGTCTGCAGTGGAGATGTAAGCCTGGTGATCTTCATTACTTCTGTGAGCGGCAGCGACAGCCTTGCGTCTTTCACTAACCGCACCTTCCACCTCAGCAGGCCACCAGCTTTAGAAGGGCGTTTGATGCGGCTGAAAGAAATGGAAGATTTGGCCGCATTCAGTGCCAGAGAGGAAAAGAGAGCAGCAGCAGAGGAAAGAGAAAGAGTCGAGTATTTCTCTGCCGAAAGACAATGGAAATCAAAGTAGGAGCCAAAGTCATCCCAGCGAGCTTTCTGAAAGTTAAAAGAAGAAGGACGCTCGTTGGCGCGAAAGTCTGGAAAAAGAGAAACGGATGGAACAATTGCTAAGTGGTCACAACCCAGGTTCTTAAGTGCCTCCCAGGAGCAAGAAAGGGCAAGAGAGGAGGGAGCAAAGGAGATGTCAGGAGAGGAGCGATGGAGAAGGGTGGGTGTGTCAGGGTCATTAACCCTATTAAGGCCGGGCTTTTTTTTGCTTTCTATGTCCGGGGGGGGGGTCGATTCGACCCAACACTTTGGCAGCTAATAACTTTTGAACCGCTCACAATAGCGATTCCGTTTTTGCTCAGATAGATGCAGAATTTATTTTTCAATCTAATTATATACTTTTGATTATGATCAGATTAATAGCGTACAAGTTATTGCAAATTAAATGCACAGCATTAAATTTTCGATTTTCGACTGAATTTAAAATAAAGAAACGGTCGGCGAATTTTCTTTTTTCGCAGTGTTTACTCTTCGACGTTGTGGTTGTGCGATCGCCTAAGCGAAATTTATCAATGTCAGCTACCAGGTAAAAAGTTCAACAACTTGTCATCAATTTTCCATTTTGCTTTTTACGGGAAAGTTACCAGCCGTGATGTTTGTATAACATTTCTTATGTTGGACTACTCGCCATACGCCATATCTCCAGCTAGATTTTTGTAATTTGAATTGACTGTTTGTAAATGTGAAACAGGGTGTGAAATAGCATTTCAACGACAAAAATTTCATAGCTTTATGAAATTATTACTTTTTTCATTTAGACAAAAGATGCAAGCTATGCTTGCTCATCAAGCATAAATATTTTTATTGATCAAGACATAAATCTCATTCAAATTAAGGAATGCTCACGAATCACATGGCTCTTTTATTTTTTCCTCTCCCTTATGCGACGCAATACGACGTTTTTGTAAGCCCCTACCATCCTTGTGTGCAGACTTAGACGATTAAATTTTTTTTAGCATTTTCAAATTAAATTAAACTTAGATATAGAGCATTAATGTTTTTCTCAAATTAGGGTAGAATAAAATGAGAGCTTTTCTGATTATCACAAATTAAGTGGAATCGGAATTAGAATTAGAGCTTTCCAGTTTTTCTGGAATTAGTTTGAAATTTTAATTACCAAGCGAATTTTGATGCCATTTAAACATCTTCGCAAAACCACTTTGTATTTACGACAATTCTAAGACTTTTTCATTTTGGCCATCAAATCATTGTGAAGATCTTTTTTCATTTTGGAGATCACCTAATTTCGATTTTGATTTTCGGCCAAACTTTTCGCAAATAATAAAAAAAGTTCTTGTCCTTTTTCAGATTTAACTCTACGGTCAGGAACTTTTCTAAAATTAGATTAGAATTGAAATTAGGGATTTTTTATATTTCACTACAATAAGAGACTTTTAGTTTTTTTCAAATCAGAATTAGCGACTTTTTGCTGTAATTTACCGAATTAACAAGCTAGAAATAATCATTTGTTCAAGCCTGCGTATGTGACGAGTTGCATAAAAAAGTGCTCAAGCAAACTTAAGTTTTGGATTTGCTACAAAAACCTGTGACATCGAATGATTGTAAACTTTGATTCTTTTTAGTAGCAAGTTTGTCCTACAACGATATGTCTATGTAGCCTATCTTTTATCCTTCTCACTATGATAACACCAATACGGCAGTTTTGTTTCCCTCTGGAGGCGTTCTATGATATTTATACGGTCCTTACAGTTTTATATCCCACTGGGATCAATTATAATGTCACCAATTTGAGCTTTATCATCGTAACTTGTGCTTTGAGGCGTTACTGAATTTAGAGCTATTAATTAAAAAATCTCTTGCAATTAACAGAATACATTACAAATGTGAAACAAAAAAGGCTATTTCTGGATTAGCTAGTAGACAGTCATGCTGTTTCTGCTTATAATTTATCGTCTAATATGAAAATACGGGAACACTACATTAAATTTACCGGTAATATCAACAATACATATATCATCGTCAAAAGCAGCTGTAGCGTAAACCTTTCACATTTTAAATTAAATATTAACAAATCAAATTGGAAACACTTCACCTTTGAACCCGGAAATCCTTTGTTTAAAAAAACGTGCATGAGCGATTGTATTTGTACTTGGACGAGTTGGAAATAGTCAGATTGTATCTTGGTTTGGAATTAGCTTTAAGTTCATCAATTTGTAGAATAGAAATAGCCAGGTTGTTAATCAAGATGCTTGTTTTATTTTAAAGGTAAAGTGGTCAAGGTATTTAACCGTTGCCGTTGCCCTTGCCACTGTTGATTTATTACATAGTGTTGTGTTTAAAACGCCTAAATATATCGCTGCTTAAAAGACTTTCGTGTGGTTAAAAGTCTGTCTGGAAAAACAGCAAGGTGTTGAGAACGTCTGTCAAAAAATCGGGTGACGGTTCAAATCCTAGCCAAAGCAAATAGAATCAAAGATTCAAAATCTTTTACATTAAATACCTTCCACTGTCTGGATTGTGGATTTATTACGGACATATTTTGGATTTATTTGGAGAATTTATTACGGACTTACAGAAGTCAACATTGAAGGAATCGCAAGCTGCCGTTTTGTCTACTTTGAAGTCGCAGTTTGGTGGTGAATCTCGCTTCTTCAGTTTGGAACCCGCAGACAAAACAGAGCAGGTTAGTGCTTTGCGCTTTGCTTTATTGCATGTTTGTTTGGGTTAGTCGAGGTGGGAACGCGTGGGCGGCACATCGGCAAACGGCAGTATTGTTTATTGTGTTTGGGATAGAGGGCTTGCGATTATTGACAACACAGTTTGTTGTATGGGAACCCCATTTTAACATATTTTGCGAACGCGGTGAATTGGGAGATTTGCTTGGCGTGGCCAATTCGCCTTTCAAAATTGAAGGAAATTTGTTACATTTTTACTACTTGTTATTTTCCCTCGCATTTTGACTCAGACGAGCGATATGTATAAGGCCCCACAAGAAGTTAATATTCCTGAGTCAGTTGAAAACAAAAATGATGTCGAGAAAGTTGTTGCTAGACAAGCTCAGACATGCTACGTTGATGATCAGATTGCGCATCAGAGTGACTGTCAGGGAGAGGACGCATACTCAGATGACCTGGAAACCGTTATGGGTGAACTCAGGCGACAGTGGGTGGACCTACCTGACCCATCCATGTTTTCAGATCATCGCAGCTTAGCTAAATACTCTCGAGAACTTAAAGTTATGGAATTGACACTGCAAGATTTGGCTCATAGTGAGGTCGAGAACGATCCCATGGTTGTTGAGGCTGCTTACAATTACATTTTGCATGCTCATTCTGTCTATCTTTCTGCTGTACATAAATGGATAGAGGAAGCAAACGCTAAAAGAGAGCAGAATGTTTCGGTACCTGCATTACCACGAGTACAAAGGCTGTTGTCTCTGTATGATTCTTCAATCAATGACACTTTGCATCGTTATTACGAGAGAGCGAAGTTAAAACCATCAGAACGCAGAGAAAGAACTAGAAGTACTGTTTCGAGGTCATCGTCCAGTCTTTCTGCTGAATCTCAGGAAATTTTAGGAAATATTGAACGAGAGTACCGCGTCAAAATGTCGGAATTGAGCGACCAACTAGTAGATGCAGCCACGTCAGCTGAAGTACCAAAAGAAGAAAGAAGAGGTTTGTTAAACCGTATCAGTAGGATGACGCAGGAAAAGGAGAGTGACAAAGAGGAAAGAGAACGACTGCTGAAGATGCAGAAGGCTGCTGTCAAAGAAAAGGGTGAACTGGTTAAGGACAAAAATCATTTGGAGAGAGAATTGGCCAAATACAAAGAATTAGCAACGGAAGCTATGTTTCCAGACGCAGCCATATGTCAGCGCCAGAAACTGGTTTTAAGTGATGACAACAGAGTAAAGAATGTGAGTAGCTATGAGGTCGAGTTACCGTCTACGAGTCATCAGTCCCAACAAACCCAAATTGGTTTTGAAGCAAGAGTGAGACAAAAAGAAGATCATGCCAAGTGGACAAAGTCATTTCCCCTAGACCTTGCCTCACAGCTACCAAGTGAGAATGGAACTTTGAGACAAAGGCTACGTAGTGAAGCTGATGAGTTTGTTCCACGATCTTCACTTAAATCGCGAGATCCTTTGGCAGAAAGAGGTGATATGATCGGCTCATCTAATACCTTCACAAAACATAAAGTATGTTTTGATGATGTCAGGCCAAAAACCCTTAACGAGTTCGAAACAAGTCGTCACCGTGAACTTTATCCTACCGGTACGTCAGGAAGTTTTTCCAAAACTACCTTTAGACACCCCTGGCAAGCAAGGAAGCAAGAGGCTAATAATAATCCTGTTGAACCAGCATATGGGGTTGGGCAATTGAACAGTAGAATGAATTCCATGTATTTCCCGATGTGGAGCGTAGGTCAACGTGACTTCACTCGTCAGTTTGGTGGGAAAAGATCGGATTACCCTATGTTTCGACAGCAACTACTGAGAGATTATGAAATGCTGTGGAACACTGACCCGTATGCGCTATTGCAAAGAATAGCAAACACTGTGACAGACTCTGTCTATGAGCATATCAAGAGTGCATGGATCATGAGGGATCCACAAGAAGCTCTGGATCGCGTTTGGGAAATCTTCGAGGATTTATATGGGGATCCCAGAGGATTATTAGACAGTGTCATTCGAGACATTAAATGGGACAAAGAATGTCTGGTAGGAAAGGTTCCATTGTTACAGTCGTATCGCACAAAGCTACGTAATCTCAAAAGTGTTGCAGAATCCGTTGGCATGTCAAACGAATTATCAAGGCCTAAATTGATCTTTCGTATAGTTGACTGTTTTAGTCCGGCATTATATGCCCAGTTTGCCCACGAATACAAAGACATGACTGCATGGCGCTTTGAAACTGTCTTGATGTTTCTGGATGATGTAATTGCTAACCTTCAATTTAAAGATAGGCACACGTATGATATCTCCACTATCATTGGCGAGGAGAACTCTTCCAGTTCCAACAAGAAGCAAAACATTCGGCGAAAGACATCCGCCTATCGGGTAAATAACTTGCAAGGTCAGAAATTGTCAACGGCAGTTAGCCAGTTATCAGCGCAGCATTCGCCCGGGAAAACTATGTCTGTGGATAAGCAAAATAAATGTCAATCGTCTACTACGTTCCAAACTTCTAACCTATGCAGGATTCATCCCCTTGCCCGTCATAAGACGATTGATTGTTATGAGTTTTTGAAAATGGGTGTGAAGGAGAGACGTATGTTTGTAAAAGCTCATGGATTGTGTTTTTATTGTTTGGGTAAGCACCTAGCCAAATACTGTTCAGAAAAGCAATCATGCCCGATCTGCCAAGGTGGGCACTCGGAGTAGCTCCATCAACAAAAATTGCCAAACAATAAATTTGGTGAGCCTCAGCCACAAAGAAATGAAAACAAAAGGAATCAGAGGATTGTGGTGGACCAGGACGTGATGGATGGAAATTTGAATGCTGCGAGACCTGTGAAAGACGATGGCGCTATAGAGCAGCAGTTTGAAACTTCAGTGCCTATAATGGCTCTAACTGCTGTAAAAGAGAGGCAGAAGGATATCAAAGAGATTGCCTTTTATGCTTTAGTTGACACTGGAGCGGATGTGAGCATTTGCACAAAGGATCTAGCAGAAAAAATGTTTAGATGGAGCCCAGAAGATAGCATTAGTATTAGCTTTCTGAACGAAAAAGCGAAAAGGTATCAGTGCATGAAAAAAACGTTGCGATTGAAGTATGGTGAAAACGATACTATCAACATTCCGGATGTAGCCTTTATTGACATGAAGTTACCTTACAGCCAGTGTGTTCCGGATAAATGGCAAGCAAAAGAACATGGCTACTCAGTTGATCACTGTCATGCCGCACATGAGAAGCGCTCTGTTGATATGATACTTGGTGCGAAAGATTTGCGGAAGTTTCAGGTGTTGGAAAAGTGTCGCTGGAATGATGCTGCTGCTTGCGAATACCTCGTTGCGGCTCATCCACTTGGTACTATTTTCTGGGGATTGAGAACAAAGGAAAGTATTCCCCAGTACATTTGTGCAACGCACCAAAATTTAAGAGACAACTATGCGAAGGAAGTGCTCAATATCATTTCTGCAGAGCAGAATATTACCAACAAGCAAGGTCTGCATGATATGCCTTTGCTTGTTCATGATATATTGCGGTATTACCGGGACCAATTGGTTCTTGAACCGGACTGTGAAGAATTGTGTCTGAGTAGAGAAGATGAAAGGGTGCTTTCATTTTATAAAGAAAATTTAATGGAAGTGACAGATAAAAATGGTCAAAGGCGTTTGCAACTTCCCCTTCCCTGGAAAAATGGATATCCCGTGGATATGCCTCAAAGCCTGCCAATCGCCATGCGACGTCTGCGCTTGCAGAGCAGTAAGCTCTCGAAACAACCAGAGGTAGCTCAAAAGTACCTAGAAACCTTTGAGAACATGAAAAGAAAAGGGCATGTTGAAAGCATAAACGAAAATGAGTCAAGAGAAAATAAACAGAATCCAATTCATTACATTACCCATTTCTCAACGGGACAAAAGTTTCGTGTGGTTTATAATGGTGCTCTTAGAATAAATGGAATAAGCATAAATGATATGCTATATCGTGGGCCAATGTTCCTGGAGTCTCTTGTGGGAATTTTAATACGATTTCGGCAACATGCCTTTGGTGTCACTGGCGACATCAGAAATATGTTTTTCCAAGTGAAACTTCATCCCAGAGATAGGGATATGTTACGGTTTTTGCCCCTCAAGGACCAGGAAGTAGCAAGGAATGATGAAAGATGGAGATTTACTGTCATGCCCTATGGCATTATTTGTGTTCCCAGCATAGCCGGTTTCTGTATAAAGTACACTGCTGCAAGAAACTATGCCAACGTTTCAGCAAGTACTGCAAAAAGAGTAGAGAAGGATTTTTACGTTGATGACTTGATTACTTCTGTAGAAACCGTGGAAGCAGCCAAAACTTTGATAACCGAAGCAACTAACCTTTTAGCTACTACGGGATTTGTCCTTACCAAATTTTCCAGTAATTCTAAGGAAGTCTTGGATGGACTAGATCAAGAACATTTGGCCCCACAATTAAAAACGATCAATCCATCAAAGGATGGGCTCCCACAACAACGGACTTTAGGAGTGTCCTGGAATGCAGAAAGCGATCAACTTCAACTGCATCAACGCAAGTCAAACTCGTTAGCTCAACACGCACTCACCCGACGGAGTGCACTCAGCTACTTGAATTCGCACTTTGATCCATTGGGGTTGTGGTGCCCCTTTTTTGTGAGGTTAAAGCTTTGTTATTCCAAAGTTGTTACAAGCACCGTTGATTGGGATGATGAGATAGGACACGAGCTCAGCGAAGAATGGAACAGTCTGGTATCTGAGATTGAATTCCTTTCATTGTTTTCCTTTCCTCGACAATACTCCTGGTTGAAGGACGGAAAATATGAGGTGCATGTGTTTACTGACGCCTCAAACTACGCAATGGGTGCGTGTGTTTACTTGACAAAGCGTTGTGGAAACATTATAGAAAGCTCACTGGTACTTGGGAAATCAAGGCTTTTTCCCCAAACACAAGTTTCCAGATTCTCCATTGCGCGAAAGGAACTTTTAGGACTTTGTATGGGCGCATATCTGTTAAACCAATGCATAATGCATTTTACAATTTCGATTACCGAAATATATGTGTGGGTAGACTCCGTTACCGTAATAAAATGGTGTCAGTGCAGCAGCAAGCAGTTGGCGCAATTTGTGCGGAATCGCGTGGATAAAGTAATTAGTACTACGGAGGGTAGATGTCCTGGATACATTCAGTCTACGTTAAATCCCGCTGACATTGCATCAAGAGGAATTGGCGTCAAGCAACGAAAAGAATGGGAGTTGTGGTCTACCGGGCCGTCTTTCTTACGTCAACCGAAGGAGGAGTGGAAAGTCGGTTTAGATATTCTCAAACCAGAAGTGTGTCAAGAGGATGTGAACGCAGAAAAGATTGTCACCACTGCCACTTTATGCCCAGTTATTACGGGTAAAACCTGCTCTCTGCTAAAGGCATTGTCAGATTCTGCCACAAGTTTAGAAGCAGAAGCCCGCCTACTTATGTTAATGCGATGCTTCTTGGCCATTAAGAATGAAGGTCTGAGTGACCCAGACCTCCAACCAAAGGAGTTACTGAAGGCAGATGCTCGAACATGTTTGCTGAGGATGGTTCAGAATGAATGTTTAGGTTCCATTATAACAAGAATGCAACATGGTGACTCCTCTTTTGAACAAACCCTTCATTCATTTCCACCATCTCAAAGACCACATTATCTGCTCCAGCTTTGTAAATTCGTCCCATTTCTATCTTCAGACGGCGTGTTAAGAATTGGGGGAAGGCTCCAAAACGCAGAACTGTCTCTGCAATTTAAACACCCTGTCATATTGCCATACAGGCATTGGATCACAGAACTGTACATTCAAAAAAAACATTCGGATTTGGGGCACATGGGATCAGATGTGGTATTTGGAGCCCTTCAGCAAGACATGGGATTGTGGCCTGTAGGCGGGGTTTGTACCGTAAGGCATTATACAAGAAACTGTGCTGGTTGTAGGTTAAGGCGTCAAAAACGGGGGGAACAATTAATGGCGCCGTTGCCAGCTTCTAGGTTAAAACCTAGAACGCATGTGTTCGCTTATGCAGCTTCTGACTTGGCTGGCCCTTTCAGCGTGACAGTGGGCAGAAGTTCAGCAAAGCGCTGGATCTGTTTGTTTGTGTGCATGGTTACCACAGCAATTCGCATTGAACTATCCGTCGAACTCACAGCTTCCACCTTTGTTAACGTCTTCCAAAGATTTTGTGTTCTACAGGGTTTCGTACTAAATTCTTCCGTACAGACAATGGAACGAACTTTGTTAGAGCGAGCAATGAACTGCTTCAGAGCTATTGTGTGTGAAATCGTTAGTTTGTATCGTATCTTGTTTTGTGCTGTGTTATGTTAAGGGGAATAGATTTACGCAGTTTATGGAAACTCCACGTAAAAGAGGAGTTTGGGGGGAATGTAGCGTAAACCTTTCACATTTTAAATTAAATATTAACAAATCAAATTGGAAACACTTTACCTTTGAACCCGGAAATCCTTTGTTTAAAAAAACGTGCATGAGCGATTGTATTTGTACTTGGACGAGTTGGAAATAGTCAGATTGTATCTTGGTTTGGAATTAGCTTTAAGTTCATCAATTTGTAGAATAGAAATAGCCAGGTTGTTAATCAAGATGCTTGTTTTATTTTAAAGGTAAAGTGGTCAAGGTATTTAACCGTTGCCGTTGCCCTTGCCACTGTTGATTTATTACATAGTGTTGTGTTTAAAACGCCTAAATATATCGCTGCTTAAAAGACTTTCGTGTGGTTAAAAGTCTGTCTGGAAAAACAGCAAGGTGTTGAGAACGTCTGTCAAAAAATCGGGTGACGGTTCAAATCCTAGCCAAAGCAAATAGAATCAAAGATTCAAAATCTTTTACAGCAGCAATACGCTTGTATGCTTCAAAAACAACTACGGCAGTGCAATTTTATCCGTAAGTGTAAGCCTAACAACATTTTAATCTTGCAAGGAGAAATCTCAAATGCGAATAAGACGCTTATTGCACAAAGGCTTTGCGCATTTTTGGCCCTGGCTCAATTGCTTACAAATTTTGTTTTTCTTTTCTTTTGATCGTTTTTCTTTAGTCTTACTGATACATGCATCGTATCGCCTTTGTTTTGGACTTTGATGAGGAAAAAAAAGCCACTTAACGTTTTTACATTTTGGAGGATATTTTTTCCCCAGCACTATCTCAATTTTGCGAACCACAGAAGACTTTATACCAATTAAAGTTGGTTGTGCTATATGTGGGTGAATCAAAGACATAGCTAGATTAAATCCGAAATCTACAGATTTTATGTTTTGAGGCTGCAGATCGTTGTTCATTGCATATATCGTGCTGGCGTTCACTCGACATGTGTTCAAAACGTATCAAAATGCATTCATAGTCCAGCGCTTTGATTTCGATGTACAACTGTAGAACCCCATTTTTTTTGGTCAATGATGTCTGTTTCGCCTTTTGAAAAGTCGTATAGTTTGTAAATAGCGGGCTTGCTTTTGTTGTCATCTTTTGTAGTTGCAAGTAGCGGTGGCACTGTTCACTTTTTGCTTTTACCACATACGAGTGCAGATTTAATATAACGTTATTCTTTTCCCAATAAATCTCGTAGTCGTATGAGTTTGTTTCTCGGTCTTTGATTTCTCTAATTTCGGCTGGAATTGTTTTTCTATTTGATTGTAAAGTTCCTACAGAAGTTTTTCCGCGGTCAAGCAGCCACAGCGCCATTGGTATTGAAGCATACAATCTGTCATATAATATGCTTCTTGCCACTAAATTTGTGTGGCATTCCAAATTTTGAATTAGATATTTTACTGTTTGTGACATCCCAGGAGTGTAGTAAGATGTCGGCTCTGCTTTTGGCTTATCAGAATACACAACAGTTGAAAAGGCAAATGGATAGCGAAAAGCATTGATTGATTTATACAGCATTCCATACTTGGCTGGTTTGCTCGGATTAAATTGTTTGAAACTGATTTGTGTTCTTGTAGGATAAAAAGTATCATCCAGCGACAAATAATCATTAGGAACCAGAAATTTCCCACAGTTTTTGTTAAATTCTCCAAAAATTTTAAGAAAAGCTGCAAATCTATCGTATTGCTAAGAAGTAGGACGCGTTGTATGATCATCAAGTAATATGTGGGCAATCAAAAATTTAAATCTATTCCTTGACTTAGCTGCACTAAAAACTGGATTGCCAAATATTTCATGGAACATCGCATTAGTGCTTTGATGTGCTTGTCCTAGTAAGCCTCGCATGTAAATCATTCCAATTAGTGGCAATACTTTCGAAGGTGGTTCTGATCCCTAACATAAAAGATCTTTTTATTTTTCACACCCGACTCTTCGGTCAGGAACTTTTTCGAAATGAGATTAGAATTGCAATTAGGAATTTTTCAAATTAGATTAGAATTAGCGACTTTTGGCTGCAATTCACTGAATCAGCCAACTAGAATTACACATATTTTGTTGTCCAAGTCTGCGTGTGAATGTGACGAATCATATGAAAAAAGTCCTCCAGCAAACTTAAGTTTTGGATTTGCTACAAAAAGCCTGTTATATCAAACGATTGTAAACTTTAATTTGTTTTATTATCAAGTTTGTGCTTCAACAATAGACCTACGTAGCCTATTTTTTATCCTCTCCCCCATAATAACACCAATGCTCCCCCATAATAACCCGCCAGAGCATTTTGTGCGGCCCTCCAAACTTATACAAACTTCCATGAATTCAATTCAATAAGAAAGGGTTGGCCGCACTTGCCGTATTGAAGAGCCAAAAACGATATAAGCCACCATTGAAAGAGCCGCTACGCAATTCTTAGTTTGAACTGACGCATTTTCCGTCCAAATAAAGAGTGATGATCTTTGTTTTTGGACGCCATCATTATCAAAGCCCTGTGATACGTCTTTGCAAGAAGTTATTGCAAGATTTTAAGCTATTGCAAGCTCTTGCATTGCATACAGCTATTACCAGATTTTACGCATTGGCCCTCTGCAAATTCTTGAATGGTCGATGCGGCCCTCGGATAACTCTTGAATGGTCAATGCTACCCTCCAACTAAAAAGTTTGCCCATCTCTGGTTTAGAAGAATGGAAATGACAAGACGATATTTGAGTCAGCATTCAATCTTATAATGTTGTGACAGTTGACGCAAGCTGTAGTTTGAACTTTAAACGTCAACTTCAATGCAAATGCCGTTCTGCTCGGCCATGCAGCAGGAAACATAATGCTTTTACCAGAGGCGTCTTTATAAAAGTGGATAAAAGAACACGGAAGAAAATCTTCATTTGCTTTTGGAAGTGTGTAGATGTAGAATACAAACACGTTGCTTTTGTCACGCGGTCAACAGAAAAATATTTTGGTGTTGGTCACAAACTCAGGAGATATTTCACAGTTCCTTCTCCCCTTAAAAAAAATTAAATTTTGTGATTCACGATTGGCTTCTTGCGTTTTGGATTTGTATTTGCTGATAAAAATTCGGTATTCAATTAATTACTAACAGCTTACTCGTAAAGCAACGGAAATCAAGTTTTATAAAACTCCTAAATTAAATTTTGCTAACTGTCGCCCCTGCGTCCCTTAGTCTACCACTGCATATTTTCCATCCAATAAAAATTGCAAGTGCGCTCGTTGCTCTCCCACCAACCAATCCCCAATTTTAATTGGTAACAACGTTACAAATCATTATGAAAAGCGCAAACTATATTATCACGCCGCCAAATTTATTTTCTGGCTTTGCGCTTGAAAACAATTCTTTTTGCTTTGTTGCATTTGTCAAGTATCAAAATTACGAAATTTTTCTTGCATTACTTTATGGGTAGGTTATAGTCTAGCGTCAAGAAGGTATTATTTATTTAACTAAAAGTTACAAAATAGCCGTGTATCTGAAAACACTTTGATGTTTTTGGCTTGTCAAATTAAGAGTTGCTATTCACAGCGAAAAGGTTTTGAGAAGAAAGATTTCTGAGAAACGGTACAGTTTTACAGTCAGTGCGTCACTTCAAACAAGTTCTATGGTTTACAGAGCTCGGCACGGTTTTGCGCGTGCGCTTTTTCTCCTTTTTTTCTTTATTATACAAAAGCAATCGATGAAGAAATTTGCCCGAGTGGGTTTCGAAATTTCTATGTTTAAGTCAAAACTACAAAGAATATCTTTGTCAGTTTATAACCAACCAAAAGCCAGATAAATTTTAGGAAAAGTCAAAAAATTTCAAACATTTATCTCAAGCGGTCGCTAAGTTACAACAGTTTTAATTTGCTGTGGGTCGAATCGACCCCCCCCCCCCCCCGGGCCAAATAGGGTTAAGGAAGAGGAGGTCAGAAGAGATAACCCAGTCAAATACTTCCTCCCCACGGGGGTCGGAAGTACCTCTTGAGTCCCAGAGCGGGTGATTGCAATTGAAGTCCCCAAGAATGAAGAGATTTCTGGACGAGGAAAGAATGGAGGGAGAAAAGAAATCGGTTCTGCCATTCGTCGGGGAAGAGCGAATAAGGGGGCGTACACATTAAGAAATGACACCGAGGAGGAGTTGTTTAAAGAGATATTGACCTCTACATAATCAGAGTAGAGATCGAGCGAAGAAAAGGAGGAGGTGGAAAGTTCAGAAAAGGATAGGCCCTGCCTGACGAAAATGATGATGCCGCCGCTATCGTGCGTGCCATCATGAGAGAGAATGCCAGACCGGAAGTGGGTGCAATCAGAACGCAGAGCAGAGAATCCAGGAATCCGGAAAGAGGAAGATGAGTTAAGATTGGATTCCTGGATGCAGATAAGGTCGACAGGATGGGATAAAAGAAAGTGAAGTAGTTTAGTTCTCCTGGCTCGAAGACCTCCAGCATTCCATTGGAGAACTCTGAGAGAGTCAGGGGGAGGAGACAGGAGGCATAGAAGGACGGCCAGGTGCAAGGGATGATAGTTAGGGGGCAGAAGGAGAAGATACAAAATGGGCAGATGAGGGATAAGAGGTTTGAAGACGAGGATGGGGCGGGGGTGCAGCGTTAGCAGAGGGGTCCAGATTGTACAGTGGAGGTATACATGCCGAAGGGGTCCGAGGAGGTAGTCAGTGTTATGGCAGAGGGAAAACCGCTAAGAGTGATTGCTGCCAAGAGCTCTGAATTTGGAAAGGGAAAGTTGTGAGCACCTTAGATGGACCCATTTGGAGCAGCTGTAGCATTGCACTGACTTGCTCCGCCAGGTCACATTTCCAGCGCACACAAAGCAAGGAAAGATTGGGATAGGGTTGGGATAAACGTTACCGCTCATTAAGAGAAGGAAAAGAATGAAGAGACGAAAAAGGGCAAGAGAAGGGCAGGAGAAGAGCAAAAGAGAAAACAGGCAATCGATTATGAAGAAGCTGTTTGCTGCCCTACTGCGGTCATTCAGGGAGCAGCATAGCGAAAAAATTACGGGGAGTGCCCGGGGTAACTGGGACCCTTGGAAAGGCCAACAGCCATTTCGACCCAACCCAAATGGGGTCGGGTACCGCAACACCACGTTGAGGCCTATGTTGATTGGTGCAGAATTGATTTTCGTAATCATTATTTGTGCTTTAGCGTTATGATGTCAAAACATGCAAGTTTTCATTAGTACGTCATTATGTTTACTAACTTTTTACTTGTGGCTGCGTTCTGCTGAAAAATTTTCGATCGTCTTTTGCATTGTTGTAAATAGATTTCCGTATCTTATGCCAGTTTCTCGAATGTTTATTGGTATGCAATGCATGTCTTTCGAAAGACTGGAACTACTTTCTTATATCCGTATTCAGCAGCCTCATTTAAAGATGTTTGTTGCCTATGCTTTCAAATCTAATACGTAAAGCGCAATTCTGACTGTGTATCTGTCTGTCTTAAATCCTCCGATACTGCTAGGCGTACAAACATCAAACTCGGCACTACTGAGTATCTCCCCGGGGTAAGCGTCATAAGGGAGTTTGTGACGTCACCATGAGGTCATAGTCCAAGATGATTTGTTTAAAAATCGCAGTTTTGGACCGAGGAAAACGGTTTTGGGCCTAAACGAAAGTCAATGCTCGACTTACCAACTTCAACCTATATTACTTCTATAGCATCTCACACGCATCATAATTAACAATTAATTGCAAATATATTTTCTTAATTTACTCAAGAAATACTGATTGTAGAAACGCTATTAACAGCTTTTTTGGAAGACCTTAGCAAGGTTTCTTCGATGAAATGGACTCTACAACGTTTTAAGCTCAATTAGCAACAGAAGATTCTTTATTTAAGCATTTTAAACCTGAATCTAAGCATGCTGCTTGCTTTTTTTCTGCAGGCTTTAACTCGCTCTAAGAAGTCATAATGCTGCCTGGCACGATTAACACAACCTATTGAAATAGGTTATATGACTTAGGAGAAGTTCCTGGTCCCCTTTCATGGTATCGCCAAATTAAAGCAAACAGTGCAGACAAAGAACATAATATCACAAATATATATAAGATAGTGGGCCCACCAATTCGTCAAATACGCCTACCACTAAATAGATCATTTCTTTAGTTGTCAAAATTATCACCATTTGGGCACCGCCACCATTTTTCACTATGCTCGCTTCCCTCAGCCCCCTCCCTCTTACACATTTGAAAAAGTACGAATGATAGTTTGTGACATGATTCTTTCATTTTGAGTTCTACCGATCTTGATTAATAGAACAATGTAATCATCAATATTATCGCGTTTCAATAGAGTTTTGATTCTATTTCAACTTTAATTTACGTCTTAAAATTGAAGCGACGTATAGTATCTCTCGAATAATTAAGTCTGGTTGCAATTTAATAGCTAGAAAAAGATTGGCTTCCACTAAGACACTTTAACCCACGCACTTCTCGCTCAAGACCAAAACTAATATATTCACAAACCACTTCAAAACTTCGAATTCCTTCGCTTGTCAATACAGAAACTAAAGCACTTTACTATATAAATACCAAAGATTAACCAAAACCACCAAAATAATCGCTTGATTCTTGTCACAACAATAATTACAGAGCAAGCCTTTTTACTACACTCTACAATATCTTTCTGTCACCCTTTGAATTACGCTCTGAATGAATAAAAAATCTCGCCATCTCATATATATGGCTGGAAAATAACATAGAAATTGTTGGAACATCACATGACACAGGAAAAACAATAATAAATTACGTAATCGGTAATAACAATAAAAAAGGAAAAACCTTCTAGAAGAAACAAGAATCACCAGAATACGCTGGAAAGTCACGTAGTCAACCATTGTGACGTCAGAAAGGCGTGTGAGTTACAAATCTATTTATTAATCCAAAAAAAGGTCTTTTCTAGGTAAACAGTTTAGCAAGTTAGGGCTACAAACAATTTATATTTACAAATAAAATAATCACGGCAAAACAAACAGATTACAACTCTATACTTACGTAAAGCTATTCTTTTGCTCTTCTTTAACGCAAATTCACTTATTCGTGACAGTTATGTTTATGCATACGGAAAACATGATCTGTATTTTTTATAGGTTTTTGTTTTTTTCTCAAAAATGTTTGTACGGTGAAGCCGGTGCAGCTGACTTAACTGATATGTTTTAACTAGGCACAGGTGATAGCATGCTCTGCCAGGATAAAATCGCACCATACTTAACAAAATATTTTTAAACTTGGTTAATAAAGATACCGGGATCAAACCTAAAAATACTAAGAAAGCAAGGATTCTTTAACTTCTTTGAACAAACGGAAGCAAGAAAAAACAAACATGAAACAATGCGTGTAGTAAATGTTGGTACTACAATAATTCGCGCGCCTAATTTGCTAATGCGTAGTTTGCTTGTGCCTTCGAGCCTTGCAATCAGTTGCATTATCTGCGTTGTGCAAGCAATTAGCTTGCTGCAGTAACCATGGCTGTAGTGCAATGACAGTGAGCTAATTATTTGTATTGACGAATCTTTAGTTTGGCAAGCTATATTTTGGTTTCCTTATAACGTTTTATTTTACAGCTATTTTATACGTTTACTAACTGTGGTAAGTGCTTTATTAGTTGAATAAAAGCCAGGCATCAACTTGCCGGCCTTGGTTCACAACAATGCGCAGCCAGCCAGGACTTGAAAAAGTTTGATGGAAAATCACAAGAAAATAACGTCACTGAGTCAAATCACACCACATCAAAAACATTTTTGCTATTTTGCTTCAAAATACCTTACTATCAAAAATAGGTTCCCTACTCCCAAATTAAGGAAATCGCTAGGCCCCATGGGTTTACTTTAGCAATGAACAAAGTACATAAATCTAAAGCATAGCCATGACCTTGAAACCAGAAATTTGATAAGAAAAAGGAGCGCACCAAGTCGTGAAAAACTTATGTGCAGTAAAAGCAAAAATGTTTGGTTACTGTTCACTCAAGTGCCCGATGGGTGAAGCTAGTTTGGCCGGCTAAACCGACATTCTCAATCTCAAGGTTGCTGATGATTTAACTTCGATTTGATTTGTATTGGGCTCCCCTGAATATGTTTTGTAGTAAGCTTAAGAACAGTGCTGTTGCGCACTGATTTAGCTGCATTATTTAATATTGTGACAAGCTTATTGTTTGTTTACAGATTTGATTTATTGCTAGTAAATGCAAACGTTAATGCATTCATTGTTGAACTTCTCTTTACTTAAATGATGTCCAGGAAAAAAACTCCAAACAAAGTAAGCATTTTAATGCGTTCAAAAAGATCATATTCACACCAATTGAAAAAATGTGAAAGTGAAGGTTTTGAAAAACGAACTAATTTTGCTCGCCGTATTCAAACTTCTACAGATGAAAAGCCTTACGAGTGTGATGTATGTTCAAAACGATTCAAACAGAATTCAACATTGAAGGTACACATTAGAATCCATACTGGTGAAAGACCTTACGAGTGTGACGTTTGTTCAAAACAATTCAAACGAAATTCATCATTGAAGCAACACATCAGAGTCCATACTGGTGAAACACCTTACGAATGTGAGGTATGTTCAAAACAATTCAAAGACAATTCAGCGTTTAAACGGCACATCAGAATCCATACTGGTAAAACACCTTACGAGTGTAATACATGTTCAAAACAATTCCAAACTAATTCAGCATTGAAGAAACACATCAGAATCCATACTGGTGAAAGACCTTACGAGTGTGTGGTATGTGCAAAACGATACAAAACTAATTCAGCGTTGAATAGACATCTCATAATCCATACTGGTGAAACACCTCACGAGTGTGATGTATGTTCAAAACAATTCAAACACCATTCAGCATTAAAGCATCACATCAGAATTCATACAAGTGAAACACCTCATGAGTGTGACTTATGTTCAAAACGATTCAAAACTAATTCATCATTGAAGAAACATCACATCAGAATTCATACTAGTGAAACACCATACCATTGTGAAATATGTTCAAAACGATTCAAAGACAATTCATCATTGAATAAACACATCAGAATCCATACTGATGAAAGACCTTACCAGTGTGACTTATGTACAAAACAATTCAAAACTAATTCTACAATGAAACACCACATCAGAATCCATAATGGTGAAAGATCTCACGAGTGTGACATATGTTCAAAACGATTCAAACGAAAGTTGGAATTGAAGACACACATGAGAATCCATTCTGGTGAAAGACCTTATGAGTGTGACATATGTTCAAAACGATTCAAACAGAATTCAGCTTGGAATATACACATGAGAATCTATTCTGGTGAAACACCTCACGAGTGTGACGTTTGTTCAAAACGATTCAAACACAAGTCAGCGTTAAAACTGCACATTAGAAACCATACTAATGAGAGACCTTACGTGTGTGATATATGTTCAAAACGATTCAAAGAAAATTCAAAATTAAAGGTACACATGAGAATCCATACTGGTGAAAGACCTTACGAGTGTTATATATGTTTAAAACGATTCAACCAAACCTCATCATTGAAGCAACACATGAGAATCCATACTGGTGAAACACCTTACGAGTGTGATACATGTTCAAAACGATTCAAGCACATGTCAACATTGAAGGAGCACATTAGATATCATACTGGTGAAACACCTTACCAGTGTGATACGTGTTCAAAACGATTCAAACAGAGGTCAGAATTGAAACGACACATCAGAGTCCATACTGGTGAAAGACCTTACGAGTGTGATGTATGTTCAAAACGATTCAAACAGAGGTCAACATTGAAGAAACATATCAGAATCCATATTGATGAAAGACCTTACCGGTGTGATATGTGCTTAAAACGATTCAAACGAAATTGGACATTAAAACAACACATGAGAATTCATACTGGTGAAAGACCTTACGAGTGTGCTACATGTTCAAAACGATTCAGAAACAATTCAGTAATGAATGAACACATGAGAATCCATACTGGTGAAACACCTTACAAGTGTGATACATGTTCAAAACGATTCAAACAGAGGTCAACATTGAAGAAACATATCAGAATCCATACTGGTGAAACACCTTACGAGTGTGACACGTGCTCAAAACGATTCAAAACTAATTCAGCAATGAATGAACACATTAGAGTCCATACTGGTGAAAGACCTTACGAGTGTGATGTATGTTCAAAACGATTCAAGCAGAATTCAGCATTGAAGTTACACTTGAGAATCCATACTGGTGAAAGACCTTACGAGTGTGATACATGCTCAAAACGATTTAAACGAAATTCAGGATTGAAACGACACATTAAAGTCCATTTTGGTGAAAGACTTTATGAATGAGGTGTATGTTCAAAATGATTTAAACAGAATTCTGCATTGAAGAAATAGATTATAATGCATACAGTTAAAAGACATAACAAGTGTGATAAACTGTATGTTCAGAAAAAAATTTCAACATTGAATGATCACATCTGAATGGATACACTTGAAAGACCTCACAGATGTAATACAAGTTCAAATAATTCCAAAGAAATTCCAACTTTAAAGAATCACATCATAATCAATAATAATAAAATATCTTATTTTTCAGAGTGAATCGGTTATTTGCTGTAAGTTTACGCGTATATTTTGGTTTATCTGTGTTTGTTGTCAGTTGTTTGTTGTACAATCAGTGCCATACGCAGAGGGGACTATTTTAGTACTTTTTTGCCAAAAAATATCCTCGTTCCCTCTCTGGTAATTGTGGAACGTGATGATTGGCTGCCGTGATTGTAACTGCAGCATGCATATACCCAAATTTAGCGCTGAGGACGGTCAATTGCAATAAATGAGGTCATTACAGTATATTTTGGCACAATTCAGACCAAGGCCAACATCGATCTCCAAAAAAAAACAGGTCAACACCGCCTATTCCCGCACAAATTGAGTATTATGTTCATTATTCGTCGATCTCCTAACACAAATATCTCGGGCCTCTCCCCTTGAAAAATTTCTGCATACACTTTAGTGTATACAATATTGGTTATAATAATATCGTATTTTACTAGTACTTGTGATATTTTTAGTTGTACAATTAAAACCAATATGTTCCCAACCATCAACTTTCATTTTGTAATATCATAACTAAACCGATGTTTTTGTGGTTATGGCAATGTTGTAAGTGTTGCAAAAGAAACGGTTTGTGATAATATACACGATTGTGAAGGTTCAAGGGATAAAATGCATTGTTTCAAAGCACGTGTTTATGCCGCAATTCTAAACCGTTTCATGTTTGTCTTCAAAACTTGTTGGACACTAGACGTTCAAAAAAGCAATATTTTCTTCAGAACAATTTATGATTAAAAACAAATCTCTACAAGAGAAGATGTGGATAATGGGGTTGTCAGCGGTTTGTAAGATTTATTTTGAGCGTGAGGTCGATTTGTTTCGGAACAGCTAGGACTTTTAGAGAAGGAGACAGACAGTAGCCAACGCAGTGTATGTTAGCAGCTTAGTCTTGCATATATGGTTATTTCAGGGGTGGGCAACTCCTGGCACACATGCCGAACTTGGCATGCGAGCACTTCTATCCAGCTCGTGAGCGAGGCCTCGGAAACGAGATCCTTCCCCCTTCAAATGAAAAAGTTAATTACTTAGAAGTCGCAGTATTATCGTATGGAACTTGGTGTTCGTTTCTTTAACAATCCGTTATTTAATTTAACCTGTTTTGTGGTTTTGATGCCATATGGCTACAAACAAATATATTATTACGTAACAATGTGGTGAGTTCGCAACCTTATCATACAAACTCGTATTTTCTCCAAACGAGCGTAGAAGTAACTTGGCTACACACTTACGCAATGTCGTTCGTTTGCGCCGCCATTTTTTCTTCATTTCAGCTTGATTTATGAAGCTGCAGAGCGCATGCCAGATGGGATTACTTGTCACTGTACTCTCCATGTTTCCATTTACATATGCTTGTAAATCTTTGTTTTCAGTTACGAACTTTATTAAATCTCGTAATAGGAGTAACCTGACTGATGATACTAATAGTTCGTGTATATCTCTGAAGGTCACCAAATAAAAACCCGATGTAAAATCTCTGTCAGCGATAATGCAGCACCAAAAGTCTCATCGATATAGCCCAAGAAAAGTAGTCAAAGCTTTTGGTCGGACTGACATTTTCTTGGTAAAGTAAATTAAAAAGTTTATTGTGCAGGTTTGTTTTGAAAAAGGCAAAACATTGTTTTTATTTGGGCCTTGTTTTCAAGGTGAATAAATGTAATTTTGGTCATATTGTGTTTTCACTGTTTGGGTGAATTTTTATCATCTTTTCAAGGCTCTTCACATACACCTTTACGGATTTCTAGTAGTATGTTCTCACAAATTTTGGTTGGCCTGCGGAAGACTTTTGTCATTGATTTGGCCGATATTGGCACGCAAACCGAAAAAGGTTGCCCACCCCTGGACTATTTATTACAGCCCAACGCAGTAATTTCTAACCTTGTTAGGCTTGCGGCACCCTGATGAAGATATAAACAGCTTGCAGTACCCTGAAATAATGTACTTAAGCTACCTGAGCAATGGCTTAGTGATTAGATCATCTGTTTCGTTATCAGTAGATTTTGATTTATTTTCCTTGTCCATTTGTAAGCTTACCAAAGACCTTAAAAATAGTGCTCACTGCTGTTTTGCTTGGCACTCAGCAATTGAAGTAATGTGGAAAAAATATCCTTGCAAAACTTACTCAGTGCAATCAAAATACAGTATATCCTGTCGTGAAAAACCAGTTGCGGTAGCAAAGTGCCAACAAACAGCCAAATACATGGGTATTTAACATTTTATTCCTGCGGGCCAATTTTAAACTGGTTTAAAATTTTTCAAGCCAGTCAAGGTTCGTAATCCATATTGTTTTCACGCGTAAATAAGCTTCGAAGTAGAGGCAGGTGACAGTTTCACCTACAAAAAAGGTGGGGTTCTTTTTGTTGCAATTAATAGTGGCAACACAATATTTACGTCAAATTTTTTATCAGAGGGTCTTTATTTTTGGGGATGTTGTTTTAAAATGTAGTTGATAAGTTTCATATCCAGTTCGTGAGTTACAGAATCTATCCGCGGGCCCTCAATAAACCAAATATACCGGCTTTTATTTACTCAAAATAAACACATCTAAAACACAATGAATATCAGCCAACTAAGATTTTAGGTAAATACAAAACATACTCAAGTTATGACAAAGTTGTAGCAAACTAAAAACTAGAATTCTCTATTGAGTTTTATTTACTCGCCCTTGCTATAAGAGAAATAAAGAATCATGGCAATCAGATTGGAATATGGTACGGGGCAACATAAAGTCTTTAAACTTGAAATGCAAATTACAATACTGTGATTACATGGCAGCAACGCAGCCAGTTCAGAACAAGCAGTGGCACAAATACAAATGTTGTCATGTTATAAATTGTTACCTCCCGCCCTCCTTGAATTGAAAATCTACAAAAATAAGCAACTTGGCATCATGCATACCAACACTACATAATAATATCTGGAAATTAGTATGAGAAATACTATTGCCGCACCAATATGTTGATAACGTTCCGTTACATATAGAGTCCCGTGTAACATATAAGGTCTGACCATTGGTAATTTCATGCGACATATAAGGTCCGACCATTGGTGATGTCACATTACCTATAGGGATCCACTGATGGTAACTTCGTTTCACATATAGGAAGGTTGCACGCACGTGATCAAACGTCATCAAAATGCGCTTTCGAAAAAAGTGGCTGACCACTTTTACTGATTTTGCATTGAATTGAATAAGAGTGATTTCGTGTTTTGCAAATCAAATGAATAAACGTGACAGTTGTGGAATGAACGTTAAATATGCTGTTGTGCTGATGCTAAGGAATGAATCTGAAGTCCGAGTAAGGTAAGAGCTGCTAAGGTTAGCTTGTTATTGCTAATAGTTGGACGAATTTTATGGGCTGAACATGCAGGCGTATTTGTAGCCAGCTTCAGTGAGGGTTTCATATTCAATTATTCAGCGTGTTTGGGAATGCTGAGTTTAAATTAATTGTAATGTGCAACTTATACAGTACATTTAGCTGCATAAGCATACTGAAAAGTTGTAAACCTAAGTTAAACTGTAGCTTAAATGACAGGACACACTTCTGTACTGTTTGTGATATGCTGGATTAGATATTGATGGATAAAAGCAGTAATTTTTGGCATTTTCTATGTCAATAGTGATTGCAGACTAGCCATATTGATATTCAGATTTGATTTTATGACCTTAAATACTTCTTAAACAATTTTTTTGGCTATTGCCTAGGCTGCTGGACCAAGGGTAATTTAAAAACTTACGGTACCAATTTATTTATTCATGGGTATGAGCTCATGCTCTGTTTGCATGTCTTCCGTCACACTGGGCCACTGCAACGGGTAAGCTGCTTGGCCCCACCATCTGTTTGCCACATAAAGATGGAGAAATTCCGTTAAGTGCCTTGCCCATGGACACAACAAGCAAGCTTACGGTACCGGTATTAATGATTGGATAATGATTGTTTTTGCCAATGTACCGACTGGTATCTAATTGGAATAGAGTTATTTTTAACTGAGGAGCAAAGGTATTTAGATGGCACTTTTCTTTGGCGCAATTTTTAAAAATTGGCACACAGTACTAAGTTTAGACTAGCCAACTAAAAGACCAAATCTCAACCAAATTGCATTTAAGTAAATTTATTTGTTTGCGAGGATTCAATTAGCAATAATTCATCCCAATTTTTAATTAATTTTTTATTAGTTTTCAAAATAATCCCAAAAGTTGGTGTTCGCCCTAAACTTTTCCAGTACCGTATAAATTACAACTTTTAGTCATCCACTTTTTTTGGCGCGAAATGTGTGACGTCATATGCAACCTTCCTATAGGGTCCGACTGTTGGTAACCTCTTGTTACATATAGGGTCCGACCATTGGTAACCTCATATTACTTTAATGTTCGACCATTTTTAACCTCATATTACATATAGGGTTCGACCATTGGGAACCTTATGTTATATATAGAGTCCGACCACTGGTAAACTTGTGTTACATATAGGGTCCGACCATTGTTAACCTCATGTTACATATAGGGTCAAAACATTGGTAATCTCATATTACGTATGGGGTCCAACCATTGGTAGCTTCTTGTTACATATAGAATCCGACTTTTGGCAACCTCATGTTACAAATAGGGTCCGACTGTTGGTAACTTCATGTTACATATGGGGTCCAATCATTGGTAGCCTCATGTTATACACAATAGATTCCGCTTAATTGTGCCACCGGTTAATCGGGTCATCCGTTTATTTGGGCCAAATTGTGAAGAACAAATGCCAATCAAAGATCATACGCTACGTTATATACGCATAATTGGGCCACTATTCTGCTTAATTGGACTACAATTGTAGCGAGACATACACATGTGTAATTGCAAAACCGCCTTTGTGATGTAATAGAACTCGAAAGCACCAAGTCAACTTTATTATGTAACAGTTAAACAATATAGACGCAACTTATGTTGTCATTTTTTGTGTTTTGTTGCAAATTTTAAGACATCTAGGCAGAAATGCCATGCAAGGATTTAACAATTGATTAGAGAACAGCCTCCAAACAATGTGCACATTGCTAGTGTATGAGCATGTGTCGGTTTATTGCCGTTAAAACAATGAGGTCATGTTAACTTTGGACAATCTGATCAGCCGCTAAATCAGGCCAAATGGTTCTTGTCCTTATGTGACCGGATTCAGCGGAATCTACCGTATAGGGTCGGATCACTGATAACTTCATGTTGCATATGGGATCCGATCATTGGTGACCTCATGTTACGTAAAGGGTCCGACCATTGCCAATCTCATGCTACTTATAGGCTCTGACCATTGGTAACTTCATGTTACATTTGGGGACCGACTGTTGGAAACCTCATGCTACATATACTGCCCTATTGTTGTTAACCTCATGCTACATATAGGGTCCGACCAGTGGTAACCTCATTTTGAATATAGCGTCCGACTGTTGGTAACCTCATGTTAACTGTAGCGTCCGACCAGTTACATATAGGTTCGACTGTTGATAACTTCATCTTACATGTAGGGTCTGGCCATTGGTAACCTCATGTTCATATAGGGTCTGATTGTTGGTAATTTCTTGTTACATACAGGAGCCGACAATTGGTAACCTCATGTTACATATAGTGTGTGACCATTGCTAACCTCATGTTACATATAACGGGTACGACCATTGGCAACTTCATGTTCATATAAGGTCCAACCATTTGTAACCTCATGTTATATACAAGGCCCGACCATTGGTAACCTCACGTTGCATATAGGGTGCGACGGTTGGTAACCTCATGTTATATATAGGGTCTGACCATTGGCAACTTCATGTTACATATAATGTCCGATAGCTAATTTACAGCAGCCAACGTACTAAATTGCGCAACTATAGGTTGAAATTGTGTGCTCTTAAACTTTTCAACGTCGTGAAACCTTTGCAGCACATTTACAAATGTCATGTAAACCCAATTCCAAATACATTCACAAGTATTGCGATGGGTTTGTTTTGGGGTTCTGAAAATGGTGATGGCGAGAGAAAAAGTGGGTGTCACAGCAAGTACGTTGCCTTGGTACATAAAAAATTTTCGACAGCAGCTTGAGCAAAATTCGTTTCTTTCGCCATTCTCTACTCAGGGTTTTTTTTAGAGATCAACTATATATCAACTAGTAAGAAAGAGACTTTATTTAACAACATTATGTAGATCTTACGTCACAAGTTATGAATGAAAGCAAAATTATCCCTCTGGACGAGTTCTATTAGCAATTCAATTACTTTATAGTAAAACTATAGATATCAAACATCTTTGCTACAACATTTGGAAATGTCGTTATTTAAGTAGGAGTCTTGATTTCGCTTTCATGTAAATTTTTGGTGTAAGTTATCAGTTTTTAATTTAGTTTAAATTTAACAGTGACAGCTTGGCTAAATAGTTCCAATAGAAATAAAACCGTTGTATTTCAGAGACAAACTAATTAGGATATTGACTGAGACGTTTCCGTGCACTCTGAGAATTCAGTTGATTTTTTTTTGGTGGTTTTGAAGTTTTTACTTTTGACTGGCTGTACTCATGTAAAATAGGATATTGATGCAATGACTCTTGCTTTTGATCCGGTTTGAAGTTTTTATCCTTTTTAGTTTGTTGCTCTCAGCTAATCTCTTACTATAACAATCCAGCTCCCAAAGGGTGTTTGATAAGAACCTCGCAAACAAATGATTAGCTCGGAATTTACAATTTTGTGGAAAAAAAAGGTTTCTTTTGTTTTATTCACGGGTATGAATATAAATGCGAGCTCTTGTGGAGTCACAATCATTCAATAAAATATGGCAAAATAGATGTTTTTAGTTACGAATTTTTTGAACCTTATGTAACATTGGAATAATTCTCTGAAACCGAGAGGTTTGTTTGCGCGATAGCCGGATTTAGAAAACTGGAGACTCCCACATATCAAGACGCAGTCGAGTGCAAACATTGCACTCTACAATTAGCGGAGTTCAGAAGTAGAACATCTTTAAATGCGCACGCATGATAAGTTTTAATCCATTTTGATTTTAGAGATAAGCTTTCGTGTTTCTTTTATGAATTGACTAGCATGACAAATTAGAAGACCGTCGCATAAGAACGTTGATTCTGACGCAAGAGAAAATATCGAACTTCGCGGCTTCACACACTGCTCACGAGACAATTTTGACAAACAAAAAGTTTTTTCTTGATGATTTGACCACAAACACAGTAAGCACACTCGTGATGTACACGTAACCAAAGAATGTTTTTAGGTACCCACCCGACTGCCCATTCTTCATCGTTCGTTTTGGTGAGATATGGATTGCCAACGAGAGACTCCACCCAGTGGTGTTTCCTTTTGAAATTGTGCTCTTGGAGGGGTTGTGGATTGAACGTCGAGCGACCCAACCCTCCTCATTGTCACCAACCAGCTCAACAGACAATGCATCCTTGATACCACTGTAAGATGTAGTGTTTTGTGACGTACAATTATCTGCGGAGGAGAGGGAGGAGGATAGTCTATCTGTAGAGACAGTACTCGAGGATGATCAGCTGTGGGACAACGATCGGCTCTGGGAGGAGAACGCTCAGTCGTTGGTTGAGAAAGAGGACGCTCAACCGATGTTTGAGTAGGAGTTACGATTCACAGAGTCAGCTCCTGACGACACAGAATGCTCGAGCTGTATATGCAGCGTGTGTCTAGTTAGCACGCATGACTGCATCATTACCCCTTGTAGACACCATGCTAATTGTTACAAGTGCACTATACAGCTTACGCTCATGCTGCGTCTGCAGGAGACCTATCAAGAACATTTTTCGTTTTTTCCGTTGTGGTTGTTAATTTTGAACTTGCACGATTTGGTCGGCACGCTCAAACGCTCTTCACTAAAGGGTGAATTTATTGAATAATTGAATATCCGTTTCGACTCAGCGTCAAAAAACGGTTTCTGCGCAAATAAAGGCACAAGTAGGCTAAGTTGTCACGTTAGGCATGCATCTATAATACGCAAAAATTATCACAACAAAGAAATTATACACAAAATATTTTGAGAACTCAACTCGAACCCAGCAAGCTGTTTTAGGCTGTCAAAAGGCAGAGATTTAGTTTAGCTTTATGAGAGCAAAACTAACCAAAAATTCTTTGACCAAACTCGGCAGAACACTACGATCTGGGAATTACTTTCTCTCAGAAACCTGAGGAAAGCTCAGTCTCAACTCCAATACAAACTATAGGCTAGGCCTACTGCAGCTAGCCTGCGTAACTAAACCAATTCGACTAATTCAACTGAAATAAAATAATCATTAGTACGGAATACAATAGTAGTAAACTATGCCAACAAGCACTTCTATAGCCTAACCCTAACTTTCCCGTTTTAGTTCGACAGACCGACGCGATGGCGTAGTGGTTGGAGCGTGCGCTTCGCAGTCCGTAGACCTGGGGTTCATTCCCCCTTGTCGAGTCATACCAAAAGACTTTAAAAAATGGCATCCCCAGCTTCCCTGCTTGGCGCTCGGCATTTAGAGGAGGTTGTGGAGAACAAGCCGGCAAGTTCGCTAGTTGTGTCCTTGGGCAAGGCATTTAACGGGACGCTCCACCTTTATGTGAAAGACAGGTGCCCAGACACATCGGAAATTGCAACTCCCAAGCGGGTGCGGACTTGCCGTCCAAAGTATAGCGATACAATTCGCTTTCTCGTGAATGGAGGAGAAATATGGCAAATAAAAAAAAAAAAGTTGTACCTACTCAACCCATAGAACTAAAATCCCACCCAGTTTACTTAGACCTGGCATGCTCGTTATTTATTAAAGCTAGCATATCAGAGCAACGGACGCCAATTACAATAACATAAGTCATAAACAAAGACAATTAATAGCAGATCGCAACAGCACACACGCACGCCACACAAATATATACAAACGGAAAAATCAACAGTGGTTTTTTTTTGTTTTGTTTTATATGATGGTAATCTATTCTTTTCTATGTAAAAAAGTTTTTAGCTATTCGCACCGTTTTTGGTAGTTTTTCATGCAGTTTTTTTGTTCGATTTTTTTTTTAATAAACGAGTTTTTCTAAAACGAATGTTTTTAAAGTATCATTTCAAAACTTTAGATAGAATTGTTTAGATCTGTTGTCTTAGAGAAATTCCTATAATTAAGCCCTTCAGTCGCTGCCACGCTTAAAAACCAAAACTTTTCTTTGCAGCGGCGATGCGATATCGTGGTTTCCGCGCGAGAATGTGACGTCATTATTAGTTGTACTAAATAAGACATAACTCGTTCGCTAAACGTGTGTGGTAGACTCCTGAAAATTAAAAACAATCTTATTCAACGTTTGTATAAGTTGATACAGTTTTTCTTCGAAATTGCAGACTGTTCTTGCCGCCGCTCTTTTTAAATTCCAGTAAAAACGTGCTCATAAATTACAAATAGCAAACAGAATATTTAAAATTAGTTTGTGTAGTGAAGCTGACTCTTGACAGCAAAGTTGTAAGCTAAACCTTATAGTTTTGTTTCTTCCTGTTTTTCAAACAAACTCTTCAACTCTTTGGTCAATATTGGACCTTATCCACTTTTCGAAAATTGTGTCATGCTGTTTCACCACGTTCTGAAGTCCTTTCCCTTGGCACACAGATGCACCGTCTTCTACTAAAACCCACTAGATACAGATTATTGAAGACTATTAAGATCAAAATTTTCTAAAACTCATCTAAATATAGCATCTCTTTGTATCTAAAAGCACAACTTTTTCATTTTTCAATTCTTTTTCATGTAAACCTATGTAAAACAAAACTACAGCTTATTGCTGTCATTACGACAAATAATTTTCAAAACGTTTTGATTTATGTAACAAAATCATCAAATGACAATTTATCACTTCCAGTTATGGTACACGGAACAAAATTACTCAAAATTTTAAGCAATTTAGGTCAAATTTGTTAATTTTTATCATTCAATAACCTGCCATCATCCATGAACATGTAACGCTAATTCTGTTTTGCGCTTGCGTATAGGTTCATGATAGAAACTTCAATCTGAGATCCTACAAGTCTCCATCATTAGAAGAGTTTTCATCACTTTAACCTCGAACAATCAATTTGCCTTTTTTTGCTATTAACTTCAGATAGAAATTTACACACCTCAAAATACAACACAATATACGTACTACGTAAAATGTGGTATGCGTCAAAAATGCAGACACACGCCTCATCACCTACAAGTTTCAACTTTGTCGGGCAAAGTTTGTACAACAGGTTATGTATTGTTTTTGTTCTGGGTGACAAACATAGCTGATTCTCTGAGCGAGTTGCGAAACGTGTGAGTTACTTACAATTAAATGTGGTTTGTGATTTGGAAATTAGAAGTTAACAAAGTACGTCCCTAAATTTCCGTGCGGTTTCATATTCGCGAGTGCAATGAACAAGTGTCCTACCGTCAAATAATCGTTTTAGCTTCTATTTCAATTTTTTTGTGTTTGTTAATTCGGCATTCTTTAGAATTTTCAGATTTCTTAAACTTAATTATCTGAGATAATGTTATTATGTGAATTAGATTACCTCATAAGCCATCAATCATCCCCAATGATAACAATGACAAAATCTTGCTGTAATATGAGCAATCACTCTAAACCAAAAGGTGTCTACGAATTGCTTGAAAAATTAAATGCTCCAGAAACTACAGCTTGGAGAGGTTATTTGAAATTCCCATCGAAAAATGAAATGCTTGAAGACGTTATGGACAACAGAAACAGTTGTTTTCAAAACACTCTAAAACACTAAACCAAACCAAACTGCATAAATTAAAGGTGGAATTGGTGTTTAATAGCAACCGGAATGAAGGTGAAGGAACCAAAACGATGGATTCTACCGAAATTGCCTTGAACAAAATAGATGAGGAACATATCTCTTCTTAAAAAAGAGTTTCAAGAAATCTATATGCTGCATTTAATCATCTTGAAACATGAAACTCTAATTTGGCAAGAGGGTAAATGCTGCTGTTTCAGAGTTCAAAAACACAATTGCTGAAGAGTGACTTTAGGTTTTGTCAGCTAGTACTCATTTTCACCCACCAGCTAACAAATCTAACACTTTCGCTGCACCTAGGTTAAACAAAATCAAAAATTCTTTTTCGATGAAGAATTTTTTCTTCCTTACGTCATTATTTCTTCACTTATTTATTCCTCTATTTCCTTTTTATCTACTATCTTTTTTTTATTAATGTTTTTAGCCGACTATTATTTACCTTTTTCCGCTTTTTCTTTTTTATTCTTCTATGATTTTATTATCTCCGGTCACTAACTTACTGGTTTGTGATGTCACAGTGCATATATTATATGTTTAATTTATTGCCATAATTTTTCGTAATAATTTCAGTTCATTTACTAGTCTCAATTTTTTTTCCTGAAGAAGTGAGCCTTCGCTCACAAAAGCTTGCGTTAATAGATATTTAGGTCGACTACAAGTGCCATTTGTGAATTTTTATATTACTTCTAAGTCGACACGGCTATACTTCCTTCAATTACTTATTATAACGGCAATATTTTATAATTGCCTATATGGCGTCAGTTGCAGAGGAAAACACTAGAAGTCTGTAAGAAGTTAAATGTTTGGCTTTGTGTGGAGTTTTCTGTGTCACTAGAGGTCAGTAAGAAGTCAATTGTTGTTAGTAATTGGAGTCTTGATTAAAGTTTTGTGGTATGAGTTAAATAACGTTGGGTAATGGTTACGCAATTTTTACTTAGTTGTTTGCCTGGGCAGAACGCAGTTTTTGCTTCTGCATTGTGGTGATTTGTTCTAACTTGTCCAAGCTTGAATCATTGCCTCTGCATTATGCAATCAACACTTGTATGCAATGGGTCATGTGGTTGATGTTGCGGGGAGGACTCTACATATTGATAAAGAGTTTGAAATGTTTTGCTTTATTTGCAACCATGCCAATAGAGGTTGGTAAGTCAATTATAGATTGTCCAAAGTTTTGTGACATGAGTTATTTACATGTAATATTGTATAACTGCAATAATTGCGAAAGATTTGTCCGGGCTTGTGTAAAGTTTTGTAATATGGGTTATATAATATTGTATGAAGGTTACATAATTCTTACGCAGTTGTCTTTGCTTCTGCAATCAGTTGACTAGTCCAGTCTTTCCCAAGGTTGGACCCTTGGCTCTGAGTTGTGCAATCAACTCTCTTTATATAAAAAGCTGGGTTGTAAGAACTGCAGTCATTCAACAAAATTGGCATTTACAAGTGTGAAGTATACGACAAAGTCTTTACCGTAAAATCAAACTTGTCGACACTTGTGAAAAATTCACATGATACAAAAGAGTGCCACGAATGCGAGTCATATAGAAAGTTTTCTAGAGGGTGGAACATTTGGCATAAAACAAGCGCTCATTTTAGGTGTAGTGAAAAGAAATATCTGAAATGCCACAAACATTTTTCAAGAGCGCACAAGCGGTGTAATATTGAATGCGAATAATAAATTTTGCATTTTTAAGAGAGACAGGAAGTTGCCATTCGATTTTCATATTTCTGACCATTATTGAAGGTTGCGGACTTGAAGGTAAACGCCCAATCTCTTTAGCTAAACCACCGCTTAACACCACCACAAAACAATGCCAAAATTTAGTGTGTAAAATTATACGACTTTTTACTCAAGTTTAGGTGGCTCATTTTGGACTAAAATGGCAAGTAACCTCGTTAAATTTGAGGATCCAAGAATAATTTTTATTCTTCCATTTTAACTGCTGTGTTACAATTACTGATGGGCAAAGTTGTTTTGGTGTTTATTTTAGTTGCAACATTTAAAATCTCAAAAGTAAAAGCGCTTCGCTCAGGCATTGTCAGAGCACGTGTTCTCTTGAAAAAAAATTTTAAACTACAAGTGCCCGGAGTTACCAAGCAACGGAAAACAAATTTCTTTTCTAGATTAAGTGTCCTCAATGCTTCCCAACACTGGCTAAAAAAATTAGGATACATTTTTTCTGGCAATCAATTGGAAGGCACCAGCGGTCAAATCGCTTTTGGGGACCACATGGACTCGTTTTCAACAAAGGCACAGAAGAAATGAATAAAAGCGATCAGGAAATTCGCTGAGAGAAGGACTTACCGGATCAGGAGCCAGAAGAGAATTTAAAAATGAAGATTGTGGCTTCCATACTGAAAGATATTTAACAGCACAAACAATTATTCTATCACTAGCCTACAGATTGTTTATGGACAATAGCTTAAGACTGGAGAACTATGCAAAGTGCCATGATCGCATCAAACATTTTAATATTGCTTAGAGCAAAAAACGCCTGTATTTGCTTCAGGATTTCACGCGAACTTCGAATCACCTTTCACCTCTCAGACATCTTTATGTGCTTGTTTGAGCGAGTTCGTGTAAATTTAGTTTTTGTTTGTCGCACCTCGGAACTCTGCTGCAAAACCTGTAAAGCCATAAAATATATCTTTTTTCACCACAAACGCTTGTGCAAAGTAGATCAAGCTGCCTACTTTACATGTTTATAAGAACTCCCAACTTTTTAGGCAATTGAGTGCGGTCTGTAATTTTTTATTTTTTGTAAGCCTTATCGAGTAATCAAAAAGTTAAATTGTAAAAGTACCGAATCGCATTTTGACCTAAATGCAGTTGACCCTTTTCAGGCAGTAAACGTGTTTGTGTTAACTATCTGACAAAATATGAGCCAAAGAAATAATACCGAAGTTCTGTTTACAGATGTACTTCTGTACTAATCATTCGGTGATAAAAATTGTCATGATAAAAGTATTTAAATCGACCAATTTTGTGTCAACTGCATTTAGGTTGAAATGTAACTTAGGTAATTTTAGAACGCAGCTCTTCAATTGGAATTTGTGAGGGTGGACTACCTAAAGCCAGTGGCGTTGGCAGTCAGGTCCACGAGGCACCTATGTGTCTGGGCAAGAATTTTTAGGGGACTAGGAGAGTCTACAATTGTGCTTTTCTCCCCACTAAAAAAGTACAAAACTCAATCCCAAACAAGGTCTTCGACTCAAACAAGGACACAACAATCATACTAATGACACTTATAGTGCTTTGATGCTTACTTCAATTTTTGGTGCTCCAACCCGGATAAGCCGCTCGACGACCCTGACTAAAACCTTAAGGATTATGGACGTTTTGTGGCAAAGTATTTGGGTTTTTCTAAAAAAAGATTTTCATGGTTTTTTGAAGGAATGCTGTGGTTGAGAGAACCTTTGTTTTTAATATTTGTGCGCTTTAAAAACTAAAAATGCTACCAAAAAAAAGGTTGCTAGTTTCGGCCCGAGCGTGGCATAACTTTACCACAAAAATACCCAAAATCTTTTGGTTTACGAGCACAATAAGCATCTTGTATGTAAACAGAACGCCTTTTTCAAAACAACAATGATGCAGAAACTTCGTAGATTTTGAAATCACAGTTTTGCAACTGTAAGTCAGCTTTTTGTATCGAACTTCCCGTCAACGATTTAAAATTTGTCCTCGCTCGAAAGCTAGGGCGTAGGACTCCCACACCCACAATGCAAGCTGATAGATTTAGATCAATGCAGCCTTCATTTCAAACCGAAATATGTGGACTGACAGCTCAACTATCAATGGTGGGAAGCCAAAGGGCCTTTGATGTATGTCCGGCCACGTAGCCTATATAAAGCAATTAAAAGTTTTGACTATCTTTCATGCCAGATTTAGGGAGGAAAATAAGATAGGTCTCGCATATAACAAACGAATATATTACGTATAACCGTGTATATCGGTTGAAAATTCTAATCAGATTGGTCTCCCATTCGTTTTAATGCATTTCAACCGCGCTTATAATGGATCTTCTATTGTATATAGGCTAACGGATAAATTCTTCATTTTGATTTGAGATAGAGACAAGTTAAAGTACCTCGTCTATAACGAATCCATTCATCGACGCAACCAACTACTGTTGATCGTGCATTTGCTATTTGAATTGGTTCGTTCAAGCTATTGATTAAATAAACAATTCACTCTCTCACTGGACAACACTTGCGCAACCAAAGATGCCATATGAAAGCAAAAGCTGATGACGAAAAGGGCATAGAGCTAAGCAAGCTATAACCATAGAGCATTTCTGTCAAGGCATGTTTACTACTTTGTAGGCTGATGCAGGTATCTAGGTCTTAACCTTTGCGTTCTTTGCCAGTTTATAAAAAATGTAATATTTGGCTATACCGTACAGTAGTCAATAAAGCAATACCTGAAAGTAGGCTATCGCGCAATTGTGTGAACCCGTTTTTAAAACCAATAGCGCGACTAAAATAGTCGTTTCTGAGTGAAATACAGTAGATTCCACTTAATTGGGCAGCCGGTTAATCGGGTCAGCCGTTTAATTGGGCCAAATTGTAAAGAACGAAATCCAATCAAAGATAATGGACTTCGTTAAATCCGCATAATCGGGTCACTATTCCGCTTAATCGGGCCCCAATTTTAGTCAGACATTCGCCTGTGTAATTGCAAAACCGCCACTGTAATATAATAGAACTCAATATCACAAAGCCAACTTTACTATGTAACAATTGAACAATACAGGCGCAACTTATTTTGTCATTTCATGCCCTTGGGCATCTTAATTGATGAGTTTTGTTGCAAATTTTTTAAAGACCTAAGCAGAAATGCCACCAAAAGATTTAACGATTGCTGAAAAGATTGTTGTTCTAAGAAAAATTAAAGAACAATCTAACACTAGTCATCGCCCGCTAGCTAAAATAACTGTGCCAAGACACGTGACTAATCGAGAAGCAAAGAAGTACATTGATGGATTGAGGATTTATTTTATGTAAGAAAGCAATAAAGGCAGTCCTATTGCTGCTCTCACTGCATGCTCAGATTTTGTTGAGACGCAGGCAATTAAAAAATCTTGACAGAGCACACTTGATAAATGTTTCCATTAACAAATAAGAACCTGTGCTCATTGCTTGTGTATGCGCATGCGTTTGTTTATTGTGTTGTTGTTGTTGTTCGATATCTGACCCCTACCGAGGGATGGGGGCATGGCGGAAGACCATGGAGCCCCAGAAGCCGGGCAACTCCCCAGGGTCTGGACCAGAGGTCGTAAAGAGATAGAGAGTCGCCAAAGAGTGAGCGGCGCAAAGAGTCCGTAGATGGACAGTGCAGAATGAGATGAGAGATATCCTGGGACAAGTGTCCACAGGCACTGCAGGAAGGATTCTCGATTCTGCCAATCCTAGAGACATAAGAACCTAACAGAAGGCTGTGTTCGTTGCAGCGTAGACGAGAGAGGACACAGCGAGCATGACGAGGGAGCACAAGTTCCTCAGTGGAAATCGAGGGAACCTGTGTGTCAAAGAACTTCGATGAGACAGTACGCCTCCAGTCCGAGAAAAGACAAGAGTGGATACGAGAGATAGGAGGAGAGAGACTACAAGGAATTGCTGAGGGCCAAAGAAGCGCTCCTCATCTGGCCAACTAATCAACCATGTCGTTCCCCGGGAGAAACGAGTGTCCGGGGATCCATTGTAGCCTGATAGAACAGAAGGAGAGAGAAGACAGTTCCTGCCAGATCTTCCAGAGAGTTTGAGATAAGAGGAAAGATAGAGGAGAGGACAGGGTGGCGAAGACAGAACGAGAGTCAGGTAGTAGGAAAAGAGAAGAGAAATGGCAGACTTGTTGGTGCTGCCGAGAGCAGCAAAGAGCATGCAGAATGGCGCAGGCTTCAGCGAAAAAACTTAAACATATTGGGCCTGCTGAAAAGGAAAGAGTGGCCTCAGTGCCACAGAGAGAACAGTTGGTAAGAACGCCCGAGTCGCTTTTGCCAAAAGGAAAAGGAACGAAGCCGTCTGTCCAGAGTACCAGATATTGAGGGGGGATAGAGTCAAGGTGGGCGAGAGCCGCACCTTGGCGAGAGTGAAGGGGATCAGAGTGAGAGCATGAAGTGGAAAGGGTGGACTCCACAGTGAACGAAAACAGATTCCAAGGAGGAAAGGGAGGGCAAGCAACAAGAGCCTCCCTAGAAGAAGTAAAAGAAAACATGAGCGGGTGAGTAGACGTAAAAGCTCTCCAGGACGATCTGCAGAGCCTTGGTTTCACTCCTAGTCTGGCCAAACCTGAAATAGGAAAAGAGGTAGGGAGACGAAGAGCTCGCTCATAAGAGAAAAGAGTGAAATGAGTCAGCGTGACTTGTAGGGGAGGTAAAGAAGCCTCGGTGAGTAGTAACGGGATAGAGGAGAACGGGAGGCAGCCCGTGATGGCGCGACTGGCCGCTCGGTGGAGGCGTTCCAATTTGATGAAATTGGTAGCACTTAGGAAAGGAAACCATCCGGGTGAAGCGTAAGTGAGAAGGGACCGAAGAAAAGATTTGTACAGAACAGAGAGAGACTCCTTAGAGGGACCCCATGACAAAGCAGAGATACAGCGTAAGGCCTTCACACGTGGGAAAAACTTGGCCTAAAGCGAAGATACATCCTTAGAAAACGAAAGAGTGCGGTCGAAGGTGACCCTAAGAAAAGTTGGAGTGGGATTAAAACGGAGGCGGGAGCCGATTAAGAGGAGGTTGGGCTGGACGTTAGATTGGTGGGGATTTACGAAGAAGAAGAAGGCCTCACATTTGCTCGGATTGAGAGGAAGACACCAGTACTTAGACCAGTGCTCCAATCGAAACAGAGCTCCTTGTGTTGCCTCCACCGCAGTAGGGACTAAGGGGGAGGAAGACCAAATGGCCAGATTGTCAACGTAAAGAGAGCAGCTGACGGAAGAAGGCAGAGAGGCCGGAAGATCATTATTGAAGAGAGAGAGAAACAAACAGGGCCAAAAACCGATCCTTGCGCAATACCTCGACGGACTCGAAAGGAATGACTTTTGTGATTTTGAAAAACCACACAAGCGTGCTTATCAGAAAGGAAAGATTGAGTCCATTGAGCAAAGCAAGGAGGGAGGCCAGTCGAAATAAGTTTGTGGTAAAGAGCGAGATGCCAGACAGAGTCAAAAGCTTTGGAGAAATCGATTGTAGACAGGATCGTCCGAGAGCCCGGCCTGGGTTTGTTAAACCCATCCGAAATGGACTGAGAAAGGTACAGAATTTGATCGAGTGTAGACCGTCCAGGGCGGAAACCGGTCTGGCGGGGAGACAAAATGGACTTAGATTCCAGAAAGAAGAGTAGACGGGATAAAACGATGCGTTCAAACAGATTTGATACGCAGGAAGTGAGAGAGATAGGCCGGAAGGAAGCAGGAGAGTCGAGAGGCTTTCCCATCTTGTGTATGGGAATAATAGAAGATGTCTTCCAGATGAATGGAAAGGAATGTGAAGACCAAGAAGATTGAAGATGTGAAGAAGAAAATCCATGCCAGAGCGAGGAAGGTGCTTTAGCATGTGATAGGCAACTTTGTCTGGGCCAGTGGCAGTGGACTAGGAGAGGTTGGAGGCAGGCGCATGAAATTCCGCGGGAGAGAAAGGAAAGCAAAAGGACGAGTGAGACTCCACAGGCCACGTGGCTCGACGGAGCTCAGAGAAGTAGCTTCTGGCTCTGCTACGCAGGACCTTTGGCTGAGAAACGGGAAAGTGCGATCTCAGGTAAGCGGCATAGACCGAAGCCAATTCCCTGGGAGAAGAACAGTTGGGAAAGTTAGGACAAAAGGAAGACGAGAGAGGAGAGCCAGCAATAGAGCAGAGAAGATAGTATACAGATTTAGGGTTAGATTTAGGTGAAAGATAAGAGCAAGTCGTCTACCATGCCTCAGCCTTGGCATTGGCGATGACTGACGAGGCGCGTCGACAAGTGGTGATGTAAGCCTGGCAATCTTCATCACTTCTGTGAGCGACAGCGAAAGCCTTGCGTCTTTCACTAACTGCTTCTTCCACCTCAGCAGACCACCAGGCTTTAGGAGGGCGTTTGATGCGGCCGAAAGGAATGGAAGATTTGGCAGCATTCAGTGCCAGAGAGGTAAAGAGAGCAGCAGCAGAGAAAAGAGAAAGAAACGAGTATTCCTCTGCAGAAGGACAGTGAGAGTCAAAATAGGTGGCAAACCCATTCCAGCGAGCTTTCTGAAAATTGAAGGAAGGGGGACGCTCGTTGGAAAGAAGAATTGGCAGATGGTCAGAACTCAGGTCCTGAAGCACCCTCCAGGAGCAAGAAAAGGCAAGAGAAGAGGAAGCGAAGGAGATGTCAGGAGAGGAGCGACTGCAAGAGGAGCGATGGAAAAGGGTGGGTGTGTCGGGGTCATTGAGGGGGAGGAGGTCAGAAGAGATAACCCAGCCGAATAGTTCCTCCCCTCGGGGGTCAGAAGTACCTCTCGAGTCCCAAAAGGGGTGATGGCAATTGAAATGCCCAAGAATGAAGAGATTTCTGGAGGAGGGAAGAATGGAGGGAGAAAAGGAGTCGGTTTTGCCATCCGTTGGGGATGAGCGAATAGAGGGGCGTACACATTAAGAAAAGAGAGCGAGGAGGAGTTGTTAAGAGAGATATTGACCTCTACATAATCAGAGTAGGGATCGAGCGAAGAAAGGGAGGAGGTGGAAAGTTCAGAAAAGGATAGGCCCTGCCTGACGAAAATGATGACGCCGCTGCTGGCGTGTGTGGCATCAGGAGAGAGAATGCCAGACCGGGAGTGGGTGCGATCAGAACGCAAAGCAGAGAATCCAGGAATACGGAAAGAGGAGTTAAAGATTGGATTCCTGGATACAGATAAGGTCGACAGGATGGGACGAAAGAAAGTAAGGTAGTTCAGTGCTCTTGGCTCGAAGACCTCCAGCATTCCATTGAAGAACCCTGAGAGAGTCAGGGGGAGGAGACAGGAGCCCTAGAAGGACAGCCAGGAGCAAGGGATGGTGGTGAAGGGGCAGAAAGAGGAGATATAAAATGGGCAGGTGACAGATAAGAAGTTTGGAGGCGAGAAAGCAGCATCATTAGAGGGGGGCCAGATTGTACAGTGGAGGCATACATGTCGGAGGAGTCCGAGGAGGGAGTTACAGTGTTACGGCAGGGCGGGAGCTCCAAAAGTGAGAGCTGCCAAGAGCTCTGAATTTGGAGAGGGGAAGTTGTGAGCACCCTAGATGGACCCATTTGGCGCAAGTACAGCATTGCACTGAGTTGCCCCGCCAGGTCACATTTTAGCGCACAGAAAGCAAGGAAAGATGGGGCCAGGGTTGGGATGGACGTTGCCGCTCATCAAGAGAAGAAGAAGAATGAGGAGAGGAAGAAGGGCAAGAAAAGAGCAGGAGAAAAGAAAAAGCAGGCGACCGATGTTGAAGAAGCTGTGTGCTATCCTACTGCGGTCGTTCAGGGAGCAGCATAGCGAAAAAATGAAGGGGAGTGTTCGGGGTAACTGGGACCCCCGGAAAGGCCAACAGCCATTTCGATCCAACCCAAACGAGGTCGGGGACCGCACCATCACGTTGAGACGGATGTTGATTGGGGACGTTTGTTTATTGTCGTAAAGACAATGACGTTATGTCAATTTTGAATAACCGGGCGAAATGTTGCTTGTCCCGATTAAGCGGAATCTACTGTAAGCCTTAAAATTAACTCTTGTAGTGCCAAACGTGAAGGCCTAATGAGCCTACACGGTGTGCTTAAGACTCAATTCCGAATAATTATTGCTGAATTCGACTTGTCCGTTACATGCGAGATTTATTGCATTTTTCTGGATATTCTATTTGTTAGTTTTACGAGCTTTCATTGAGATCACACCCTGATATTGAACTATGTATGAAGTTTCGCGCGTAACTTTTTGATGGGAAAAGTGGTTATGCGAGTGACGAGTTTTCCCATTATTTTGAAAACCTCGAACTGAAACTTTGCTGCTGCGTGAAGTTGTCTATTTTTACTTAAACGCACGCGTAAGCTTTGCGAAATCGCCCTAAGCTTCTTGTTTTAAAGTACTTGCTTTTGAAAGTACAAGTTGTCAAAACCAAAGCCTTAAGCTTCCTTCGCTACACAATTGCTGCTAACACTCGTAACAGAACGCAGCACGGCAAAGCACTCGCTTGCAATTGTGGGGTAGCTGGTTCCATTCTCGTGCAGCCACGTCCTTTTTCTGCTTGGTTGACGGTCGCACCATCGTGACAAAAATGTACAGCACCAGCAGTATTGGTAACTCTGAAGGGGGTTTGAACACAATTTATTCTACGTATCATTTTAAGAAAATTATCCGTGACTGAAGAGATGAACTCTTTCTCTACTTTGAAGCAAATCTACCTAAAAAACCAAACGAATAAAGTCTACGCTGTGCACACACATCAGATCTTGATTTTTATCCAGCCATTTTTGTGTTTGCACAACAATCAACAGAACAAAGCCGACCCCCTAAAAGAAAATTAAAACACAGTCCAGTAATTTTTAAGTATGGGGACATCCCCAGGCCAATTCTTAAGAATTGATGAGAAAAAACTCCAAAAATAATCGCAAGTTTGCACCAGTTACAAATTACAGAAAAAACACAATTTTAAGCTTAGCTGCGATCAAAGCAATGTACACAAACAACAGCAACATCAGCAAATTGCAACAGACGTCACTACAGGTCAAACAGGGGTCACCACAGGCCAGTTCGAGGTCAATATAGATTACTTCTGCTGGAAGTATTTTGGTGGTTTTCAATTGACTAATTCAAAAATTTTGTCCTAGTTGAAAACAATGCATGTGTCTTGTAAAATATAAAACTCGCTTACAGACAACGATGACATGACCGACCGACATATAGGTCGTTAAATAGTACAGTACACTAAGTCTCGAAAGACGCAGTCAAGATGCAACGTCAGATTTTATATGAGCCGTAGGGCATAAAAGGGCAAACGCAACTCTTTTGGTCTGTAAAAATCTGGAATTGCTTGAACAGACCCATTTTGGGGCTCCTTGTAGCGCCCCTCATGACAACAAGAAAGACTTCTGGCCCTCTCTTGCCGCTTTTGCAAGCCGCTGCCGCATCACCGCTTCGCTAGAATATTCTGGAAGTTTAAGATAGTTGACGCAGGTCATGACGGAGGGCAGGTATTCGTCGGGACTGTGTCCTTCCTCACTCGACTTTCGAACGATCGTTAGTTGAGGATGCAGAGCACGTAGACCTGAAAAGCAATTCGAAACAAAATTTTCTCCGCCGGAAAGTTATGCATAGAACTTCGTTATCCGGTTCGTAGCCGTCACCACTGCTACCATAACGCAAGTTAGCGGCTGGTAGTGCAACCAAACTGGAAATTTCGACATCAAGTGCCATCGTCAGGAGCACAGCGTCGCTCGTGTGTAGTCAGCCTTCTACAAAAAAAAAGCAGCACTTACCACCAACAGGAAGATGGGGACTACCAGTCACAAACTGGAGAAAGGAACGTTGCTCTGTGACGTCATACTGCGATAGGACCCGGAAGAGCGTTTTCACCACCTCACTCTCGTGGGAATATCCGTGATCAGTAAGACAGCAATCCGCTAGCTCCCGTTCCGTCCAAGGTTGGTAACGAGCTCCGCAAAACAGCTCGTCCAGCTGAAAAACAGTTTTAACGAGTCGAATCGCTGTTTATTTTGTGTTATGGCGTGGGATACACATAAATGGCGTAACCTATTAAATTTAACAAAGCAAAATCAACTTAACATCTCCATGTAATCGTAGCTTGAGACTTCGTCTTAATGCACATCAACTACACTTAGCTAAATGCGCATTTAAGAATTCTACCTTGCACACCATTACACATTTAATATTATCAGCTAAAATATAATTTGAAGTATACTTTAGTAAATAATAATTTGAATTTATATTTTAGTTAGTCTACACCTATGCTACACGGTCAAGTTAGACATCCAACCATCTCCTTCCTACTCGGAGCTCAGATGTCGTATAACATGTTCCAGCTCCGTGGTTATTGGCAATTTCAAATTAAAATTGGCTTTAAGTTCATCTAACTTCAGTTTGGTTTTAAATTTTATTGGGGAGGATGTATGCTGACGCGACCTCGGTCCTTCCTGCAGGTGGAACGAGTACAACAGTTTATACCTCTTCTGGAAAAAAGTAATCGATATAACGGAGCGGAAAGACGGATTGAAATCCATCTCGAAGTGCTTCCAGTTGATGATGGACTCCTTCCATTAACGTCCAATGCGCAATTAGCTAAAATAAAATTCGAATAATAATTTAAGCAAAAAATAATTCAAACGTGTGACCTAACTATAAGCTGCGATGTTGAAGCTTTTTATAGCTTATTTATTAGCAGTGTGTGGGGTCCAACGCCCAAACCTCCCAAATAACAACCAGATTACACATTTGATTTTCTAGACACCTTTTCAATCACAAGAAATCAGAAAACTAACTGCTTGACATTTGCGACAAGGTATTCATATTTAAATCTTGCAAGGGTTGCCAAGAGCTTTGATGAGTTATAATGAATGTTTTTCGCACAGCAATTGATAAAATAGCAACCCACGTTGCTATACATCAAAACAAAATGAAATGGAAAATTAGTTTAAGCCGTGTATCACACTTTGAAGCTTTATAAATTGACTTACAGACAAATATTTATCGATGTTGTTAATTGAAAGTGACGTTTTCGACCCTCCCTTCATTAGTTCAAAGTTAGGAAATCCTGGAAGAAGGAAATCAAGTCCTAGGTCCTCCAGACTGCATCCATCCATGGTAATCGAAGATATCTTGTCCTCTTTGTCATTCTGAAACACCAAAGACATTGAGGCATTTAAAACTTTCCTGATTGTAATAAAAATAGCCTGGGTGTTTGAGCCCAAACATTTTTACAACTCCCCAATGGGCATCATCGGCATTTTGCTTGTGAGTCTCTCTTCCTTGAGATTGCATGCAACCACACCAGCAGTTCATGCTGCAATCTCAACCGACCTCACGCTAGAGGAAAACGGAAATCCATCTTGGGTCAGCCATAAACACAAAATGCGGACAGGTTGACCAACCAGATCAACAAGATGAACCGACGTTAGCGGGCGCCTACAAGGCCTTTCTTACGACATGCTGAGTAAGCAGCATCACTACTCTAACCAGTCCATAGGTATCCTCAGAAAATACTCGAATTAAAACCTCACTTGCGCATCAAAGTCTTGATGCAAACGCAAATTGTTAGCAGTAACGATTATACATCGGTTCATCATCAGTAGAAAGATTGAGAAAATCTATCAGACCGATCCTGGTAATATCTCTTGTGACCTATTTTCGATTACGGACCAAATAAAACCATTGCAAATGGGTTTATAGTATTTATAACTAAGTTTGTTAACTTTTTGTAATAATGCGTTTCAATAATAATGTCTACCCACTTTTACAGCGTTTTACTTACTGGTGCCTCTTGCTCTACAACTTGTTTTTGATAGAAGACATTTTTGAGCTTGTTGAAGGTTAGCGTGAACACAGGGTCAACTTGCTCCAAATCAAACCAACTAATTTCGTTCTCTTTTCCTAAAAGCCACTTGTAGCATACAATGCTCAGAGGGATGTCAACCTAAAAGCAACTTTAATCTTAGAAATAGTTAATGCAACTTGTCCTGCCTAACCGAGATTAAAGCAGGCCTGTCGGTATCTGTCATAAGTATTTTGCATGGTAGGAGCTGCAACAGATAAGGAAATTTCAACATTCTCCTCGTTATTACTGTCGATAAATTAAAAATTGCGTGTCCAGTGAAACAAAATTTCTGGGTTTTTTTCTTGGAAACGGCACTTCACCTAATCTTTGATTGCAGTAGGCCTCTACGACGGGTAGAATGTTCAGCCCCACCACCTGTCGGTCAAATACGCACGGAAGCATTCAACAAATGCCTTGGCAAAGAACACAACAAGCATACTTGTTGGCTTCGTGCGCTATGCAGCTTTTCCTGTGACCAAAAGGATAAAAATATGGCTCATTCACAATGATACTCTTCAGTCCTCACCATTCTTCCGTCCATTGCACTTTTCGCGAGTAACTTTCCCAAAAATCGAAATTTGTTTTTCACTTTTGAAATTGCACTAAACTTTGTGCTGCGCCCAATCGGGATTGGGTATAGGCCAACGGGCGAGTGCACGAAAGTGTTATTGGGGACTATGGGGACCTCTTCCTCTTCAACTATATCGGAAAGCTTTTTTGCCAACTTCTTCAACGATGCAGTCTCGTTGCGATTGCTCTCTGCCAAAAAATTATCAAATCAGTTGCAGCACAGTAGAAATGTCCCAAGCTTCATGGCACATTGTTTGGGATATATCCCTAAAATAATTTCTTGGTACAAGAGTTTCATGCACTATAGCTTTTCGTAGCACTCTCATGACGCTATCGCATCAAATGGAGAAGGCGTCATTGTTGAGAACGACACGAAGAGCTCCTGGCAAAAAAGCCAATATCGAAACAATATTGAAAAACAAAAGCATAAGTAGTACCATCAGTATCCTAGAAAAAGGCTACCCTCAATAAAGATTAGCTTGTTAATCGAAGTCTGATGATGAATGCAGGTGATAAGTAATAGATGTATGCTGCATCAACAACTGTTGCCACTTAAACGCCTTTAACCAAAATCACAAAACAATCTTTATTAACCTATTGTACTTGATTTTTCGTCGGATCGCCACAATCCAAGTTCAACTTTTTGCAGTTCATGACTTGTAAGAGTGTAAAATTCCAAAGTGGGACCCAGCCCAGTACCTACTTCCCCTTCGTACTGGACCTCCAGCAAGGAACGAGAATTTCCGTAATCCTGTAGGATCTTTTCTGCTTGATGCAGCAAGCTTTCACGCTTGACTACACACTAAAAAAGCAACGCTCAATTCAACTTTTACCTTACATATAATTAAAAGTCTCCGAAAGGAGATTTGAAGTACGATTCATGACACATGTCTAACCTATAATTATTCTGCATATCAATAACAGCTAGCTGCTATAAGGATGATAAATATGCAAATCAATCGAGCTCAAACAAGATCGGTCGATTCAAAAGCAAGGATATAAATATAAAAAACTAATAAAAGGTAAATTTCGTCTGATTAACACAAAAATATCGGACTCTTCTTTTAGAGAAAATGAGTTTCCATGGTCTCTAGATCTGCTATCCATTAGACATAAAAGATGGAGGGATTTATGCAAAGCTCGCACATTTCGTTGCTTTATAAAACTAAGCAAAGCGACTCCAATCTTACCTTCTTCTTTTCAATCTTTGGAACAAAGCGGTGGGACGTGTCTGAGCTTAATGATGACGAGGGCGCGCTAGATGAAGGGGTGTTTGTATCTGGTAGAGCCCCGATGTCGTAGAGGTACTGCATAGCTCGGTCACGGTCGAACGACACGATACGGAAGAGAAGCTGTCGCGTTTCAAATGACAGCACAAACGAACACGAGTGTGCTAGCTCACTCAACCACGGAGGTAGTTCACCAGTCATAATCATGAGTGGGTCTGAAGACAAGATTACGTCAGTTGTGTCACTTATTCTCCGATTGTAGAAACTTTTTACGCGGCGCACACTTTCCCACGAGACGTGAGCACTGACAATGCTTTGGTTAAGAGCAAAACTTGCAATGTACTTGATTTTTAAATCCAGATTCACAAGACGTCACATGGAGGTTTTTGCTCGCCGCTTAAAGGACTTGAGCTATTTGTTAAGTGAAACATCTAAAAGTGCAACTTTTTTGAACATTAACTTTTTCTGAGCAATCTTTTAAGACTATTTTCTTGGCGCACCATTTTTCTAACCAAAACTTTTGGCTTTCAAATGTTCAACTCGATGTTTTTGTACTTTTACGCCTGTTGAATACATTTACTTTACAAATTTAAATGTTGTGCGTTTGATTTTCAGGGGGGGAAATCAGTTAATCCAGGCTCCCTGCGACGCCCTTGAAAAATTAAAACGACGCCTCAGGGAGCCGCGACCCACAGATTGAGAACCGCTGCTTTAATCTAATGTCGATTTTTCCAACTGTCATAAGTATTTCTAGCCGTTTTTTCCGGTCATTTTCGTGTTCTACCAGCAAAAACATTGAAAAGGCGAATGGAAAAAACTTATAATGGATTTACATGATAGAAGTCTGCGCGCGATTTTAAAACGGCACTCGGGAATAAAAAGTTTGATAAACACTGTTACAATGTTGTCCAAGGAGCACGACACCTGTTTTCAGACTGGCTTAGCAGTTGCAAGAACTGCTGGCACAGTGCGCTGCAACTAAGCATCGACAGAGCCTTCGGGCACTAAAGGACATCATTGCAAAATCCGTGCAAGCAATGCTCTATCCATTGTATCCTATGACTTTGAACTGAACTGGCGAACTGTGAAAGGCGTAGTACAACGAAACTAAAGCTGTACGCCTTCAATTAATGATAAGCAGCCACTTCTTCTGGGATTTTTGTCTTGTAGACTGGCAGAAAGCGACAGTAGTGATAAGGCATGGTCTACGCCCGTGCCAAGAGCAGCTTAAGTTGCACGAAACCAGGGGTCGGCAAACTGCGACCCGCAAAGGCATTCTATCCGGCCCACCGAGCCCTTTTCACAATTGCAGACCAAATGTATAGCGCAGCGTTTTCTTGAGACATAGCCACTTTGACCAACTAATTTGATCGCGAATAGCACAGTTGGTGACAGCGATAGAGGTGATGACCTTTTTTTTTGGAGATCACCTACTTTTCGGGCAACATACGTGGGCCAAAGTTAACTCAAATTAAGTTGGAAGTAACGGGTAAAACGTGCTAACTTTGGCCCACGGGTCCTTAAAATATCAGCAATATGGCCCTCCATGGGAAAAGTTTGCCGACGCCTGCGCGAACGAAAGCCTTGCGCGGCTTGCGACTGGACCAAAATAAAACAAGCAAAAAGCTAAGCTGCCCTTGGTCTCACTGTATATTAGGTTTAAACCAAGTTGCTAGACTTGTTTTCGAGTTTTAAGCTTCAATTTGCTTCGTATTACTTTCATTAAATTTACTGCTAGTTAGAATCTGCCAAGCAGAAAAATCATCGAGAGGCATTTTTTCCAACGAGGACGACGGTGAAGTTATCGTGAGATGCAAACTCACGACCGTAGTCACCATAAAATGGCGCTCTGTCCCACAATATCACGTTGCCGAAGTTGCGCGTGCATAAGATAATGTTTCTGCTGTAATTCTATCAATACATCGATCATACCTTGTAACTGGCGGTGCGCTTTTACTGATAATTTACTATTGACATAATCAGCTTTCGGTAGGAGTTCCCGGTCACTACGAAGACAACTTGACGAGTAAAGACTATGCCAGTGCACGGTAAGGCCGAATAAAACTCGCATTAAACACAAGACCTAACAAAATGTAAAATATGAAACAATAAACGCTTTTAAAAGTACACGTTTGGTTTTGTAACGGAGACAAAAATTTAATTAAATCACGAGATGAGTGGATATTACGAGACGATCTTTTCGGTCTCTGTTATGGCGGTGGTGCAAGCCATAATTTAAAATCCAAGCGTGAACTTGAACGCTAACGACATCACTCAACTCGCAGATGCAACACTGATGCATACACACTGATTCCGCATCGATGTGTACTAGGAAAAGATACTTTTCGACGACTTAGCTGCCGTACTTATCAACAGGTAATCAAGCATATAGGCTACATGGCGCTTCCAAAACCGAGCACCTTTGCATTAAGACATGATGCATGCGGGAGATGCTGAAACAACCACACAACATGACTTCTAAAGAGTGCAACATTGCCACTGTTTTACGAGAACAATAAACAAAATTGATCCCACCTCTTTACTGGGATCCACCTTTATTGTGTCGTACGCTGAAAACGAAGTGTTCAAATATCGATCCAATGGTCTCTTCAAAGGAGTGACTATTCCGTCTATAAAAAAAATCAGTAGTTGGAAAAAAGCATGCTGCTTTACATAAAATTTACTGTCGCTTATCAAGGAATGGGTATTTCAGACTACCGAATCCGGAGGAATAGAAAAAAGAGGAATTCTAAACCATTCAATTTCTAGTTTAATTTAAGCTGAACAAATAGGGTTTGGATTTTGTGTTCCACGAGGGCTTAAGTAGAAAGTCCAGCCGAAAGTTTACACTTTTCACATAGACTTAAAATCATTAAGACGTTCGTCATTACGATTTACTGGCACATAAAAAAGTGGTTTATTTTGCTATCTGGCCTTTCATTAATCAGAGCGCATCATCAAAAGGCCAGACATTTACATATCCTCATTGTGTTGCTTAGCAATTAATGCTCTAATCGCGCTTCATTGCTGTTTAAACATGCCGCATAATAAATTGTTTTTTTCTTTGTTGGAAGGCAAAATAACACAAAACAGGATTCGGGATTCCGTATTTGATTTCGGAATTCCGTATTTGATTTAACTAGTCCAGGTTAATTCCGAAAATCATATCATAACCCAACGTCAACCTTTACATTTATGGAACATTTTACGCCACTTGTACGCAAGCGCTATACCGTTTTTAAACTCTTTTTCAGTTATGCGCACGACTAAGCCCTTGTTTTGAATCAGATTTTGATAAGTTAGCGAGTCATTTTTGATGCCATTCTTGTAAATATTACGAAGTTTACGGAAATTCTGTCTGAGCGTTTGAAACAAAATAAAATCTATTCGCTTCAAAAGCTATGATATCAAGTAACTTGAACTTTTACCAGAGCGTGGAAGATATTTTTTTATTCCAGCATTTTGTTTCGCAAAAAAAACAAACCAGTTGATGGACAGTATACTACCATATCGACTTTACACCAGTTTGTATCTAACTGGCATCTATTGTCAGAGAAGAAGACAGTGGTATTACTGTTACGACCCTAACGTCATAACACAACTGCTTTTGCCTTTTATACAAAGTTAGGAACGATGGCTAAGTTAAGACGAAAAGAGGAACAGCAAAAAACACAAAACCTTTTGCATTATCCTTCATTTCCAAAAGCCACTCAAAAAAGTTATAAATGCCAAAATTATGCCTTGACCAGACTTGTAGTTGAGATAAACCAACTATTAAGGACTGATCTTAGTCTACAACAAAGCATAAAAAAGTTGGATTCTTGAGGCTTCTCACTTACGTTGATACAGAGCATCATTTCGCTTGTGGGATTTCGGAGACACTTTTTGGCTCTTCTTGTTGCCACCTGATGAATTGTTTTGCCCATCAAGGTCTGGTAGTAGCTTGTAACTAAAAAATAAAGACCTGCTTATTGGCCTCCTGCTTCCTGTGGTCGAAATGGCTAAGTAAAACAAACGACCAGGCTTCATATTCCAAACTCTATCTGTCAATAAGAATTTGTTCATCGGGTTGGGGTGAAGTGACAGCTATTTTAAACCAGTCACTAAAACAGAACGATAGCCCCACCATCAACGCCAATTGCCAACGAGACGCCTCTTATGACGCGCTAGGTGGGCAGCTTCATTTTGGTTAAGCACCGGCAAAAAAACGTTATCGTTGATGTACTTAAAAGGTGAATTGTATAATGAAAAAGACACTAAGTCGCTCGACAAATCGAACAGACATCTGCTACAAAACACCTATCACCGTGCCAATCTGCACATGCATAACAAGTTAAGTCATGCTAGAAAGAAATTTCAAGAGCACGTGAGAAGAGGTTGTTTACAACAACATAGTATTGCAACAACGCTATTGTGTTTAACTGTGCTAACACAGCAACAACAGTGTTATTGCTGTTCCTCGCGATAAACCACGGCATAAGTCAGTTATCCAAGTTCACAACAAAAACCTGACCAAGATCACGCTAAGGCAAAGCAACAGAACCTTTAAACTTAGTTTTGAACACAAAATTACAACAAATAGACCCATCACCAACAAGGTGAGCAGCCATTGCTGTCGACACAATGGATGAGCATCTTCTTTGTTCCAACTCGGTGCATACAGCAAAGTTAGTCAGTAGAGTTTACGCCATAGGTGAGGAGTAAAAATTTAAAGTATGACGCACGACATAAACCTCAAACCTGACCTTTTACTCCAGATAAAACTTAATATCGCAACCTTATCTCTATAAGTAAAATAGTCAAAATTTAATCAACTTACTATATAGTGTGCGTTGTGTTCCACACGTTCGTACTTGATACTGAAAGTAGTTCATCGTCTGTGTCACGGTCAGATGACATTAGCAGGATGGGAGAGCGACCAATACTTTCACTGTAATGCTTCACAGCCTGTTCAACAAAAATTAGTTACCGAAAGTCGCCGGAGCGCGAAGATAGGCTCTTGCCTTCACAGCAGATTGTTTGGGTTTAAATTTCCCATAAGCTGCATATTTATTCATCAAAGAAAACTCGCACGCTGATCAAAGTCTGATGCAAAAGCAAGTGGATAGTAGTAAACGATAAAAATTCACGGTATCGGCAAGATATTACCCTTAGTAGATAGCACTAAGGCCGTACTCTTAAATATAACAGGGAACAACGTAAAACTATTTTTTAAGGTTTACACTGCAGGTGCAATCCTATAAAGCAGAGGTGCGCCGACTTTTTGGAAGGCGCGCTAATTTTACTCTAGTGGATAATTCAGCGGGCCATTGTGGCAGAGTTTTCACAATGAAGAATTTTTTTCTTTAGGAGATCGATCTCACAAGGGTGAACATTTTTCAGCGATTACCTGATTTTAGGGTGATCAAACTCAAATGCGCGTAGTAAAGTAAAAAGTAACGACGATTTTTTAAAAAGTAAAAGTAACGACTATTTTTTCTCATTTGTTTCAAATCAACCTCAAAAGGTTATTGTGAAGCGAAGACCTGGACGGGAATCGATCTCTAGAAGCGAATCACAGGTCATGTCCTTTCGCGAGCACCACAATTTGATGATGTGGGCCAGCAGTTTGCACACCCTGCTCTACAAATTAATAACGCAAGTATGCAAATAATTATCGTGCATACTCGCGTATAGGTCGCACCCCTAGTTTGTGCTTGTCAAAGTGGGTATTTGTGGTTGATAGTCTATAAATCACACTGTAATATGGTAAGTTTCACGGCCATTCATCTTTTTTCAATATTCATCTTTTTTCAAAAATTTATTTATAAATATCATGCTGTCAGATTTCATAATGTAAACATAATATACATAAAAAGAGTTTCGCTTTTACAATTGTAAATACTTTTATGATTTGAACCGATTCTATGCATATCCCTTGACAAGAGTACTGGTGTTTGTATTTATGTCCATTGTATAGGTCGCACCTAAAATTTTGACTCAATTTTTTGGATGAATAAGAGCGACCAATACGCGAGTATATACGGTAGTAAGTCGTGGCGTTTTGCCACGCAGCTACTGCAGTTATGGTTGGATGCACAAACGGCGTGCTTCTAGCAGTGTTGGGTTGAAAGGCAAGGTTTTCACTGATGCATAAAAACGCAGAAATAGCAGAATGATGAGCAGTACTCATAGCATTATTTGGTCTTAACATTATCTTTATTCGTCTACATATTTATCTTGTGGTAACAGGAACACATTTCCACGGAACAATTTGTGTTGAAGCCAGCAGAGTTACCAGTACTGCTGGCACAGGTATTTCTGCCGCACATTCTGCAATCGAAGTTAAGAAAGTGCCTCTTCAAGGTACAACCACGCAGAGAAACAGCATTCAATCAACTACCTGATAAACTGTCATATTGTATGGTAGCTTGTGGCTGCCGACATAGAGTTCCAATCTGTGTTTCGGAGCATTAGTAGAAGTGCCTGATGGAGTGGAGGATCCTAAAGCAAAATACATTATTAAAACCAGAAGGAATACCAAGCAGACACAAGGAATGTTGGATCTGGACGGACAGTCAAGAATTGATTTTGGTTCTATCCCTACAGGCCTACTCTTGTACTATGCTTGGCAAGGAGTCCATTGTTGCGGGCTTCTTGAGTTTGCCTTAACTGCTGTGCATTTGGAAAACTGATTTAAATGGATGGGAGTTAACAACTAGCAGCTGGATATTTGAGCCAGACTTAATTCGTCCATCAGCCAAGCTCGCAAGCAAAACTCGAAATTGAAATGTGAACCCCAATGTTGTAGTTTTCAAGGCTAAAATTCGCAATTAAACATACGACATGATAAGAGCATGAAGGTAATATGACCTGCAACCCCGAGTTCAATACCAGCGTGATTAATGCATCTTGGGAAAAAGTACTTAACAACATATCCCAGAGTAAGATGTACACGCACTGTGTCAGTAGACTGCCAACTCCAAAGCAGGCCTGACCACAAGATCAATTCACAACTGTAAAATATTTTCTGTAACTGGACGATAAACACCTGATGCTAATGGGTGTAGCATGCCCATATCGTCATCATCATCATCAACTTCAATATCATCCTCCGAGTCCTCTTCTTCCATGAGCATGAAGATGTCTCTCTTATCAGATTGATTTTTATCGTCATTTGTAGCTGTACCGTAGCCCCTTGTTATCAAGTACCGTTCTATTGCTTGCACTAAAGCAAGAGGGTCCACCTGTATTACAAAAGCATTAAAGAGATTTCCAAAGGGGAATCAAGCAAGACTTACCCGAACTGGACCACTATGCCACTGCTTCCCTTTCGAACAATCAGGGTGCCTCTGCAATTGGCATTTGAGTTGATGCTTGGCGAAGAAGTTTAAGGCCTGGGAACCTCTGTAATTCATATAAGTTGTAACTAAATATTTAAATAAAAAGAAACCTAGTCGTTTGTTTGGTATCGGTAAATTTGGCCTTTTGGGCAATGCTTGGGAAGTCACTGCTTGATCAATTATGAAGTAATGCTCAAGGTAGTGCAAATAGAAATGCGTTCTTTGAAGGTCGATTGTGGTCAGCGGTTTACAACCGGATACCCCCGGCTGCGAAAACAGTTACGGCGATGACGAGTTGGATGGTCGTTGGGAAGATGGCGCGATAAACCATGTGTAAGTATCGTGATCAAAGACATGAGAGTTGATCGCTCAGAGCTTTCATTGAGTGGCCGGAGTGAAACCGGCTTTATTTTCAAGCTCATCCTTCAAATATGGCTTCGCCTCCAGCAACAACATAGACGGCGGCCCACTTGAAAAGCAAACATTTCGCATTCTTTCAAATTCCATGGGAGTTTGATAAATTGAGTGAAAGTTTTTATTAGAGCGCAGAGGTGGCGCTCTAATAAAAACATATTGCTGATGTGGCGCAGGTTTTTCTATATCATCTGGTTTAGCGTCAGACTTTCATAAAAACCTTCTACCATAAACACTATTTGCCATCAAAAGGCCACAAAATACGTTGATCAAAAAACGCTAGTTTACAAAATATGCAAGGGACATTAAAAACGACCCCAAATACCAAACTTAATTCTCAACTCCATTCTAACCGCAGGGCTAATTTTTCATAATCTTTTACACTCCGCTTAGGCCAACTCGTGTCACCACAGAAAGAAATGCAACCCACCTGTCTGGAGCGGTGGGCAAGTCGTGGGAGCGCACAGCGAACTGTTCAAGCTGGCTGATGCACAGGTTGAGCTTTTCTACCAAGTTGCGCAACAAATCAACGTCACTCAAATCAGAAACAGAAATAGGATGCGAGGAAAAATGAGAATCCTGTAGAAGTAAGTCGTTAGTTTATAACCAAGTCCATAACGAAACAAGGGCCACAAGACAACAACCTGGGGAGTTTTTTACAGCCTGTAAAACGCAGCTTGAAATTAAGGCTAGCAAAACAAAAGCATGCAGTCTTGAAGCCAAAGTACAACAGTGGATATAGATCTTGAGCCAGAGTGATAAAGATACTTCTCCAGCTTAACCAACTTTAGACATCTTGGTTTAGTGCACGTCTGCAACGATCCACTCGCTTTCGCACCAGACTATTAGTGGAGCAACACTAGACTTTAAATACCAAATGCTGTTTTATTGGAATTTCGAGTCTTCTGTTACACAGTCAGGAGCACTATTATCACTACACCACGATGACTGATACCCAGACACAAAGAGGTTTGATGGAAACATCACAAGTTGTTTCGTTTCAACGCATCTGAAAAGCTCAACACTTAAGTTATGGTTTTCCCTTCCACCCTACAAGCGTACTCTGTTGCATTCCCAGCTTTACGTCGATGAAAAACAAGTAGGGCTGCTGGCGTTTGGACATCGATCAATAATACTCAGCCGCAAGGTTGTTGAGCGGTTAATAGAACTTCGACTTTCAATTGCGATTGAAAGCCGATTTCTAGTTGGATACAGTGTCACCACTATATGCTGTGTGCCTAAAGAACTTTTCCGCGTGCCTGTGAAACAGAATACCGTATATACTCATGTATAAGTCGATGTCTGGGAGACGATTTTAAGGTAAAATTTTTGGGGTCGACTTATAAAAGGTAATGTTTATGGACATGTTGCTGTCCAGTCGTATAGACTGTGAATATGAAAAGAAAACTCCGTTATTATACATCCAATATACACACCGCGTATGAAGCCTTAACAAACGCTGATAATATGGTGCTTCACCTTATAAATGGTAACGTTACTTTACAAAATTATCAAATATCGGGAAAATTTATTGTAGAGGTGTTGAATTAGCTTAAAATATACGATATTTATTATCAGTAAACAAGGTTACGACGGCACGCTCAATCGTAACATGGAAGCCGCCATTGTTGTGCTGTATTGCCACCTGTCGGTTTTGAGTTTAACAGATTAATATATTTGGGAAACCATTAAACGAAATTTTATTACTGTAAATTTCGAATAAAGTCTAATGCACGTATTTTTAAATAGACCTTGATCTATATATACCGGTAATTATCCAAACATACAAACATTTTAAATCCATCAAACAGTCAACATTTACGTAATAGTAGTCTAATAAAAAGTTTATTTCAATCCTTCAAAGCAATTCTCAGCATCGGTATTGCTATCCGCAAACAGTTCAGTTTACTCCTCAATACCGCAAGTCCACCAAAACATGTTGTAATGTGGAGTCGACTTATACACGAGTAATACTTATAATGATGTAATTTTTTGTCTTAAAATACACATTGACCTATACATGAGATCGACGTATACATAAGCATATACGGTAATTGTCCCTTCACTTCGAGGGCGTTCAATAAGTAGTCCTAACGGTCTCTACGCCTCATGATCCTGCTAACTTAACAAACCATACTGGAGGTAAGTACGGCCTAAAGCTTTTTCTACATTATCAAGATGTAATTAAACAATAACACTTACTGGCAAGCCGACGAAAACGTAAAGAAAATGACGAAGGCGGTCATCTCTAGCCAAAGCCACCACCGGATGACATGATTGATTGACTAGTCTACAATCAGAGCTTTCAGACTCGATCAATGGATGATAGTCAGTGCGACTTAACGTATTCTGAGTAACGAAGTGACCTGTTTGGTCAGAAACAGTATACTTGGGCCGAGTTTCAGTCGCAAACGCTCCTTTTTCGCTCTCTGAAACGGCCTGAGGCGTTTTCCGAGCGCCAAGTTTAAACTGACGACGCGTAACCATCGGAGGCGTGGTAGCGGACTTGACTTTGCGCAAAGGAGATTTTTCTTTCTTTGAGTTTAATTCCTCTTGAGTTAAAAACGTGATAAGGGAAGAAATGATGCCGCTGTGCTGGAGTTCGAAGGAGGATACGTCGGAGGTGGCAGTGATGTTGGAAAGGAGTCGCAGATTTTCGCAAGCATCAGAGAGATTCTGGAAAGTTCGAATAAAAGATTTTCAAGGAAATAAATTTTAAATCACCAGAAAATTAAAAGTGCTTCAAAAAGCTGGATATAACGTTAACCTTAGCGTAAGGCCTTGTCTAAGTAGCTGGTTCAACTACCGATTAGGCTATTCATGGTGTGTCAATGAGAAACCATTTTAAAGTAATCCTTTGCTTGGATGTAGTGAATGATGTAGCCCCACCAGATGGTAGAACTGTCCTGCTGGTAGATCCAAACAACTACGAAAGCATTGTCAAGTTCTTTTGGGAATCAAAATTAAAAAACAAAAGACGCAACAGCAAACTTACTGTGCAACATAATAGGTTCTTTGCTATACTTGTTAGTTGTTTCAGAAGGGTCTGCTCCTCGATTTTGTTGTTGCAGCTAGTTTCTGAATCAACCTCAAGCACTGTGAAGTACTTGTCCAAAAACATTTTTGCTTGTTCTCTAATCCATTGCTTCACTTCCTCCCTGACAAGCACGGTGATTACGATTAAAAGAAATAAAACCAGCTCGAAGGAAAAGTTTTTTCACAAATTTACGTTGACTTTAAAGCTGAGCACACACAAGCTTTACTTTTTAAGTTGAACACGCTCAAACCTCATATTTAAGTTGATGGCACTCAAACTAGACATTTGAGTTGAGCACACTCAAACTTGACATATGAGCTAAGCAGACTCAAATTTGACATTTAGGTTGAGCACACTCAAGCTTGACTTTAGTTAACTTCACAAAACTTGACCGCGACGTCTGGTACACTCAAACTTGAGCTGAGGTCAGTAAATTCCAGGACGCCAAATCGTAAACTTCAACGGTAGCACAGTTAAAACTAACCTATTTTCTCTTAAGCCCACATTCTTCTTTAGGTTTGGTAGCGTGAGACTTTCACGCGATAGAGATGCGACTTGAATGCCGCTGGTGGCAGTAGTGCCAGGTTGCGCAGAGTTGGCACTCGACGAGGTGGCCCCCGATCCATTGGAACTTGAAGCCCTTCCCCATCTAACTGGATTGAGGTTGTAGAAAAAAGAAGAAGCAGTAGACCTAGAGCTCCCTAATCAGAATAAAAATGTAAAATGCCTGGCTTTCAACAGGAATACCGACTTAATTTCTTAAATCGGGCAATTTCAGTAAAATTCTCGCACAGTTTTGTTCACTAAGCTTGAATTTGAATAAAACCTGGGCAAGGTTAAACTTAAAGAAAAGGTAAGCAATACATCACATTTTCTGGTAACATGGTTGACGTTGGTGATGACGGGTATGCCAACTACTAACCACCTGATTTCGCATTACGCTTTACCTACTAGCCATTTTAAAAATCTTTATATATTTTCCAACAATTTCATAGATGCTTCACTACTTAAAGGGGGCTCAAAACTTTATAGGTGCAGCGAAGTTATTAACACTTCCACATAGTCATCCTTAACTATTTGTATCTTAAAATGTACCTGATTTAGTTTTTGGTCCGGTAGGTGTATCAGTTGCACCGTCAACAGAAGACAGAGCGGCAGCAAATGCTTTTGCTTTCGTAAGTGGTGGTGAAATGACTCGGTCTGATGAACCTGAAGTACTAGACCTGGCCCTAAACAGAGGTCATAAGCCTTACAATATTAACCGCCACATACATGAATGCGAGCTTCTGATTATTCTCCAGCAACGCGCCTATGGAAACGGACTTTATCGGAAAAAAATTCAGTTTCTTAAACGCTCCTAATTGAAATTCGATTTAAGTGAAACCATTCGTAATGCAAAAATTTTTCATGCAATACACAACAAACATATCAAAATACCCACTCACGAAGGTTAGCTTCAACCAACGAGGCAAAACTTCTCATAAAATGGATAACTGCTAATAGGTTGGCAATACCTTGAAAACAAAGGCTTTGACGAAGAATCCTCTGGAGTGGGAGTCAAAGATGACGATGATAAGCGCTTGGAAGTGGTCTTTCGAGAAGGATATTTGCGCCGAAGAATGTCCGACAGTCGACTAAACAAATTTTAAATCATTGTTATAAGTAACACGATAAGCAACAAGCAGCTTCATAAAGAGAAGCGTATTGTAATCGAGAGATCGCATCATTCAAGTGTCATGCATAGTAACATACGCGTAACCATCTTTCGCGCAAGCCTATAATAATTAACTTCAAGCAACAAATCAAGCCCGTGTATAAAGTCCATATCCTAGCTATTGAACAACGCGAAAGCAGAACATCTAATTGACAAACTGGAAGCCGTGGGTTCGTATCAAACCTTCCACGCTGCTCTGTAGTAAGTGTAAGTGAACAAAAGGTAATACACGTCGCGTATGTAACAGGTCAAAATTTTACGCGTTAAGTTCAATTTCGCTCAGATCTATTTTCAATGCATCTTAAATCAGTCAAGTCAAGCAGCAACCAAATGAGACGCTTTTTTCTGTATATAAACGCAGTTGTGTATCTGTGACCAAATAAATGGTTACCAACAAATAACTTACCCTGGAGGAGCTGCCTCCATTGGAGACGGATTCACACTGCTGGGGGCACCCTCAAAAATAGGAGTAGACATACTAGCCAAGTCTACCTGAGTAGAACTACCCACAGGAGTATCGGATGGGTCCTTGCCCACTACTTTGTGTTTTTCATCCAGGAGTTGTTCCACCTGGACCAAAAAACAGTTATCGAGGTTATATGTCATAAACGAGATATGATGAGGGATAAACACATTAACACCTCATAGCATTTAGTAGCTAAGCCATCTAGCAGCTTCCAAACCGGGGCCAGATGACATTTTAGGTCGCCTCCAATAATTTTAGACTTTATGATGTCAAAAAAAATTTCTACCAGTTGCTTTCTTGCTCGAGCTTTTTAGACAGAGCTGTGCCATTATTTTGCCGTAAACCCTGAAAAGCATTTAACTAGTATTCTGAGAGCAAAAACCGTTGTACACCAATAAGAAGGGAAATAAACAAATGTTTCGAATTTTTATTTGCTTATCGTTTCCTTCATAACAAAAATGCATTAGTCACCTTTTTTACAAGTTTGAGATCTTTAGCGCAACTCACTATTTTTCAATCCAGCTTTGCCTCCGTTAACGGAGGTGGCCAGATTCACCTCATGTTTCTCGAAAGTTTATAAAGAGCATTGCACGGCTTCGTTCCTCCAGGGACATCTTTTTTTCAATTCAATCTGTTCTTCCACTTGCTTCTTCATATCATCTTCGGAAGCCCAAGCCCTATTCTTTCTACTAAATTATAACGCTCTTCTCAACACATCATCAACATCCCTCCTCAAAACATGCTCGTTGGATAACATTCCATTCGCTTGGGCTAGTCCGACTATAGGTTTTTCCAAAACCCAGAAAATTCATAAGTTCTTAGCTATTCCTTTTCTAAACTTACTTAGCACGACACGCAATTATTATCGTTGCTCTCTCTCTCTCTCTCAGTTCTTCTTAAAGTCGCCATCTCATCTTCTCTCAAACACCATGTCTCACTTCCACCAAATAAATGTACTAATCCTCGCTAACTTTTTGAAAAATGTTTAAGAGAGTTTTAAGCGACAAAGTGCTCGAAAGTGTGCTTTATAAAGCAGTTTTGAGCATTTTTGTTAGACTCAACAAGACTATTGTAGTAATTGACGCAAAAGATCTCAAACTGGTCAAATAAATGATTGGGCCATTTTTGTTGAGGGTAACAATACCAAACTTTGAAGAGGAAGCGGCATCATTTTTCACCCTTAATACTATTTACCTGATGAGTGACCCCCTGCCGGCGAAAGTAAACTTCAAACACGTCGGGTAGTTTCTTCATGAGGATCATCGACATTTGCAGAGCGCCGACAACCACTTTCAAGTCGTTACTCGATAACATCGATGCGATGTGGCTGCAGAGAAGCATTAAGTGAGAACAATTTATGCAACTTCCAAACGGTTGCTGCCTGCCAAGAATGTCATAGGCGACTTTTGAAATCCACCCGTGGCGGTCCACCTTGTTGATGGTGGACCTATCAAGTCGAAAACATATACACTAATGTCTGATTTAAAATGGACTATCGCTCTCCCTAGCCTGATCTCGATTAGGTTGGCTGCCTGAACCGTCCCATGCCATGCCTCCATCACAGACATGATGAGGGAAAACACACCACATAGCTTTTGATAATTATTCGCTTGCCTCCCTCAAGAGTTTAATTTTTGTTCGAGTTTTACCTAGCTATAATCTTAAAAACGGTAGGGTAGAATGCGGTCTGTTAAATCAATGCTGTTCCAGCTCTAAATTTAAAGTATTGATTAGCGTTTGCGCTACCTACGCCAAATTGAAGGCAATACCGCCATTATGTCTTCAAATCAGTTTTGAGCGATGCTGGGTGTGTTAGTTGAGGAGGAAAACGTAATTTTGCCATACAAAAGTAAAAAATTAGCTCAATTTTTTTTCTAAAACAATACTTGATTGAGTGGTCGATCCAATATTGGGTGTGCAGCAGAAGAAAGTGCTGCAGCTTAGATTTATGTAGCTTTAATCGACTGAATCGTTAGCGATCCAATCGATGTTTATCTTCACCATCAGTTCATCTGACCCCATCTTGGGGTCAGATGAATTATGTTTTTCAACATCTAAAAAATGAATACTAGCTTTGAGAAATAAAATGTAATCCACTTTGCATTTTGAAATGATACATTGGAGCTCTCTTCATCTACAAACCTAACTACAGGGTCATCAATATTTAGCGTTACAATCTATATTAAATCGAATTTTTAATACGTTTTACTATTTTTTTTAGATTCTGAAACTATATATGTGGCCCTTAAGCTTACAGAAGTTAAAATATAGTCATGACCAGTTTTTTTGGACAAACGTACAGCAATTGTTGAGCTGTACAAAGCAGGAAACTCTAAAAGGAAAATTTGTACAAACCTGAATTGCCCAGAGTGTAATTCGTGACACGTGTAAGTCGTTTCCTAAACTAAACGTCTTCAGTTGGTTATCGACGTACAGGGTGGACATATTGAATGAAACTTTTTGTCCTTTTTTTCTATTAATATTTCTTTAACATTACATTTGTATTACTCGTACATTTTGTTTACTTTCGTAAATATAACCTGTTTAAGTTGTAAAGAAAAATATTGATGACCTTGTAGAGACCTATCGCGCTATCATCTACGAAAAAATGTTTAAAAACTAAAAATTGGTTCATCTGACCTTATCCTCCCCAAATGTCAGTCTATATTTGATGCTTAGTAGAGTGGTTGCGGTAGTGACGTAACGTGTCGACACTCGACAACAATAGTGACTTAAACCAGTCCAGATTCTAAGCTGCAAGTTTAATCATCATTACAGAATTTATTCAACTGTAGGTATGCTAATATTGTTGCCAGTTTAACTGTATCATATTGGGGCACGTGGTTTACTCTCACACTTGTTTCTCTAGGAACAAGCACCAACTTTTATCAGTAGTTATATAACAAAAATATTATATTTGGAACGACAGAGAGTGTTTAGGATTTGAGTCGCACGCGTTTCATGAAGTACCTTGAAACGGAGAGATTTTTTAGCACGATTCGAAGCAGTTCTGGTTCGGCGTAGTATATCATCCTCTGCACGGCACGTAGGCACTTGTGTCGGACAGCAGGGGATCCGGCGGATGAACCGTAAACCTGCGAAAAACAACAGTGTTTCCAAGAAAAAGTGGGTTTCCAAGCAATCTTTTTTCCATAGCGTAGCGTTGAGATATGCTGACGAAGTGTACGCCAATCATTAACCACCTGCTTTGCATCAGACTTAAATTGGCAAGCAAGCTTTTAAATTCCAGACGTCTTTCCCGACAAACACAGATGATGCAGGAACAGCTTGTCGTTTATTTTTTAATGCTCTGAAGCCAAGCAAAGATTGAAGAGAAAAACCTGCAGCACCTCGTATAAAACTGTAAACAGTGAGCGAACAAATTGAGATATAACTGCATGATCATCCTTGACAAGCGACACACGTGCGTCCACTGTGTTAGCTGATAAGTCGGATTTGGCAGAAGTATCAGCTGCAACAAAACAAAAAAAAAACATGATGAAACTTTTTGTTGAAGTGTCTTTTTGGCATCGCTTCGCCAGATAAGAAAAGCACTGTACTGAGCAAAACAGTATCAAAAGGCCAGCAAAAATACTAAATACAGGTATGTTCATATTCGCAAGCATTTGATGCAAATTGATCAGAGTGTGAACAGTACACAATGAATATCCTGTTTGTAACAGAAAAATTTTATATGATTTTTTAACGCTCAGTTATAACTCGCGTTTGCAATTTTCTGTGTTTAGTATTTCGGATACCAACTAAAAGCCATTGTGTACATGGTGGCGGTAATTTTTGCTTATGGTGAGTTTCTTATCGGTTATCTTTCCGAAACATACCGTACTAGTATATCAAGACTCATTTTCTCCTACTACGCCACAATAGTAGCTGCAGTGACCTTATTTTCACTGGCAAAGCAAACGAGATCATTCCGACCAAGTCATACTCGAGCAAGAAAAAAGCATAAAAGTTATGGAACGGGGTGAAATTCTCCTTTCAAACTGCTTAAATACTGAATGTAATGATGACTAAGCATATAGCGAAATATGATTAGGCATTCTTGCATTGCTATTTCAAGTCGGTCGCTGTGGTGTATACTTATCACAACTTCTTGGCTTGGCCTGACACACCAAAGCGAATAGTGCGGAGAAAAAGGCGGCAAATTTGCTTGTTGTGCCTTTAGGAAAGATACTTAACAGGATTGTCAACTTATACGTGGCAGAAAGGTGGTATGGTTGAGACGATTACCCGTCGCGAAGGCTCAACCTGACTTGATAATTGCAAAAAACATCAGCTCACATACGCAAATGAAATCTTAAGTAAAAAATCAACTTTTTACACATTTCTGCATTCTCAGTTCACATCTACTTTTAAAAATAAATACATACATAATTATCTGCTTTATTTGAATGCATTACACAAAAGTTGCATATTGCAGATACGATGTACGAAGTATGTCTCTTGCCTACACTAAACCACTTGCTTTTGCCTCCCACTGATCAGCATGCAAGTTTTCACCTTCGGAGGTTTCTTTACGACTACAAACGATGCTTGCAGGTGGTTTTGAACCCAGGGTTATGCATTTTAAATGTGAAAACATCGTTGCTGCGCCGCGTACCAACCTTGTTCTTTCTCAGTCGTTGTCTGCCTTCGTACAGAGCGGCTGTTCCCTGTGTCTTCGTTAATCTGCTGCATCATGTTGAAGTCGATCATGTAAGCTCTGCCTTGTACTAGCAGGCCTGTTTCGTTGTCGCCACTCCGATGGGACTCTTCGATCATTCTAGAAAACACAAAAAATTTTTTCTACAGATCTGGGCTTCGAGTGCAAAGGTGCCCAAAACTTGATAAAACTGCCTCATCAATAGATCAGGAGTTGTATATTGTTATCCACTGATTCGAAAAGTTTTTTGTCGTATATCATTTGTTGTATATCGTCTATCGTATGTCGCATATAGGAAGTATTGAATTTGTGTTTATGTTTGCTTGATAATGTATGTACGGGAAACACGGCATTTCGCAAATTTTCACAAAAAGCATGCAACTACGCAGGAAAACGCAAAGTGTTGTTACAGACGCAACAAAGCATCAATCGTGAGGTTTGAACCCACCAAGATGCGTCACCATAACATAACACTGCAATCCAATTGACCACGGTTAAGAACAAAAGCATCTGAAATTACCAACTATAATACGAAAAGACGTAGCATAATGCTGTTTCTACTTCATACTTGATTAAACTGAGTAGTATTTAGCACAATACCTGCTGTCATGTTTGGAGTATGATTTCCACGACCCATTATCATCTCTCCACTGCCATGATACTGCACTGTCAGCCACATTTTTGCTATTCAGCTTCAATACACGGTCAATACCGAACATAGGATCGTCCAGAGGTAATCGTGGCATTAACTCACTAAAAACAAACTCAGTTGATAGCTATTGTTGCAACGTAGAAACTGAAGGCGTAAAAGTCGTACAGAATCGAGATCTACACCTAAACAGTGATGTTGACTCGATGAAGACCACAGTCAATACATCATCACCATAACGCGGAAAAAGTTGACTTTGCGTGAGACCGGAGCATGCGTTCGTTTACGCTCAACACCAAGCTAGTTGACGTAACAGCAGGACAATCAATCGCTCACAACGGTTTAGCTTGATTAATAGTATTTTATTTACCATTATTTTTTTGCTACATCCACACTTACCCTATTAATGATGTTATTTCGTACAGTTCTTGCGGGCTTCTGGGAACCAATTCAACGTTTTCTGTTTCCCCCGCTGCCCCACAAAGTAAATAGCGAAGTGTCTCGGCAATATCTGGAAACAAGAGTTATCAGTGCACATCAAGCAGCTTATTATTAGCCTAAAAAGGAGCACGGCAAGAGCGTAGGACGAACCCTTATGCCTGTGCCAGAGGTCTACATAAACTGTCTAAGAGTGCGATGCAGGAAGTCCGCAGCAGAACAAGACATTATGAGACGAAGCGCCCGGAATCCAACACACAGGGCAAGTAAAAGTCTTAACTCTGTTGTTTTAAAAAGATGCGTGTTCAAAACAATTGTGAAATTACTCGATCAGCATGCAGTAAAAATGGATTTTGAAAAGTTGAACACAAAGCTTCAGTCAACTTCAGTTGCCACAAACCACCCTCAGACAAAAGACATAACGATGCAATAAACACTTACTGTTTCGTACTAATTGCGTTGCGAGGTTGGGGCAGGAAGAACACAACAAGCACATTGTTCGTATTACCATTACAAAAGTGTTGCTTCCAATTAACGGAGGAGTAACGATCAAAAGGTTCTAAAATATAGCAACTGCATAAGCAACGGCCTTACGTAGGCTAGCAAGTATGCGTTGCCTACAACGGCAGTTCATCTACTGAAGGCTTCTGACTGGAAATAAACATTTCACTTACCGCATAGATGCTATATCGTTACACCTTTAAAAGATACTTGATAGCAATTTTCCCTGCTTGGGCTTCACCACTAGTGGTAAAAATCCACTGTGCTGCCATTATTGGCAACTCCAAGCGGCTCTCAACATCACGTGTTCACAGTAACCATAAAGGTGGTGAAAAAGATGCAACAGAAAACTTGAGATGTCACACCTCAGTGCCCGTGCATCTGACCCAAAATTTCCGTGCCTTCAGGAAAAGCTACGAGTCGGGAGAATACAGAAGTTAATTTAATAAAGGAACTTACTTGGAAGTTTTCAAGCAAACCGTTGTTTGTAATCACTTGCAATATATCAGAATGGTTACGAAAGTTATCGATGAGACGGGCAAAGCAAAGGCAGATGCTTTCAACACATTTTTTATCCTGAAAAATAGAAAGTATAAATGACTATGGTATTAAACGGTCACATCGCATTCTGTATGCCTCTTTGTTCATACTGTGGTTGCATTTTCTGTAGTGGCGTCAACAGTGGTTACGTGTCCAGGCCACTGAGACTCACTTGCCTCTTTTTAGCCGAGACGGCGTAAATCAACTTCATATTTCACAATACTACTATAGCTGGACGCCAAACAGATCTGTGAATTCTATTTTTAGTTTTTGATGTAAG